>OZ020517.1:24437265-24641251 GCA_963971425.1 Bryoerythrophyllum caledonicum | reverse complement strand
GGTCTTTGCTTTCCTCATACCCATTCTACACCCTGAAAAACCCGCGAGAGTTACCATGACTCTTGCTAACACCGTGTACGGATCGTATTTAGGAGAGAGGATGGTAAATTGGGCCATCATTGTGAAGGACGTAGTACTCCGGTTGACCAAGAGTGTTAGCAATGCCAAGCGATCTCCTCTTTGTCCCTTCTTGATCCACCTCTATCATCACTTCAAGGAGACCACGCCAGAAGAGACAACGACGTACGGGACCCATTTGATGATGAAGAAGTTCCAGGGGACAGAGTCGGAGTACGAGTCGGGTTCTGAGGGAGGAAGCACCTCCTCCCCATCAGCAGAAGAGGCGCCTTCACCCCCAAGCGTCAGAAAAGGAGAGAAGGAGGAGCCCCTGCCACTCGGACCCGAGCCGCACTCCGCGCAGCAATTACAGGGCCCGCACACCTCGGAGACAAGACTTACCGGGCATCTGAACTCATTGAGGCCCTGCGGGTATACGTAGAGGACACCGACAAGACCTTGGCACATGTGAGTAGCTTGGTGGGTAATCCACCTGTGAGCCAAATAAATCGCCCCCTAATGGGATGGCTTATCTTGAACACAAGACCCTACATATGGGATGCAGCCCCTTGTGCAACCATACTTTAACCATTCATACAAGCATGATGACCTAAGGCATGGTCACTTAAGAGGGTTCGTTAATAATTAGTGATGTGATGGCTGAATTCAGCCTTAGGTTGAATCCAACCCTTAGACAAGCGTAAATTCCGCCTCAAAGCTCCGTTTCCAATGTTTTAAAGCTCCATTAGGTTCAATTTCGCCTTGTGAACTTGATTAGCACCTTAACCACCAATTCCAGGCCCAAGTGCGACCCTGATAGCAGCGATCAGCAGACATGCTCCTCTTTTTGTATTAAAAGTCTAATTCTTCATTATCTTCGTGATTATGACTCCGCTTTTTACGTTTGTTTTTTGTATTCTTATTAGTTTTTCTTGCTTAACACGATGGCAGCCTTCAATTAACCGGTTGACTCAATCCGGGACTCACAGCCAACGACCAGCAGTGCACTTAACATACATGTTTATTCAAAATCGTGCACCACAATTCACGTGTATACCACATGCATTCACACAAGTAGCCCTACTCAAACACTATACCATGCATGAGCCTCCAGCTGCCTTCACTTACTATTGTGGATTAAACCAATTGTTTGGTTGAGTTGATAGCAAACCCTAATCCTAGTGAAAATTTGGCAGCGCTTCCGCGTGATTTTTGTAACTAGAAAATTTAGGGTTCCTTCTCCACATGCAATCAAGAGGATAATGAATCAATTGGGAGAGGAAGAAGGCTCCCTGATCTAGCTCAATTCACCCTCTGCCGTGTTCGTGGTCGTTCTTGTGCTGTGGTCGTCCTCCTCTTCTTGGTGTTCTTCACTCCACAGCCCGTATCTTTGTCGTCACAACTCCGATCCATATGTTCTTGATCTTGTTGGAAAGCCAACGCTCTAATCTATCTAGTCCTAAAATCTTAGCTCGATTGGACAAGAACTCCGCTACTGACGAGGGAAAACCTGAGGCCGTATGAGATCCGCCACCGCTCCTCCAGCTGGTCGTCCTCGCCCCGACGCCCGTATCTTCGTCGTCACAGCTCCAATCCGCACGTTCTTGAGCTTGTTGGAAAGCCAACGTTCTAATCTATCTACTCTTCAATTTTCGTAACGATTGAATCACATTCCAGCCCACAGGAGGGGGAAATCTGGAACCCTACCCAACGGCCTCAACCAATTATGGGTCATCTCCTTTCTTGTTGGTCGTACGTCCACATTTGGATCCAGCTCTTTCTTCCTCACCATGTCCTTCCACTTGTCCTCTTCCTCCTTGCTGTAAAAGAGAATGCCGTCTTCGTAGTCCTTGCATACTTGAATGATAGCTTCGAAGTAGTCATTGCTCGGATTCCATGCATGATTAGTCAGATCCTCCATGTTTTTGGCCAACCTCTTCACCGTGACAACTCCATTCGCCTTGGGCAACTTATGCACTGCACTTGCCGCACTCACCAAAGCAACAGCCCTGCGCGCATCGTCCGCACGTAGTGTGCTGTCAGGCCTCCCGTATAGATCCCAAATCTGACGGAGCTTCCTCAAATCCTCCTCCATGGTAGAATATGGCTGTCTCTGGAACTCCGCCACGTTGATCCACGCAGACTTCTCAATGTAAAAGCGACGATCATCATACACCACAAAAGACGCCTCCCGCCGCTCGAACGTGTCCAGGTACTCATTTAAAGGCATAGTACCATCTCTCCACTGCTGTTGTGCAAACTTACAAGCTGCTACTATGTATTGCCCATCCAACGGTTCCCAAATGATATGATCTTGAAGCCAAGAATATTGGGATCCCATAGCACCCTGTGCAAAAGCACTCCCGTATGCAATGAACATGCGCTCAAACTCTCGTGCGGTTCCTACCAACGGATATGGCAGCTCCTCCTTCTCAACGACACCATCATCGGTGGTAGTATGCACGATGTATCTGATCGGTCGAAGTACCAATCTACTCACCCGAGTCGTGGATTCGGGGTCTCTCAAGCGATTAAATACTTCTCTGACCCTCTTCTGTGATAAAATCCGGTGGTTCGTTTCTGGATTCTCAACAGAGACAATGCGGTCTATGTGTGCCTTAAACACAAAATTCCCCCACAATGTTCTTTTTGCAATCTCCTCCGATGTAGGCACTGGTGCTTTTAAATACATTGAAGTTGGAACATCCTGCGGTATCTCCGTATTGTCTTCAAAATCCTCTGGTACACTGTCTGGAAGGTTGTGAAAATCTTCCTCCTGCGCCATGGCTGACAAATCAGCTAAATCTCCCGGTGTTGATGTAGGGGCCCTACGATGACCATCAGACGTCCTGAGCCCCGACCTAGGAACCCTGCCACCCGATCTTGCACTTCTCCCATTCAACCTCCTCCTGCTTGGATCCAAACTCGATGGGCCTTCCCTTGAACCAGAAGCTACATCACTCTCAACACGCCGTGGACTCTTCGTAGGATGTCTACTCGTTAATGGAGGATACGGTAATGTCTGTACCTCAGAAGTTGTGGTGGGATGTTGGCCTCCACTTCCCCTCCCCCCCTCCAGTGGTCGCCAATCCAGTTGCAACGGCTCAGCAAGAATTCGATAAACTTCTGTTTCTTCTGGTTCCGTTGGTGGGGCTTGAGTTGTCGTACGTGATGGGTCTCTCTCCCGAAATGCCTCATATCTAATATGTTCCTCCATAATCCTCTTAGCCTTCAGCACCATCTCCGGTGATAACGCTAAACAGGCTAAGACGTTGTTATGTCTAGTAGTACGTACCGCAAGAGAGATGTTCAACCAAAATGTCTGCAATGATTTGAGGAATTTCACCTGACCCGAATTTTGAAGAAGATTCAAAGGGATAGGTGCAAGAAGCAACTTCTTCGAAAGAGAAGTCTTCACCTCCGATTGACCAGGACCTACTACGCAAATAACATGTACCATATCATCACGTCGAAGAGTGATTGCCTGAATTTTGCCAAAACTCTTCCCCAATGCCGATGTACGCTTCCCCAACTCAAAGGGATAATCCGTCACCCACAAGAAGGCATTCGACTCATCCACTTCCGCGATCCACCAGCCGTGGCTCTCCCAAATTCTGTCAATATTTGGTGGTGCGATAACGCAACACTCAAAAAACCTGTATATCATTACAAACCCATAGTCACTATTAGTATGGAATAAGAATTTTTGAACCTCCACTCATTGCACAACTTTTTCGAACATGCTACACCCCTTGTCTACCTCTAAAAACTTTTGCACCACAGAAGATCTAAATCCAATATCATCGTGTTAAGCATGTTGTTAGTTCTTTGGTCAAATATCATATTAATCCAAGTCAATTATTTTCACACATTGTCACAAATTTTCTACTAAGGTACCAGAAAATCTTCTACCTGTCCACATAAAACTTTGAGATCTTCGTATGATTCACTTTTGATTTTTCCTACGGCATTATGTCATGTAAACCTTCTTATGGACCATTTGGTTTCTCATTTCAAACAACATCAAGTTCCCCAAAAGGAAAAAACATGAATTGAGAATTTTTGAACCTCCATTCCTTGCACAATTTTTTAAATATGCTACACTCCTTTTCTACCTCTAAAAACTTTTGCACTACACAAGATCAAAATCCAATAGCATCGTGTGAAGCATGTTGTTAGTTCTTTGATGAAATAGCACGCCAATCCAAATCAATTATTTTCACACATTGTCACACATTTTCGGCCAACGTACCAAAAAAACCACTACCTTCCCACATGAAACTATGAGATCTTTGTATGATTCACTTTTTATTTTTCCTACAGCATTATGTGATGTAAAACTTCTTATTGACCATTTGGATTCTCATTTAAAACAATATCGAGTTCCCCAAAAAATGTAACGTGAATTGAGAATTTTTGAACCTCCACTCATTGCACAATTTTTTTGAATATGCTACGCTCCTTGTCTACCTCTAAAAATTGGTATATAGAAAACTAACATCATGCTTAACATTATGGTAATTTATTGAGACCCTTTAAAATGCAAAAATTGGACACCAATTGAAGTCAAAGTCTGCTGATCCATAAAACGTAGGGATGAAAATGAGCCTTTTCTCAACTTCAAACATTATAATCTTTCAATCCGTGCGGTTAAACTTTATGAAATTTTGTGAATACATTACTTTATAAGCCTTTATTGAGATCCTACGGTTAAAACTACAAAAAAAACCTCATTTTTCATGCAAGCTAATTGCACTAAAACAAGCATTTTTTACGAGTTTTGGTTGAGATATTCTTTACACCATTTATGGACTATGGTACTTTGGGTATCAATAGCGAGGGTATCACAATCAGGGTATGATTTCATGGGTACCAACATCCAGTTATCAACATAGGTATTTGTTCAGGGTATCAATTAGGGTTTGAAAATTAGGGTTTTCGTTAAGAGGGTATCAACTACGGATATCAATCCTTGGGTAGTCCAAGGAGGGGTGTGCACGCGCACACCCCTGCCATAGTTGTGAGGAGGTTGCTAGTGTGAGAGAGAGGATTTGGAGAAGGGTTTGGAGGCTTGTGGGTTCGTGAGAGAAAGGCTTGTGAGAAGAGAAGAGTTGTGAGGGAGAGGAATGAGGGGGAGGTGGGAGGGAGAGGAATGGAGGGGAGGTGTGAGGGAGAGGAATGGAGGGGAGGTGTGAGGGAGAGAAATTTGGTTGTGGCTACGGTTTTGGAGAGAGAAGAAAAAAAATGTGGGACGTGAGGAATGGGTAAAAAAAATGAGATTGGAAGGTGAGAAGGAGCCGTTGCTCCTGCGCCGCCGGGCCGCCGTGCCTGCAACAGGTCGCAGCGCCTGCGCGAGGCCGTAGCGCCTACGCCAGGGCTGGCGCGCTTGGGCGGGGCCGCAGCGCCTGCGCTAGGGCTGCCTTCTCTCATAAAAATTAATTTTTATGCCTCTAACACAAACTTCAAGTGCAGATTTTAATGGCCACTTACGAAGCTCTCCCTCACCGTCGTCAGGAGGTGGCACGCAACAAGAAGTTATCGGATAAATGGAGGAGCACCAGCTTATGGGGGTGTGCGCGCGCACACCCCATGAGGCGTCACGCGAACTCCATGGGTTTGATTTTTAGGGTTTGGGTTTCCGATTGCGGCGGCTAGGGTTTGGTTGTGGCGGCTAGGGTTTGGTTGCGGTGGCTAGGGTTTCACGTAGTGGGCTGATGTGCCATACCATGGTTTTAGTACAATACTACGGGCTACTCTCGTTATTGAAGTTCTCAGTGGGTTTTGGTGTCACTCTTTGATGTCACTAGTTGACTCACTAGTTGTAAACATCTTACTTCTATTGAATTTGTAATCTTTGAACATACTGAAGTGGATGTTTTCATTTGTGTGCTCAACTCTTGGTTCTGCTCACCTTACACTATCGTATCTCTGACTAATCTTTAATCATCATGAATCTAACGCTGGAGTTCCCTCCTTTCAGAATTGAAACAATGTCAGAAACTTATCAAATTTGCAAGAAACTTCTCGATGTTCAAATTTCCTCCAATCTACACAGTACATACAAGTTGACAGAAATTAGGGAATGAAGTAAAAATGCACATGGCCTTGAGGTTTCGATTGCAAGAGAGCTCACCTTAGAAACTGAGATGGGAAGAGACCTCTAGATTTGCATAGAAACCTTATATCCTTGTTGGAACCTTGTGCTCCAAGTTTACTAGTCAAAGTTTGACTTCAGAACTTTGGACCTTTTGCTTTGTTTCTCCTTTTGTTTAAGCTTTTTACATATTATATTAAAAAATTTGGCTATAGCCTACATGTAATACAAAGATATTTGGCACTTTTTATCACATAGTTTACTATATAAATTTTATGCATGTGTTGTAGGTACAGTGGGAAGGGTTGGAAAACATGTTCAACAACAACGACAGAATGTTGAATTAATGTTGAACGCCATCAAGCATTAGTGCATGTACCGCTAACACCTGCAACGTATCTTCAGGTAAACATTTATTTTTATACAAGTTTAAGATTGATTGTTGATTGATCTTCTGTACTATGTAATTTATAGAATAATCTTTATGTGGATGTATAAACCCTTTCATTTATTAGCGATTGTAACAAGTTCCAATAGTGTCAGTAATAGCAAGTAGACAATATGGTTCATTTTCTTCCCTAGATTCAGTGGAATCCCTTCATTTCAGTTCACTTGGATTCAAAAGATTGCATCACACATGATCTAAATTCATTATCATCATGTTAGAAATGATATAAGTTCCATTTTACACCAATGTTTAGGGATGCAGAAGAGGTGTAACATATTTAACCCCTAAAGGATCAATTGTCAAAAATGGGCTTTTTGAAAGTTCGGTCATGTTCCTATGGTGTCAATTTCCAACATTTCTCTTTGAAAATTTTACCATAGAAAGGCATTATCAAGACTTTAGTAGGAAAATAGTTTTTACCTAAATTGGACATTTGATCAAAAAGTTGAAGGGTTTTGAATTTCAAATGGGGAGAGCGGGCAAGTTGGGCACGTTCAAAAACTTTTGCTATGACACTATGTTGAATGTGAGATTTTCGGTACTTACAACTAATACTATTTCCCTTGATGTTGTCAAAATAAGTTCTTGTCATTAGTGAAAAATAGCATATCAACCCAAGTCAAACATTTTCACACATTGTCAGTCAGTGTTGGGCAAGGTACCAAAAAAACTTTTTGTTTTCCAAATAAAACCTAGATATTTTTTTATTTTTCACTTTTTATTTTTTCCACAACAATATGTGGTGTAAACCTTCTTATGACCATTTGGATTACCAATCTAAAACACATTAAGTTCACAAAAAATTATAGTGTGATTTAAGAAATTCCAAACTTCCACTCCTTGCACAATTGTTTTGAATATGCTACACCCGTTTTCTACCTCTAAAAATTGGTGTACAAAGAACTAACATCAAGCTTAACAAGATGGTTATGGATTTAGACCTTGTGTAGTGCAAAAATTTGACAGCAAGTGAAGTCAAAGTTTGCTGATCCATTGCACTCAGGGAAGAAAATGAACCATATGCTTGACTTCAAACACTATAATCTTTCAATCCATGCGGTCAAAGTTTATGAAATTTTGTTTATATATTACTTAATAAGCCTTAATTGAGATCTTACGGTCAAAATTAGAAATAAAAGTTTTTGTTTCCTTTTTTGTTCATTGCACTAGAATCCAAGAATTTTGAAGTGTTTTTGGTGTAAGACTGTCATTGTACCTTCAGGGTTAATGACTCTGTGTAAGGAGTTCATGCTCTACAAATTCTTAATTTTTTCATTTCAAAGTTGTTTTATCAAAAGGTCTAATATCATCATCATATTTTGAACAGTGAATATGTATTTTGAAATATATCTTTTATCAAATGAATGGTGCTTTGAAGGTTAACAATTAGTACATGTATTTTGACTAATGTGCAGCCATAATGTTTCATTTTTTCAATAGTGATAATGGACAGCCGCACGATTCAGCCTCCTTTGATACGGCCACACATCCAAAGGGATAATATGCACTTCAATAGCTCTGTGGGGGCTCGATTAGTAGGAGCAGCACATGTAAGGCAAATTCAACAGAGATCTGTTGGGATCAGAACATTTGAATTGGAGAGGGCAGTGGAATTGCTTTCTGAGAAAGGAGATGTGGTGGGCTTAGCAACCGAGGAGCATGCATTCAAAACTGGCATGGAATTGAATGGGTCAAAGTTGTTCCCATTTGAGGTGGCAGTGCGTATCATTAGGGTAGATGATGCATTGCATTGGACTGGAGAGATTGTAGGAGAACGCCTTGGCATGTGTGTGGGTTTGATCAGTCGTTGGCATCGGTCTTTGCTACGTGTAGTGGCTGTAGAACCTGATATCACAAGTGTCCATGGTGACATTGGATCACAGATAGCGCCTACAGAAGTGATGGCCCCAAAATTTGATTTTCCTGAGTTCATCAAGACACCGGGATCCACCCAGAGGTCTCGACGCAGTAGTCAAGCTTCAAATGCCATTGATGAAAATTCGTCGTTTTCCCAGTCTACTCCTTCAAACATCCAAGATTTGCCCTATGTAGATGGATTTGCTTATGTTAGACCAGCACGCCGTCCATATTCTATGCAAAATAGGAGAATGAGAGATTCTAGGGAGCCATCATTAACAGAAGGTGCACCATCTAAGGTATCGCTTAGAAGCGTGCAAATTGCAATGGCACAAGGAGGATGCAAACGCAATTGTTTGAGGGACGTTCCAGCAAGGTATCTATTGGACATGCGATATAATGCATGGGGTAATGAGTTTTCAGTTCGAAGTACGTGGATGAGACAGATGCTAGTTTTTTTTTACACAAGGACGGAAGGAACTAGTCGAGACAAGTTTGTAACAAAGTTAGATGGGAAAGAAGTTTGCAATGCTTGCTACGCTCTTGGGGTTGGATATTTAGAGAGGCGCTTTAAGCAATTGAAGAAGGATTGTCTAATATATGGAAGAGTGACATCGATTCACGGCAATACCCTTTCAGATCCGATAAGAGAGACTACTAGAATGTCTGCAGCAGAGGCTTGCTTTAAATCGTTTGTGGATGAAGCTAGTTGTCATCAACCTCATCAATGTATTCGCCGTAAGAGTGACAACGAAGTGGTGCCTCTCATTCTCCTTCCTATGAATACAACCAAATTTGATATATTCAATTACGTGAACGAGGAGGTCAAGATAATTTGTAATGGGGAAACCATTTCTATGAGTTCGTTCCGGAGGATGTGGCACATCAAGTATCTTCACGTTCAGATACCTCCATTCTCGAGATTCTCAAAGTGTTATCATTGTTGGGAGTATAAATGTGCCATGGAAGGAACCACCAATGCGGATGCAAAGATAAAGATAAAGGAGTTGTTTATATTGCATCTGCGCAACCTGATAGAAGAACGTAGGCGTTATTGGATATTCAAGAGGTCGTGTTATATTAGCCCTGAGTTGTACATGTGCATCATAGTGGATGGCATGGACCCAAACACGACCATGGTACCGAGGATGCGTCAGACTGTGAAGAACATTGAGCACCGGATTGTGAAGACCCATCTGTGTGGTGCTCTTGTACATGGCATTGGTTTATATTGCGACGTGTGGTTTAGGGCTCACCACAAACACGATAGCAATCAAGTCGTGAGTACATTGTTGTACGTGATTGGAGATGTGCTGCGGAGGAGGGGCTTTTTGCCACCAACACTGCGAATTTAGGCCGACAATTGCACCCGTGAGAACAAAAACATTTATATGTTTGCTCTATGTGCTACATTGGTGGGATTGGGGTTTTTTTAGGAGGTGGAACTATCTTTTCTTATAGTGGGCCATACCCACGAAGATATTGATCAACGCTTCAGTTGTATATCAAATACGTTGAAGAGGTCGGACGTCGACTCGTTGAAGGAAATGATGAGTCTTATAGAACAAGGAACATCTCCTACGGAGGCATTTGTTAGCGCCCGACTGCTAGAGAATGTATGGGATTGGAAATTGTTCATAACTCCTCACTTACTGACAGGTCAGGATTCATTGGTGGGCATAACATTTCCGCACCACATGCGATTCTATATGGACAATCGAGAAGGGGCTCGTGAGGTTCGAGTACAACACAAGCATTATTGCAAGGATCCATGGGGACCGGAGGCAGGGACGAAAACTTTGAGGTCGTTGCCAAATAGGGATGATCGACCATCGTTTGCGGAAGTATTTGCAGCGGACGAACGGGAGTTGAAGGCGTTGGATGACTTCAATGCATTCAACGGTTGCAGCATGAGGACAAGAATCGTGAGGCAAAAGTAGAGGCTGAAAGATTGAAACTCTATTTAACTCAATTTCCACACAAAGATCGTAGCAATGAGCATCGTACCACACCGTTTTGGCCTTCAGAGTTCTCCAACACCGGACCTACAGGGAGCGCATCTTTGGATGTAATCGATGGTGCAAGTGAAGAAAATCGCGAGATAAATGTCGTAGAACAGGTAGTGGCCATGCTTCCAAATACCGAGGCTCGAAGATACTTTGGTCCTCGTAGAGGAAGACCCTCTAATCAAGCAGTGCGTAGGGCACAACAAACAGAGCGCAACTGTGTTGAGGAACGCGCCGAAGAAGGAACAATGTATGAAGGTAATCATGACCCATTTCCACCATTTAATCCACAATCTGATATCCGTTGTGGACAATTTGTAGCCTTGAGTGTTGATCGAGCAGAGATAGAAGGCGGTGTACCATTCTATGTGAAGAAAGTGATTGAGGAAGGAAATAACCGATGGAGACTTAAGATAAAGGTTTGTTGGTATTGGCCCATCATCCAAAGGGGGGTTGCTGATGGACATGGGTCTTCTGTACAACGGTATGCAAATTGCATGGACTCAATCTGGGAGCCATCTGGGGAGAGCCATAGTTGGGTAGAGAAAGATGCATGCATTTTTTCATGGGTAGACTCTCCGGAAAGAACCATGTCTAGAGCCAACGGGTGGAGAAAGCGCAATGTATTTGGAGTGCAGGTTGAAAGCAGGATTCGCATTCTTCAATCAGCAAAGGCTCACATCCTACAATATATTGCAATGCAAACCGAAGCTATCGATGACGACCATTTGCAAGCAGCCCTAAATTCTATGGAGTAGATAGTGTGCCTTTTTGAGAGTATACTAGTTGTGTATGGTAATTGATATATAGTGTATGTGTAAGACTGAAGAGATGACGAGTGCGTGAGCTCCGTATTTCCTGGTGAGGGGAGGTGGGGGACTTAGCCTGTGAGCTGCGAACTGCGTGCAATAGGAGTTGGCTGGCCCTATTGGAAGCCTTCGTAGTGTGCAGATCTGTGGTAGTTTGGTGAGAATTGAGATCAGTAGACGTGTTGGATGGCTCAATACCAGATCTGAGGAGGGGAGTTGAAGGTTGTCTCAAGAAGGTGCAGATCTGTGCAAGTACGATCTGAAGCGGGGAACTTAGTGTTGGGGCTAGATCTGCCACCACTTAGACACATAGAACATGACCCATCCCAGATCTGGAGCACAGGGATCATATCTGGAAACCTCTCCAACAAGTCTCCCTCTCCCCAATCCAGGAACCCAAATCTCAAGATAGGGCGAAGTCATCACTCAACACTACTGCTACGCGGCTCCAATTCGACACCACAGGCTATCCCTTACCCTCCCATCTATTGCAAAGTTTCATGGTTAGAAGTAGATCTTGTTTTTGCATTATGCAGTCACGTACATACATTAACATGTATTCTTAAGTGGAGTAAGTATAGGAACAGAAGGGTTGCCCACAGTGGGAGCAGGACAGTAACAATCGTCACAGCGCGGAAATGCACCCCACGCAGCAGAGCTGTCCCCAAACAGACCGGAGCAGCAGCATCAAACCCTACAACAACTAGGAGTACACCTCGCAGCATAGCGGATCTGAATCGAAACAGAGCTGCAGCACATACTACATCCTCGTCGACAGATCTGCGCACACAACCAAGCGAATCAGCTTCAACGGACCCAGGTACGTATCTCAATAACCAATACTACCATTCTTTTATTTGTTGTATTTACACAATCATCCCCACTCCACAAACCTCAGCCTCTCTCCCACTTAACACTACAATCTACACATCTAGATACATCACAAAAAGCACAACACATAGACAGAATACACCAATTAGACAAACCCTAGAACACACAACTACTCTCTCATACACAGTAACAAATAGACACAATACCTCAAGTCATAGACCTACCTCTTCCCCACACACCTCCTCCAACATCCCGTGGCCTGGAGCATCCCTTCACGCGCGGAAGCGCTGTCCATTCCCCTGTAGACACAAAGAAAAAAATATATATATCAAAAAACCATCAACAGGAAGTGTTAGAAACCCTGAACAAACTAAGACGGAGCAGTTTGAAGAGCGGCAGTAGACACAAGGGCAAGATCGCGGATAGTCCCTGCGAAACAGAGAACTCGAGGACAATACATGCGAACCACGAAGGAAGTTCAGTGGGGAGAGCTCGCGGACAGTACCTGCGAAGAAGACTGAAGAGCTGTAGCGGACTAAGTGCCGAAAGACAGCAGCAGAGCGGACACGAATACAAGGGCGAGATCGGCACAAGGCAGCGGACTGGTTCGAAGATCGGAGACAAACGCGGCAGTAGACATAGCAAAGGACGCGGGGGCGAGCGGCAGCAGGTGCGAGGCCGAGCAAACGCAGCAGCAGCAGCGAACACAGCAGCAGTAGACGCAACAGCGAAAGCAGCAGCAGTAGACGCAGCAGCGAACGCGGGAGCAAGACGGAACCCTCCAGGTACACCCCAGATCGCAAACTTCATCTCTCCTAATCCCCACCCCCAGATCTCACCCCCCCCTCCCCACAACCTTACTCTACCACTTCGTCGTCCTCCCTCATCCTCAGCTCATCTTCTCTCACCTCCCCATTGAACACCTCCCCACGCCCTCACTAAAACCTCCATCCCTTCCCACCCGACCCTCCCTGACCCCCCCTCACTCTCCCTTCTATCACCCAAACCCCAACTGTCCTCACCCCTCGTCTCAACCCTCCTTCACGACTCCCTGAAAAAACATCCACCTCTCGACCCTGAACTCCCTCCCCGTCTCAACCCTGAACTCCATCCCACGCGCACAAGAGGTCGGTACAGAAATAAGTCTGTAGCGACCTGCAGAACCCCGCAGCGACCCCCCAACCAAGGCAGCGACCCCCCAATTCGGCATAGCGACCCTGTAGCCTCTCTCAACGACCCACTAGCTTCCCATAGAGACCCCCCAAACCCTCCCTGCGACCCTCCAACTTCAACCTGCGATCTCTCCTGTTCGAAAATGTCGAGTGGGGACCCGAAAAGAAACTTATTCTTTGAGGAAGCCATGGAAATAGAGTCCCCTGCGGCAATCTCCACCACATCTGTAAAGGAGAGGTTTGCAAGAAAACAGGAGGAAGTGACCAGCAGCTCTAAGAAATACAAGAACACCGCAGAAGGAAGAGGTAAGTCCCTCACACTCGAACCCTTGAACATGGGTTTTAACTTCTGGTTTGGATTTGAGGTGATGGAAACTCTTGCACAAGAGGAGGGCATGGAGGAGCTCCCTAGAAAAGAGACAGCTCAAGATCTTATGGTTAGGGGCATGAAGAAGGAGGAGGCAGAGGAAGCAAGCATTGCGAAAGTTGCCTTTCCAAGGATTCCCCAACAATTATACCCAAGTACAAGAAACGGCGTGGAGGGCCAACATTTCAACATAACCCAGGTTCCTTGTGATATTATTGTCAATAACACCTCAGGTTTGACATTAGACTTCCAAGTTGCTATTCATTTTGAGCCTCCTACCTCTCCCATGATCCATGATGAAGTTAAAAACATGGTTGTTAAAAGACTAAAGCTTATGGAAATTGAACTTGGTGAGGACCTCATTGATCCTATCTCCATACAATGCCTTAGTGTTAAAAGAGGGGGAAAAAAAGGAGTATGGGCGGGTATTGTTAAATTGCACCTATTAAAACCGGAAATTGATGGTCTTATGATGCTCAAAGGCATTAGACCTTTTATACTCAAAATTGATGGCCACAACACCATAGGTAAGGTTTGCAAGAGCTTCCATCACATTGCAAGTTCTAACCTATCCGTGAAAGTGAAAAGTGATTCCATTGTAGGAATTTCAGCACAAGCACTCTTCAAGGACATTCTACACAATAGCTTCACAAGAGGGCAAGAAATCGAAGTCACGGGAGTACACAAGTCTAAGGAGGACTCTCATGCGTTCATCATGGCTACAACCCCGGAGCAAGCGAAAAGGATCAACCTCCACCAAATCACAACTCAACACGAAGTACTCCATGTCAAGCACATCACTGGAGGACGAGCCACGCAAACTTCCAAAGCTAAGAAAGACGCTCTAACCTTAACCCTGTCTCCTCTACCTCTACGCATAAGTGTCATTGACACTATGAACATAATCCATAAAATCATAGGTGCAAGCAACATTAAAGAGACTTGGTTCTATAAAGTTGTTGGAACTAGACACAATGGTAGTGTCAATATACATTGTGCTAACCCCATTGTGTACCGTGAGTTTGTGGGAAAAACATACAACATTGAAGGTAATTATGTGGACTTTGCACCACATCGAAGGAGTTTGGAAGGCGAAGAGCCGCCATCACAAGATCAAATCCAACAATTTGGCTTTGACGACATCAACTCCGCCATGGTGAACACGGTGGCAACATACAAGATGAAAGAAGCACCTCCTTCTTTGACAAAGGAGGACATAGTGGAAATTGTGGAGGAAAGCAACAAGAAGATGAGATTGGAAGTGAAGGAGTATGTGGATGCAAAGAATGAAGAACTAAGGGTCCAAATGCTAAGTATCCAAGAGTCCATGGGAGCCGCATATGCAACAATGCAAGCCATCACAAACTCAATTGGCAAGCCAAGCTTGGAGGGCAACCCGTCAAACATGTAGCGTCCAAAGACTACAAGGTAACTAGTAATTATCTCATACTATGTGATAAGGACGACAAATTAGACTACATTATACACATGACTTACACCTACTGTATTCTTTGCAAGTATAAATACAAACATACACATTTATGTCTTCAAAGGTATACAAACATACACAATACTTCGCCCACAGAAATACCCAAAATAGAATACATACTACTTTACAAAAAAACCCTCATTAAAATACAAAAAAACATACACATATTAGAAAAAAATTCCTTACACATCCTCCAAATTTTATATAAAGTGATTGAGTCGACAATATACTATATGACATACAGTATACAGTATACTAACAAACATGAATACCCTGCCAAAAACTACAAAGAAAAAACTAAAAAAATTGGTACACATACTGGGATACATACAAATACAGATACGGATACGAATACGAATACCTATACTGCTACCAATACGAACATTAAAACGAATACTGAAAAAAATACTAATACGAATACTGTTACAAATACTAAGACTAAAACCGGGACATATACTAATATAATCATATGTATAAACTTTAAAATAGAAGCAACTACACTCACATTTATAACTACATATCATCAAAAAACAAGGAATATTAAAATGAAAAAAAATAGGAAAATCAAGGAGAGTAAAAAGAGATATAATAAAATAAAGAAGATAGATATTTATAAAATTGCAAAGGTTTCAAATAGAGCAAGTAATATTAAAAATAAAAGAATAAAATTGGAGAAGATATATAAGGGAAAAATAAAGGGTAAGGTTGAAAACCATTATCATAAGAATACAAATAATAAGAACATAGTAACAAACAACAAAACTAAAAATAGAATAGGCTTACTAAGGAAACCAAAAATAAGGAATGGAATATTAACAAAATTAATAATGAGAATTAATTATCATAAGATTACAAATATTAGGGACATAGATATAAACAACAGTACTAAAAATAGTATATACTACTTAAGGAATTCAAAAATAAGGGATTGTAAATTAACCGAATTAGTAATGGGAATCAAATATAATAAGAATACAAATATGAAGACTATAGCTATATATTGCAGTACTAAAAATAGAATATGCTTCCTAAGAAAATCCAAAATAAGGGATGGAAAATGCACTAAAATAGTAATGGGAATCAAATGTAATAAGAATACAAATAGGAAGAATATAGCTATAAACAACAGTACTATAAATAGAATATACTTATTAAGAAATATAGAAATAAGGGATGGAAAAATCACCAAATTAGTAATGGGAATTATTTATAATAAGAATACAAATATGAAGAACATAGCTATAAACATCAACACTAAAAATAGAATATGCTTCCTAAGAAATTCAAAAAGAAGGGATGGAGAATGCACCAAAATAGTAATGGGAATCAAATATAATAAGAATACAAATAGTAAGACTACAGCTATAAACAGTTGTACTAAAAATAGATTATGCTTCCGAAGAAATTCAAAAATAACGGATGGAAAATTAACCAAACTTGTAATGAGAGTTATAAATTTCAGAATAAAAATAAATAGAGAAGATAGTAATAAAAGAGTTAATAGTAATATTAAAATTGTTATATATAAAGATGAGGAGACTTTGCGATTAAATAGTAGAAATTTGTTGAGAGTATGTAGAATTATTAAAAAAGAAGGATTGATTAATGTCTCGCTGGCCGGGGTGGCGCCGGAGGTGCCAAAAATAGACTTACTAAAAATAGAAATTCTAATAAAAGTAAGAATACATACGAATCTGATTGAAATAAATATCAATCTGTTTTTAGAAATCATAGTTTTAGACAAAATATGTTTAGAAAGAAATCTTTTAGAAAACTCATTATTTCAATATACGGATACATATACTGATACGTTTACGGATACGTATACTGATACGTATACTGATACTTATACTGATACATACACCGATGAGTATACTTATAAATATACTGATACAAATACTGGTACGTATACTGATACATTTACTGGTATGTATATAAATACAAATACTTATACTTATACAAATGCAAATACCAATACAAATATTGGTACGTGTACTCATACGAATACTAACACAAATACTAACAAAGATACTGATACAAATACCAAGACAAAAACCGTGACATACACTAATACAAACATACAAAAGAATACTAATATAATACCACATAAAACTACATACACACACACAAAGACAACCACGCACCATCAACGAAACACATACATATACATACACACATACAAAGACAAACACATACAATCAAAAAAACACAAATACCAAAGCCACATTCAAAAACAAAAAATTCTAAAACAAAACAAAAAACTCATCTACTACAAACTACTAATATTAATTGGAGGAGACATGGAGACTAACCCAAGACCCATGCCGAACAAATTAAAAAGACACCCCGTTTCGCACAAAAAGAATGCCAAAACATATTTCATACCAAATACTAATACAAACACCAAAACAAACAATTGTACAAACCACAAAGTATATAATAACACCGCATATGAAAAAGCCACTTTAAAAACCAACATAAACCCACATACAAATAGTCTTAAACATAATAGTTACATATGCACACGGACAAAAACAACCAAGATAAAATACAACCAATCATACATACATCCATACACTACTAAAACAAAAACAACCACAAAAAACACATGGACAAAAAATAAACTAAAGACGAAAACAACTACACCTATTATAAAAATAAATAAACCCACAACTCACACACAAAATACAAACATCCACCTACCCCCAAACCAACAAGTCATTAATAACACAACAAAGCCTTTAAAATACACCACTAAACATATATACCACAAACTTCTACTACTTCTAGGAGGAGACATTGAAACCAACCCGGGACCCATGCCCAATATACTAAAAAGACATCCTACATCACATAAGAAAAATGCCAAAATCTACTTTATACCTAATACCATAAAACTCCAACCAGAATATGAACACATTGCAAAACCCTTCGCACCACTCCTAAAAAACACACACACATTACACCACATACACAACACTTCCCACCCAAACATTGCCCTATACATACAACAAAAAAATACGCATCCACCACCCCACATCTTATATGCACTAATAATCACTACTCATCCAAACATAGATGAATGTAACCAACTTCTAAATCCACAAAATCGGAACACAATTACATGGACTAATACACTCCTACAAACCTTACTAACCTTACAAAACCCACCAGAACGACACATTTACACTCCACACCCCTATACTGAATTCCTAGTAGACAACCAAAATATTATAAACCATGAGAACTCAATACATAAAAGACTATACGACTTCTTACATAGTCAAGACATACCACCCTCAAATGATATAATAAAACTAAAATTCCCTTACCTCCCCAACAACCTCATAAGTGAATCACTAAAATGTCTAGACCCTATACCAGAATACACCCACCCACCCCCACCTCTTCCCTACATCCTTCCTCAAAACCAAAATCAAAACATTAGACCAAACCAAGAAAATACATACATAATCACATGGAATGCCTCCTCACTAAACACTGCCCTTCCTAGCTTACAAACTCTAGTCGCAAACACAGACACACCACCGGCTCTTATAGTTATACAAGAAACAAAACTAACCGCCACAAAATCTACAAAATATATACAAAATATATTTCAAGACTATAAACTCATCTTTAACAATACACATGCACTTACAAGATGCATGCAACAAAGGAGACCATACACACCGGGCCGCGGTGGCCTCTTTACATTAATACACAAAAAATATACATTCCCCGGCAACATCAACAAAATCCCTACGCCAATGCACATATCACCATACATTCAAATAATTAAAATCACTAATCACCCACTACAATCGTGGTTAATCTTTCACATGTATATGCCATCCCATCCCGAAGATACTAGATTTCTCTTAGATATACAAAACACTATTACAACCCATATTAATAATCATCCCAATCATACATACCTATTATGTGGAGACTTCAATAGAGACATAGCGCTAATTGGCCGCCAAAATGGAAACCATCACACCCCCCCTCAAAACATTGATTATCAATGGCGCCGCTTCACAGAAAACTTAAACTTCACTTACATCAATACCGATACACAATTCTCTAGACAAGGTGGCTACAATTATAGTGATTGGAGTCTAATAGATGGTTTCTATATAAATTCAAACAACAACACACAATACACCTCCACAACAAACAAAGATATTATTCTCAATTTGGACCACTCACCCGTACAACTGCACATCCCAAATAACACACTAATTAGTAGAACTCCTACAATCCCAAACAAAGACACTATATGCATATTCAACCCCATCCCAAAAACCAACATAGAAAAATTCAACACAAAATTCTTCGAAGAAAACACCGTACAAATAGACTCCCTCATAAACACTCTTGAAATCAATAGTCAATTAACACAAGCACAATGGCAAGAAGCATGCCACTCTCTAGACAAACTCATCAATAAAATCTCTGATACACTAGAACAAACTTGTAGAGCACACCCAATACCCCAAATGACAAACAGAACCTCTCAACAAGGCGGGTATCTACCCCGCAAACTTTCTAAAACTTGGAAACAACACTTAACCACATACCATACCGTACGTAAAACCATTAGAATTGTAAAAAACAACCCTCAATGGCGTAACCACCCCATACACAACGAACTACTAACTATACAACACATCCAAATCCCTACCCCGCCGCCTCCGGACCTTCCCCACGATACATGGATAAAAGATATCGCGATAATTGCAAAAAATGCCAACATACAAGCCCGGAAAATAATCACAAAATACACAAAAGAAAACATTAAAAAAGCCATCTCAAAATACAGACAACTATACGAAATCAGCCCCAAAAAAATTAACAAAAAAGTCTTTAAAAACCTTGAATCCCCACCAATGGATTGTATCAAAGATCAATATAATAATATTCTAACTAACCCCGAAGACATTGCGAATGAAATATTCAACCAACAAACAAAAACCAATAGACCAACAGTACCAACATGTAATTACCAGCCACAACATACAATAGAATGCACATGTGCAATACGCCAATACCCTTGGCACGACCTGGACGGATATACCCTTGACAAACGGGGCGAACCAGAAATTCCACTACATAAATACCTCAACAGAGCCACATACGACACATGCCTCCAAAATCTTGGAAATAATAAAGCCCCAGGCCCAGACCGCATACCAAACTCAATACTCAAAAACATGCCTCCAAGATTTCATAAACTACTATTCCTATTCTTTTCTCACTGCTATAAACAAAAACAAATACCAAATACATGGAAAACAAGTACAACAATTCTACTATACAAAAAAGGCGATCCATCCATGCTACCCAATCATAGACCAATTGCACTAGCTAACACAATATATAAGCTTTTTACCAGTACACTCACCCACATACTATCCTCATACGGCGAAAAATTCAAAATCCTACATGATAGTCAAGAAGGATTTAGAGCGGAGAGAAGTACCGCACGGCAAATACAAACCATAATAGCCGCATTAGAAGACGCAAAATTTACTAACCAAGATATATACATACTATACGTGGACTTCAAAAATGCCTTTGGCTCAATTGATCATGCCAGACTTCTAGCAATAATGTCAGACCTTGGCTACCCAAAAGAGGCAACTACACTTGTTGGAAACATCTATTCCCAATCATCTACTTGCTATATCGGCCAACACTTTGGGAAAACAAAACCTATACCCATCCAAAGAGGAACTATACAAGGGGACACCCTCAGCCCATACCTATTTATTATATTTTTAGAACCACTACTTAGATGGCTAGAAAGAGGCAATAATGGATATACTTTCGGCACATCACAAGTCACAA
The DNA here is from genome assembly GCA_963971425.1 of Bryoerythrophyllum caledonicum. NCBI lineage: Eukaryota > Viridiplantae > Streptophyta > Bryopsida > Pottiales > Pottiaceae > Bryoerythrophyllum > Bryoerythrophyllum caledonicum. The sequence continues at coordinate 24,620,268 of OZ020517.1, read as the reverse complement.
TAAACTCCGCCGCATACGCAGATGACCTAGCCACCATAACTAACAAAATCAAATCAATCCAAATACAACTCCATAAAATTGATAGATATTGTAAATGGGCTAGCATGGATGTGGGAGTTCCAAAATGTGCCGCTACCGGATGCCCAAACAAATCTAAATTTAACCCTACTACTTTCAAAGCCCTAATGCAAACCTCTAACATCAACTACCGCAACCAACCAATCCCTATACTACACCAAAACGAACCATACTTATACCTAGGCACAAATCTTGTTCCCTCACTAAAATGGAAAATCCAAATCCACACTACAACCACAAAGCTCATCAAACAATGCAAAGAACTAACAACATGTCCGGCCACCATGAAACAAAAAATAAAAATGGTTGATACCGTACTACGCCCAGGTGTGGCATACAGTTTTTATGGGGTACCATACTCTATGCCAGCCATCAAAAAACTTGATCAAAAAATAATCGCCATACAAAAAACCATATGTGGACTACCAAAATGTATGTCAAACGTAATAACACAACTACCACATAACCTATTTGGTCTTGAAGCTTTCTCCCTAAAAAACGCATATCTCCGATGTATAGGAGAACAACTACAAAATGCCTTAAACGATAAAGGTAGACTTGGAAAAATTTATAATGGATTAACTCAATACATCCTCGCCCAATACGGGGGCGCCGAAAACATACCCAGAATTAAAAAAAGCGACTGTATAAGATCACCAATAACACGGACATTCTTCTTATTAAAACATATAGCCAAAGTCCACCTTAAAAGCACACTCCCAAACTTCCTCATTAATCCTACAACACTTGAAACACTATGGCGACAAGAAACACTAAACCACAACACACTCAATGCCCAACTCTCCCCAAAGCTTCTACAAAAACTCCTCTCAAAAAATATTTTTGAATTAGCACAAATTACGTTACCCAACGGCACACATATCATGAACAACGAGGACTTCAAAACCTACCACTTCACCCCATCCAAACTATTAAAAAGTGCCTTAAATATTGCTAAACAACTATTTTTCCACCAAACATGCCCCAATATATGTCGTATTCCTTGTAACATACATTTATACTCTCATATACTTAAAGATTCATTCATCACCCTCAACAATAACATCAACCCAAAAAATATCCCCACACCAATCAATCCCGCTAACCCCCCACATACATATCACCCCCGCCCCCACCCCCCAACATACATCCCCAAAAACCCTACCACATATCCCATTAATAACATCATACACCATAAACATATCCAACACACAGACACAAACAACATACAAAATACCTACACAAAATATCTATGCCAATGGCAACACAATGATAATACATATAATAAATGGCTCCCCCAAAGAGACCTTTTCCCACGACACGATACCAATACCTCCACACATAACACCGAAAAATTGAAACAATACTACCAAAAAATTCAAAACAAAACATACGCGGATATCATCCTAGCCCATCACCCCCAAGAACAATTCCCAGACTCAAGATCCGTAACACCACCCATAATTATTCCACTCTTAAACATCTACACAACAGAATGCAACCCCGAAAATGATATCCTTACATCCTCAAACACAATTCAAATAGATAACAATCAAGCACATCTATACGAAGAAAACGGCCGACATTTACACACCATACCCATTACCAGGCTCCAATGGTTATGGAAACAATATCATACAAAATTCCAAACCCCTACAAACATTGAACCAACAACCCAACCTTTTGAAACCGAAATAATCTGGCTTTACCAAAGGTATAAATATCGAATACCAAAAACTGACCCCCTCAAAAATGCACAATACACAATACCCACCCCCATCTTAGACTCACTATTCTCATCCTTTAACATCGAGCACTCATACTTTTCCTCCCCGATCACATGTCCTACCAAACTAAATAAATTCTACTCACCTTACGAAAGAGACAAAATATTTGGATCCCTAGGCAAGGCCTTTGACCACAAATGAATCGGAAATGGCATAGCTCACCCCCACAACGAGAAAGACATGGAACAAGCCATACATTGGGCTAGACTTGCCGCCAAACACGATCCAAATAACACAAAAACAATCATCGTCACACCGAACAACAATTGGTACCAAAACAACAACCAACATTCAAATCCATTCCCAGATTCCCACATCATCGCAGTATTCGAAGCAGACACAATAACATACATAGAACCTAATATTCCACCCGAGCTAAAAAAACCCCGAACTGAACCATCTACATTACAAATACTATGCGTCCATCATCAAAATCAAACCATTGGCTCTCTAGAACAACTTGCGGAACTTACCTCCATAACAGACAATCTAGATATACAAAGACCATACACAAAACCGGCCCAACCAACACCCATACAAACCCCCGTAAACAAAAGCAAAAATTGGTCAAAATTAAACTATATCAACAACACATTAAACTACTCCGTCATACCTCCCTCCCTCCCAGACTACCCAACTCATACCACACCAAAATTTAACCCCGCACACAGTTATTACACCGACGGCTCCTTTAAACCACCGGAACAAATTAGCCCGGGCTCTTGGCGCAGAGAAAAAGCTGGATATGGCATATATAATTCTACCAAAGAAATTAAACTAGCCAAAAGACTCCATGGACTACAAAATATCCTCAGAGCAGAACTTATGGCCATTCACAAAACACTACAAATCATCACAACAAAATACAAAAATGAACCTGCACATATATTCACCGATTGTATAAATGCACTCTACCTGCTGAACACTCAAATAACACACCCTACCCTTCACAACAGTCACCCCGACCAAACCATACTAACATCAATGGTACAAATGTTACAAAACCGCACACAAATCACAACCCTTCACAAAGTCAAAGCCCATGCCAACATTGATGGCAACGAACAAGCAGACAAACTTGCAAAAGAAGGCCGAGAAAAAACACACAAAAATGCCAAAGACCCGCACGAACACGCCCATGCCACCCCATACTACTTTCAAAAAGAAGATTGGCCTTCCAAAGAAGATACCCCCGACAAAGGCCCAATTAGATTTTTGGGCAAATATCTCAAGAAACAAGACCTCTACAACAACCTTGACACAATCTCAGAAAATATTCCTAACATAGATAAATGGACTAACAATAACGACATAGACAATGAACTCTCTACAAACTTTTGGAAAAACCCCATCATCTCAGACTCACAAATAACATGCCTCATCAAATTCCGTACTGGCCAGTATATGGGAAACGCTCGCAAACAACTCTTCTTTGGAACAGAGAGTTTCCCATCCATAACATGTCCCATATGCCCCTCAACGGACCCCGACACATGGCTTCATGTTCTACTCAAATGCCAAAACCACCACATTCACTCTTTAATTGTTAAAAGACACAATAAAGCGGTATGGGAAGTCCGAAAACTAATTACATCCTACAATAAATCGAGATGTTTCATATTAATGAACGCCGGCACTTTTAATAATAATCCACAAGAAAATACGGTCCCCCCTTGGCTACTCCCATGCTCATGTATGACCCAAAGATGTCAGTGTAACGCTCGGCTAAAACCGGACATCCTTTGCGTTAAAGGTTTACCATATAATGACCCACCACCCAATAACATCAACCAAGAATACACCATTCAATTCATTGAGTTCACATATTGCAATGACAGATTTTCCCCGGAAACAATCCAAAATAAAATAGATAAATACCAACCCCTTATTGACGACATCATCGCCCTCGGATGGAATGTCGACCCCCTTATTGTAATCACTTCCGGCGCTCGTGCCACCACCTTTACCCCATCTATGAAATCTCTAGAAGATAACTTCAAGATACCCATTGAAACAATTAAAACCTCCTTTAAAAACATTAACACCATTGCTATTCAATATGCCATGTCCATTCTCCTGCATAAACGCAAAATCGAAAACAATCAAGTCCTCCCAGATACACGGGACCCCCCTTAAATTCCTCCCCAACCTTGATTTATCATGACGTGCTTGTTTTGAGGTTTTTGACTACTTGCTTGGTTTATGGTTGGTTCGTTGGCTAGTCGCTTGGGTTGTGATTTGTTGGTCGGTTGATTGTTTTGTGGCTCCTTGGCTTCTTGTTACATAGTGTCTACCCTCGAGAGAGGGAAGTAGTTCCAGCTTACTATTTCCTTGTCCAGTGGGCATGGTCTTAGTAGTGGAACGAACAGACACTTTATTCACGCCGGCCTCCTTCGGAGACCGGCGTTATTCTTCTTTTTGTATGTGTAAGAGTAGTATATTCTAAGGGTGATGTAAGACGTTATGTCATTAATCCTTTAGAGTGAAGCTGTGTTTACTATTGGAGCTAAGTCCAATTGTTGAAGCACATATATTTAGTTTCCACCATTGTATGCATTATGTACTACGTAGAATATCTTTTAATCAACTGCCAACCCTTGCATATAGTATTTTTTTTGTAATTACGCCTGTTTATATACTACAATCTTTCAAATCTATCTTTGAAATATTGTGAAACTATATTAAATATATATTTATCTAGTATTAACGAGGGGCCACCACAAATTAGTTGAAAATGCCAAAAAATCGCTTCCAATATGAACAACCATGATTGTACGTAATATTGTTGCAGAAGCTCAATTTTTTTTCCTTTGGAAAACATTTTTTTCCTTTGATATATATATATATTTTTCAATTTTGCCACTTTTGTTCGCAATGGCCGCCGTTGTACCCAAGTGCACTTTTATATGGCCAACTGCATAATTGCTTAATTGCGTGTTTTACTTGCTTCTATTCATGAGGTAACAAATGACTTGAGCAACTATCTATCATAGTTGCATCTCATTTTCATTATCATACACAATATTTTCATAAGTAATCTTGTGTTGAGGAAGTGAAGAAACATGATTTGTGAGCAGCTAGTCCACTAGGATGTATATAAGCATGTTTAGAATTAGCAAAGATGTCTTTGCTCTCCTCCAAAGTTGGATTTTCAAGAAGCGGAGGTCAGGCTTATTCCTATCTTCTCCTCCTCCTCAATTTGAAAACATTGAATTTGGAGCTACAAAATTTGTTGCAAAACCATTATATTTTGATGTGGTAGAATAGGAGAGTTGGATTCTTAGAAAGGAAAGGGAGGTCAGGCTTAAGCCTTCCCCCCCAGCTTGTAAATTTTAAACTTGGGGCAATGGACTTTGGTGCAACACCATTGAACCTTAATGTGGTAGAGTATGAGAGTTGGATTTTCAAGGAGAGGGAGGGGGTCGAGCTTAAGTCTAATTCCCCTAAGTTGTAAACTTTGAATATGGAATTATAAAATTTGTTGCAAAATTATTGAATTGAATTGAAGGACCTAAGTGATATTGATTAAATTGAAAATAAGCTATATCCCCTAATCTACAAATTTTGTATTTCAAGTAATAATGTTGATGATGACTTTGAAAAATTAAACTTTTTAAAGTTAATGGAAGGTCTTTTGGAAGGTTGGCCATCAAGATATTTGTTGGCCAGCTTCAAAATGAGAAAAATGTTCCATTTCTGAATAGTTAATGATTTTACAAACTTAGATAAAGCGAGGCGCTTGCGATTGTACTAATTGCTTCTCGTAAACCATCTATACATAAAAATAATATAATAATACTATAGAAATCATAATATATTATCAAAACAAAAGATGGGCTTTAAATATTAAAAAGTATAATTGTGCACATATAACGTGCCCAAATCCACTAATCTTGCATATAACATGTATGTAGATATTTATTAATTACCTAAGATTATTTCTTGATCCAAAGAAAATGCACGTGTGTATGTGCACTTTTCACGAAACATGGTGTTTCTATCTAAAAGGATCTTGTAATAGAAAGAGGTCCAAGGTTAACCATTGAACAATATAACCTTGGTTTCTAATGAACTCCAATTCAAAAGGTGAAAATCTTGATGATTTTTTGAATAATGGATACACTTTAGTGGCTGATATAATTATCCTTGAGAATGCAAAAAATAAAATAAAATCTGAAGATGCAAAAATTTCACTTCAAGAGAAAGTGAAGTTTTTCTCACCCTAATGGGGCTGAGTACGAAAGATAAAACCATTTCTCCAGACAAATCACAGATTTTGATGGATTTTCACATAACTATCATGTACACCATTGCAAAGATTGATTTAAGACCTTTGGTAGTGTGGAACATGAAAAAATAAAGTACCGTAGGTGAACCTCTAATTTGGCACCTCCATGCCGAATAATTAATTGAAGTGAGAAATAGTTTCCCTCTACATGCAGGAAGCCGTAAACCATGCCAAGGTTTGTATTCAACACCTTAGATCTAAACATGCCTAGTGAAAATTTAAAATCCTTCAAAATGGAATTATATATCCATTCAATATACAGTAGCTATTTATCCATTCAATAAAGAAGTATGATTTTAACAATAATATCCTTCCAGCTATGGCTGAAGATATTCACTCAACCAGTCTACACAAATCTCAAAATGCACAAGCACACTCACATTACCGACATGAACACCACAATTTCGATTACCGACACCAACACAAGTGACAAATTCGGATACCGACTAATGCAAGTGGAGAGCATAAATTCTTTCGTTAGCCTTTGCACAAGAGGTTCCTGGACCTGTCACCTGCAACATCAACTAACCCGGAATTGTCAAAGCAATGAGCTACCTCGATGCAGTGGTAATCTAGCATACAGCCACTTGTGATTAATCCATAATGCTAACCAAAAAGTATAATTAGAAGCAACAAGAATGTAGATAAATAGATGTAATTGAGGTTCGAAAATCGTCTATTTCAAATGAAGTGGGGCACTAATGACAGCAGCGTCGCTGTGCTGAATCCATCTACATAAGTGGTCTACAGAAGCTCCAAAGAGTTACGGATTTGAGGCACCTAATAGAAGGCAAAATCCAAGACTATTGCATTCAAAAGTTCGCCAGGAATATCATGGCAGCTAGCTATCTCAAACTCAAAAGAATCCCAGCGTCACAAAACGCTCGAATTCCTATCAAAGGTCTCAATCCGTGGAAAGAACATCTCCTAGCTAGACTATCAATAGTACCATCTCAAACCGTAGTTTTGTCACTAGAAAAACGCTGGAGAGTTTCATACTACTGAGGCTGACTGTTCTCAAGCTTAGAAGTGGCTGTACTGCGAATCGCGTTGCCTGTTGTCCCGGAAGCACGGGATCCATTGCGGCTTGTAGCACACGATGAAGAGCAGGATGATGAGGAACGCCAGGGCGGCGGCCACGGCGGTGCCGACCACAACCCTGATGGTCTGCTTGTTGGAGGACTCGGAAGAGCCTGTGGCAGGCGCAGCTGTTGCGGGAGGAGGAGGGGAAGGAGGAGGGGGGGAAGAAGAAGGCGGTGGTCGAGGAGGAGGGGACGAAGGAGGGGGAGGAGATGAAGGAGGGGGAGAAGGAGGGGGAGGAGTCGGAGATGCAGAAGCCGGAGCAGGCGCGGGAGGCACCGGCGATGGCGGAAGAGCAGGGGGGAGAAGAGCAGGAGCAGGCGGAAGCAAAGCCGGAGCAGGGGGGAGCAAAGCCGGTGCTGGTGGAAGCAGAGCCGGAGCAGGTGGAAGCAGAGCCGGAGCAGGTGGAAGCAGAGCCGGAGCAGGTGGAAGCAACGTCGGAGCAGGTGGAAGCAACGCCGGAGCAGGTGGGAGCAGAACAGGGGCAGCAACTGGAGGGAGCAAGACAGGAGCTGGTGCAGCAACTGGAGGGGGAAGAACGGGAGGAGCAGCAAGTGGTGGGAGAAGGGCAGGAGGAGCGGCGACTGGAGGGATTAAGAGCGTTGGAGCGGCGACTGGTGGGGGAAGAACGGTAGGAGCGGCCGCCGGCGGTAACAAAACGGGGGCTGGAGCTGGGGCGATGAGTTGCAGGAGGCACCGTCGCGAGCCGTAGCATGGCCCATCGGTGGCGAAGACGGCGACAGAGGACGCGAGCAGCACGACGAAGACGAAGCAAACAGCTGCACCCATGATACTCGGTGAAGAAGAAGAAGACCTCGCCATACCTTCACAACTCGACTCTGCCGGCGGTGCCCAAATCCGATTCAGATCAGGAGAGCCTCTCGATGGAGCCCCTCAACCTGGTGGCGCATTCCTTCATCACAACAGCAATCGGTTTCGAATACAATAAGCTACAGCTTAACCTAGTATCATCAATACCTCCCCCTAACTAGAACACTCAATGCGCGGTTCAGTGTACGGAAACACCGCTCCAACGGAAACATCACATTCCTAAACCACTCACTGTACACAAAACAATACCCAGTACGTGATCCGAAAACCAGTATCCAAACACAGCGCACAGAAGATCACAGAAACCTACTGCATCGCCAACACCTCAAAATGCAAGGACTAGCAGCCACCAGTTCGCGCCTTGACATGCACAAACAATACCAGCATAGTATGATTCAACCTCACATTCAGAACAAGCAATGCTACACCACACCGCTCTCGAGCTAAATCGAATCACATTACGAGACACAATGCTACCTTTTGCAATGAGGAGTTCTCCACGCCGCCCGAGACAGCGCCGGAGGAGGCCAGGCTTGTTGTTCACTCGCACCTTCACACTCTGCCTGACGGCTGGCCTCTGACCTCCAGGTCTCTGGAATGAATGCTCTCGCAGAGTCGCCGCATTGCTTGTGGATCCGGACCTGGTTCTGCCATGCTCTCCTGGTTCGTCTCCGAGCTCACATGCAGGGCTCTCCGCGAGTGTAGCAATCCCAGGCTGCTGCATCGACAACTCCACCCTTTTTAGCCCAACAAACTTCATCGTCCGTCCCCGCTTCCCTCCTCCGTCTCCCATTTTCCTTCCTCACCGCCTCTTCGTCCCTCCATCGTCCACCCTCGCTTCTCTTTCGTCCCTCCTTCGTCCACCTTCGCTTCTCTTTCGTCCCTCCTTCGTCCACCTTCGCTTCTCTTTCGTCCCTCCATCGTCCACACTCGCTTCGCTTTCGTCTGTCGTCGTCCCTACTTCGTCCATTCTCGTCTCCAGTTCTGACGTTCTCGTTCCCCGATGGCACCACCGTTGGTGTACAGTCTGAGTCCATGGGCATGCCGGGCCCGGTGGAGATGTACAGTACTTTTCGGCGGTTTGAACATGCAGTGGGACGAGTTGTGGCACGGGGAGTTTGAGCATGCCCAGCAGTTGTGTCAGCAATATCACAATCAATTTCTGGAAATTGGCAGGAATGCTACAACCTGCGCTTTGAAGGAGTTAGGTAAGCTCTTCTAGCATGTAATATGGGGAGATACCTAGATGAAACCCTGTAATATCCGTGATAAATCATCTCTGAAGGTGGTTAAATACTTATGATGTTGGTCAGCATTCTCGCTAAACTCCAATATTTTCCTCATTTTTTCAAAGTGTACTAGTAGCTACCACCGTTCGACTTGTAGCTTTTTAAGTAATTTCAGCTAATTTAGAATCTGTTGATGTGGATTTGAGGCCACTGTGAAGGCCTTTTAGAGGGGCTATTTTTGGGCTACATGAGGGAGTTGCAGGTGCTTGCCCCACTAGTCCTCGAAATTCTGCCCTCGAATTCTCTTTGGGCCAATGAGTGACAAGAACAAGTGAACAATGACGATGAGGGCAAGAACGAGGGCACTCTACAAAAGCCCCCCTATGAAGTGCACCTCTATGGTTAAAGGGACTCACAGAACGAGTAGAGTGTTTGAGGGCGTTGGTGGGCAACGGTCACCTGTCCTCCGGCTCACTACAATGGTTTTCAAAGTTTCAGTGCCCAGTTTAGTGAGTTTCCGTTAGAGTTTTCGTTCAAAGTTTTCGTTGGAGTGGGATTTGGCAGCACACGGCATATGGCACGGTGTTTGCCGGCTCGCAACTACTGCAGACCACGTGATTGTAAGCCCCCCGGTAAAAACGTGACAAAATGGCGGGCAGTTCGCGGGAGGGGGCGGTGGCGTGGGTTTGGGGCCTACTATTTCTGCTCCTTCCTGCATCACTAACTTCCAAACATAGTACTGTATGTGTAGATACAGTATTCACTTAAGGACAGAATAGGGAATAGTACCAGCCTGAATGCGAGAATCTCCTGGATTCACTGAGTTATATTTTCAGTTCTAATGTAGACCATTTTATACTAAATACCATTCACAATAACATCATATGATGTTGTACTCTACATTATCCTGCCACGTTATTGAAGGAACTGGAATCAGGTGATGATATGCTACTGTCTTGACTCTGACTGAGTGTGTAACGGATGTAGACCCAACTTTGAAGTAGTACCATCAAAACTGTGATATACCTTCAAAACTAAGTTGTTACCGGTCCATGTCGTACCTTGCACTCACTGAAGGGGCATGCACATGGGCAATGATACATCAATTGTATCTACTCGTCCAAAACGCAACGTGGGGAAGCAAACTAGAAAGAAAAGGGTTATGGGAGAAAACAAAGAACTATCGACTCCATCAAATCATCCATGCTAACCCTTTTAGGACGATGGGAGAATTTCAAGCATGATAGATTATGCAGAACACCATCTACACAACGGATTATGCAGAACAGGCCTTTTGTTTTGGCGACCTGAGGCCAAATAGCGAAATAAAATATTACGTGGCGAATTGGTCTTCAGAAGAAATTTGAGGAAATTAAAAAATGAAGCCAAACTGTCTGTTCACTGAACAACATGGGAGCCTGATGGCGAAGGTATGGGAGACGGTGGGGCCAAGTGGGAACTAAAGTTAAGTGGGACCCCTCGCCTCGAGCGCCAATTTCTGCATCTTGTTTTCCCTTCTACGCCAAAGCACGCTTGCAATTTCTTGGTGCTCACCCGGGATTATTTCTCTTCATTTGGAGAATCGCCACCATACGCGCAGAAATCATGGCATTCATCGCCATCCCTTGTTGCCGTTGCCCTGGCACTCTTGCCAGAGAGCACTACCCGCCAACAACCTTCTCGCCTGATCTCTCTGTCTCTTCTCTGCGAGGTTTGTTAAACAACTTTTGCCTAGGTTTTTCTAGAATTCCTTCTTTGTGGCTGTGTCTTTGTTGCACTTTGCGCCACCTTGATGGGCCTAGGAAACTCAACAGATCTCAACATCTCAAGAACTTGAATTGCATTTGTGACTTCTGGGGATCCCGAGGGTGAGGGTTTGTTATCTGAATATGATGCCCCTGATGTTTTGTATTCCGCCAACGTTGTTGCATGGAGCTCTAGGGAGGCGGTGGTGGCTATTGATGAGGTACCTAAGTTTTGAAACTCCCCTCTATAGATCCGATTTAAAGTCCTTTGTGATGAGGACTTGAATGATAATGTTGTCTTCACGATACTGCTAAGCACATTGTCGATCTAGTTGTTTGTTGTAGTGGAAAATCCTCTGGTGCTGTTAGTGAGGAATTAGTGTTGGTACGATGCTGGCGCGGGGTGTTTTTTCGGCGCATCATGACGTCTTCACCATCAAAGGTTGCAGTGGAGGCTGTAGGCGCCCTCACAGATGCATCAGACCACATTTCGGAGGGTTGATGTCCATCACCGGAGTTACTAAATGCTACAGCAACGTTGGGCGCCGGACGAAGCTCTGATGTTGAAGCTCCAGATCGCGGACACGACACGCTAGAGACCTCAGGTGCCACAGATAGTCGTGAAGAGAAAACTCCCAATGGCCCCTCTGTCGATCCAGAGAAATCAGGCGGCGATGCTAGTGTTGCAGGCAGGTCATTGTCAGATCATCGCGGATCTCATCCCAGTGGAGGTGCAAGGACTGTAGGCGCGGCTTTGAGCTTCAAGCGATTAAGCCGTGGCAACAGTAAGTCGAAACGATGATGTAGGTCATTAAAATTTCAAATGCTATTGCTTTCATTTGCAGTATTGATTCTCATTGTTGTCGTTCTATGCTTGCAGATCTGGGCTCCGGTGTTGGTGCTATAATCCCTGCCGGCAAGGAAGAGGGACGATCTCTTTTTGGTGCAGGACTAACGAGCGATGCTTTTGAAGGAGGACATTTGAGTGGCACCCATACGCTCAGCAATGATGGTGGAGGTATGTGCGCCAGTTTGGATCCTTCAACTGCTGTTGCTGAACGTCTTTTTCGTAGGGAGAATCGTTGAATTCAGAGGAGGACTTTGAAGGAGGTCGTGGACAAGATACGGACTTTGCGGGAACCCAAACAAGGTGCGAGGACAACAGCCAAGGCAGCCGTGACGTTCAACATGTATTTCCAATCGTCCAGAAAGACATTCAGTGATAGTCTACTTCCGTGGAGTGCCTCAACATCGACACCCACTGCAGACGCCTCTACCTCTGCTTCAGCCGAAGACATAGTCGTTCTTTCTCTCACCCCGCCCCGGAGCAATCCTGTTGTCTGTCTGCTTGCACTCATGTCTCATGACAAGGGAAAACGGGCGGCAGTCACGGCGCCTGCGAATGCGGAAGTGAAGATGAAGAAGGCCGCGCCGAACTCAAAAGGCTCAACGTCTGCAGCGCCCCATCCCCTCTAGGTATGTTTTTTCCATTGCCTGCTTGGAGTCTTCTATGTGTATGCAGTGGAGTCTTGTATGTGTTGGGTGGGAGTGTTGTATATGTCGGCTAGGAGTCATGCTTGAGTTGGGTTGAGTGGAAGTTGTGTCTGAGATTGATGGTAATACTGTTTGAAGTGGGAGTCGAATTGAATTTTGGTTTTTTTAAAAAATGTCGATGCAATGATCTGAACTCCTGTCATTTGAACATGGTTGGCGACTTAGCGTTTCTAAGAGAAGTTGGTGTCGATCTCGTGTAGAGATACGGGCCATGCATGGAATCAGCCTGAGGTTGTGCCTAAGGTTGTGCCATTTTTGTTTTTGGTTTCCTCAGAGTGGTCATGGTGTTACTGGTATCATGTCAATGTGTTGATGATGTGATCGATCGGTTGGTCCCTTATTGCAAGCTACAAGTTGGTTAAGTTGTCTGGAGTTGGAAGAGACAATGTGGAGGTCACAGTTGGGAGAAGCTGTGGTTTTGGTTTTCTTGGAGTTCTCACCGACGTGTTCCTACAGCGAGTCGTTTTTATCCTGTCAATTCCATGAAATTGTGTCGGGTTTAAGAAGGTCAGTTGGCAGCTTATGTTGGGTTTAGGTCAGCCTTGTGTCGGGTTTAAGTTGTCGTTAAGTTGGCAGCTTTCTGTCGAGTTTAAGTTGTGGTAAAGTTGTTGTACGTCAAGTTTCTGTTTCAGGTCTAGTTTCTGTTTCAGGTAAAGTCACTTGAAAGTGTGCTTTATGTCCTCCTCGAAGCACCTGACGGGGAAAGAAAGTGTGGTTAAGTTGATGTAGTCGAAGATACAAGTCACCCGAAAGTGTGCTTTATATCCTCCTCGAAGCAGCTGATGACAGTGCAATCATGAATGATGATAATGGAGCCCGAAATTTAACCTTTGTTCGAACCTGTGATTTTGGTGTAAGTGCTAGATAAATCACCGTGGGTCTTGATCTGATGAAGAAGAGCCTCCAGCAGAGTACTATCACATTGCACACACCTAAAAGTGGTTTATAAATAAGCGCCTCAAGCGGAGTAGTATCACATTGCACACACCTGAAAGTGGTTTGTACCCTGAATCGAAGCACGTGATCGGAAAAGTGAATGTTTTTTTGGGGGGTAAAGGTGGGGGCGGCTGAGTGTCGCGGGAACATGATGGGGGGCACCATGTGGTGAGACATGAGTCCTCGGACGGGTGTGTTGTTCGGGTTGGCCTAGATTACAGTGGATGAGCACAGTGGGTCCATATGACAATGGTCAGCACCCAAAGCAACGATCAATAAAATCGGGGCTTCATGTTGTTACCAAAAGCATGAAAGGAGTGAAGGAATAATCGAGACTGGGAGGGAGGAATTGGGTGGTCTTCCAAAGAAGTCCTTACAATCCCTGTCGGAGGCTTATTGTGCAGTGATATGTGGGAGTCGAATTAAATTTTGGTTTTTTTAATTTTAAATTAAAGATAAATTTTCCATTATTTTTCCCTTTCTCATACATTAGCCTTATCAGAGACTATCAATTTGGACCTGCATTTGCAAAAGAGAACTTCTATTTTGAACTTGTTCTAAATATCAATTCTGATTCATTCTCTGTTGGATTGCAGGGCCTCTCTGACAATGAGCTTTAAAAGTCGTCAGACTCCAACTTTGATCAGACTCCACCAATAGCCAAGCGGAAGACCCGACAATATAATAGAAATTGTCGCTACCACTGTGAGTGGGCAACGCGGTTTCCATGGGCAGAAGGGGTTATGCAAGATGGCTACCACTTTGTGGAGTGCATCATGTGCACTCAAATTGAGGGTCGGCCCAAGTTGATGGCGGCGAAGACTGACACACTTTTCAAGCATGAGGGTAACCACAAGGTACATTCACATATCCATGGGATACTTCACTATAATTCGTGCAAAACAACTCTAATATGCTTGTTGTTTGTGTGTAGGCTAAAAAAGATGATTTGGCCAAGGGGCTGAAGAAGGGAGACAACTTCCTTGCAAAAAAGAAGGTTCATCGTCTCACGCTGAACTTCAGTTTGCAACCCTCCTGCAAGTTCTTCAGAAGGGGAGGCCCATGCAAGACTTTCAAGACATGGGGGCTTTACTCAATTACTTGGAGTTCCCTGAAATCTCGCGGATGCATTGGACCCACTATTCGGGCTAGAACATGGCAGCGTCTATGTTTCATGTGGTATGTTTATTGGTGTCAACTTTTGTCAATCAACAATGAATGAATTTTTTTGGAAGAAATAGCTTCTTCTGTCTTTGACTTTAAGACTTTTAGTTGGGCTCATGGCAATAATTTGCAAGTCTTTCAGCTTAGGTCTTTGAGTTGGGCTGCCATGAATGTAATTTGCAATAGTTTGCTTTTGTAGACACAAAGGCTCTACATGTTCTCTAATGTGTTGTGAATGTGTTTGCAGCTCCAAGGACACATCAAAGACAAGGTTAGCGCTGCTAACTTCGTCGCCCTTAGTTGCGATGAAGTTACTGCAAATGATACCACCTCATGGATGTCAATTAATGCATATGTGATGCATAATTAGCAACGTTTGTCCTTGTTGTTGAAAGACCACAACGTTGTGGATGGGACGAGGGCAGATGACCTTCTTGTTGTCCTTGTTAGCATCCTTAAGGAGTTTGGAGGCTTGAACACCTTAAAGATTTAGCGCAAGTTGGTTAGTTTTGGAGTGGATGGAGCAGCGGTGATACAAGGGAAGGTTACTGGAGTCTCTACACAACTTCGTGAAGCTCATGCGCCTTTTCCACAAGCAGTGCATTGTTTTGCTCACAGGTGTAACTTGGCTTTCAAGAGCCTGAGCCAATTGAAGGTGATGGAAGCCATTGAGAGAGTCCTTGCATCCACGTACTTGTACTTCAGCAAGAGCCCGAGGAGAGTTCAAGACTTCAAGGAACTCGCGGAGACAATGGAGTGTAGAGGTTTGAAGCTCTTGCGCAATGTATGCACGAGGTGGATTAGTTTGCTAGACCCTCTCCGGCGGTTGGTCTCACCGTATAGGTTGATTTTAATCAAAATGTACCAATCGAAGGATTCAAAGGCAGTTGCTCAGGTGTTTATCTCATCATTTTCTCTCTTTATGTATTAGCAATATTGAGGTTGAGTGCATTTCAAATTCAAGGTCAGTTGTAGTAATTTTGTGTGTTCCCATGTGTATTTTTAGGCTTTTTTCGATGACATGGTTGATCCTAGTATCCTTTTGGGCATGATTGCCTTAATACCGTTGGTGGAGACCATTGATGGTCTCATTAACTTTGCCCATAAGCAGAACGTGTTCATACAGGACTTCGTAGCTGCGCTTGGCACATGTGAGCTGCAGTTGTTCAAGCTATACATTGATTCATCTACGGCTGTAGATACGCTTAATGCCCTTGGCATAGTGTATCCATAGTATTGGGCGGCGCGAGATTGTTTGGACACATTTCCACAACATCTCCAGATTGTGAAGCGTTTTTTCTGCGAGACCAAGGAAATCAAAGGTGATGGGGCAACTGCTCCGAGAATTGTAGTGCCTGCACTACTAAACGGGTATGATCTTGAGTCTGAGCAAAGTCTATTCAAACTCTTCATGCGAAGTAACTTTCGACGTGCATGTGAGCCTTCATTTGACTTGAACCCACTTACGAAGATATGGCAGGTTGCCCAATCTAATGGGCCTCTTGCGGGCCGATTTCCCATGTACATGAAACTTGCTGAGGTGGCGATTATGATGGTGTTGGGGTCAGTGGAAGACGAGCGTGTCTTCAGTTCCTTGTCATTTTTTAAGTTCAAAGTTCGAAGTTCTCTAGATACTAACCTTGGCATTGTCATTGGGATGTACTCCCAGAAGTTGTTTGATGTAGAGACTTTCTTGTATAAAAAGGCTTATGATCATTGGTACAATAGCCCGGACGGCGTCGGACGTTATGGCGGTGAGATATAGGTCCTTATTGTGGAGTTTGTGTTCAAAACTCTTTTCCTTCAGTTTTATGTCATGCACTCTATGTGCATTGAACATTGATATTGGTTTATACATATTATGTGAAATTTTATGTTTCGAAATTGTTACTTGATTTTTGTTGTTCTCTGCTTGTGTTGCAGAGAATGGCTGATGATAGACAATGACTGATGGAAGGCCTTTGCAGCTGTTGTGGAGTGGCTGGATGCCTTCCATATATGCCTTTCATGTTTTTGTTCTTTTTTTTTCTTCTCATTTCTCCTTCGTTGTATTTTGTGGTTGTGCACAAGATAATGTATGGATGTTGCAATTGCTTGGGAGGTGTAAAGGGTTTGAGTTCACTTCAAGTATGGTTTTTTTTCCTCATTTCTCCATCACTGTAATTTGATAGAGGTGGACAAACTTATCTATGTATGATGTAGCCTCTTGGGAGGGGCATCAGGTTTTAGTTCATTACATGTACGTGTTTTTTTTCTTTTATTTGGGCCACCTTTGAAATGGCTATGGAGGTGGGGTGCTAGTCTGGCATGAATACTACAGTTGCATGATTATGATATTGGGAGGATTCAAAAGCCTTTCTATACACCACTTTGAAGCCAAATTGATTTATTCATGTTTTTTTTCCTTCGTAGCCACTTGGCCTTTTTTTTCCCAATTGAATCACCTCTTCACAGATCACAAAGTCGTTGCAAGAGCCAATTTGCACCATGCTTGTATTTATGAATAGCCAAATGGATATTTCTAATTTTCTAAAAAATCACCATTATATTCATTCCCATTTTCTTAGAAGGGGCCAATTTGCCTTCTTTTTTTTCCTTTAAGGGCCAAATGTTTTTTCCTTCATCAAAGCAGTGGATGCCAAAACTGCTACAGTCCTAAACCTATTACAGCCATTATGGCTATCAGGTCTAAACGAAAACAAAAGGCCTAATGCAGAACACCATCAACACAACGGATACCTTTCATTATAACCCCACTTCAAGGATATCATTGTAGTTCACCGACACCTGCATCGATTTCGGTGGCGCTAGTCCCAATACAAATTGAATGTGCCCAAACGACCATTACAGGGTTAAAATGGTCTACAATAATAATTGAATAATTTTGAAATAACTCAGTTATGGCCTAGATTTGTCGCCATCACAAAGGACCAGGTTTATCCAACTACTGTATGTTGAATGCATAAATGTCCGATCAGATAACGAAATTATACTAGTTTTGACTCAAACTGAGCAGACCTAACTTCCTGGATTATGGTACAGACATGGGCAATGATACATGTATATCCGGGTTAAAAGGGAGGTTTGATTGAAGAGTTGAGGGACTGACAAGCGGTAACTCACCAGTAGTATTATGGACAACTTCACGTATCCACTAATGTACAGATGATGAGACGAGGTAGGAAGTGATCAGGAGTCGTAGACTCGGACAACGCCCCTGACCGACTGGCGGCACACTGGGCACCGAGGGTTGGCGCCATGCTCCACTCGCTGCGCACACCCCACGCAACACACCCGGTGGCCGCAGTGGATGAACGCCGCCCGCCTCCTCCGCAACATGCACACCACGCACAGCTCGCCGTCCGGAATGTCTCCCAGGTTCTCCACCTCATCGTCCATGCTCCTGTCTTGCCTGCTACCATATGTCAAAACAACTGTCAAAACCGCCAGCGGCTTGGCATATTCAGTCACTTCCAGGTCTCTTCTGTCAAATGAGTTTTAGCAGCTAATAGAGATAAGAAAAACATGACTATTGGAATCCGCTAACCCCTATGCATATTCAGTTTGTGAAGTCAGCTTTCAGATAAACACAGGATATGTATCTGACTTGGCAGTAGCTACCGTATTCCGAACGTACCTGGTCTCATCGTTCTGATTTCGCCTTAGCTGTTGTCTTTGTTTCCATTTCGCCCAATTTCTGCACACAAAGGTATATCTAGCTAAGTCAAACGACCAGAACTTCTTCTGGACGTGACACCGTCAGGTAAGGATATGCTCTTGACAGTAAATGCCGAATTACAAGGGTAGAGACTAAGACTGAGAGACATCACCAAACATAACTCTCATCACACCAGAAGACTACAGTTCCTAATTTAACTCGTATTCTTTTTTATGTGCCAGAGACCCAAGGGTGATGAAATGAGTTAGCAAGGATAGTTACATACTTCACGACTGAGTATCCAAGGACTCCGACTGCAACAGTGCTGACAGCGAGCCCCATCCAAAACAAGACTTTGGTGCCGTTGGCCAACTCTACAAGCAGCTGCTCTCTTGTGAATTCCGTCCTGCATCAGAGTTGTGTCGGTAGCAATTAAAACAAGGAGATAGAGCCCAATCGAAGGACAATAGTCAAAGACTTCAACAAAAACCTGCCGACAGCTATTAAAAAAGAGACGATGGCTGTCGAAGAAAATGAGAACGTACAGGAAAATAGGTAAGCGCTTAGAAGGCGTCACAACTGGAGTTCCATCAGGAGCGGTTTGCAAAATGCCAACAGCTGTGATTTCTGCACCGAGTGGCAGAATCTTCTCTTCATCCAAGAGTCCAACCTAGACACAAGAATGCCACAAAAATTAAACAAACGATTGAATTCTTTTCGAAGTCACCCAAAATATCAATAGGCTACCCTTTCTTTTGATTTATAATACTACTCTTTTCCTCATTCTTGGTAGCTATTAGACATGGAAGAGTACGGAAGGGCTTGGTGATCTCTAAACTCAAGTAAGAAGTAGTTTTAGCAGCCTTTGAGAATGAAGAGGGAGAGATCATGTTGGACCATAAAACCTAGCCACCTTTTTCCTCTTTGACCTGATTCAGAGCTGATTTAGGGCTGATTTTGATTATTTTTAATGAGAGAAAAGAGGTCAAAACTCTGGGTATCTTTGCCTCACGTTACAAATGACTCAATGACATGGTAAAATATTGATAGTCTGCTCATCACTGATGAAAAGGCCTTATCATCATGGTCAACAATTCAACTCACCGGGTAGCGTCGCCCAAACATGGCCTGGAAAAGCGTGAAAGACGAAGCTGGAACTGGATGCAATTGGTGATGCACGGTAACAAGTGGCATGGGGTGATGTGATTCGTCCAAGTCGATGTGCACAAAAATTGCAACATCTCGAGGTCGAAGATTCCACTGCGCCTCCGTCTCGGCCAAAACAAAGGGCACCTACACATTCCGAAATTGATCAAATCAACATAGAAAAAAAAATCTTGTTCCTAAACATTCATAACTTGTCAGATGCACAACACTACAAGAACAACTGAAAACCAAGCCCAGGACATGTCATGAAATGCACTCTCATGGAATAGAGGTCACCAGGCAAGTCAAAACTGTAATCTAAACGCACTCACAGCAAGAAGACAAGACTAACTGAATCGTATCCCCGAACTACTGACAAATTCCAAACAAAATCTCCTCAAGAACCAAAAGTTCAGTAATGACAGGTGAAGAGAAGAACAAGATTCGTTTTGTCCACAAGTTTTTAGACTAGTGAGAGAATTATGAGACGAAAGATGCGGCGGTCAGTGAGAGATGGAACACTATAACAAAGCCAAAAAAGTCAGGGTTACCTTGCGCCTCGATAACGAAACTTGATCCTTAAGGGAACCCAATCCCAAAAGGGCCCGCGTTTCAGAGCCCATCCTAAATAAGCCTCTCCATTTATTGTACAAACACTGGGAGGCAATGCAGCAATGCGAGAAAGTTGTATCAGGACCAGAGGGAGGAGGAGGAGGAGGAGGAAGAGTTGAGAGAAAGTACCATTTGATGAGTAAACTTGACCAAGTCTTTTTGTGTTATCCATCCCAAAAAGTTGCTCATCTCAGTGTGCACATACTGTGCCATGGCAACGCAAGACAACCCTGTATTACAACCTGTCTAAACCGCACATCTCTAGACTCAAACTGCATCAAAGGGAATGAACGTCCACGTCTGCTCTTGCATTCAACCACATCATTTGCAATGAATAAAAGACGACTCCAGATGTTTCATTACAAGGAAGAAGAGCGAGCAGGTTTGGAGCCAAGACGTACCGTCTGGGTCCTTTCGATAAAAACAGCTTTCTCTGCAACATTGAGGGCAACGAGCGCTTCTGCATCTCGTTTGCTATCTTCAGATTCAACCGACGCTCTGGTCTGCACTCTACCTCTCACAATGACCAGCTTCTGTGAGTTTGTCTCAGGCGCTGGTGTGGCCGGCTTCTCTCCCATCCAAGGTCTGGAGGGCATTTTCACTTTACTCTTCGTTGCAAAGACTTCTAAAGCATGTTGAGAGAATGTATCCTGCACCAAAACTCCAATAACTGCATGTTAGACCTCATTGCGTCATAGACTATCACAAGCACATAGACTATCATGAGCACATCAACATGGATTCCGGTACCTTCTCAGGTTTTCTGATTTCCTCCCGAGGTCCAGCATCGGTTTCTTCCACGAGAGTCCGTAAATCTGCAATCCGTGTGACCTGAGTCTCCTTGACATCCTTGAGGGCCTTGGAGTGCGACCAGAACTTGATCCACGTGCGAATGGCCAACACGGTCATGCCAAGTCCCATCACCAGACCATCTCCTGCGAATGCCAACCTCGTGAGCGCTGCACAGAGCTCGTCTTCGTGGCCTGCCATCTTCAAATCCCTGGATGTGGCCTTGTCACCTCCCTTCACTACACCACCCTCTAGCTCTTCGTCACATGATCAGGTGAGGATCAATACTCCGCTTTGATCACCCCATTGCTTGATCAAACCATCCACACTGAGCTCATCTCAAACCTAGTCCCTCCACCTGCAACAGGAAAAAACACAAAAAACCATGAATAAAACTACCACATTACAGCTCCCTGTTATTATCATGCAAACCCTAAACTGTTTTCACAGTCATAAAACCAAACGACAATCTGCAACAGGCAAAGACAAAACCCAGAAGAAACCCAAAATCCTCAAACCTAACCTTGCAATGAAGTCTTCTTTCTACGCACATTTCCTCCATAATCTAACGATGGAAACCCTAAAAAAAATTATGAGAGTCACAAAACCCTGCACTCTTCTTCAGCGAGATTTCTTCCAAAGTGACAGAGACCCATCTCCAATTAAGCTAGAAAATGGCGAAATGGACAAGCGGAAACTGACCCTACCTAAACGATCCTCACCTCATCTACTAAGTTAGTGATACCTACCTATCTGCTAAGTTAGCGACACCTACCTATCTACTAAGTTAGTGATACCTACCTAGCTACTAAGTTAGTGATGAGGTTGGAGCGTGCTTGCACTTTTGAAGAATCAGGTGCAGTGGGATTCCTTCTGGAGAAGTGGAACCCTAGTTCGTGGGCCGGCATCCTTGGCAGTAAAATGGAGGATTGATTGGCTTTGTCCTAAACTGGCTAATTTTAGCAGCGATGCTACAAGAAAATTTGGGCTTCTAACAATACACTGATAAAATTTGAAAGAAATTAATGAAATTCAACCGCAATGCTAATTAACATAGTAAGTATATAGCCGCCTTTTGAGATGATATCTGTGGGTGGGTATGACATAGGTATATCATGGGTATCACATGTTATTGTAGGATATGGCCTAGGTGTCTCCACACACTATGTGCTTGAATAGCTTGCTTATCTACTTTGAAGTGCACGTTGCAGCATTTATACTAATTTTTAGAAATTGATTCCCGGATTGATGGTGGTAAACATAGATGGATGAACGGAATGTCGGATGGTGGACGAATATTTGGATGGGTAGGGTGGATGGATGTATTGATGTGTGAATGGATGGATGGATGGATGGATGGTTGACTATGTTCATAGGTGGACATGTCATACTTTCTTTCATACACTAGTAGTGGATCCTTGTTGTCCCTATGGAGCATGGGCAACCAACCTAGAGGACCAAGTGTATGTTTGAGGGACAATTTTTTTAATTTGATCGCAATCATCTTTGAAACAATAGTGTTAAAATTCACAAAAGTTTCACCACATCATCTTATATGAGTTTGATGAAGATCTTACAATTACATTCTCAAGAAGTTCATGTTAAGTTCTCAATTAAACCCCCTCCTCTTCCTTGAAATTGCCTGGCCCGTGAGATGTGTCTCACATTTTAGGTAAGGTCTTTGGGACTACCATTGCTCCGTCAAGGACAACGGGTATCTATTCTTATATACCAATGTAAAAAAAAGTTAGATATCTCTAGTCGACGATGCCTAGATATCCAAGTATTGTACCACATCAACTATCAAGATTAGGACAATGAAAGTACCGTGTTTTCATGTTGGGGGCGGGTATATTCCCGATGATGGCAAGTTTGATGATTACATATTGAGTGGCACGACACTTGCTACCACGAATGGCCTACGGGAGGCTAATGCCTTTACACGGAGTCAAACACTAATGATCAAGGAGACACCATATGGAGCAAGCCCAACTTTGGATCCTCAACATGGGAAGGACACTTGCCAGAGTCTTTCATGTTGGAGGAGATGGTGCCAACATCTTCTATGATGCCTCTAAATCGGCGGGGGGGCGTCTTCAACACGCCCTTAGACGGTTAGAGTTGAAGATCCAACGGATGCAGTGGTAATCGAAACCGCAAAACATGATTTGTCAGGCTACACTATTTTCTACGAAGCTAATATCACAGAAAGGCTTTAGTGTGGCAGCAGTCTTCAAGATGGCGGCCACGATGTATGACTTGGATAACTCCATAGGCGTCAATTCTTTGAAGACAGAACTAATTGAGGAAGAGGCGGATGAGAGTTACAAGGACGACGTGGAGAGGCTGCTTTGAGTAGCCATGCGAGTCAAGACTATGGCTGCCAGACCCGCAATCGAAAGATCATCCATTACACTTGGTGTGGTGGTGGTTGACAACTTTCAGGGGATTTTCCAACTTGTTGGGCCTTAGGGGAGGATGTTTGTACCTCGACGAGTCTTTTTGGATTTAGGAGCTTAATCGTTGATGTTGGAAGCATTTGCTATGGAGGAGTTCAGTTTGACTGGGGACACTTTGAGGAAGTGTCCATGGACAATTAGCACGTCTATTGGGGTACGGAGCACGCTACAGGCATCACGAAATCGGAGTTGATGTTGCAACTCAATGAAGATGATGTCGAAGATGCGAGCTTCATGAAGGTGAAAGCTATTGTCATGGAGGCCAAGTCATATGATGTCTTGGTGGGCTCTGCAGTACTATATCCCATGGGATTCACCTTGGATTTCTGGGAGGAAACAACAAGTTATAGACGAGGATGGCAAGCGGGAGATGGGCGGAAGGCCCAACTACCAGCTCGATTTGTTCGAGTTCTTATTGGTAATTTTGCGGATGTGTTTGCCTTCTCAGGAGGTATGAAGGTGAAACTACCATGGTTTCATAAGGGTTTTGATAATTTTTCTACGCCTATTTTTATCCTTAATGAGGTGGTGGCCATGTGGGTGGCTCAAGTGGTGGAGACACGAAGATGTATCAACCTGACATTGAAGAAGCGTGGAAGACCACGACTCAGCTTCAGAAAAATGCTAAACAAGTCATCGAAGATGCTTGACAGCATTCGATGCTCCTATAAGTGGAAGATGATTCTAAAAGGGATTAAGAATTAGGACCACCTCTAGATACTTCCTCCATTGACCGGAAGGCACCAGAGGATGGTATTGTGTTGTTGGAGTAATTCGGCGGAATTGGATGTGGCTTGGCGGCAATGCTGCAAGCAAAGATCAAGGTCAAATGCTACATCTACGTAGATGTTGATGAGGAATCAAGCCACGTAGCTAAGTTGCATTCACGGTGATTAAGAAACCGATTCTTAGACTTGTTGGCCACTAGTGCGATCAAAACTTCAATTTCCACGCTGATTGGTGATATTGCTTTGCTTTCTGTGGGAGTCTAAAACTCCTACTTTATTACCCCTATCAAAAAAATAGCTAAAATTGTGTTTTTTAGTGTAGATAACCGGCAAAGTAGTTAGTATTGCATGGAAGTAGATTGCATAGCAATTAGTGAAAGTAGGAGAAAGCTTAACTAGTTAATTAGTGTTATAGTGGTGATAAAATCGGGCCTTAAACAACCAAGTTTTATGCCCGGTAAGACTTGAAGAGAGTGCCCGGGAAGAATCTCCGGGAAAAGGATCCGAAACCCATTTAGGGTTAAATTAGCTAGTCAAATTATTCCTTAGATAGATAGATTAATTATAGTTTTTCCTTCTAGTTTAATTGTTTTGGTTTCCTCTTGTTACTTTAGTATTTCTTAGAGACTTAATTTCTTATTCAAAGAATAGGAGTTTAATTTTATATGAAAGAAAAAGATTAAAAGAAGAAATTGAAAGAAAGAAACAAAAATAGAAAAAATAGAAAAATAGAAAAATGACTGATATCCGGGCTAAACCCTGGTATCGACTGGGTACCAGCGAAAGCCGGATACCAACAAGAGTCGGTCACCAGCGCACAAGGAAGAGTGGATACCCGAGCAGGTGAGAGAGCACATCGCGCGAGAGGGGTATTGCCACGGGGAAGGAAAAAAAAGAAGAAATGAAGAAGAGGAGAAGAAGTGGAAGGATCAAGTGGACGAAGATGGCCATCATGAAGAGGAGGGTTTGTGGAGGAAGGGAAATAGAATTGCAGCCACCTAGGGTTTGAGTTTTTGAATCTAGGATTTGTAGAAGATTGTGGTGGAGGGGGTTTTAGACACAACCGAGGTGGCGATTACTAGGCGTGGAGGCGGTGCAAAGAGGTTCACAACCGCGGCGAGAAGATTCAGAGATCAAATCACGATTGCAAGAAGGTTACGGGTCCAACAAGAGGTGGCTAGAATTGTGAACAAGGTGATTCTTGTCAATTGATGGGTTTTTCATGTTTGTACAACTTTCTCGTTTGCACAATCTCTTCTCATTTTTCTTTTCCGGGGCGAATTCCGGTTGCCTCCTTTCCGGTCTAGAGGAAAGTCTCCCTATAGACTCTACTTAGACCTCGTAAGTCCTAGAATCTTGAATTCTTGTTACTCGTGCGTCTGCTCTTTGTCCCATCATTTATTTTCCATTGTCCCAACCTTGTGGAAAGTCTTCTTTTGAGTGCCCACATCCACATTAATCTAGAAAAGTGTTCCAGAGAGAAGTACACCGGTTGCCTCGTATACTTGTGTTTTCCGGGCCGGACCGGAAATTGTGATAAGTTGGTAGGGTGATTGGTGTAAGTACATGCACATCCCGGAGTTAGTCCATTCCGGACAACATGACTCAACTGGGGACATTGAAGCTTTCCAAGATTGATCCTAACAAGTGGGAGGGGACGGAGCAAGGAGGAGAATTGGAGGAAGACCTCACCCGGATGGGTTGCATGGGATTATACGGGAAACCTTGGGTCTTCCAGAAGGGATACGCAGCTGTAGAGTTGCTACCTCCCAAGACACTTCGAGGAGTCTACTGGGTAATCCCTTGACATGGACGAATGTCATATGGCGTATTGTGTACTCTTTTGCGGAAGAGAAGGGATGGACGCCCAAGGTCAACCGGGAGTTGTTGGATAAGCACGTATCGAATTCCTACGACGTATCGGAGTGAGATCGTAGTGATCAATCCACGAACAACTGGTTGAGGAGGATGGTTGAGTTTTTAAACCCAATCTTCCACCTCAACCAACGTCAAAAAATCACAGAGCGGTTGGCCACCACCTACATACAGGCATTCTTCGAGAATTCCTTCCGGACTAGGGGCTTTTGGTGGAAGAAGCAATTCTACCACAACTTCAGGCAATTCAATAAGGTGGATGTTCCAAGACTTTCTTGATTACATACCTCATGCATTTATATTGGCATTACAAACATCTGGATCCAGAAGAAAAGAGGATTTGGAGGCAAGGGAGGTTTCCCAAGACCATTCTCCTAGGGCCTTTCCCCAACATACTGAAATACGGTTGACGCTACCGGCAAACCAACAGGAGGCATCACCATCCTGGTCACTCTAGAACGATGATAGGTCATCTTGGTCTCACCGGGAAAATCCACCACCACTACCCCGGCCATCCAAGAATCTCACACTGGTGGATAATATAACTAAGTTCTCCCAAAATGTGACCCGAGATGTCCAGCAGATGGAGATGGAGCTTCTGGAGGCAAAGAGTCTTCAGAGGGCTCTCCGGAAGGTGTTTGGAGTAGAAAACACTAGAGACATTTTAGCTGCAGCTCAGGAGATCTGGGAACAATTAACTAAAGTAATGAGGGATCTTTGGACATCCGGCAAGGGACACCTTCATACAAAGGTCAAGGCACAAGAGACTATGGTGGCACTGACCAAGCTGCTTGCTGGACAAACGAGGGCCACAATACCAATGCAAGATTGGAGCCAACCCGGAAGAAGAGAAGGTTTGCGTATACCTTTTTTTTTTAAGAAGATGATGATCCAACCACTCAATGTCCAATGAATACACCAAATTTTCCATCTTCCAAGGAGTGGGGTGTGAAAGTCTACAAAGGACAACGAGGTCTCCTAGTCAATCCTCCAGGAAAGGAACCGGTTGATATTTTCTTCTCACGAACGGATTTGTTGGTTGAATCACCAATAGCTATGCTTACTAATCCTGTGGAGAGTTCTCATGTATTGATCAATACTCCCAATATATCTGTAGATACTCCCAATTTACCGGTAGACCTCCCGGTTAAGACTTCTTACCTTCCAATGGATTCTCTTGACTATGTACCCACCGATACTCCCAATCTTCCAGTCAATCTTCCCATGGATCTACCAAAAGATAAGTCCACTCTTCGAATAAGTCTTATGGTCCTTGGATGAGCCTATGTTTTATGTTATTGTGGATTATTCCTATCCGTTGATAGGATGTTGCTAGGTATGGTAGATTAACGCTAGGTGGGAGTAGTGATGTCGATGGGGCCCCATTGTGCACCTGGTCACTACCACTTGTGTGATTTCTCCGGCTACCAAATTTTATCGCTCTCAGACCGGGAGTCTTCCGGTTTACCGGTCTAACCGGCAATCCACTGGTGACTAGGCAACCCTCAATTCAACAATCTGGATGCGGTTTCCCACCTTTTGGGGATCTAGTTTTGGAGGGTAGTTAGTGGCATTTGTGTACTTAAGAGCGTTGGGCTCTTGTTTTAAGTTTTCTTCTGTTTGTTGTTTTGCTTGTGTCTTGCCTTCATTGTTTGTGTCTAGAGTCATTGTTGAGCTCGTGTGAGCAGAGAGGGAGGGAGTTGAGTCCTTGTAGTGGGTCTATGCTAGGATGTGCAAGGTTGTGGCTTATTGAGTGATATGTGGTTGAATGTAAGTTAAGGCTGCCGGAAGGAGTAGGATATCTATGCTCAATGGTGGAGTTAGATCTGGGATCTATTCCAAATCCTAGACCAGTTGGAATGAGAAGAGTTGCTTAGCGGATGGGATCCGGAAAGCCCACTGCTATTTATGATAGCATCCCTTAAGTGGAAAGTGTTTGGATTGGTGGAGAGAAGGGGTGACATCCCCCCTCTTGGTACGCCGGGAGAGGTCCCGGCTAAGCCTGAGTCTAGAGTACTCCTAGGGTTTCTACCCTTATAGTGGATGAGATTCCTTGATCCCCGTGGAAAGTTGTCTTGCTTGTGTGAATTATTTACCACTAGATTGTTGTGATTCTTGATCTTCCTTGTTTGATTCATAAGGTCTCGTTGTAGTTGAAATCCGGCTTTGCGTGATTGGTTTACCGGGGCTGTTTCCCAAGTTGTTTCTAGGACTGTTTTCCGATAAACTGTGAGGGCCGGTGAACTAGCTGCAACCTTTTAACTCTTTTATGGTGTAGAGTAAGGTTGTGGAGATTGTGGCCTCTAGATTGCAAGAACGGAATCTATAGTGACTTTCAGGCACTGTAAAAACTTACCGGAAAACTACTCTAACGCTCAACAGTGTTTAAATTAAACATTTGTGGTTACTAGTTATCAGTCACTAAGGTACCAATGAAGCCATCATGCCGGATGTGCTAAGGTATTGAGTATATATTGTTTTAAAATTTAGAAAGTTTGACACAGGATAAAAATCCCTGGAAACAATTTAATTATATGGGCTCACTTAAGGTTAATTTCGGTTAATTTTGGGAATTATGAACCACTAGACTACGACACTTTCAGCAGAGGATATTCATCGAATTGGCCATGTGGACTTTGTCATTGCAGGTCGGCCATGTCAAGGTATGTCCATGGCTGGACATCAGAACGGCTTTAAAGATACTCCTTCTTCGCGGTTTCACAACATGGTCCGCGTACTGCGTTTGCTTCAGACCTCGCAGAAGCGACCACAAGGTTACAACGTGGAGAATGTGTCGGTGGTGGGTAGCTTGAGGTCGAAGACATTGGAGGGCATGCACCGCATACACCAAACTTTGGGTTTGCCCGTATTACTAGATGGAGCTGCGGCGGGATCGCAAACACATTGCCCGTGATTGTTGTGGACAAATTTGGCACCTCAAGAGTTGCTACAGTCCGCCGCGGATCGTATTAAACGACCGGATGTTTGTGTGAGTGACATTTTGGATTCTTACAGGGCACTGCGGCGTGTTTACCATGACAACCAAGCACCCTTAGCGGTGGTTAACTACAAAGGAAAACTACATAGGGCATTGCCCACGTTAATTAGTTTTGCTAGGTTGTATGCCTTTAAAGATAACGGCCCTGGCCTTGTTTAGAATTCTTTGTCTCAAGAAATGATGGAGCCCAATGCGGATGAACGGCAGGGAGCCATGGGATTTTCCAAGGGCACTAGTAATGTTCCTGGGATTTTGGAGCAACATCGGCAATTTTTACTTGAGCAAGAAATGGATTTGAATTGCTTGACCTGGATCCTTTTGTTACTAGGGGCAAAACAGAAGCGGTTAGCTTCTACCTTCACTAATTACATGGAGTCTTATGAGTTGCGGGCAGTTGGAGAACCATTTGTCTCTGTCAAGGTGACAGACAAAGTGGTTCAAGGGGAAAGTGCCTTAGCACCTCATCCATAGAATAAGTGGGGTACCGGAAATCTTTTTGCGACGCCCAACGTTGAGGATTT
The DNA here is from genome assembly GCA_963971425.1 of Bryoerythrophyllum caledonicum. Taxonomy (NCBI): domain Eukaryota; kingdom Viridiplantae; phylum Streptophyta; class Bryopsida; order Pottiales; family Pottiaceae; genus Bryoerythrophyllum; species Bryoerythrophyllum caledonicum. Next base: position 24,590,790 of record OZ020517.1, on the reverse strand, counting down.
CACCATGGAGTAGAGGATATGAGCTAAGCAGAGGATTGTCCCACCAGAGGGGGGATTTGAAAGAAGCTGTGGAGAAGATGTTCATGGAAGTACACACAACTCACCAAATGGAGGAGATTGGCAGACTAAACCAATTAGAAGGACTTGGAAGCATGGTGAAGAAGGAGGAAGAATAGCTTCATTTAATCGGCATTCAATAACAACAAAGGAAGTAGAACCCTGCTCCAAAGGAACTGAAGAAGGCGGTGACCAAGGATACTTGGAAATCGATAGTAGGTCTGGTGGATGGAGCAGCTGAGGCAGAGGAACATGAGTTCCTCAAGGAGGAGATGGATTGTTTTGCCTTTAGTCTAGAAGATCTTGGAGTGTTGAAGGGGCAAGAAATATGTATCGATTTGACGGACAAAATACCAATATATTGGAAACCGTACAAGTATCGCGATGTTGAACGGATGATGGTATTCGCTTGTGCGAAGGAGTTGGTGGCCACAGAGCTAATGGAGTTGGCTCCACCGGATTGTGTGTATGCATCAGCGACGGTTATGCCATCCAAGAAAGAGATCTACAGTAATAGGACTGAGAAGAGGATGTGTTGGGACTAGAAAATGATTAATAAATTCACCAAGTCGGATCGTTATGCCATGCCAACGCCGAAGGAGAACTTTGAAGCTATTCGTCATCCCAAGGTATTTAGTACGTTCGACTTGCACTCTGAATACCACCAGATTGGACTGAGAGAAGTTGACAAGGAGAAGAACATGTTTAGGGACAGTAACAAAGATAGGAAGGACCAGTTGTTCTAATGGAAGTTCCTATCATTTGGATTGAAGGATGCGTCTGCCAAATTTTAGAGGGTTATGGACCGAGTCTTCTCGGGCTTGGATTTTGTGAGATGCTACATTGACAACATCGTTGTCTTTAGGAAGAATCGAAGGCAACATAGGCTACACTTGTTGGAAGTGTTTGCTAGATTGAGGCTCCATGGTTTCAAGTTACACCTTGGTATGTGCAAATTCTACTTTGATCGCATCAAGTACTTAGGCCACATGATATACCTAAGTGGATTGAGTGTGGTAGCTAGAAAAATTGAAGTAGTGATGTCTATTCCTAGATCAAGGGATGTTAGTAGGCTACGTGCATTGTTGAGGTTGTGTAACTACTATAAAATTTTTGTAAAGACTTGCAGTGCTATTGCCAAGCCATTGACTATGTTGACAAGGAATGATCAACCTTGGATCTGGGGAGATGAGCAAGAGGCGGCCTTTCAAGAGTTGAAAGACCGCTTGGCATCGACACCTATACTTTAAAGGCCGAAAGGAGGAAGGACAAACTAACTACATACGGGCTGGAGTGCGTTGAGAATCAGCGCAATATTGACACAAATGAATGACAAATAAAAAGAGTTGTGATCTTGTACGCCACTCGGTCCAACAACAATGCGGAGGCTCAGTATAGCTCATATGAAGGGGAATGCTTGGCCGCGATATGGGCAATTCCTCATTTTCGGTATTACCTTTATGGTAATGAATTTACGTTGGTTATAGATCATCAACTTTTAAAGTGATCGATGGAGTTTGACAAACTAAAAAAAACCAACGCGGTGGGCCTTGATGTTGATGGAGTACAACTTCAAGGTGGTGCACAGAGCGGGATTGGTGAATATGGATGCCGACGGCCTAAGCCTCAATCCAATTCCAAACCAAGCGGATGCTACCGGCGCTAGGTGGCACGGGGTGGATGAGGCCAATCCGTTGTCAGGTTGACATTGTTCGCCCTTTCTAAGTGTGTTGACCATACGTATAGATGAGGACGGCGGTGAAGAATCTGGGAGCGCCAAGGATATTTATGAGGACACGATTGTATAGCAGTTTCCAAATAATCGAGAAGTGGTGCACTTGTGGTCAGCTAAGGAGAGAGATCGGGTCTTGCAACAAGTCAAACGGTATGTGTAGGAGAGGATTCACCTTTTGAGAGTGTAGTTGGATGGCACGCGGAAGGTGTGTTGGCTCCATTGGAGAGAGTAAAACATATCAAGGACACGTAATTATGGGCTTAAGATATATGTGGAGCTTGGATTTTGCAGGTCCACAGCCACTGACATCTCGGCACAACAAATATGTGTTGATGATGATTGAAGACTTCTCAAAGTGGATCGAGTTAATAGCCTTGCCTGGTAAGTTCAGTGATGGAGCCGCTTATTCTTTCCTTGATTGTGTTCTTAGTCGCTTTGGAGCTCCAGTAGAAGTTCTCACAAACCAAAGATGTGAGTTCTTGGGTGAATTTCAAATGTTGTGTCAGCTAGCAATGATAGATCACCGCACTACTTTAAGAGATCACCCTGAAGCGGATGGATTGCGGAGCGCATGGTGCAAACTGTCAAAAGAGAGCTTCGGAAGTATAGTTTTAAATGAGGACATCACCAAGATTGGAACTTACAGTTACCATGGATAGCCACGGGCTACCGGTTTAGTAAGCAAGCATCCTTGGCGTCATTTTTTCCTTACTTCTTGTTGTTTGGAAGTCATTCGGTTTCACCGAAGGCCATTCATGTAGATGCTGACATCGTGTTGGCTAACATGGACAATCCATACACGTCGGCTCAAGTGAGTGAGCAACGTGCGGAGGTGTTCAAGAAGGCGATGCCTATGGCATTGGAGAACCTCTCTATTGCTCAACATCGGGATACATTGCGTTATGCTACGATACAGAGAGGAGGCTACCGACCGCAAGTGCAACGTTTTACTCTCGGAGACTATGTAAATTTGCTGCAAGCAATGCCCACCACCTTAGATGTGACGGCGAGACGGAACATAATTAGACGAGAATGTGTAGAGAGTGAGCTCCGCAATTCGTGGTGAGGGGAGGCACAAGGACTTAGTCTATAATCTCGAGGGATGTGCAGTAAGAGGTTGCTGGCCTTACTGAGAGCCCACATTGTTCGAGAGATAGACGTTGGTGAGGTTGGGGAGGCAAATCACTTTTGTTGGAAGCGCTCAAAACACTAGATCTGGACTTTTGAGAGGTTGTGGTCAGGTCTTTGAGGGAGATTGTTGCAAGTTTTATCTGAAGCGTGGGAATCTAGTGTTGTGCATAGATCTGAACTCAATGACCCTCCTCAACCTTAGATCTGTTCAGATTGAGTGTAGTTAGATCGAGATCTGCGCCCACCACTTAGTCCTTGATCCTCCTTGATCCACGACCGCATCATACACGCAAGATTGAGCACCAGATCAACACGACGCTAGTATCCGGCAACAACCTCTCACCATTCCAGGCTATTTCTTACTCATCTCATTGCTTTTACACATTTTGGATCTCCACATACACTAGTCACAACACAATAGCTCTCACGCACACTAACCACAGCACTAAGCACAATCACCCTGCTACTAACCCTAGAATCTCTAGACACAACATTAGGACGTTTATATCGACACGTTGCACGCGGCAGCGCTGGAAAATTTTCTACAGATCCACACAACGCGCACGAGGAGCCCGCAACATCAACCCAAAATCACTTCCCGCGCACTCAAGAACAACCTGCAACACCGCCAAGACCCCACAGATCATCAACAGCAGCAACAATCGACCTAGAGACGACCTGCGATAGGCGACCAGCAGTCAAATATTAACAACACAGTAGCAAGCGCATCAAGAGCACGAACAAACAAGATCACGGACCAACCAGGTAAGTATTCTTACAGAACCGTCATACTTTCTCTCAACACTCCTGCAACCTCTATGCAACCTCTCCCCCCCCGCAACAGGTGCCCCCTCCCCACACCCCACCCAGCTCCCTATACTCCCTGTAAACCCCAGCACCCGCAGACAAGCACGAAGAGCGAGACAGGCACGATCCAAGAGCAAGAAACAATTCATGACTAGAGACAAACACAACATGGACGAGCAAGAAACGAGACAGGCACACACAAGAAGAACAGAAGAGCACGAACAAGATCAGACGGACAGACAAGGAGAGGCGCGCACAAGGTATACAACAGTAGAGCACGAACAGGAAGACCAAGTAGACGTTCAACCACTCAGACGAAGACGATCAAGCAGGCACATAAGGAGAGCAGACGCGCACAGAAGAAACACAGACGCTCAACCACTCAGACGAAGACGATCAAGCAGGCACATAAGGAGAGCAGACGCGCACAGAAGAAACATAGACACGCACAGCAGGTGCACAGACGCGGAACGACTTGCGACACTCCCTGCACCAACCTCCCCCCTGGTCCCGACCTACCCCCCCCTAACTACCAACCCCCTCACTACCTACCGACCCCCCCACGAACCCTGAGGCTCAACGGAACTCCCCACGCCCCCGACCTCCCCCCTGACCGGGACAGTACCTCAACCCAGCAACCCCCCCCCGCTACCGACCCCCACTTGCCTGCGACCCCCCTGTTTTCCAACCTCCCTCCCCTAGCGACCTCTCTCCTAACCCCCTACGACCCCTCCTCCCCCTACGACCTTCCACAGACTCTTTTATCTCCCCCTGCGACCTCCTTCCTCCCAAGTTGTGACCTCCCCCCCCATTTTCGACCTCCCCCCTCTTCTAATATTTCCCCCACTACCTCCCACCACCCTCTCTCCAACCTCCCTTCCCATATACTTAACCCTCCACCTATCCACCACTAGTAGAGCCCGACAAAACTGCATGAGTCCTGGAAAACGGTGCCAATCCACTCCTCGCAACACCATAGAAAAGAAGAATAGTGGAGTAGAAGTACATCGGAGGACCAATAGTGAAGAGGTATTAGAAAACCCCAAAAACAACCCACGTCTACGACAAGCCAAGTCTACCAATACCCCTAGAGTTGAAGCCACACCCTCAAAGACAAGACCATCAACTGTGAGGAAATCAACAACCCCAAACCCGAAGCACGACCCCACTCCTAAAACACGAGGTAGGAAGAAGAAAACTTTGGAGGCAAACTCTACCCCACCCCAACAACTACAATTAGAATTTCCAACACACCTCTCAGACGACCAAGAAGACACCCCTCTCACATTCTTTAGAACAAACCAGAAGCGGAGGACTAATACCTCATTCCCCCCATCACCTGACCACAAAAAACAAACCTCATCCATAGACCCCAGGGACACTATGGAACAATCCCAGAGAGAACCTAGCATTACCACCGAAGCCATGGACATAGAGAACGGCGAATCCACCTCCAAGGTAATCCATAACAACACAACCGCCACCTTTGACCTTCTCGAAGCACCACACCCTGCAAAGAAACAAAGAGGTAGTACCCAAGACCCAAAGCCTAGCAGTAGCACCCTAGACCAACCCACACCCCGCTTCTGGTTGGGCTTCCCCAACATGGAAAAGCTTGCGAAGGATGCAAACCTTGAGCCACTATTTAGTGGAGAATGTGTAGCGGATATGATGACCAGAGGAGTACCCAAGGCAGAGGCGGAAGAGACCCTTAATGCTATAATATCCTACCCCCGAATCCCACAAATGTTATATCCCATGGTGAGAGAGGACGGTGTCCCAGGGCAACACTACAACCTCACACAACTCCCATTCGATATCCCCACGAACCCTGACACTGGCCTATCATACGATTTCCATGTGGCCATCTTGTTCGAACTGCCTAAGACCCCATTGTTTCACGATGAGGTCAAAAGACTTGCTAGAGATAGGCTTACCAAAATGAATATCTCCCTTGGTACTAGCCTCTTGGATCCCCTTGCCATCCATTGCAAAGGAGTGAAGAAGGAAGGACAAAAGCATGTTTTCTCAGGGTTGATCAAACTACACTTGCTCTACCCGGAAATTGATGCCATCTCCCTACTTCAAGGAACAAGATACTTTATATTGCAACTCGACCCTATGGGATCGGCTACCATGGGGAAAGTTTGCAAAACATGGCATGCAGTGGCCCGACAAGGTTTATTTGTCAACATCAAGAGTGACAATCTATGTGGTATTCATGCGCATACATTGTTTTACAACGTGGTTCTGAATGGCTTTACCCGTAACCTTGAATTTGAAATTACTGATGTCCAGAAACAGGAGAAGGAGCCATTTGCATGGATTGTAGCACCCACTCCTACCCAAGCAAAGAAACTAGCAATACACCAGATTACGACCTTCCATGAGATCATCCCCGCGAAGCCCAGCAACTCTGGAACCTTTACAACCACTGATAGGGCCAAGAAGGATGCGCTCACACTCACGCTATCTCAATTACCAATCCTATTGAGCGTGGTTGAAACCACGGAGGCCATCACGAAAGCTTTGGAGGCCAAGAGCATTGTGAACATTTGGTTCCACAAGCAGATTAGTGGCAAGCATAATGGCTCTGCCAACGTGCAAGTCGCTAATCCTATTGTCTATAGACAATACCTTCACCAAACCTTCAACATTGGTTGCCACCAAGTTGAGATTCGACCCCACCGCCGTAGCCTTGATGGCATTGATCCCCCCTCCACCACTTTGGTGGAGAAATGGGGATTCAACGACATAAACACCGCCTTGGTGAACACGGTTGCCGCCATCAACCCCACCATCGTTCCCACCACCAACATACGTGACGAGATGGCTGCTATTGTGGCGGATGGTCACGAAAAACTCCGCTTGGAGTTATCCACTCTCAAGAAGGATATCATTCGAGAGACTCGAGAATACACCGACGCCCGCAACGCCGAGGTATACTCGAAACTTGATGATGTTGAGAAACTAATGAGTGCCGCTCTGTCTGTGATGAAGGGTATCAAGTCCAATCGTGAAAAGCCATCCCTCCCCTCCTTGGATGACCCGTCAAACGTGGATTGACCAAAGACCGCCCACGATCTCTTCAACAACATGGAGATCACCAAACTCCTACATACCTAGCTACATCTCCATTGGTAGCTGCATCTATCTCCATTACCTCGTCTATCTACCTTAGCACTCCCCTTTTCCCCCTCCTTCCAATAGTATTGTTAGTGATATATCTCAGTATATTTACTTATTATTGGTCTCTCTATACACCTACTACCCACCCTATTCTCTCTATACTTTCTACCTCTCTAGAACTTGTTTTAGCTCCTAATAGGTATTTTGTAAACACATGTCATTGGTATGAGTATAAACCCATGAGAAGGCCACAACCTCTCCCGTGGGCTCCTCTAACTCATATGACAAAGTTATATGTTCAATACCACCACGATAATATACACACTTCTTGTCATTGCCAATGGCATTGGCAGACTACAAAAATTTCCACTACCACACACATACCACACGCCAAAAACCATAAAATACCACCACAACTTTGCCAACAACAAAAGCAATTGACCACAAGCAACACATATAAACACCCTCACACCACAGTACTAATAAAGTGCAAAACACTACTAATAACTAATTCACTCATCAAAACACCACGCAAAGCCAAATACCAACCACAAAATACGCTACCGCATATACTCATCACCCAAAAAGCTAGACACCTTCTCCCACTCACACACTCTCACAAACACATACTCCCCAAAATCAAAACACCATATACCACAAACATACTACACCGCCCCACCACACCATACCATCTATACACACAACTACAACCAAACCCCACCCCCGTTAACCACAACAAAAATACTAAAACCACAAACAATAAACCAAAAGAACACCCAAAAAATACACATAAAACATTGAACCAAAACATACATACTAACACAAACATCAAAACAAACACTTATATAAACCCCAACATATACACTAACACACCTACATATAAAGACGTCCTCAATACCTCCTTCAATACCGTTATTAACCCACATAAAAAAATTCTTAAACACAAAAATCACATACACACATGGCCAAACACAACCACAAAAATACACAAACAAACATACACACACCTATACACCATTAATAAAACAAAAACAACTACGCACATAAACGCATGGACACAAAAAAAAGTCAACGAGGACTACAATTACACCCACTATAAACAAGAACAAAAAAAAAACTCACTACCCACATACAAAATAAAAACACCCACCTACCTCCAAACAAACAAGATTTTAATAACATAACAAAGCCTCAAAAAATTATACATAAAACAAAAACTTTAAAATATAGCACTAAACATACATATCACAAACTCCTACTACTTCTAGGAGGTGACATAGAAACCAACCCGGGACCCATGTCTAATATACTAAAAAGACACCCTACGCTACATAAGAAAAATGCCAAAATATACTTCATACCTAATACCATAAAATTACAACCGGAATATGGACACATTGCAAAAGCCTTCGCACCTTTCTTAAAAAACACACATACATTACACCACACACATAACAGTACACATTCAAACATTGCCCAGTACATACAACGAAAAACTACACATCCACCACCCCACATTTTATACGCCCTAGTAGTCACTATCCATCCACACATAAATGAATGTAACCATCTCCTAAATCCACAAAATTTGAACACAATTACATGGACCAATACACTTCTACAAACTTTACTAAACTTACAAAACCCGCCAGAACGACACATTCACACTCCACATCCGTACATAAAATTTCTTGAAGATAACCAAAACATTATAAACCATGAAAACTCAATACATAAGGAATTATATGACTTCCTACATAGTCAAGCCATACCCCCCTCAAGGGAAACAATAAAACTAAAATTCCCTTACCTCCCTAACAACCTCATCAATGAATCGCTAAAATGTTTAGACCCTATACCAGAATACACCCACCCACCTCCACCTCTTCCCTACATCCCTCCACAAAATCAGAACATTAGATCAAATCAAGAAAATACACACATAATCACATGGAATGCCTCCTCTCTAAACACTGCCCTTCCTAGCCTACAAACATTGGCCACACACACAGACACACCACCGGCCCTCATAGTTATACAAGAAACAAAATTAACCGCCACAAAATCTACGAAATACATACAAAATATATTTCAAGACTATAAACTCATCTTTAATAATACACATACACTTACAAGATGCATTCAACAACGGAGACCATACACACCGGGCCGCGGTGGCCTCCTTACACTAATACACAAAAAATATGCCTTCCCAGGCAACATCAACAAAATTCCTACCCCAATGCACATATCACCTTACATTCAAATAATCAAAATCACTAACCACCCACTACAACCGTGGTTAATCTTCCACATGTATATGCCATCTCATCCCGAAGACACTAGATTTATCATAGACATACAAAACACCATTACATCCCAAATTAATAATAATCCCAATCACACATACCTATTATGCGGTGACTTCAACAGAGACATAGCATTAATCGGTCGCCAAAATGGTAATCATAAAACCCCCCCTCAAAACATAGATTACCAGTGGCGCCGCTTCACAGAACACCTAAGTTTCACTTACATCAATACTGACACACAATTCTCTAGACAAGGTGGATATAATTACAATGATTGGAGTCTAATAGATGGATTCTATATAAATACAAATAACAATACACAATACACCTCTACAACAAACAAGGATGTTATTCTCAACTCGGACCATTTACCTATACAATTGCACATCCCAAATAACACATTAATTAATAGAACTCCCATAATCCTAAACAATGACACTATACGCATACTCAACCCCATCCCAAAAAATAATATAGAAAAATTCAACACAAAATTCTTTGAAGAAAACTCCATACAAATAGATTCCCTCATAAACACTCTTGAAAATAACAGTCAACTATCACAAGTACAATGGCAAGAAGCATGCCACACCCTAGACAAACTCATCAATAAAATCTCTGATACACTAGAACAAACTTGTAGAGCACATACAATACCTCAAATGACAAAAAGGACTTCTCAACAAGGCGGGTACTTACCCCGCAAACTTTCTAAAACTTGGAAACAACACCTAACCACATACCATGCTCTACGAAAAACCATTAGAATTGTAAACAACAACCCGCAATGGCGTAACCACCCCATATGCACTGAACTACTAACTCTACAACACACCCAAATCCCCACCCCGCCACCTCCGGACCTTCCCCATGATACATGGATAAAAGATATCGCACTAATTGCAAAGAAAGCCAACATACAAGCCAGGAAAATAACCACAAAATACACCAAAGATAACATTAAAAAAGCCATCTCAAAATATAGACAATTATACGAAATCAGCCCCAAAAAAATTAACAAAAAAGTCTTTAAAAACCTTGAATCCCCGCCTATGGACTGTATCAGAGATCAATATAATAATATTCTAACCAGCCCCGAAGACATTGCGAATGAAATATTAAACCAACAAACAATAACCAACAGACCAACAGTACCAACATGCAATTATCAACCACAACATACAAACGAATGCACATGTGCAGTACGCCAATATCCATGGCATGACCTGGATGGATATACCCTTGACAAACGAGGCAAATCTGAAATTCCACTACATAAATACCTTAACAGAGCCACGTATGATACATGCCTTCAAAATCTTGGTAGCAATAAAGCCCCAGGTCCAGATCGCATACCAAACTCAATACTCAAAAACATGCCTCCAAGATTTCATAAACTATTATTCCTATTCTTCTCCCATTGCTATAAACAAAAACAAATACCGGACTCATGGAAATCAAGTGCAACAATCTTACTATACAAAAAAGGCGACCCATCCATACTACCTAACCATAGGCCGATCGCACTAGCTAACACAATATATAAACTCTTTACCAGCACATTCACCTCTATACTATCCTCATATGGTGAAAAATTCAAAATCCTACATGATAGTCAAGAAGGATTTAGAGCCGAAAGAAGTACCGCTCGACAAATTCAAACTATAATAGCCGCACTAGAAGACGCAAAATTTACTAACCAAGATATATACATATTATATATAGACTTCAAAAATGCCTTTGGCTCAATAGATCATGCTCGACTACTAGCAATAATGATGGACCTTGGTTACCCAAAAGAGGCAACTACACTTGTTGGAAACATCTACTCCCACTCATCCACTTACTACATTGGTGAATACTTTGGAAAAACAAAACCTATACCTATTCAAAGAGGAACTATACAAGGGGACACCCTTAGTCCATATCTATTCATTATATTTTTAGAACCACTACTCAGATGGCTAGAAACTAACAAAATCAAATCAATCCAAATACAACTCAATAAAATTGATAGATATTGTAAATGGGCTGGTATGGACGTAGGTGTCCCAAAATGTGCTGTTACCGGATGCCCAAACAAATCCAAACTGAACCCTACCACTTTCAAAGCCCTAATACAAGCCTCCAACATCAATTACCGCAACCAACCAATCCCTACACTACACCAAAATGAACCTTATATATACCTAGGTACAAATCTTGTCCCCTCACTAAAATGGAAAATACAAATTCACACTACAACCACGAAACTCATCAAACAATGCAAAGACCTAATAACATGCCCAGCCACCATGAAACAAAAAATAAAAATGGTTGACACCGTACTACGCCCAGGTGTGGCATACAGTTTCTACGGAGTTCCATACTCTATGCCAGCCATCAAAAAACTTGATCAAAAAATAATCGCCATACAAAAAACCATATGTGGATTACCAAAATGTATGTCAAACGCAATAACACAACTCCCACATAACCTTTTTGGCCTTGAAGCTTTCTCCCTCAAAAACGCATATCTCCGATGTATAGGCGAACAACTACAAAATGCGCTAAACGATAAAGGTAGACTTGGAAAAATATATAATGGATTAACTCAATATGTCCTGGCCCAACACGGTGGCGCCGAATACATACCCAGAATTAAAAAAAGTGACTGCATAAGATCACCAATCACACGAACATTCTTCTTATTAAAACACATAGCTAAAGTCCACCTTAAAAGTACACTCCCAAACTTCCTCATCAACCCTACATCACTAGAAATACTATGGCGCCAAGAAACACTAAACCACAACACACTCAATGCCCAACTCTCCCAAAAGCTACTACAAAAACTCCTCTCAAAAAATATTTTCGAACTAACCCAAATTACTTTACCCAACGGCACACACATCATGAACAATGAGGACTTCAAAACCTTCCACTTCACCCCAACCAAACTCATAAAAAGTGCCCTAAATGTTGCTAAACAACTATTTTGCCATCCAACATGCCGCACTACATGTAATACTCCTTGTTACATACACCCATACTCTCATATACTCAAAGATACATTCATCACCCTCCACAATAATGTATACCCAAGAAATACCCCCACCCCAATCAATCCCCCTAACCTTCCACATACACACCATCTCCGCCCCCCAACATACATCCCCAAAAATCCTACCACATACCCCATTAATAACATCTTACGCCATAGACACATCCAAAACACAGACACAAATAACATACAAAATACCTACACTAAATATCTATGCCAATGGCAACACAATAATAATACATACAATAAATGGCTTCCCCAAAGAGACCTTTTCCCACGACACGACACTAATACTTCCAAATATAATACCGAAAAATTAAAACAATACTACCAAAAAATTCAAAACAATACATACTCGGATATCATCCTAGCCCACCACCCCCAAGAACAAATTTCAGACTCAAGATCCGTAACACCACCCATAATTATCCCACTCTTAAACATCTACACAACAGAATGTAACCCCGAAAATGATATTCTTACATCCTCAAACACAATTCAAATGGATAACAACCAAGCACATCTATATGAAGAAAATGGCCGACATTTACACACCATCCCCGTCACTCGACTCCAATGGTTATGGAACCAATACAATACAAAATTACAAACCCCAACAAACATCGAACCACCGACCCAACCCTTTGAAACCGAACTAATATGGTTATACCAAAGATACAAATACCGAATACCAAAAACGGACCCCCTAAAAAATGCGCAATACACAATACCCACTCCAATCTTAGACTCACTAATCTCATCCTTCAACATCGAACAATCATACTTTTCCTCCCCGGTCACATGTTCTACCAAACTAAACAAATTCTACTCACCTTATGAAAGAGACAAAATATTCGGATCCCTAGGAAAGGCCTTTGACTATAAATGGATCGGTAATGGTATAGCTCACCCCCACAACGAGAAGGACATGGAACAAGCCATACACTGGGCTAGACTTGCCGCAAAACACGATCCAAATAATACAAATACAATCATCATCACACCAAACAACAATTGGTACCAAAACAACAATCAACATTTGAACCCATTTCCAGATTCACATATCATTGCAGTATTTGAGGCAGATACAATACCATACGAAGAACCTACTATTCCACCCGAGCTAAAAAAACCCCGAATCGAGCCATCTACATTACAAATACTATGCGTCCATCATCAAAATCAAACCCTTGGCTCCCTAGAACAACTTGCTGAACTTACCTCCATAACAAACAATCTAGACATACACCCACTATACACAATACTGGCCCCACCAACACCCATACAAACCCCCGTAAACAAAAGTAAAAACTGGTCAAAACTAAGCTACGTCAACAACACATTAAACTACTACGTCACACCTCCCCCTCTACCAAACTACACAACTCATACCACACCAAAATTTAACCCCGCACACAGTTATTACACTGACGGCTCCTTTAAACCACCAGAACAAATTAGCCCGGGCTCTTGGCGCAGAGAAAAAGCTGGCTATGGCATATATAACTCTACCAAAGAAATCAAAATAGCCAAAAGACTCCATGGACTACAAAATATCCTTAGAGCAGAACTCATGGCCATTCACAAAACACTACAAATCATCACAACAAAATACAACAATGAACCCGCACATATATTCACTGACTGTATAAATGCACTCTATCTACTAAACACTCAAATAACACACCCTACTCTTCACAATAGCCACCCCGACCAAATCATATTAACGTCAATGGTCCAAATGATACAAAACCGTACACAAATCACAACCCTCCACAAAGTGAGAGCCCATGCCAACATCGATGGCAACGAACAAGCAGACAAATTAGCAAAAGAAGGCCGAGAGAAAACACACAAAAATGCTAAAGACCCACACGAACATGCCCATGCCACCCCATACTACTTTCAAAAAGAAGATTGGCCTTCCAAAGAAGATACCCCCGACAAAGGCCCGATTAGATTTCTGGGCAAATATCTCAAAAAACAAGACTCCTACAACAACCTTGATATAATCTCGGACAACTTCCCTAACATAGAAAAGTGGACTAACAACAATGACATTGACAATGAACTCTCTACAAATTTTTGGAAAAACTCCATCATCACCGACTCACAAATCACATGCCTTATCAAATTCCGTACCGGTCAATACATGGGAAATGCCCGTAAACAACTCTTCTTTGGAACAGAAAGATTCCCATCCATAACCTGCCCCATATGCCCCTCAACGGACCCCGACACATGGCTTCATGTTCTACTCAAATGCCAAAACCACCACATACACTCTCTAATTGTTAAAAGACATAATAAAGCGGTATGGGAAGTCCGAAAACTAATCACCTCCTACAATAAATCGAGATGTTTTATACTAATGAACGCCGGCACTTTTAATAACTATCCACAAGAAAATACAGTCCCTCCTTGGCTACTCCCATGCTCATGTCAGACTCAAAGGTGCCACTGCAACGCTAGGCTCAAACCTGACATCCTTTGTGTTAAAGGTTTACCATATAATGACCCATCACCAAATAACATCAACCAAGACTACACCATTCAATTCATTGAATTCACATATTGCAATGATAGATTTTCCCCGGAAACAATCCAAAATAAAATAGATAAATACCAACCCCTTATTGACGACATCATTGCCCTCGGATGGAATGTAGACCCCCTTATTGTAATCACATCCGGCGCCCGCGCTACCACTTTTATCCCATCTATGAAAACTCTGGAAGACACTTTCAAAATACCCATTGAAACAATCAAAACCACCTTTAAAAACATTAATACCATCGCTACCCAATATGCCATGTCCATTTTACTGCATAAACGCAAAATTGAAAACAATCAAACCCTCCCTGATACACAAGACCCTCCTTAATCTCCTCCCCTCGCTTTGATTTTTCTTGATTGGTTGGCTCTGTGGTTCTTGTCTGCTCGCTCGGTTGGTTTGTGGTTTTTTGGCTGCTTGCTTGATTAGTTGGATGGTTAGATAGCTGGGTGCTTTGTTTTGTAGGTTTATGGCTACCCGTTACATAGTGTCTACCCTCGAAAGGGGGAAGTAGTTCCAACTTGCTAATTCCTTGTTCGGTGAGCATGGTCTTAGTAGTGGAACGAACAGACACTTTATTCACGCCGATCCCCTCTCGGGAACCGGCGTTCTTCTTCTTCTTCTTCTTCTGACGGCGAGACGGGTGATCTTACGAGTTCGTGAGGTGAAGAACTCATGAGTGCTACTGTTGGAGAGTTGTGATGGTAAGGTATGGAAGGATTACACACGCAATTGCGCGCCTTGCCATTTGCGACACATTGATGGCACGGTACCCCTTGGTCTTTCTTACATCTCTTCTGAATTGCGATGTTGGTTGTGTAGTAGTGCCAAACAGGCAGCTACAATGGTCATTTACGACTTGTGTTCTATGGGGTGGCATCTAAAATGTCTAACCCCAGCCCTTCTAAGAGTACTAGTGTATCAATGGTTGTGTCTACATTGTTTAGCACATTGAGAGTCTATGTAGACAAGGTCTAGCCATTCAAAGTGTTGGAGGCAATTAACGATGGGGCGCTCATTGCACCCGGCCTATCTTTTGTCTATACTTTATGTTAGTGTCTTTTCGGTAGGTCGACTTGATTTCTCTAGACTTGAAAGGTTTCCATGATCGGTCGTTCCTCTGGTTTACGTTGATTGTGTGGTTCGCCGGTGTGAAAGGGGCTTAAGCACGGGTGAAGGGGGCGAGTAAAAGGGTCCCTGTAGACAAACTACTAAATGTTGTGGTCTGGGTATTTCTTTCTTTTTTCCTAGCCTAGGTTGTTGAGTGTTTAATAGTTTCTTTGTGAACTATTATTTTCATTGTTTACGGAGGTAACGGTGATAGTTTAGTCACCATTGCTCCGAGTTTGCCTCTAATTATGCGCTCTCACCTATTGGCACAATGTTATCTTTGCACGATGTGTTTGTTCACGACAAGTGTGAGGAGGTTTTCTAGTACTTAACAATGTGATGTATACCATATTGGCATAGCAGTTTTCTAAGATCGATGAGCTGAGAAGATCCAATTTGGTTTGAATTAAAAGAAACTAGAGAAAGAAGCCCAAAGACCACGAGCGAAGAGCTCAGACACACCAAGAGCCACAGGCTAAGGTTAGAGCAATGACAACTAGCCGGGGAAGAAAAATACAACAACCTAGCAAAGGACAAAGAAGCAAAACTGAAAACTCCAAGAAAAACTGTACGGGAGAATGTAGAGAGCTGCAAAAAGAAGAAGCGTCAATTAGGCTCACGAGTAAAAGACAACTCCTCAATCGAATGATTGGAAGAAGGACGTTGCACGAGAGGAAAAACCTTGTCCATATCAATAGGAACATGACGACTTGCTTGTTGAAGATGATAAATATCTTAAGAGAGAAGAGTGTCATGGAAGGAGTAGGACGGTTTAAGCAGAGCTTGACCATGGTCCTAATCAGCCAAAAATGATCTTTACCCTAGAGAATTATCAACCCAAAAATTGGTTTGCTTGTAAACATCATAATTAGTTTGGAAGAAATTGGGAAGTAGCACGTCCTTTCCCCTTGGGATCGATTCAATTTCAAATTCTAAGTGTGAATGGTAGCAACGAGGATTCCTTAGCATGAAATTTGGGAGCACCAATACGGTCTTCAAAATCTAATTGGTCAAGTATAAAAAGAACAAAGGATACTAGTTGAAGCTGTAAGGAAGAATCTCTTATAGGAGAAATGATATGAGTGTCAGAATCCTCTATTAGCAAGCTTGGTTGAGAAAGACCTGAACAAAAGAATCTATATCCATTAGCAAGGTCTTGGGGAAGAAAATCTTCGTGTTGAACAATGTTCGTGCAAAGATTGGAGTCTTGGTGATAAAAAAGCTCACCAACACTCCATGAGTTCTCAAAGGCTTCTTCTTTTTGTTGTTGTTTCTAACATTAACGTGCTTATAGATCTCTTACTTGTTAATATCAAGAGTGTTGGTGGGGCTTAGGGTTTAGAGTTTAAGCTTCACGTCATGTTCTAGTGTAATGGTTAAGTTACAAAATCCTTGAACACCTGTGACTGTTTCATAGTTTTTTCAGAATCTATACTTGCATCACATGCTGATAGTTTGGTGCTATGACTTGGATTCATAGTTTTGAAATTGTCACATCTTGTACATAAAATTTTATGTTCTTTGTCCTTCAATTTTGATGCATATTCAAATGGACGTGGATTACGAAAACTCTGTCAATTCTGGAGCTAGTTATGTGACATAACATGGTTTGAATAATTGCCGAACGTGAATTGTGATTACTTTGTCCTTTCGTCATCCATTTAGACATTGAAATAGTTGAGTGGCAGGACTTAATGATTAAATCCCACAGCGCTTATAGAGTTGGTGGTATGCAGATCTATCAGAAGCTTGAGTCACAAGGAATTGCATCAATGGAAATTGATAGATTTGTTATGGCCATAAAGGTGTCAATGTAAAAGTCAATTTAAACGTGAAGATATTTACCAGTTCTGTACTAAATCTGCGGCTTCTGTATGTCAAATGACATTCCTTTGACATGCATTAACCCCTAGGATAGGACCAAGGCATTTTAGTGGAATCTCTACTCCATTGATTAAAAAAAAATCAAGATGAAATTTTTGAGAATGTAACTGTAGAATCTTCTTCTAAACTGATATGAGAAGATGTGAATTTTTTTTGGTGAATTTGAATCACATGGGTTGAAAGATAATTGGAGTCAAAGTGAAAAACATTGTCCCTTGGACAAACACCTGGTCCTTTAGAGGTTAAGGGTTGGTCCACACGAGGACCAAGTTGAGAGGCCGGCCGTCAAAATTCCAGTCCATACAATGGCAAGAGACAAAACTTGTGGGCTAAAAAATCACATTAAAATATATGTTTGGGTTGGCTAAGAACAACGACCCTAGTTTGCTCTTGAGAGTTAGAGAGTTCTTACACCAAGGACACCCTAGCTTGGTGTAAGAACTCTCTAAATGTGCTGCCATGTAGGCATAATTGCGGGCGATAGCCTTTGGACTTTTGCCTCTCGGCCTTCACACGAAAGGCCATATATTCTCTTTGAGGTTGTCACATTCCTAACTACAGCAATATAATAGTCTTTCACAAGGTGATTGTTTACTTAATTTTTTTTAGGAAAACGTGTTTCGCGGTGCTGATCTCTGGCCCGATATTTTAGAAACTCCACAACTTGTATGTTATGAGGGCCCAGGGGTTGGTTTCATGTTCGTTGAAAAGCATGCTGAGACACAATGTCAAGCCACGTTTTTGGAGGTTCCCTGCCTTTCTATGACAATGACGTCTATTCAGAGCAATCAAATTGGCAGAGCAATTAGAGCAGAACATAATGGACCACATGACGAACGTTTGGTTGAAATTAAACACAGATTGAATTGTGTGGCAAAGTACTACTTGATTATCATGTCCCTAACTGGCTCTCAATATCAATACTTTGTTCGCCATTCTTCGTCTGTGAGTCTGTCAAAAGGTCATAACCATTACAATAGTTGCACTATCCCCAACAAACGCCTGATTCACGGTCACCTTGGTTGTATCACTTGGAAGTACTCTTCTTTAAGGTTGCACCCAATCTGATGTAGTCTTCCGCATGGACATATACAGTACGGGGGAGAAACTTAAACTTGAGGTACTATAGAGGAGCTTTCGCTTGCAGTGGGTAGGGCCCAATACCACTTATTGCCCGTACTACCTGGATACAAAAAAACAAAAAAAAACTCTAAATCTCTCATGCTCGTATATAAATCTCATCCTCTCCTTTCTCTCCTCTTTCCTCTTTCCAGGAAAATTCTAATCCCCTCGAATGGGGGCCCCATGCAGAGTGACACCACCCACTCTTTAGCAAGAAAAAAACCTCAACGTCAACTCCACAATCCTCCCTCCCATTTGACCCATACAATGGCCCATCATACTTGAATATCACATAACACATACTATAATACTCATAAATTTACATATCCATTCAACCATTGGAGAAGGCTCTCATTCCCACAATCATGTGTGTATAATCCAATACAGATCTTCACAACGTCAAGCTGTTACACCTTGTTTCGATGATCTCTTCGACGAGAATGACGTCTCTCTCATCTTGTGCTGGAAGCTGCTGAGTGTGCACATTGTTGGTGGAAATCATGTGAGGAGGAGTTGGTTCATGCTGTGGTTTTCAGCAGGGTTTTTTGGTGGTGATGAATGAGCAGGTTGTGAAGACGAAGTTGAAGGCTATGAGCTTTTGGGATCATCGTTTCGTCTTCTTCTTTCCAGGTTCGGGAGAGCAAGAACAGAATTCTTGGTCGTTGACGTTGTGAGCTGCTGGTTTGGTGAGCACGCAATCGGAGTTCTCTGTGATGTTTTTCACAAGCTTTTCTTTGAAGATGTTGCACGCGGTTGTTGTAGTCTTCCGCAGCCCAAGGTGTAACTTTGCTCTGGAATTTGACAGTTTGTGCAAGAGGACAAGAGTGGTGTAGTCTGACACAGTAGGACATTTGGGGGCGATCGGTGATTGAACGTAGCGCACTCTGCTTTTTGGTAACCTTGAGCAGTTTAGGATTCAGGTCTCTCTAAACACGTATAACGTCCAAAGGAGTGGATATATTTGTGTTGTTTCCTCGCAAACTTTCTGTTTGAGAGGGTTAGGCGACCGTTGTCGAAGTGGGCAGACCGGTTTCTGATTGCAGACGCCATGGCGAAGAAGAAATTCGCCTCCTTGTTCGAGTCGGGTTTTTCCTGGCTCACCTTCACCGTGACGCTCGCGTGCGCGCTCTCATGCGTCTACCTGCTCGCGGTGAACCGCAAGTGCATCAGCTCCGTGGAGACCTCGCTCTCCATGGTGACCCAAACCAACCTCGACGTCATCACCAAAAGGCCGGGCCCGTCGAGAATCCTGTTCGCCATCGCAGCCGCGGCCCAGCACTGGCCGAACAGGAAGGGGTACATCCGGAAGTGGTACACCTCCGTGAAAGGCGTGAGAGCCGTGGTTTGGCTGGACCGGGAGGTGAACGGGACGTGGGAGAAGGGTCTCCCTCCGTTTCGAGTCTCTGGTGACACTTCCGGGTTCAACTACACGTTCAAAGGCGGGAAGCGGTCGGCCATTCGCATCGCCAGGGTCGTGTCGGAGAGCCTCAGGCTTGGGTTGCCGGACGTGGACTGGTTTGTCATGGGCGACGACGACACCGTGTTCTTTCCGGAGAATGTTGCCAGGGTGCTGGCCAAGTATGATCCCCGGAAGATGTACTATGTGGGCAGCAACTCCGAGTCGCACAAGCAGAACATCATTTTCAACTATGGCATGGCGTTCGGTGGCGGCGGGTTTGCTATCAGCTTTCCCTTGGCCAAGGAGCTCGCTCAAATGCAAGACTCCTGTCTTACGAGGTAAAAAATTCCACCACTGCACTGATTCCGGGTCTAGAAATTAGTGGTGGAGTTGTGAGGTAAACATCATCGTTGATTCCGGGTCTGGAAATCAGTCGATGTCCATGTTTCAAACTGGGTTCAAAAAGCAACACTACTCGTTCATGTTTAGAGAGGACTTGTAGTGAAAAACTCCATCGATTTCTTGTAGCGTGAGTTTCACAGCTTTGCGTTCAGATTATTTTCTTACGCGATTTTGGGAATGAATGCCGGGCTCGTTGTTTGTGGAAAGATACCCACATTTGTTTGGGAGCGATGACCGCATATTCTCGTGCATGTGCGAGCTCGGTGTGACTCTCACGAAAGAGCCCGGATTTCACCAGGTAATTCTTAGGTTTTTTGTCCTTGGCTTTGATGTTGATTACAGATCAATCAGGACTGTCGTTAACCGTCTGATTTTGAAGATGTTACGATGTAACCGTCTAAAATCTAGTATGTTTTCTAGTATACATGAGTTCTGAAACTAAACGGAAGGATGAAGTTGCCGTCCTTTCTGGTTTGTATCTTCAAAGATGCAGTCTAGAATAACATGTTGTGGAGGAACATCGAAAGGATCAGAAGATTGCTGTCATTTCTGGTTTGAAGAGAATTTGTTTATTCACAGATGGACATCCGAGGCGACGCACTCGGGTTACTCGCGGCGCACCCGCAGACGCCCCTGGTGAGCCTGCACCACATGGACCTGTACGCTCCGCTCTTCCCCAAGCTCACACGCCACCGGTCCGTCTCCCACCTGCTGGCCGCCGCGAAGCCGGAGCCCGCCAGCCTCCTGCAGCAGTCGCTCTGCTACCCGAGCAACACGAACTGGTCCATCTCCGTCTCCTGGGGCTACGTTGTGCAAGTGTACAAGGGCTTCCTGACCCCGCGCGAGCTCGAGACGCCGCTGCGCACGTTCTACACGCTCCGCCGGAGGCGCGAGCCGGCGGAGTTCCCGTTCAACACGCGCCAGACGCCCAAGGATCTGTGCATGCGACCTTCTCTGTTCTTTGTAGAGAAAGTGGAGCGGCAGCTTGGAGGCAACGTGTTGGAGAGCGTGTACGTATTGAGAGACTACTTGCGGAGGCAGAAGACGTGTGGCAAGGAGCTGGGGCCGCTCGCTGCCGTGAAGCGCATCCGCGTGCTGAAGGAGCCTGTCAAGGACGACTGGTTCCAGGTACTTGAATCATGAAAATCAGTTCAGAGGTTCAAACAATGCGCTAGTATGTTCTCGTGTGCTCATTCCTAAACATCCATTATAATGAAGAACTGAGTCTCGTGTGTTCTCAGATCATCTCTGTTTCCAGTATTCACCTTGAAACACAGATCAGAACAATTGGAAACAACATCTCTAATACTGTCTGCACATGGAGAGCTATGGAAAGAAAAAACATCTCTAATACAGTCTGCACATGGAGAGCTTTGGGAATAATATCTTTCATATTATCTGCACATGGTTTCATGTGTACAGCTCTAGATTAGAGAAGTCCTGTTGGTTAAGAAGATTAATTGTTTTGTTTTTCCTCTGAGCAGGCACCCCGGAGGTCATGTTGTAAGATGTTGGCTTTGAGCAAACACTCCATCGAGTTGCTGTTGAGTGAGTGCCAGAGCGGTGAGTCTCTTACAGGCAACATTGATTAGCTTGGTCGGACACCACAAATTAGACAGTCTGAACCTCGAACCCATTCTTTTGAACCAATTCTTCCGAGAGTAGAGTGGTGGGGAAACTGAGACCGTTTTTTCCATAGCTCAGATAATATTAGAGATGTTAACTATGTGGAGAGTGTGGAGAGTGTTGAAAAGAAGTCCATGTGGTTACTGAATTGAGAGAGAGAGAGAGAGAGAGAGAGAGAGAGAGAGAGAGAGAGAGAGAGAGAGAGAGAGAGAGAGAGAGAGAGAGAGAGAGAGAGAGAGAGAGAGAGAGAGAGAGAGAGAGAGAGAGAGAGAGAGAGAGAGAGAGAGAGAGAGAGAGAGAGAGAGAGAGAGAGAGAGAGAGAGAGAGAGAGAGAGAGAGAGAGAGAGAGAGAGAGAGAGAGAGAGAGAGAGAGAGAGAGAGAGAGAGAGAGAGAGAGAGAGAGAGAGAGAGAGAGAGAGAGAGAGAGAGAGAGAGAGAGAGAGAGAGAGAGAGAGAGAGAGAGAGAGAGAGAGAGAGAGAGAGAGAGAGAGAGAGAGAGAGAGAGAGAGAGAGAGAGAAGATCCATACAGATCATTTCAGAACACTTTCTATCAAGTTCTTGTAAGGACATAACATTATCAGACGCATATGAACCAAAAACGCTAAAGATCATAGAACTATTCGACAGAAATGGAAAGACCAGTTCGGTACATGACCAGAACAGGGTGGGTGGGTGGGAACAAGCTAACTCGCTTATCATCAATAGCAAGCTTTCATGTTTTGCGGAAGATCTTAGTTCTACCAGATTATCCATGCAAGTGCACGAGTGTACTGTATATGTGGGTGGAATAGCGAGGAAGGGTTTCAACAATCCTACTACTGTACCACAACTGACGTGAAACAATTCATTCAAAGAAAAGCCGAAAATAATACTAAGCAGCCTGCTTGTAAACTGAACATGGCAACTAGTTACTCTGCACCCTGTGTGCAGTAAGCCGAATTGCGGTGGTTTGCACCAAACGTGAAGGAGTGGCCTCACCTGCACCCATGGAAAACAACGAACACAAAGTTAGTTGTGATCCGTATGCAAGGTGTCTTCAGCCAACTCCATCTTGTTATCGATGTCACACATTTGAGCGCAAAAACCAAACGCAAACGTTAGAACTTTTCATGTAAGCATAACATGAATGCAACACCACGAGCATGACACCAAACCCAATTAAGAAACTGCAGCCCTCGTCAGCAGGCGGTCACGCCACCTGTGTGTGTTCCGCCATATTCGGCAGTCACCAACGACGTCCGCCAGCATGCGCTATATAGACAGCAGCTTGAAAAACAGTGTCCACACGAACCAAAGACCCTCCCACACAATACAGTTGTGACCGAAGCACTCAGTCCAGAGTGCCTCTCCCTGTCGACCAGTGTTTTTTTAAGGGGCGAAATAATGCCAAAAGGCGAAATTTTTTTGCCCTCTACCCGTTTCTGGCAGAAAAACCCTAATGTGGCGTCCAGCAGACGGCCAGAACTTCCAGGCCTCCACCTGACGTGGGTGCCATCATTTCGTTGATTGGGGTGGCCTGTCGCCTCCTCAGCCGGCGCCCAATCTGCACCGTCGGGGTCGTCATCGCCTGAGCGGCTTCCATGTAGCCGTTCGATTGGGATTGTGGCGCCACATGTCGACTCCTGTTTGCACCAGGAGTTCCCTCGTTCGCTGCAGGTTGGCGCCACCATTTCATGATTTCATCGGATCTGCACTTCAGCGATCGCCAGTTTGTTTTTTGAGTGGGAGCGTTCTTGCAAACAAGTTTTTAATTCTTGCAGCTTCAGAAAATCATGACTTCGTTGCGGTTGGACACAATCATGGGCGATGGTGGAGGCTTGCGGTTGGAAGAGTTCGGTCAGCAAGGACAATTGGCGTCCAATCTTCAGGTTAGTTTTCATTTGCTGGTTCTTGCAATTCCAGTTTCCAACGTATTTGTTGTTTCCACTGCAAGTCCTGTGAATGTCCGTTGTTGCTTTCGTGTATGAATCGCTCAGAATTCTGCATTTGGCAATCAGGTTCACTTGCGAGGTATCCTGTGCATATTTGCAGCCGGTGTGCATCGTGGCTCGTGAGGTATCGTGTGCATCAATTGGGGTCGGCTGGTGTTTTTTTCCTACTCGCTTAGGGTTTCGGTTGCTGTCGTTGTATCTTGCACTTGTTTTAGAAACTAAATTTAGGGGAATTGCAGTCTGTGGTTTAGGGTCAGGTTGTATTTTTTTGCAAGTTCCACGTTCACTGTAGATTGCCTGCATTCTCGATTGTTGTTGCTTGTATTTGGGAAGATGTTTCCTGGTATGTCCTTGCACAGGTTCTTTGCAAGGCTGCCGAACACAGGTTCGTCTTCGTCGTCGGGAGTCTTCGGAGATGGCTCCAGCTCAAATCCCGGGACGTCAACATCGGATTCAATGGTGCCTTGTAGCGTTCAGTTGAGTGCCCAAAGTGGAGGAAACTCCGTGTGCAATGTGCCTCGCAAGCGGAAGACCAATGCTCTGCAGAAGCGAAGGAGGTCGAATCCCGCAGTAGTTCTGGTGGAACCTGGAGACTGCGTCGTTCCCTCGAAGAAGTTCAATTCCGATGAAGTCGTGGAAGTGATCTCCTTATCATCAGGAGCATCCACGGGAACTGGAGAGAATGTGACGCCTCATGCGTCGACGGCAGACAAGGGGAAGGGGGTCTTAGTGGAGTGCGAAGATTTTGACGACGAAGACGATGAAGATTGCGTTGATGGCGAGCCTGTGAAGAAGAAAGCGAAGAAATCGTATGAGGCCAGTCGAAAATTCCAGGACACTTGGGCAGCTAGGGTCCCTTGGGCTGAATTGCATCGAGGAGGCGATGGACTCTATGAATCCGTGAAGTGCATAATATGCTCGACTGAGGAGGGCAGACCCAAAATTCTTGGTCCGAAGTGGGACACGCTGAAGAAACATGGAGGCAAGCGGAAGGCCACCTGTGATATGGCAAACGGGATCAAGAAGGACCAATGGTTCATTGCAAAGAATTGCAAGCATTTACGCAATGAGCGCATCTACGCAGCTAGAAGTCAAACTACAGTGCTAGAACAAGTCACCGTGCTCAAGGGGGAACGAGCGAGGAAGCAAATCCAGTTTGCTACAATACTGCACTTGCTTCAGAATGGTCGCCCCATGCTGGAGTACACCGCCCTGCATCCACTCTTCTGCTTTCTCGGAGTACCGAAACTGCCCAAAAAACACTGGTCGGATGGCGCTGGTTGGGAATTGGCTGAGTGCTTGTACAAGCAGGTGCAAGCTAAGACTAAAGCAACAATGAAGTCAGCAAGATTTTTCTCCATTACCTGTGACGAAGTGTCCACCCTAGACACTCAAAGTTGGATTAGCATACACGGGTATGTGTGCCAAGATTGGCAACGGAAGCCGATGCTCTTGTCTCTGGAGCGTGTTGTAAGCGGAGGTGGGTCTGACAGCATGACGAAGGTCATCGTGAATGTTGTGAAGGACTACGGTGGCATCAAGGCGGAAGACCTCGGAACACGGTTGGTGTCGTTCGGTGCCGGTAAGGACGTCATTCTCTGGGAAGGGCTGTGTAGTCTGTATGTTTTCAGTCTTGTGTTTCGGGAAGGGCTGTGCAGTCTTGTATTTCGGGAAGGGCTGTGCAGTCTTGTGTTTAGGGTGTTAGTCTCTTCAGGCTGTGTAGGATTAAGGGTCGATTTTAGTTCATGTTTGCTCTGTTTCTGAACTGTGGTTGTTTTTTGTGTGTATAGATGGAATTAATACATTCCAAGGAAAGAGAACTGGAGTCGTGCAACAACTCAAAACACGTTGGGCTCCTAGAGTGATAGGCGTACACTGCATGGTAAGTCTTCATCCCACATGTTTAACTTTGAATTTCAGTCATGTTCATTGCATCTGTACAAGTTGGAGTGCATGTTGAGTCTGCAAATTGTGTGCTACCTGTTGAGTTTATGGCGTAGCAACTGCTCTCAGTGAACCTCTGTCCAAATTTTTCAGTAGGTTCAGTTGAGGTGTGACATCGTTGTTTTGCAGGCCCATCGGACAAACCTTGCTGTTGAATCGTTGAGCGCTCTTCCTGTAGTGTCACGGATTGAGGGCATGCTGCAATCCCTACACGCTTTCTTTGCACACTCACCGAAACGACACTTGGAGTTTCAAAAATTGGCGGAGGTCATGCATTCAAAAGGACTAAAGATTCTGAAAAATATTAAAACCCGTTGGATTAGCATGTTATCACCATCTGTCAGGGTGATGAACGAGTACAGGGTTCTTTTGGTGAAGATGGCGGTGGACTCCGTGCCCCCTGCTCCTGACGCAAACGGTAAGTCAGGTAAGAAGGACAAGATTCTTATGAAGCTTGCCAGCCACAACCTATCTTTTTTGCAAGATTACGAGATTCTTCTGACATTGTCGGCACTCCTTCCTCTCCTTCGATCAGTCCACAGCTTGATCAAATTCGCCCAAAGTAGGGAAGTCTTCATCTGCGACTACGTCTCAGCGATTCAAATTTGCATCTCGGAGCTCCAGGCCTTTTATTGTCATGAATCTTCTGCGTTCACTCACGATGCATTCTGGGACTTCAAGGCTCTGCTGCAAGTGCGGCATGACGGCATTCCCATGGCGTGGGTCCCTAGTGCCTTCGATTTGAATGAAGACGGCCAAGAATTCCTCGTGTTCACTGTAGGAGGCATGAACATTCGAGCTTTGTATTCAGAACCGGGGTCTGACAACTCAACCCCAATCAACCGGGAGGTTCATGAACGCATCTGTACGCAAACTAAGGCAGCGTGTAAAGGTAAGTACTTAATGTTCAGCTTTGTATTCACGGCCAACATCATACTTGTGTTCAGGGTTTAGGTTTAGGGGTGAGTTTGTCATTTGCCTGCACCGTGGATCTAACTGTGTCGTTTTATTGTGGCAGATGCAGCAGAGCGGTTGATCAATCAGCTTATGTCACGATTTCCCTCATCAAGCCTCATGGACGCTTTTGGAATTGTGTACCCTCAATACTGGAGGATACCGGAGGCAGATCAAAATTTCCAACGACTGTTACCCAAAAGAGTTTCAGAAGAGGAAGCTGAAGACGGGTGAGGACGTACAAGCGGAAGAGGAGGTTGAGGGCGTTAAGACAATTCAGCCTATCTTATGTGCTGCAAAGCTAGAAGAGCAGGCGATGATGTTTCAGATTACCATGAAGTCGAATTGTGAAGGCGCCATGACGGGAGATCTGCCCTTGAACCCCTTGACTCGTCTCTGGCGTCGTCTGGAAGCGTCTGGCCTATTGCGACATAAACTCTCCGAATACTTGAAGGTCATCGAACTTGCCGTAGTTGCAGTCTTGGGGAGCGTCGAAGATGAACGGACCTTCAGTACATTGTCCTTCATGAAGAACAAGCTCAGGAATCGCTTGAATGTGCACTTACCCTTGGCAGTCGCTATGCACGCGCAAGAATTCTACACAGTGACGGACTTCCCTTACAATGCTGCCTATGACAACTGGAAGAAGAGCGTTCGTAAGGAGGACTAACTTATTGTGTGTGCAGTGTGCACTGTGCAGCAAAACGGAGGGAAGGAATAGACTAACTCTGACGTAAGTGTGCTTGTAATGTGCAGGACTACGTCGATGATGAAATGAGGCCCGTGGGGTTAGCGGCTGCAAACCTCACGGCTTTGAAATCAAATCCCCTCCCTTCCCAACACGTGGATTGAGTTGTATTGAACTGCAGTCTGCTTGTGTCGAACTAGTGTTTGCATGCGTCATTGCTTCAGTTCTACTTTACTGCTTCAGTAAACAGTCTTTGCTTCACTCAGTGTGCTTCTCAGTCTTTGCTTTCTCAGTGTGCTTTCTCAGGGTGCTTCAGTAAACAGTCTTTGCTTTCTTTGACAGTAAACAGTAATACTTTCTTTGCTTTTTAGGTGTAGTTTACCTTCATAGTTCATACTATAGTGCTTAATAGTTTATACATGTGTGTGTGCTTCCTAAATGGTTTGTTGAAATATGTGTCATTTCATTTGTGTCATTGTCAACCAATTGTTGGGAAGGGAGATGGACAAAGGTTCTGAGACAATTCAGCGCGGGTTTAGCATCTTCTTTTGCACCTAGATAGCCAGTAGTTCGTGTAGAATTTACTTACACACTATTTGTATCGCCAGCTTTTGGCAAAAAAAAAATAAAGAAAAATGCCAAAATTCTATGTCTTATATTCCCCTACAGCCACTCTACTTCACTCCCCAAGACCTATAAGAAGCCAAAGTTTACATTATGCATTTTCAATTTTTGCCACTCTAGCTGCATTCTTAAAAATGTAGGATTTACACTGCTGTCGACATGTTGAAGAGTGTACTGGATGACTGGTGTGCGTAAGCAGGTACTGAGCATGCCCTTAAGTGTGAACTGAGCTCCTTGGAGTACGCTGAAAATGATGAGAAAAGCATCCAAGTCATGATTGACAAGATGTATGTGTTCAGAACACCAGTTCTGGTGGTATGAGTAGGTGATATGTTGTCACTGTAGTGACCACGTCGATATCGTGGAGAACGTAGGGTCAAATCACGCCGCCAGAGAAGTTTCCAGAAGCTTGGTCCTATACTGGTTATGTACCGGAACCGTGCCAATGTTGATACTTGGCCGGTAATTTAGAGCCTATACCCTTGAAGGATATAACCTCAAAAGCTATACCCATCTATAAGCAGGTATCAAAGCACGTACACGAACCATGCCAATGTAGATACCTGTCTGGTATTTTAAAGCATATGCTCATGAATGAAAACCCTCGAACGGCATGCCAGTCTTGCTGTAAGTATGCGTTAGAATGCATCAGTGTGTGTAGAGTGCAATTGCATGTAGACGATGGCAGTAACAGTGTTTCAAAAAATTCCCGACTCCTTTGCATTTTGAGCAGGAGAGAGAGAGAGCGAGAGAGAGAGAGAGAGAGAGGTCATTGAGTGTGAATAGCCAATTACGTGCTTGCTAGCTAAGTCAGTAGACTACATTGTAACTATTGGATTATTGGACCAATAAAACACCTTCTTACACTATACTTCCACTACGCAAATATAAATGGGTTCATCTTGGATGTGAAATCAATTCAGTGATAGCCAGTAGAATTTACAATTTCAGCTCTTCACAGTATGTATTATGTGCTTGTCACATGACATGGACATGGACAGGTACATCAGTAGGTTGGAGATGTTTACAAGTAAGTTGGACAAGTTTCTCCATAGGCTGAAAAATCTCCAATGCCACCCTCACATTGATTCTTTAATGAGAAAGGAAGTATTTCCACCTTCCAGATATTACAAAATTCTCTCAACTTCTCAAAAGACTATCAAATGAATTACCTAGCCTTGGGAAACCTCCCAACCCCCCCTCAAGATCATCATTTAACCCTTAAAGAACAAGAGGCCCATGGATGGTCACTTTTTGAGTAATTTGCAAATTTGGTGGAATGATACTTCAACTTTGTTTGATTTGCAACCTAAGTTAAGTTCTGAGGATCCGGACGCTTCTACGAATGCGGTGAGAATGTGCTCCGGAGTCTGATGGACGAACTACAGCGATCCCGTCCAATTGTGTCTGATTTTGTCTGACGGATCACGGAAATTGTTGTAGTTCGTGATGACCAATCGCAATGAAATGTACCCGTCGTATAAACAATGTTCTACATGATCTATTGCAATTGTAGATTCTTCCAGGCTTGGTCACCTCCGTAGGCCTCAAAGGATTAAACACAACGACCTAAGGTGTGACGACCCAATGCCAACCCAACACCACACCTTTCTATACTTCTCCTAGATTTTAGGGAGGAAATACAACATGACTTATACTTTGAGCACCTAAAAACCCGCTTCGGGTAAAATAGAAGAAATGGCACAAGGGCCACTATACGCCACAGAGGCAGGGACCCCAACAAAGAGCTGCCCAGGGCAATCTGACCCTCTCGTTCTCCCTTGTGGGATGTATTTCTTAATTTGATTGTGTGCGTGATAGATATTGCGATTGGTATGCAAAGGTTCCTAGGGACGTTTTAGGGAACTTTTACTATGCGCGACGGGTATTGTTTTTAAAATGCACACTCAAGTACATTTGCTAAGACCTTTTTCTTTCATGACGGATATTGTGATAAGAAACGAGAGACTTTTTGTTTCATATTCTTGTAGCGTGACGGGTATTTTGCTTAAAAAATAAAGTAACTAAGGGAACGTTTTTTAGTTGTCATCTCCGTGAAGGGTACTGCTATGTATATTTTATCTTTCCTATCCTTAGAATTATATAAATTTCTCATAATTCAAATAAAATTCTTTTCATATCTACCGAATTAAAATAATGAATATTTATGTACTCAAATTGACCTATCTGCCACTTTACTTTCCATTACTCAAATTGCCTTTTCTTACATTCTAGCTTTTTCTTATAGATTCAACATGCCAAAATCACGGAAGACTATCAACGTCTAGAATCCTCCGCCTGAACCTATTTCATTCCATGACATTACATGGGAGCATGCTGGTAGACAAAGATGGGGCCAGGCAAGTGCAATTATGCATTCATACATTCGTTTTTTTGGCTGAAAATGCGGTGAAGATCCTTCGATTGCACAATCTCCAACTCGTCCGCGCCACGGCCTAACTTCAACTTCGTGACCGCATTAGCAAAATTGGGATGGCGTAGTAGCACGTCAAGGCATATCGCATCCAATTCTCCAACTCCTTCCTTCTTTGCCACGAGATGAGTGACAAACTTCTTCTTCATTGCTGTAGCAATAAAAGGTTTTTCCCACGCATTACGGTCAACGGTGGCTGCCATTTCCACCCGTGCCCATAACACCTCCACCGCCTTCGTCCACGCTTGAAGTTTTTTTCAAAACTCCTTCCGTTGTCTCTTGAACAGCTTCGTTAAAATTCTAGCATTCATACGACGGGAGTTGATGTTACAAAGTCCTTCTACCTTCCGCGGACAACCAAGTCGTGAGTTCATGCGATTGCAATGACAAAGATGATTATTCAAGTATTGCCGATTCTTCCACGGATCCAAGCCACAATTCTCAACCTCGCAATGTCATGGCTTCTCCGTACGAGGGACTTCTTTGAGGTCTAGGTCAAGAACGGCAAGTGGTAAGCCGGATAACTCCATCTCAAGGAATGGAAAAAACTACACATAAACAAGAGTGAAATAAGAATCTTACATTTTTTAACCTCACTAAGTAGTACAAGACCTAATCACAACACTAAGAAAAATGAAAGAGAGTATCTTAAAATACCCATACCCGTCATGATTTTAAAACATACCAAATACATCATTATGTAATAGAAAAATTGAAGCAATACTTGTTAGGACCTCCAAAAAACCATAAAGTTGTGTCATAAAAATTCTAAGTCACACTAAATGGAATGATTGAAATACGTCTTATATCCTAAACTATAATAAATCACTTATTGAAGAAACTAATGTACCACTCTAGAAACTTGAAAATATAAAACTGAAACCCTAGTTCTCAATGCCAACATACCTAAGCACAAAAGATGAGCTCCAAGGATCAATCTATGCGGAATGGAAACCATGAAAGAAAATCATATATTCAATATTACTGTCAGATGGGCTCAAAGGATAGCATTTGAGAACACTTGGAGAGGTACAAAAATAAATCCTACACGTGCTCTTACACCCACAAGCTTCACATGAGGCAATACCCGTCACGGGTATTTCATAGAGAAATGTATCACGACAAGCGAGAGGAGCGCACGGGCCAGGGCACATGCCGAGAGGGAGGGAGAGGGTTTGTGTTAGGGTTTCACCACCTCGCTGGCTAGGAGGGATGATTAATCCCATGGGCAACTGCGCCCTTCATCCCACGAGGGGGAACCAGGGGGTTAGTTTTACCCTGGGCATAAAGAGCTAGGGGAACAAAAATCCCGAAAACACATGTTAAGAACAGGGAAAGTTTTCTAAAAACAAATCGTGAGAAAAGCTAAAAGAGACCCCTTTGAAAAGCTGAAGTAGGTCAACTTCTCTAAAAACCACAAAGAACCCCTGAAAACAAAAAAAAACCTAACCAGAAAAAGTTATATTTCCAGCAATGAATTTATAAAAGTGTGGCCTACACTTCCTCCATGAAATCTAGGAAGGGCATAGAAAGGTGCGGTACTGGGTCGCTGGTCGGTAATACCTTACATTCTACGCAACCCATCCCCAAATTATGCCCCCAAAAACCGTGCCACAACCGCCCAGCAATGATCCCCTCGATTTATGCGCACCCCAAAATCAACACCCCCCATATTAAATCCACGCACAATGTGAAATCTACCCATGTCGAACATACAGGGAACTCACCGACCCACTTCAGACGACACGAAATTCTACGACCTTCATAGATATAAGAAGAAAAATCTATGAACGTACTACATTTGTCTTTCGCCCAGTTCAAACTCAGTTTCTCACGGCTAGCATTTTTCTAAGGGGTTGGGATAGATATACACACTGCTGTGAAAATCGGGAGGTGTGCATTCCGCAAAGGCATGTGAAGCAGGTGCCATTGTGAAGTTAGTACTGCTTTTATTGTATGTTATTGAAGAGGAATTCAGTACGAGCTTGTTTCAGGTGAGTATTATGACCGATCGTGTGTTTTTGGGGTTAAGTTGGTTGATTGAGGCCCAAGCGACGTGAGTTTTGTGAGGATGGGTTGCTTTTTAGGTTACAGCTTGGGAAGGTATGACATGCATAAGTTTATCATGGTCGTCGGAAATTAGGGTTGAATGGTGTAGTAGTAGTTTTGGGATGATGCTGGAAGGTCAGAAGCCATGTCCAATTGTCAGGATATTTTGTGCATCAAGTGTTCCCTGGTTGATTCTTTGGGTTGTGTGTGTGCAAGAAGCTTTTTCTAGTTGGGTGGTGTTGTTGCTTTGAGTTTCTTTGAATGTCTGTGTGCTTAGGATTTATTATAGGAAAGGATGGATGTGCACCTGGCCAAAAAAAATTGATTGTAGAGGTGTTGAGTGTTTTTTGGTTTTGTGAAGTTTGCTTTTTGTGCTTTGGCGATCACATTCTCATTTAGGGTTTCTTCGTTTCGAAGTCGGTGTTTGCTGTCGAGAGTCCGCAGGAATGAATGCAAACTTCAGCAACGTGAGCGTAGGAGATGCAGTGTGATCCTGGCATGCTTTAGGTAACATCAAGCCAAGTTGCGTCGGTGCAGACGTTGTTTTTGAAGGTCTGTCAAGGTGGATTTCTTCAAGAGCAGGGTGCGTGCCTTGAAGCGACGTGGAGTGCCGCGTGCTGCTTCACAAGAGGGGCCGTCAGTCACCATGCAAGGGCCTTTCGCACCGGGCAAGATGATCATGGGGGTGATCTCTAACCGGATTCCCAAGGCGCTCCTCAAGGCGGGGGACCACATCTACTCGTGGCGGTCCGCGTACACGTACGCCCACCACGGCATCTACGCGGGGGACGACAAAGTGATCCACTTCACACGCGGCCGCGACCAGGAGCTCGGCACCGGCACCGTGCTGGACGTGCTGCTCATCAGCTCACGCCCCGACTCCGCATCGTCCAAGTGCGAGAAGTGCGGAATGGAGGGCACAAGCAACGGCGTGGTGCTCTCATGCCTGGATTGTTTCTTGGTGGGATGCCCACTCTACAGGTTCGAGTACGAGGTGGACCCTGTCACCTTCTTCGCCAAAGCGCGCGGCGGGACGTGCTCGCTCGCCAAGTCTGACGCACCAGAGCTCGTCCTCCACCGCGCCAACTACCTGTACACCAACGGGTTCGGCCTGTACCACATCTTCCACAACAACTGTGAAGATTTCGCCATCTACTGCAAGACGGGGTTGCTGGTGATCGAGAAGAACATGATTGGAAGGTCCGGGCAGGCGGCTTCGGTGATTGGAGCGCCGTTTGCTGCGGTGGTTTCTTCCCCTCTCAGGTTTATGATGACGAGTCCCTGGGGGTTTGCAGCGGTCACTGCAGGGGTGTATTGTTTCAGCAGGTATGCGACGGACATTGGAGTGCGCCAGGATGTGGCCAAGGTTGCGGTGGAGGATTTGGCTGTCAATATGGGATGGTTCAGTCCTCCGGGGAGTGTGCCTCCTCCTGGGAGCGTCCCTGCCGTCATGGTTACAGGTGTTTCCTCTTCATCTGGCCCTCCTCCGCCCAAGAACTAGGTTGAAAAGAGAAAAAAGAAGAGCTGTACAGGAGGTGCTTTAGAGTAGATGAGTTTGCGAAGAGCTTGCTTTGGATATACTGGGCT
The DNA here is from genome assembly GCA_963971425.1 of Bryoerythrophyllum caledonicum. NCBI lineage: Eukaryota > Viridiplantae > Streptophyta > Bryopsida > Pottiales > Pottiaceae > Bryoerythrophyllum > Bryoerythrophyllum caledonicum. The sequence continues at coordinate 24,556,267 of OZ020517.1, read as the reverse complement.
TCAGCGCCCTCAAAACACATAAATACAAGTCCATGATTATGGACACCAAAACAGAAACGGTGTCGAGGTTCCAGGTACTGTCCCTGTCATTTTTCTCTTTCTTGAAAGTGCCGTTCTCTCTAGATTTGCAGGTGGTTGCAGGCGTTTCCTCTTCATCTGGCCCTCCGCCCAAAAACTAGGTAGTAGATAGGTCGAAAAGGAAAAAAAGAAGAGTCGTTCTTTCACGGTTTGTTGTACAGGAGGTGGAGAGTTCTCGTTAGATTGCGAAGAGCTTGTTTTAGATGTACTGGGCTTTCTGCGCCCTCAAAACACATAAATACAAGTCCATGATTATGGACACCAAAACAAAAACAGTGTTGATGATCCAGGTACTGTTCCTGTCATTTTTCTCTTTCTTGAAAGTGCCGTTCTCTCTAGATTTGCTGCGTCGTCTAGATAAAGCATAGTGTCTCAAGTTTTCTGTATTCTAATAAACAAATGACACAAGAGCTAGATGGTTATAGAATCACTTTGTTGAGAGCTCTGCTTTGTCTTAAACTCGTGTATGAAATGAGATGGATGGACCTATAGCCGTTGGTGTTGTTGCAAAGATCTGTGGATGTGTAGAAGATGTAGAATTTGAACAAGAATTGTGGGGGAGTTTGGAATGACAGGAGTGTTTAACCCTTAAACGTCGTTAAGGAACTGTATATATTGGGCATGTATTTACTATCAAATTTTAGCAAGACTTACACCTTTGGATTGAAGATTGTTCAACTTTGGCGCACCGACAATGCCCTGAAGGTGGATTTGGAACATTCTAACCGAAACCTGAAGATACATCATAAGCTTAAAGAGTTAGACTTCTTCACCATGTGAGCATTCTGATCTAAATGACATGCGCGGCGGAACATACTAGCTGCCATACTTCACAAGAAAATAATTTATTATAATCTTTTTTTCACACGGTTTAGGCATCGAAGCATGTAAAGTCATGTGCCTTCTTAGCTCAGCTGGTTAGAGCGTCGTGCTAATAACGCGAAGGTCACAGGTTCGAGACCTGTAGAGGGCAATTTTTGTGTCTTTCATTTCTTTTTCACACTTAAAGCGTCTCTCTCTAACAATCCTAAGAGCATCTCCATCTTTCATTTCTTTTTCACACTTGAAAGCATCTCTCTCTAAGAGCATCTCCACCCCTAGCAGGGAAACTCCCATGGCAAAGGGTGGAGATGCCGTGGGGTGGGGCGAGCACACAGGAGGAGGGTTGCCCATTCCCCCTCCGCACCCGTCCGTGTATAGCCCTTAGCGGGGGAATGCCAGCGCTGCCGCTGGCCGCAGCTAGCCTGGCGCCGGTGCTAACAAATTATTTAAATTCATTTATGTTTTTTATTTATTATTATTAATTTTCGTAATGTACATTAGCTATTTTTTTTTCCTTTTTTTTTTTTTTTTTTGGATTGTAGTTCTCATCCTTTTTTAATTATTTAATCACACAACTTTGAAGCAAAAACATTCAATCCACTTCTTTGAATTCTAGATATTTAAATATTAATACTACATCATGTTCAAATACGACGTTAGACGTGGAGAATAGATGACCACATTTCAACTTCCTAACAAAATAATCTAAATTACAAATGTAATGTACCTTTCAATACTGCCCGACATTGTCATAGACAATTTTAACACCTTTTATGTTGAATATGAAAAGAATTGGATGATGCAAGCAAATTGTTGTTTACGGTTCAAAATCAATTAAGTTGAATTAACCAAGTACGAAGGAAATTTATTAAGTGAACTAATATTGTGGTGATAAACAATAATGCCTTCCAATATACGATATACATGAAATCACACTTTTTATTTGAATTACTCAAAAACCATCATGTTACAGCCCAAAGTTTCACCATCATGGAACCTTACACCTTAAAACTGTAACCATACAAAACATGGTGAATCCATTAACACATAAATGTGCACCCTAGAACCAAACATGAACATGTTCGCAAGGAACATGTTGTAGAAACACATGCCTAAACAAAACCATAGAAGAAAATGTCCGTGAAATCAAAAATTTAAGAACCAACCGCTTCGTATCAAGTGTGGTAAGAATCATGATTCGCCTCTGCACCAAAAACATTAAGTGCGATCAAATTGAAGCGATCAAGGGGTATAAATTTTTATCCTACAGCACTATAGAATGACATAAACAAGTACAATAAGTGAAACAATGCTCTCACAAAGAGTAACAAAAGAGGTTTAGAGAATAAGTTGTGTGTAAATTCAAGATACCTTCCACTGGGACCAGTACCGTCTTCATCTGCTGGTGGAGGGACGACCCTTGTAACCTCTAGAGAGTCATCATCTCGATCGCTTGCAGGACTCTGAACATCAAAAAAGAAATACGCTAAGAAGACATATCTTTGGTAGATATGTTAATGTAATAGCATGGGAAGTTATAATCAAATAGAATGTAGAATTTGTACCTTGGGATTTGCAGGTTCAATTGCGGGAACAACTGCTTCTGCAGTTGAAGAAGCGGCTGTAGATGCCTTTAGTTCTGTGAGCGCTTTCTGGTGGAGTAAGGTGAAGTATTCAGCGGCGTCGGGATCTAGTTTTGACAAGTCTTCTTTGAAGATCTTCCTCATGTTTGCAATCTTCATCTCCGCCGTTCTATCTTTGTGTGATGTTGCTAAGTTTTTTGTGGCAATCTTAAAGTCGACATCAAGGCTCTTTGCAATCACGTCCAGCTTAAAAAGTGCCTTCGCTTTCTTATTACCCATAGGGCGCTCCACTCCGCTCGCATGTACTACCATGGCTGATTCCTCCTTCTCTGGCTCCTGCGACGTAGAGGACGTGCCAATCTTCCTCTTTCCTACTACGGTTTGAGCCTTAAACTTCTCCTTGTCACGAAGATATTGCCAGCACTCGAGGTATCCAAATGTTTTTTTCTTCTCGCCACCTCCACCATAAAAGTCCACGTACAATTTCTTTGCCTCTCGAATTTTGTCTTCTTCATTCCAGCCGGACTTCCTCATCTGCAGCACCTGCTCGTAGAAACCGTTGAACTTGGAAACGTCCTTGGAGATCTCTTGCCACTTTGTATCAAGAGATCGCGCACCCTGAGACGCAAGCTGAGGATTGCGGGGCTCCAAGTTCTCGTACGCCTTTTTTATCCTCTCCCAAAAAGATTCCCAAGGTTGATTTGTACCTCTTGTGGAATCTTGGGAGGTGGTCATCCAGGCACGACATAGTCGCACGCACTCCTCTGGCGTAAAGTTGGTGCCCCGGGGAGCTTTGGGAGCACTTGTAGAAGTCATAGTGGCGGATCTACGTCAACAATGTGGACACGTAAAAAAAAACAGCGCAAAAGTAATTCTAAACCTTAACTTGAACCAATAGTAGTTACCCTAAACCAATATTGAACCACATGAATATGCTTCTTGCTAAAACTTAATAACTCTCTAGGAAGAAAATTTTACGAAATACTGAGGGGAAAGTGGTTTACGTGAAGCAAAGAATGTACTTATAATATGGTTTCCAGCGATTGTTGAGGCAGAGGAACAAAATTGTCTACGCCTTGTACGCTAGCCGCTGAGGAATAGCATTGAATGAAAGGAGATATTAGAAATCGTAACATACTATAAAGGTTGTTTAGAAGCATAAAGAAAGAAATTCAAACCTACAACCCCATGGAGCTATTTTTGTGGAAAAAATCTAAAACAAATTAAACAAAACTCAGAAGAAATTGCATAAAACATCATGATGAACCTCTGAAACAAACTCCCAGAAATGATGAAGAACCGATAAGCAAAATGATGGAAAGGAATTGTTTAATATACAAGCCGAGCAACTTGTTGTCGACAAAAATAAAATAAAGTAAAATAGGATGGAATATTATTGTGAACTGAACTGCACTTCGAAGTCCAAAAAAGGCGTGTGTGTCGGCAGCCACTCCCGGCATGCCACGTGGCATGCGGGGAGTGGGTGGCCACTAGGTCGCAAGGTAAATGACCTCCAAATGAAAGATGTTGGTTAATGAATTTTCAATCCAAGGGTGTAAGTCTTTCTATATTTAAAGACATCTTTTTTATTCTACGGAGTGAAATACAATCATGTTTATACGGTGCGCGACTAACATTGAAGGTTTAGGATTAATCTACTACCTCCTTCACTTAAAGAATATTGGGACAATATCTACATCTATAATAGAATTCCATGAGGCTCTGGGTGAGGCTCTCAAGTGAGGCTTTTTGGTGAGGCAACACTCACAGTTCAACTGAACTTAAGAAAGATAAAGCTAGAACTAAAGTTCTGATTAGTCAGAATTGGAATAGAAAGTCTACTTTTGGAATAGAAAGTCTACTTTTGGAATAGAAAGTCTATATTTGGATTAGAAGCAACGTTGTCTACACAGAGGCAATTCATGAATAAGCATGTCCCTCCCGTTGGTACAACGGGTATCTAACCTCGTAGTCTATACATGATAGCTCAAAATCCAATGTTATGTGAATCCCTCATAGAATATTTTCAGTATTTCTAAGAACTACATCTTTAGGATTAAAGAACATCTTAATATTGTTGACACTCACTATATACATGTGGGATTATAACTCAATTATGGAGAAAGGTGGAGGAGTGAGATTTATAAGCTTGGATACATATAGGCTAGTATATAGAATACCATGAAGACTCTTTTTCTGCAAGGGAAGTTGATCCAAAAGATTGAAGAGTGAAGCAGCTTGGAAATGTTCTGACATGCATAAGCTATGGCAATGGCGGAGAAGCTTGTTGTTCTGCTGGTGATCTTGTAGTGGTTGTGCGGATGCTGTCACCTTGAAGAAGGATGCGGAGGCGTTGCTCGTGTTAAAGGATGCATTGCAGGATCTGGAGGGAGCGCTGGAGAGCTCGAGCAGGAGGAATAGGCCGTAGTCATGGCGAGCACAACATCACGAAGCTCGGGTGACCTGTCGCGCAAATCATGTTCATTAGACGACACTCCGCTAGCACAATGATGCTTCAGCCCATGTCTGGGAAAACCCAACGGTCCGTCTGCGGCTTGATCGTGATCCTCTTCACGCCAGGGAACATCTCCAGACCCTCCATGTCAATCCCGTTGTCAAAATGACCGATGTTGCACTGGAAAAACCCGAAGTGCGACACGTCCGAGGCTTGGCTAGCATGAGCAAGTCAACTCCTTGCATCGTCGGCGCTTTCAACAGCAGAATCACAGTGATCTTCATCGTACTTCCTCCACGTCTCCTCAAACCCTAATCTCAATCCCACAAATCTCATGACAACAACCAAAAAAACACGCACACCGATCTACTACTCGCAAATTAAAAAGCCCGCACAACCAATCTACTTGCAAATTCACCTAAGAGTGCATGTCAAAGCTCTGCCTCTCCCCTTTCTTGATGATGTCCTTGTTGCCCGTGGTGGTGCAGAATATGTCCGGTACTCCATGTAGTCCTCTAGCGTGAGAATCTGGTACTCCTCCATCACCTAAGTGCAGCGCACAGATCGGGTTGATCTCCGTCACAATCACGCGCGCTCGCCAACCGCCTTCATCGCGCTCGCGCACCCCTTTTCCACGTCACCGTACCCAAAATCACCTCCAACTTCCCGGCAACCTCACGTCCGTCGCCCTCATCAGACTGTTCGGAATCGCGCGTGGTACGCGTGGAGCTCACGGCTGCCGCGCTCTATGGCGCGATTTCTTCCAAGCTCGGGGAGCTCTCCGCACTAATTCTTTTTCATCTTCTGGAATCATCATACATCATCAATTTTTTTCATTCAATTGGAATCCAAGCGTCAGGTTTACATACATTAAAGCAAACCAAAAAAACTTCAAAATTCACAGTTTCAGAAACCAAGAACAAGACGAGTCTCGTAGAGTAATGCCACGAAGAAATCCTAACAGAGAATAGACTTCACAAGAAATGAGGAGAAATATAAACCTAAACGGATTTCATGAAGGATAAGGTCGAGAACAGCAAGTGGAGAGAATAGCGCAACATTCTACAAAGAAGAATGATGCAAGATTTGACGTACCGGGGAGTGCCGCGGCTGAAGACGAGCTGCGTGTCGTGCGGGCCGAAGCGGCCATCGTCGGGCCGAGGATCCACAACATGGCCGAAGGGCGCGAAGGACTCTAGCGTGAGGTCCGTCACGGGCATCATGATTGTGCACGGTGCTGGCAATGAAGCTTCGGAGCCGGAGTGCCGCCCCGCCATAACTGCTCTGCTCCTTGAGCTCTACCCGACAATTGCACACAGTCTGTCTGCGCCTCGAACACCAACGACCACCAACAAACACCGCGTGTGGCCGCAGCCACTCGCGGCATGCCACATGGCAGGCTTCAAGTGGCTAAAACCACACCCTAAACGTAAATGAGGCTCCGAGGAATTGCAGCAGTTCCCTGTCGACGGGGCCCTATCCCGGGGAATCTCCGCCCGGCTCCCCCGTTCTGGGGCATGCGGTGGGGGTTGCCCTCCACCTCGCCAGGACAAACCGTCCTCTTTGGCGGAATGCTGTGGCGGGGTGGAGATGCTCTAACAATCCTAAGAGCATCTCCATCCTCCACAGGAAAATCAATCCTAAGAGCATCTCCATCCTCCACAGGAAAATCAATCCTAAGAGCATCTCCATCCCCCACAGGAAAATCTCCACGGTTGGGTGGAAGATGCTTGTCAACAGTTGGAACAATAGCTCCAGTGTAGTTGAGAATTTGCACCACAGGTAGGGTGTGGTCTTTCGAGGGGAAGCAGGGGCACAAATTGAGACAGCCGCCGTAGAATTGAGTTTGGATGTCGCACGAGTCACATATGGCTGCCAATGCCGCACTTAATCGTTGCAGCCGTACACGTTGTGAAGTCCAACCTCGTATAGCCGCAACCAATCCCTTCGTTCCACATGGCGGAACGTGAATGGCCAGTTTGAATGGGGGATCTTCGAGCCCTAAACTTAGAGCCCGATGTGACTTAGCGCCCTATGTGACTTAGCGCCCGATGTAACTTAGAGCCCGATGTGACTTAGCGCCCTATGTGACTTAGCGCCCGATGTAACTTAGCGCCTTGAACTTAGTGTTCAAATTAACTCAGCGCCCCTAACCCAGCGCTCGATGTGACTTAGTGCCCCAAACTTAGCATCCAATGACTTAGCGCCCCGAACTCAGTGCCCGGTGTGAATTGGCGCTCCAAACTCTAGGTGCCGTTGGCACCCCTAATTTCACAAGCCATCGGCACCTCAAACTCAACCTACTTGGGTCTTGATTGATTTGCCAATGTCCCGCCCAATTAGCTAGCGTTGTGGGTCGGCTTAGTCTCCCCGTCACATGAGACCAAATATTTCTACCACGGTGATGGGCTCAATGGAGATGCTCTAAAAGAGCGTGGCACACACATACAATGAAGAGGCCTTATTCAAATCACACTCAACCACCAATCCCTATTAACCCTTTAAAGACAATATGCCCACAGGTGGTCGCTTTTAAAATAATCTGCGAATTGTTTTACTCACTGTTCATTACTACTTAATCTGTGAATCGCATTAAATTGAGAGGCCAATCTTCAATTTAATTTTAGCCCAAATGAAGGCAAGAGTCTGAAATCTTGGGCTAAAAAAAATATCAGAAAACATAAATTGAAACCTGCAACCGGTCATAACATGAAGCTCTAAAGGCCAAGTCCATGTCTAAGGCCAAAAAATACCATTTGCAAATATCCTAATGATTTCTCAGTGAAAGAGTACAAACTTTGCAAGTCAACCATCTAATTTCATGCCAAAATCATCAAAACTTAAGATAGGTTATGCTGGTGTTTTTAAAGTTCTGAATCCTAATTGCAACTACTTTAGGTGAACTTCTAGTTCAGCACCTCCATGACGAATAATTAATTGTAGTGAGCAAAGGCCGTCCGGCATCCAAAATAACAAGGAAGTCATTTTTAGCAATAAATCACAAATTACTATATTTAGCAATGTTGGTGACCATGGGGCTTATTCCCTTTACCGCCCAGGACCAGTTTCTTGGAAAACCAAGAATTCTATTGATTTTCTTCTTTGAACCGGATTTGATGGAAATACATTGCCTAATATTAATAACTAACCTTACAAAATTGAACTGAACCCATGACCTAAACTCTAGAGAAAGTTTGCACAACATCCAACGGTTGATGGAATAGATTATAGTGTTTAAAGTTACCGTATATTAGTAGTGAAAATTGTGGATTTTGGAGGGTGTATTATTTTAACCATCAATAGATTCTTGCAAGAATTTTTTTAATTGAATAAGAGCGGTTCACATGTGCACTAGGTTGATAGCTTTGCATTGACATATCATATGTGAAGAAAATATTTATACACAATTATTGGTGATTTTCTTGCTTTTTTCTACTTGATTGTATACAAAAGTATTCCAACCTTATACAAATCAAAATGGAAGTTTCGTATGTGAGGAGAGATCAACAATCACAAAACAATGAAGAATGTCCTAAAGACAAAGTTCAATCAAAATTAAGACCAAAATCAATGTGAATGTGTTGAGATACAACATAGTATGTGGCATGGTATTAACTGTATTCACTATATTTTAGTGTATTTGATGTATTTTGTGTTGTATTCCTAGCTTTTCCAAGAGTTCTATAAATCCAAATCATGATTCGATTGTTGGGGAGTGTCCATGTAATGTGTGCGCAAATCTTAAACTTGTATCTCGAAGCCTAATTCCTCATGGATTTCATACAAATTGAGTTTTAGCACCTCCGGAGTCCCATATTGGGCTTCCTAAGCGGTAAAGAGTTAAACCAAAGACCTTGGGGTTCTAGACCGAAGCCCTCATGCCTGTATATTCAAGAATGAAGGCTTTTCCAAGCTCCATTCCCCTCTAATGTCTCTCTATGTGGCAAAATTTGTAAATATATAGTTTCTCTAATTTTGACAAATTTATCAAATTAATTTTCCACTTGATTCGGCATGCTTTTTTCTAAAGAATAAACACCGAAGTAGAGGTTCACCTACAATATTGTTGCTTGATGTATGCGAAGATGGATTAGAGTCTTGTGATTGCCCCATATCAACTTGTGTTTTACATATAATTATTAAGTTATGTTTTTTTTTTATCCCCTAAATTTTTGGGCTACAAACCAATGGAGGTAAGAGAGACTAGTTTAGTAGACTAAGGGTGTGCTCGCACTCCGTGTTAGAGTGGTGTTAGTATAATGAATTTAGAGGCAGCTTTCGATTTATTTGCTAACACCACTTCTAACACCAAGTGCAAATAGACCATAAGAGCACCTGCACCCCGCCAATGGGCATGCCACATAACCAATTCACATGCAGAAATTCTCTATCACACCAAACATGCAAGGAGGTGGGCTTCGAAGGATGTTATATTATTTTATCAAGGTGGCTAGTTGGAAGATTCACGCATGCACTACATCAGAATTCCATGAGCGGGAGGACTGCACCAAAAGTACTGGGCACATGACACTTGGTCAAATGGAAAAATGGGGTGAATGAGCGAGCGCTTTGCCGGGAATCCCAAGGGGGGGTCACATGTGGGGGAAGCCGTGCGGAAATGGTTCATGCGTGTGTGGCTGGTCCCCTAACCTGCCTTGGGCCAAATCATTTGCGGGGCTGCACTCCGTGAAGTACGGTGCAGATGCTCTTAACCCCAAAAGGACAAAGTGTCAAAAATGGGCTTTTCTAAATTTGAGTCAGGTTCCAATGGTGTCAATTTCCAACATTCCTCTTTGAAATTTTTACTACAGAAAGGCATTACCAAGACCTTAGTGGGAAAACAATTTTTTCCTAAATTGGACATTTGATGAAAAAGTTATAGGGTTTTGAATTTCAAATGGGGAGAGCGGGCACCTCGGGCACCTCCAAAATCTTTTGCTAGGACACTCTATTGAATGTGAGATTTTCAATACTCGCAAGTAATATTATTTCCCTTCATGTTGTCCAAAAAATGTTCTTGTCTTTAGTTTAAAATAGCATACCAATCCAAGTCAAACATTTTCACATATTGTCACTCATTGTGAGGCAAGGTACCAAAAAAACTTCTTCGTTTCCACGTAAAACCAAAATATCTTTATGTATTTCACTTTTTATTTTTTCCACAACAATGTGTGGTGTAAACCATCTTCTTGGCCATTCGGATTATTAATCTAAAACATGTTAAGTTCTCAAAAATTAAAGTGTAAATTGGCAAATTTGAACCTCCACTCCTTGCACAGTTGTTTTGAATATGCTACACCCTCCTCTACCTCTAAAATTTGGTGTATAAGGAACTAACATCATGCTTAACAAGATGGTAATGGATTTAGACCTTGTGTAGTGCTAAAAATTTGACACCAAGTGAAGTCAAAGTCTGTTGATCCACTGAACGCAAGGAAGAAAATGAACCATTTGCTTGACTTCAAACACTATAGTCTTTCAATCCGTGCGGTCAAAGTTTATGAAATATTGTGGGTATGTTATTTAATAAGTCTTAATTGAGATCCTATGGTCAAAACTAGAAATTGAAGTTATTTTTTCCTTCTTTTTTCATTGCACTAGAATCCAACAATTTTGAAGTGTTTTTGGTGTAAAAGTGTCATGGTACCTTAGGGGTTAACTTGCTCCTACTAAACTTGGAGGGAGCTCAATAAGAGCATCCACATCGCTCCTCCCGGTGCAGAGCCCTGCTCAATTTTTGGTACGGAGTGGGATGGGGGGCCGAAGAGCAAAAAGAAGTTGAAGTCTGTACAACGTCCTCACGAAATATGCCGTGCGGATGCTCTAAAGCCCCCTTTTCAGTAGGAGGTTGGTTGCAGCTTGTGGTGAAGGTAAAATAGTGGCTTATACCTGATGGTTCATACCACAAAAGGTGGTAGCTATCAATCATACATGGCATCCTACGGCCAAAGCGAATTGACCCCCTCATAGGACAGAGGTGGACGAGGACCATTCCCCTCCTTGTTCCCCCTATAACCTATTTTTAGGATTTAGAGAACCCTCAGGAGGATTTTAGGGTTCAGGATTTATGAGTTAAGGTTCACCCTGTAGAGTTTAGGGTTTATAGGTGGTGTTTAGGGTTTAGAGTTTGAATGAAGCTAGGAGAACGAGTAGGAGAACGGGGTTGCGGGAACGGGCAAGGGAACGGGGAGGGGATGACCTTGTCCACCTCCGTCCATCCATTGATCCTCCAATGAGGGGGTCAATTTGCCCTGGCCGGCATCCTACTTGGCAAGTGAGTTATCTACAGTGGCAAAGTGTTGATAAAGCTACACTCCATAATTTTGTTGCATGCCATGAATAGTAAAGAAAAGTAGGTAGTGGTGGAGGTATGGACAAGCTAAACTACTACACAAGTAAGTGACTGTGGCTTATCATGCTTGATGTGAACATTCACATCTATACTACTGCACATATTTTACAAAATGGTTTCAGAATAATTAAATTGCAACATGGTCGTGTGAACTCCAACTGGATTTTTTGACCACATGGTAGTTAGTGCATTGGTACACTGATTTGGATGTATAGTGTCATGGGCAGTAAATGACTTGTAAATGCTATAAGTTTTCACTCTTGATGAATTTTTTACGGATCATGTCCACTATGATCCCCCTCTTTGAGTAGTGTAGATTGTTGTGCTCTTAGTAAAAATTTATATCAAAAGTAATAACTTACAGCATTTACAAGTCATTTACTACCCATGACACTAAATATCATATTTAGTGTAGTGCTTGCAAAGGGGGCATGAAAGGAGAAGGTGATGCCTGAAAATGAAACCACCCCACATGCAGCCTGTGTTTGGATAATCAGGAACATGCCAAAGTTTGTGGGAGTTTATTCTTCGCATGTCCACCAGTAACATGCTGTCAACTAAAATCAGCAGCATTGGTTTGGTATAGATTCAGAATATCCCATCACAAACATTACCACATACGTTTAATGGCATAATTTGAAGATGCTGTGTATGTTACAGTAGGCAAGAAAAACTAATTTTGAAGTGAAATTTTGAACTTCTAAGCGTAAGATCTTAACCCCTAAGGTACCATGACAGTTTTACACCAAAAACACTTCAAACTAAATGGATTCTAGTGCAACGAATAAAGAAGAAAACAAAAACTTGGATTTTTAGTTCAGACCGTAGGATCTCAATAAAGGCTTATTAAGTAATACATGTTCAAAATTTCATAAACTTTGACCGTACGGATTGAAAGATTATAGTGTTTGAAGTCAAGCAAATGGTTCATTTTCTTCCCTGCGTTTAGTGGATCAGCAGACTTTGACTTCAGTTGGTGTCAAAAAATTTCACTACAAAAGGTCTAAATCTATTACCATCTTGTTAAGCATGATGTTAGCTCCTTACACACCAATTTTTAGAGGTAGAGACGGGGTGTAGCATATTCAAAACAAGTGTGCAAGGAGTGGAGGCTCGAAATTTGTTAATTCACACTTTATTTTTTTTTGAACTTAATATGTTTTTGATTGATAATCCGAATGGTTAATATGAAGGTTTACATTACATATTGATGTGGGAAAATTAAAAAGTGAAAAATATGAAGATCTCTAGGTTTTATGTGGAAAAGAAGAAGTTTTTTTGGTACCTTGCCCGACAATGAGTGACAATGTGTGAAAATGTTTGACTTGGGTTGGTATGCTATTTTTCACTAAAGACAAGAACTTTTTTTGACAGCATGAAGGGAAATAATATTACTTGCGAGTACTGAAAATCTCACTTTCAATAGAGTGTCCTATCAAAAGTTTTTGGAGGTGCCCGAGGTGCCCGCCCTCCCCATTTAAAATTCAAAACCCTATAACTTTTTCATCAAATGTCCAATTTAGGAAAAAAATTGTTTTCCCACTAAGGTCTTGGTAATGTCTTTCAATAGTAAAAATTTCAAAGAAGAATGTTGGAAATTGACACCATAGGAACCTGATCGAACTTTCAAAAAGCCCTTTTTGGACACTTGGTACCTTAGGGGTTAAAGGTGACTTCTATACAATATTACCATATTTTTTGGCCGGAATCCAATGCACGGATATGAAGATTATATTGTTTGAAGTGCAAAATGAAGTTCTTCTCTCTCCTTGGCCGACAACGTGTGAAAATGTTTGACTGGGGTTAAAATGTTTCTTTACACTACTTTAGGCAAGAATTATTTTTTACATTTTCATAGAAGGTAATATTCTCTATATGCATGAAAAATCTCAATGCCAATAGAAACTTATAGAAAAACTTTTGAAACTGCCTAGAGTCCTTAATTTTGACTTTGAAGGGTGATAACTTCATCTTATGAATCCTAAATAAATAGATAAATAAATCTACAAAGCTCTTATTAAGGACAATATACTATAAGAGTTTCAAAAAACAAGATATTTTTTTGAATTTTAGAAACACGCCCATAACAAAAAAAAAACGCCCCTCTAACGTTAAATGAGCCTTTAGAGGTTAAATCTTAGACGACAAAGGCATCTTAGAAGAATCTCTACTCCATTGTTTAACTCGCAAAGGCCAAGACATTATCACACCAAAAACACTTCAAAACTGCTCCTTCTAGTGCAATGAGAAAGGAGGGAAACTAAAACTATTTATTTCTACATCTAACCGTAGGATCACAATTAAGACTTATTAATTAACGTCCCTGCAAAATCCCATAAACTAATACCATATGGATTGAAAGATTATAGTGTTGAAGTAGAAAAAACGGTTCATTCTCTTTCCTACCTTGAGTAGATCAACAGACTTTGACTTCACTTGGTGTCAAATATTTGCACTAAACAAGGTCTAAATTCATCACCATCATGTCAAGCATAATATCATTTCCTTACACACCAATTTTTAGAGGTAGAAAAGAGGTGTAGCATATTCAAATAATTGTGCAAGTAGTGGAGGTTCAAAAATTGCCGATTCACATTATATTTTTTTGTGCACTAAGTATGTTATAGTATGAGATTCCAAATGGTCAATAAGGAGGTTTTCACCACATTGGGCATGGTCTTAGTAGCGGAACAAACAGACACTTTATTCACGCCGGCCTCCTTTGGAGACCGACATTCTTCTTCTTCTTTACACCACATCTTGTAGTAGGAAAAAATCAAATGTAAAAATAATGAAAATCTCTAAGTTTTATGTGGAAAAGAAGAAGTTTTTTTGGTACCTTGCTCAACAATGTGTGAAAATGTTTGACTTGGGTTAAAATGCTATTTTCGCTGAAGACAAGAACTTTTTTTTGACAATATGGATGGATAATATTAATTGCTAGTATTGAAAATCTCACATTTCATAAAGTGTTCTAGCAAAAGTCTTTGGAGTTGCCCAACGTGCCCGTTCTTCCCATTTGAAATTCAAAACCCTATAAAATTTTCCATTAAATGTTGGATTTAAGTACAAAACTGTACTTACAGAAAGCTTTTAGTAATGTCCATCTACTGTAAAAGTTTCAAAGAAGAATGTTAAAAACTGCCACCATAGGAACCTAAGCAAACCTTCAACAGTCTCCCAAGGGGACTTTTCGGCCTGTAGGGGTTCAAATCTTCTAAGGTGAACTTTTTGAGGATGTAGCCGTAGAAACTTCTTTTAAACTTATATAAAATGATGTGGTACAAATTTTGTGAATTTTGACCATATGAATTGAAAGATAATTGCAACCGAAGTGAATTTTTTTGTTCTACTAAGGGCCACTTGAATCTTTAGTAGATAAATTATGGTTCCACTCTTCTACGGTGGAGGTGAATGTTTTCCATATGTCACCATGACATACTTTCCATAATCTTAGTTTGTCTTGTTGTCACAATCTAAAGCAACGGTTCCTGGATCATAAGAATTTGGTAGCAAGAAACATTCATTGAGGACTTCTTGTTCACATAGTACTTGGAGCACCTGTACCGTTCCGCACGGTATGAGATGCGAGGCTGGTATGCCTCCCGAACCCATCCACCGCACCTGAACCATGGCACTACACACTAAAAATGACATATAGTGTATTCACACTGATTGATTTATAAATGTCATAAGTTTTTACTCTTGATGAATATTTTACCAATTATGTCTACCATGATTTGCCTCTTTGAGTAGAATAGATAGTTGTGCTCTTGATAAAAAAATTCATTAAAAGTTAAAAGTTATAGCACTTCCAAATCATTTAGTATGGATACACTAAATTTCATTTTTAGTGTCGTCCAAATACAACCACACCAAGCTAACCGGGAGATCTTTTACATGTGAGAGGCCAAAACTCCAAAAGCTTAGTGAAGGTCCCTTGCTTCAAATCCAAAAGATGGCCTTTGGTAGCCATAGCCTTTGAAAGTAGTATTAAGTGGGGAGAGGCCATCAAGTGGACCATTTAATCAATTTTTAACATAAATTTAAATATGGCAGCCCGTATCTTCATCCTTTAGACTTAAGAAAATACATGTCTTATTTTCTCACAGCTATTCAAAACAACTTCACATTTTCCGTCACGCCCTCTTCAAAGAGGTGGGTCGGACAAAAATTTTGGGGGACACAAATTGGAGACAATTTTTCTACCATGTAGGAGAAAAATACTTGCCACATCATTTTCTCATCCCTCTTCCTTTCAAGCTGATTTTTTCATCATAACGCCAAATTTGAAGAACTTCTCAATTTTGACCAATCACAACGTTCGAGAATGCTTCAACTTGCGGCTTCTTGCCTTTGGATTTGCAACGTAAAGAGGCCCTTACTCTCACTAACCCCAAGAATTAAAAAGAGGAACATTCTCCACCAACTAACTAATATGGAATAGGTGTTCCTTATTAGTAGATGGCATAAACTCAAGACAAATTAAATTAAAAATGGGCGGAGAGAGCCTTCTGTGGTGGGCCTGGCTGCCACGTCATGACATAGCACTCCAGCTCGGATACTCATCCTTCCCACTATTGACAACAACAGTGATCCTCCACGTGTCACCAAATGCTTATCCACACCCCCACAAAACCTCCATAAAAAACCCTCTACAGTCCAAACTCTTAATATGTTCTCTCTCTATATGTTTTACTTTGATAAATGTTATGGAAAAAATTTCTCCCTAAAACTTACACTAGGAAGTATTATAACATTTTTTGCCCCCTCCGTTGTTAATCTCACCTCCATAAGTGTTAAAGTTGGTAAAACCGGAGGAATTGCGGGATAGTAGATAAGAGCAAGGGCAGTAAAACGTATGATAGGGGCAGTAGAAATGATCGGGTAAAACACATTTATGGGTTCAGGGTGACTATTTTGGATGAGAATTTTCATGATGTATGAAAGTATTGGATGAGAGTTGACTAAAAAAATTGGTTGAAAACTTGATAGGTGCTGCTTTCTTCCACTTTTCACCATTAACATTTAAAGTGGGTGAACTGTAGGTGTTTAGTTGCCAAAATATCCTATGTAGGGGTCAATATTCTTGTTTATTTTTTATTTTGGTACAAAAACGAACACAATTTGAATTGCAAAAAAGGAATCTAGGAACTAGGGTCATAATTATTTCACATTGGAGAATGTCCAAAAAATTTGGCAGGTGATTACCTTATTACAGCCCAAGTGGACTAGGACGCACTGGGAGAGTCTAAAAGTGTAATAGATTATGCACAATATCCTCTACAAGGGGTACATTTTATTGCGACTTTACTCCACTAAAATCACTATAGTATGTCAATGCTTGCATTGACATGAGATCCAAGAGATGCGTTGGAAAGCTCTCTCGTAGCTCTAAGTGCATTTATGAGTAACGCAAGGACAACGGATAATCATGGTGAAAGTTACAACACCAAAAGCACAAAAGCAACCCTTTCAGGGCCTTGTAGGCGTTCAGGGGTTATATACTTTGGCAAGTACGTGCCAAAACTAACCCCAACATATGGTACTGTAAGTTTGGGTTAGTTTCTGCACTTGATAGCAAAAATAGTTATTTTCCTTTTGCATGTATTTGGACACAATGGATATCACCTAGGCATTACATAGGTATTACCTAGGCATTACACAGGTATCATCTAAACAAATCTCTTGAATTTTTTGAATCTTTTGGACATTCTCCATTGTGAAGTTTTCGGACATTCTCCACTATTTTGTACAAAACTCATTCACTCGTAGGGTAGCGACTCATGACTAGGAATTAAATTGCCAACCACTCCATTTAACTTAGATGAGAAGAAGAAGACGAAGAACTCCGGAAGGGGATAGAAGTAGTAGCTCTAGCTCCAGCGGCTATAACAATAAGGGGGTTAACTTTCCATCCAAAATCTGCAATGTCATTAATAAGTGGTTGGTATTTATTAATTTTGTTTTCAATTGCTTATGGGGAAAATCTATCATTACAGTATTTGAATTTGATTAACTTAGGTACCTATCTAATATCACCGGTTAGCTTATATATATTGAATTTTGGTTTTGATGTGCAACCTTGTGTATAACTGTGTCACATGGAGAGCTTGTCTACGCTTGAGAGGGGAATGTAGTTCCAAACTACTAACCCATGTCCGATGGACATGGACTTAGTGGTGGAACAAACAGACACTTTATTCACGCTGGACCCCTTCGGGAGCTAGAGTTCTTCTTCTTCTCTGGAGAGCTTGTGGAATGGGCAAATTATTGGTTGGAATTCATAGTTACAGTGTAAAATTTCAGTAAAGATTCTAGAGTCTTACCTAGAGGATATTTATTTACAATCCGGATGAATTAGTGATTACTCTTAGGAAATATTCTATAGCTACTACACTGGTTCCTTTGGTAAACTCCTCGTACACATTATCACTGGTTTGGTAAGACTAGTTTGAAAGACATGGGTCATGCAATGTGAGAGCATGCCCAAAACCTCCCTCAAACAATCTCTCGCACTATCAGTTTCCAGTTTGCGGGCCACAACTATATCAAGATAACAATACCTCCTCAATGTCCTCACACTCCAAAAACTTTATGTGGCTCTTCGTAAAGATAGAGTTTCACATTGAAGAGAGGGCACCACAAGGAACCTAGTCGGTTTTCATTCAAAGGTATCGCTCTTCACTCACTAAATGTCGCTCTACGCTCATTGAAAATCGGAAAAGCGTTTACTTTGTTGTCCTTTGTGACCTAATTGACTCCACCACTCAGAAAATCCTCAGAATAGGAAATGAAAAACGAAAAGGTTTATTGTGGTGAGGCTTTCAGTGCCTAGAACTTGCCCTCGTTCATTCCAAAGTTATGGCTCCTATTCCTTTTACCGTGAAGCAGTTATGTTGTTGCAAATGTCACGGGCCGGGGTATCAAGAGCCTGAAACATCAAGGGGTGCCCATCGCGGACTCCCTCCCGTGAATTGATTTTGCCCCTGTAAACAATGAGTTCCGGGTCTTGTACAAGATCACTGCAGACGATGCTCAGAGAGTAAGGGTCGCTTCACACTTGGTGGCCAAGTCAAGTGGCTGTCATTAAATCTATAATATTTAATGTATTTTTTTGGCAAAAAGTTTGGCCTCTCGCCATAGTTTGGCCACTCATTTTGACGGACAGTCACTCGACTTGGGCATAGTGTGAAGCGGCCCTAAGCACACCAGAGATCTTTCATGGTGTTGTGTGTTGTGTGCAGCCTGGGTTTGACGCACTGCTTTCCATTGGGAAGTCAATGACTCGTGGCCTGTCCAGGAATGTCATAGTCTGCAAATGAGACAAACCAGATTCCTCGGCGTTTCTCAAAAGCTGTGTCTCCATCTCTAAAATTGATGTTTACAGTCTAACCTTGATGTTATCTCACCCTCCGTTTCACCGAAAAGTGTGATGTAAATAAGGTGTGACATATTTGATAATATCACACTTGAAAAATTTATGCATTATGTGATATTATCCCCCCAAAAAAGGAGAAATTTATCAAAAAAAGTTAACAAAATAACAAACAAAATAAAAAACTAACAAACCGACACAAAACGTGAAGGTCACCACAGAACATAATCACGCTGAGCGATGAAAACATTAATCAATGGAGATGCACGAAACAAAATAGGAAGGCAATGATGGAAGATGGGAATTGTGCCTAAATTGAGACCAAAGTCGTGCATTGCGTAGGCACCTCCGAATGCTCAATGATGGGACAATGAGGGGCCCTGGCGGGACAATGGCCGAGGGACATTGGAATCAAACGAGGGCAAATTTGGCGATAGGGGGGTTTTGGTATAGGGTTCAGCAAGAACACGGGGTTTCAAAACATGAACATTTGGCAATGGACAGGGTGAGTGCGAGAGGCTGATTCAGGACGAGGGGCAAAGGCCAGCTCGTGGACGGGTGAGCCGTAAATAGGATTTGATCTTATCCCCTAAATTTCCAAGAGTTCCCTCGGGGGACTCTAGAAGGTTTGGGCACGTACCTCCTGCATCAAATCATAACATTATTTTTTGAAATTTTTATAGTAGATGGATATTACTAAAGGCTTTGTATGAGTTCAATTTTTTTTCTTGAATCCGAAAATTTATGAAAAAGTTATAGGGTTTTGAAGTTCAAATGGGGAGAGCGGCCACGTCGGGCAACTCCAAATTTTTTTGCTATGACATTCTGTTGAATGTGAGATTTTCAATACTAGCAAATAATATTATTTCCTTTCATATTGTCAAAAAAAATCTCTTGTCTTAGGGGACAAAAGTGTATAAATCCAAGTCAAACATTTTCACACATTATCGCACATTGTCGGGCAAGGTATTAAAAAAACTTCTTCTTTTTCACATAAAACTTTGAGTTCATCAAAATTTTCTACTCTTCATTTTTCTGCGGCATCATGTGGTGTAAAACTTCTTATTGACCATTTGGATTCTCATTCTAAAACATACTAGATTCGCAAAAAAATATAACGCAAATTGACAATTTTTGAACCTCCACTCTTGCACAAGTTTTTTGAATATGCTACACCCTTTATCTACCTCTAAAATTGAAATGTAAGGAGCTAATATCATGCTTAACATGATGGAAATGGATTTAGACCTCGTGTAGTCACAAAATTTGACACCAAGTGAAATCAAAGTCTGTTGATCTATTAAACACAGGGAAGAAAATGGACCCTTTTCTCTACTTTAAACACTATACTATTACAATCCGTGCGGTCAAACTTTACGAATTTTTTTTGTGTAAGTTACTTAATAAGTCTTAATTGAGATCCTACGGTTCAAACTAGAAGTAAAAGTTTTTTGTTTCGTCCTTACTCATTGCACTAATAAGGGCATTTTTAAAGTGCTCTTGGTGTGAAATTGTCAAAGAAAATTAGGGGTTTGACCATCCTACAACGGGCCAAAAGGCAAGCCTGCTAGGGGAGGCAAGGGCGTACCCAATTTTCAGCCACTGATTTTGTTGATTCTATTTTGTGTATATTGTACCGAAGGTATGATTTTGTTCTAGTCCAAAGTCTTGAAAACGCTTGGCTAGGGTTCGAGCTTGACAATCTAAGGACGACGGGACATGTGAGAAATATATCATTCATCCGACACTTATTCATCTATGTAACTTGTTATTGTCACACTTACACTATGAGTTTTTATTAAAAAAAAAAGTGATATCATCAAGGGTGATAGGGATATGAACAAGGGAGTTTTGAACTAGGAAAATCAGCTTCAAGGTTTTGGGCAACAATATCAAGGTGTTCTATTGACAAGTGTGATATTATCAAGGTTAGACTATAGTGTATCCACACTAATTGGTTTATAACTGCTATAAGTTTTTACTCATGAAGAATATTTTTACCAACAATGTCCACAATGATCCGGCTCTTTTAGTAGTATAAATATTCGTGCTATTGGTAAAAATATTCATCAAAAGTAAAAAATTATAGCACTTCCAAATCATATAGTGTGGACACACTAAACATCATTTGATCCCTCCAATTGCCATTCAGCTGTGATTTTCATGAAGAACGTGCATTTAGTATGGAATTGCTTCAGGGATGGACACAGCTTGCAGGCAATAAAAAAGAGTACATCCGATCACGCACAACCAAGTTCAGAGTAGATTCCGCATCAACTTAGCAGCTGCTTGAACCTAGGTTGAGGGTTTAGGGTTTAGGATTTTTCCTAGTCCGCACTAAAGTCCATTCACAACTTATCACATATGTGAGTAACTTTTCCACTTGATTGTCATATCAAAGTGTACAAGTTTGAATCAAACTCAAAGTAAGGTTGGACAACTCAAAACCTACCATTGATCCAATACTGCTCCTTTCTATATCCTTCCTAGATTACAAGGAGGAACTGCAGCCGACCATCACATCACTTATGAATTCATTTATCAATGCATAAGTCATGTAAAGATATGCTACATATGGGCCAACTTTTGGAGTAATTTGCAAATTTGGTGGACCAATACTTCATCTTTGTTTGATCCACGACCTAATTTAAGTTCTGCAGATCCGTGTCCTTCCAAGAAATGCAGTGAGAATGTGCACTAAGAGTCTATCAGACAAACTACAATGATTTTTATGAAATAGGGTTGCGATGAAATGTACCCACTGTGTAGATGATGTTCTACATGAACCATTACACTCGTACATTCTCCTAGACATAGTCACCCTCGTGGGCCTTAACCCTGTAAGGCCAATGAGCTTTTCTGGCATGTGAAAAAATCTATGAGTGTTCTACATCATGCACAATCACACCTACGCACTGGGTACATTTCAGCACGAAAACCTTTGATTCCACTTCACAAAAACCACTGTAACTTGCTGATACTTGCACTAATTGTTGTAGCAATGGTCTCAATAGATGCCCATCTTCCTCCACCTCCAAATCACGGTGTATTTTTTCCCCTTCAAGGTCGCCTGCAACGCTTTCTACAAAAGTTCTTGTGCCCAAAACGACCCATTTATGGTCGTTTGGCCTTCAAAGATGAAAAGAGGTGAATTTTCAAACAACTCTTGAAATGAACTAGAATGTAAAATGTCCATATGATTCCCAACCACCAAAAAAAAAAAAAAAAAAAAAAAAAAAAAAAAAAAAAAAAAAAAAAACCGAGGCGGGAGGCGCAACAACCAAGGCAGACGTGAATCCGGCATCCAAGGCGCTGCCACGCAAGGTGCATCCAGCCTGGACTGATGCTGCTGATGAGGCACAGACGCCATCGTCGCCGCCTCTTCATCAACCGATCCCCGCACTCGCACATCCCACTCTCTCTCTCGCTCTCTCTTCCTCCCTCTCTCTCTCTCTCGCTCTCGCTCTCGCACAGGCTCTCGTCGCACCACCGCCAGCCATGGTGAACCCGGCGTACGGGATTGAGATGGTGAGCAGCCAGCAGGCGCTGGACCAGGACTGGGAGGCCGTGGGCGCCGCGCTCTCGCAGCTGGCCGCGCACGCCGTCGCTGCCCTCGGCGTGTCCCACACCTGGACCGGCATTCTCCAGTGGCTCGCCGTCATCGCCGCCATGTACGTCCAGCGCCCACTCTCATGGCTTTCGGATCGGTTGTCTTTCACGTGGAGGGTCTTGTGTGTGTCGTTTGCTCTGGTGTCGGGGGTTGTTTTTCGTGGTGAGGTGAGGGTCTGGAGGTTGGCTCGGTTGTGTTTCACTTGCTGGGTGCTTGAGGTGCAGGTGTTTATTTTTTGGTTTTTTCATGTGAGGTGAGGTGTTGGGTTGGTTTTTCATGGTTGTATGTATGGGTGTGAAGTTTGGATATGGCCTGGGCTTGATTTTCCTGAAGAGAGGCACTTTTTTCTTGCGGATGGAGCTTCGTTTTTCTATCTTCTAGCGACGGAGTTTTGGGAATGTTTCTGATCTTGCACGTTTTGGTTGTGCAGCTACTTGTTGGTGTTGGACCGAACCAACTGGAGGACCAACTTGTTGACTGCCCTGCTCGTTCCGTATCTGGCCCTGCAGCTGCCAGAGCCCATCTTCGGCATCTTGAGGTACTTAACTGTAGTAATATAGACATTTGAGGTGTCTCGAACTCGTAATTTGTGGGTTGAAGGTGGCGGATGCTGATTTTGTGCCGTGGTCTTGCAGGGGTAACATCGGTCTGTGGATCGCTTTCATTGCCGTGGTGATCCGCCTCTTCTTCGCTTCGCGGTTTCCCCAGACCATCCACGGTACTACGAACATGAGGAGCCTCCATGTGATGTCAACATAGGTGCATGGTTTCATGGTGTGCTAACAAGCAATTGTTGTGCATGATTTTCTGCAGGTGACCTGGAGCTGCCTGCCGCGTTCATTCTGCTCATCGTGACTGCCCCCTCAGTCCTGGTCAACTATCGCCGGAGCATCTACTCCGACGTCATCTCGCTGGTGATCGGCGCCTACCTGTTGATCCAGCACATCAACAACGCCGGCGGCTGCGGCCCCGCGTTCTCGGAGTCCCGCGGCGTCAGCCACACCATCGGCATCATCCTCCTGTTCGTGGCGCCCCTGTGGGCCATCTTCCACTTCTTCTTCTAGACCTCGGTCAGACAGCCTTCGGTGATCCTTGTCTTTTTCCTTCTGTATAGCATGAAGATTTGTTGACAGCGCGGTTGGTTTGGAATTGTGCAGCTTGTGCCTGTACTATTTTTCTCCTATGAATATATGAATGTGTCACCGACTCCACTGGTTCCAGAAAGGATGCTTGGATTTGCCAACCTGTCTCATGTTTGGATTCGCACTTTTCTGTCGGTGGTTGTTTTCCAATTCCCAGGGAAAGATAAAAATGCCTAAAATTCAATTGAATAATCCTCATGAGGCTTTGCTGGTTTTGCTTTCTCTCTTGTGATTGATATTCTCTGTTTTTTGAATTGAACTATACATCTGTTTGTATGTTTGTAGACCTTCGTTTACATTAGATACATCATTTCATCATTAAATGAAGGTCTACATAGAGGGTCGTGATGCTAACACCACTTCAAAAGTTCACGTGCCCATTCATCAACATACATTGGAAACTGAGGTCGTTCTACATAGATGACATGATCCTGCCAATGAGCAAAGATTACAGACAGGTTTGTGTGAATATATAGATACACCGGACTGGCTTCAAGTTTGATAGAAAAACGAGTATTCATGAGCTCCTAATGTTTTCCTCTTGTAGGGTCCCCATCTCAGGCCAGATTTGAGCTCTCTGCGCAACCAGAAGCTGTTGAAGGACGAACCTTGGACGGAAACCTCTGGAACTCTATAATGGGGTGGAAAGTGACCCTCAGTTTCAGATGGAAAAGAGCTGAGCAGAGATCGTGATACTGATTCTGAGCCTGCACACTAATGACGACTCGGGTTCACCGAAGAAGGCGAGTCTCTGAAACTGGACTGCGCACCAGCTAGACTTGTGCTCGGGCTCTGACCTTCATCTTGTAACCATGCCTTCGGCTCATTCCTGAACAAGTGGACATGAAAAAAACTACGTATCCTTGTGTAGGCAGAACAACTAGTATGTTGAAGGGATCCTCACAGCATTCGAAACGAAAGGTTTAGAGAGGATCATCTGGGCGGGATATGAAACACCTCTAAAGCATCATTCTACTTCCCCAGGATGTTGTCCTCCATCACACTCTATGACTTGCTTGAACTCAGCAGTGAAGGGACCAACTCGAAGTGAATTCTACTGTCGCTGAGGAAAAGCCCTTGTTAACCACTCCAGCGAAACCATGCTTCGCAGTCCAACAGTGAGGATATATGCCATAGGCTTCGGAGGGGAGATAGTGTATGCTAAGTACAAAAACGACCCGGTAAGACACCACTGATATACCTTTCTCGGCCTTTTGGCTAAGATCAAGTGTAGTATCTGTTCTTATCAGTTTAATATCTGATACGAGGCTCATCGAGCCTCATGATATTAATCTAATTTCTCCGCGGGTGCGGGTCTACCAGGCAGCTCGCTGCTCAGATCCGCGAGCGTCGCCTTGGTATCGCACTACCTCCTTGGCTGGCGCAGCCCTCTCCCCTCTTCCCAGAGGAACTCAATTCAATTCTAAACTGGATGACTTCGGAATTGTTTCAATAAACAGCTCCCTTTGACCATCACTGCGGCAATGAAACATACTTCACGCACACTGGTTGTCTCTACATCGCGGAATTAGTCCTTTTCACCATATCCAGGACATTGGGACTTTTCTGTGCAATGCTGAGTTGCATCAGAAAGGTTTTGTGGTGGTCCAGCACAGATTCACCAGCAAATCTCCGGGTCGGCCTCCTTCCATTTGAGCATCGATGCCTTTTATTTGCCAACACTAACATGATCAACAGTCCCAGCATTAGCTCATCACTGTGTACATCAGACCTGCTTTGATCAGGTCAGTACCATTCTCATTTGAGGTAGGTTGTGTACTGTACAATACTCTGTTGTGGCTGGTTTCTCTTCCATTTGGCTGTAACCCCTATTAAGGCACTGTGACAGTTTCTCACCAGAAACACCTCAAAATTGCTCGTTTTAGTGCAATGAATAAAGAAGAAACAAACAAACTTTGATTCCTAGTTCTGACCGTGGGATCTCAAATAAGGCTTATTAAGTAACATATTAACAAAATTTCATGAACTTTGACTGCACAGATTGAAAGATCTACGTGTGTCAAGTCAAACAAATGGTTCATTTTCTTCGCTGAGTTTAGTGGATCAACAGACTTTGACTTCACTTGGTGTCAAATGTTTGCACTACACAAGGTCTAAATCCATTACCATTTGGTTAAGCATGATGTTAGTTCCTTTTACACCAATTTTTAGGGGTAGAAAAGGGGTGTAGCATATTCAAAACATCTGTGCAAGGAGTGGGGGTTCAAAAATTGCCAATTCACGTTTTAATTTTTTTGTGAACTTAATATGTTTTAGATGGATAATCAAATTGGTCAATTGGAAGATTTACACTACATATTGCTATGGAAAAAATAAAAAAGTGAAAAATATGAAGATCTCTAAGTTTTATGCAGGAAAGAGGTTTTTTTGGTACCTTGCCCGACAATGTGTGAAAATGTTTGACTTGAGTTAAACAGCTATTTTTCAACGAACGACAAGAACTTTTTTTTGACAACATGAAGGGAAATAATATTGATTACTAGTATTGAAAATCTCACATTCAATAGAGTGCCATAGCAATAAGCTTTTTGAGGTGCCCGACGTGACTGCAATGGTTGCAAATTTGATTAGAAATCTCTCCAAGATGTGAGATGAAATCAATTCAATTCAAAGTGAAATCACTTCTGTAGAGGTTGCTCGATACAAAGAAATGTGAATTTTACTATAGAGCCTTGAAATTCACCTAGCAATCTCCTATTAGTACGTACAACCTAAAGTCCACAGTCCAAAGTCTAGATTTGACATGAACGTCCAAATTTAGTTAAAATATGGGGTACATTTCATCACAACCCCACTTCGCAGAAATCACTTAAGCTCGCCAATGCTTGCTCCGCGATGCTCCCTAGAGTCAATACACGCCCATCTTCCTAAACCCCTATGTCCTTGAATTTTTCATGGAGGTGGCCTATAGCAGTTGCGATTGAGATTATCGTGCCAAAACAACCCAAAAGTGAACATTAGGCCTAAAGGAGTTAAAATGTGCCCGGCGCTGAAAAAGGCCAATTTGGTAGAAGCAACAAAATATGATGGCGTGAATGATCAGCGAGGAACCTGTCGAGCTGTAACAAAGCTGTCAAAGTACTTGGTGTCTCCACAACCATCGCTACTGCTCTCGCTCGACTCTCCCGTTGCGCACTTGTCTACTTGTAATGCATAGCTCGGCTGATCCTCGACGTGTAACTTGGTGTCCCTCTCCTCGAACTGTAGAGGCTTCTCCGCATCATGCGAGGAAACAAACAGCTCGTCCAACGACGCCCTCGCCAAAGGCTCCAAGATGTTCAGCACCTCCTGCGTAAATCATACTGTTAGCCACAGTTACATGCCAGTTATCAAACATTGGAGCGTTTGTTGCAACACTAGAAAAGGTGCAAAGAAAAACCATGTTAGAGACGGTGTTAGAAATTTGATTTAAGCCTTAAACGTAAGTCGGGAACGCACACTGTAGCAAGACTTCCACCTAAGATTCTTCAACTAACATCTTTCATTTGGAGGTCATTTCAATCAATCTAAACCTTATATTATGTTCAAATACAGCACCATACATGTAGCGTTATGGCCAACCCTTCATAATCTAAAATGTTGTGAGTGCTTTGTGCACTTTTCATACTACACATTCAGTGGTGAGTAGACAGAGGCTTTTGATTAAAATGGTTTGAAGCATAGGATTACATAGTACCTTCATTGTTGGTCGCTCAGCCCTTTTGGCTGATGAACATCGGATGGCCAGCTCCGTCATTCTTGTGTACAGTTGCGCATCATAATCTTCCTTCATTTTGGGGTCGATAATCTCTTCAATCCCTCCAAGTTTGAACCTTGGTTGCACCTGCACAAAGTCGTATTACAAGGTGTCAAACATAGAATCCAAAAGCAGTGAGGATTGTGCAAGAGGATTGAGCGAGAGGAACGGTTTGAGATTAAACACTTGTAAACTCAACATGCTCAACAGCTCAGCTCAAACCAGTGCAGCCGATTGAGATTATGTCCATTAATTGTGAAGCAGGCTCAGCGGCTGGCAAGGTACTATTTCTTCAAAACTTGACCTCCTTTGCAAAGTTCCTTGGTCTATAAATACTGGAACCCTGTGGTTTTGAACCAAAGATACCACTCAGTTGAGAATTCCTCACCCAGTCTTGTAGATTTGCGGCTTCTGCTCGATTGGGGTCAATTACAGGTTGCCCGGTGACAATCTCCAGCAGCACAATGCCGAATGAAAATATGTCGCTTGACACAGTTACTTGATTGGTCCTGAAGTACTCGGGATCCACATACCTGCACAGAAAGAATTAATGGTATTGAGCCCCATGGATTGACCAGCAAAAAATTGCACGAAACATAGTAAGCCACAGTTTACCCCATCGTTCCGATTGGACTTGTGGAAACGTGTGAGTAAGGTGATATCTTCGACACGCCAAAGTCAGCTAACTTTGCGACCATGGAATTATCAAGGAGAACATTCGATGCCTTGATGTCCCTGTGAATGACTGGCGGATCCTGCCAGAGAGCACATGGAACAGAACTCATCATGGTCAGATTATTATCATGAGCTCATAACACTTCCAGGTTTGAAGAGAGACGAATCCCAAAGGTCTGATGGGCGTGTCATGTACCGCAAATGAGTGGAGATAATCCAATCCTCGCGCGATACCAAGCACAACTTCCACCCGCTGATACGAATTCAACGAAGCTCTTCCGTCTATGCCTTCAGACCAATTAGAAGCGCATAATAAGGGATTATCAGTACTATAAGACACTAGAACCACAATCAAACAGACGATTGAACTCACATATAAGAAAGTTCGACCCCCAGAAACCGACACTTCAGGAAAAACCTCGTTAAAACTAGTTACCCATGTTGTAGGCGATAAATCTCACGAGCTATAGCTATGGACACTTCGACTGAGCAACTCACCGAAAAGGTTGTCATAAAGATCACCGTTTTCCATATATTCATACACCAACACCTGCACAGTTTCATGAAACTCCGTAAGACATGGGATTGTCATGTGAGATGAATCATGAGGCAAGCAATTATACCGACCTGAAGACCGCCATCATCGCAGAAGCCCTCAAGTCCGACGAGGTTGCGGTGATGCAGACGGCCGAGCAACGTCAGTTCGTTCTGGAATTCTTTCTGCCCCTGCGCACTCTGCAGCGAAGCGCACTTGATGGCCACCACTTGCCCGTCGCTCAGGAATCCTCGATACACTTTGCCGAACCCTCCCATCCCAAGGTAGTGCTTCTGGCTGAAGTTCTTGGTGGCCTTCTCCAGCTCCTGCAAGTGGAATCTGCGGAGCCCCTTGGGAATAATCCAAGGCTCATCCACGCCTGATTGATTTACACACAATGTGAGGAATCATGGTCCAACGATAAAGTTTCTCAAGTCCCTCGGGAATAGTTGACAAAATGCGAGTAGGGAGCTCCACAATGAAACCCTATCAGTTCATTAAAACCGTGACTTCATTTTCCACTTCGAAATTGCACAACTAGCAATGCTGAGGACGAGAGTTTCATGCTCAGGAAGAGATTGCTGGTTTTACCATCGCTTCTTCTCCCGAATTGAGGGTATTTGGGTGGCCTTGTCGTGGTGTACAAAATGGCCAGAACAATCCCGACGAACATCACAAAAAAACCGCCGACAACCCCGACTGCGATGGGTGTTGCACGAGAAGGTGCACGTCCTGAAGAAGCTGGAAAAAGTTCAGAGAATGGAAAATAGTTAGCCGGCTTGGACATAACATACTCCTGTGCATACAACTGATCTCTCTCTAGATGTTTAGATTATCATGTACACAGCAATGATAAATTACCTTTTCCGCATGTGCATCTGCTGATGTCAATGACGATTTGAGATGAAGGACAAGGGGCACATCCACCTGCAAAAAAGGTTTATGAACAGACAGCGAGAGATGACACAGCTGGAGCCCAAACAAAAGAAATGTTTCACGATTAATGACAGAGGTGAAGAAGAAACACACCTAGATTAATCAAAGCTTGCTTGTAGAAGCTGGTGCAGTCCCACACCCTGCTGCAGTTTCTTGGAGTGTTTTGTGTCGCGTTTTGGGACGACGTTAGTGTGGCACTGCCATCCGTCTCGTTGGCGAAGCAGTTGCTAAAATAGTATCTGCAACCGATTTTCCAATCAGGATATGTTAGAACCACCAGACCAGATCCAGGAAGGCCCGAAAATGTGAAATAAGTATACCATATCTTCACGAGGGTACTTCCACTTCTAGCATTGTCCTAATAATATATAGCCAGGTGAAGAAAACGGTGGTGACTCACATTGAAGTGTTGGGAACTGGCAGAGTGTTGTAGTAGAGTGTGGGATAATCTCCTTGCAAAAAATTGCAACTTAGGTCCCTGATGAAGAAGATACCCAGGACACATATTGAGAATTGCATCTTGCACAGAAATAACATGCAAATTACTCAGTTATGTATTCCGTATTACTCACAATTTTGTCAAATTGGCGATTCCATTGTGCAATAACTTCGTCGTGTTTGGAAATGCTCCAACAAACTGGTTGCGAGAAAGGGTCCTGTACCATGAAATAAGCACGCTGTTGCTGAGTCCCAGCGATAACATTTACATGTGAAGTGAGTTTCAACTTCATGAAGAATACAAGAAATGAGCAAGGGTAGGGAATGGCGTACGCAGTTTTTAAGCTTGGAAGCTCAAATAACCAACTGGGTACAGCGCCCGTGAGGTAGAGATGGCCCAAACCACTGCAATCAGTAGCAATTTCAGATGAATAACCCTTTCCGGTGGCAAAAATAGTAATGAAGAAACAGCTCACGTTCTTAATAACTTTCGGACAACATGCATCTGAGGAGTATCGCGGCAATTCAACACAATGAATAGCGAACTGCATTTACTTAACAAAAGAAACCTAGAAGCAGAGCCGCAGGACTTAGTGATTACTAGTTGTTCATCTTCTTCATGTTGCGCCACTCCTCGGGAATAATCCCAGACAATTGATTCTCCCACAATTGCCTGAAATCATAGCAAGAATTGGTATCAACTCCAAGATGCCAGTGTCGGATTAAAGCATACTAACTCCTGAGACTTCCTCACTCGATGAATGTTAGCAAGCTAACTACTACAGCAGTGCTTCTTTCCCAGTTTAAAAGTCACACATACATGGATTTCATGTTTTCCAGCTTCCCATACTCCGGTGGAAGGCCACCCCAAAGCTCATTGGCATACATGTCCCTGCATTCATCGTAGTTCAGCACACATGATTGTCAAGGAAAATTTCACCTTCTGAGAAGTTAGGTTCAGGAGGTCACTTCCACCCAATATTTATACAAACAAGCAGCGATTCACGACAACACTTACAGTTTTTCTAGCAAACCCATGTTGCTGATCCAAACAGGGAGCTGCCCAGATATCCTGTTCCGATGCATTGCCCTGCAAAACAGAACTTAAGTTTCAGGGATAGGGCATGGCTACAGACCGTGCCAAGAGAGACGCTGTAGCACAAGGGTTTCAACCATTAGAAGAGTGCGGTGTGTACAGGTAAGTCAGGTTGCACGTCAGAAGCGCTTCAGGTGGAAGCGACATCAAACTGTTGTTGTTGATACTCAGTCTCCTCAGATGCACAAGCTTTCCTATCTGCACAGGAATGGGGTCTCTGATCTGGTTGTCGTCCAGGTCCAGCTCCTCCAGAAAAACAAGCTCGCTAATCTGGGGCGGAATCGCGCCTGTCAGCCCTCTTCCGGTCAAATTCCTGCAAGTTTCACGCACATCGTTCGAAACGATTTAAGAACTGGCGCTAGCCCTTGCAATCCAAAGAAAAAATTACGAGGCTAATCGGACTTACAACATGAGCACGTTCCTGTTGGTCGCATTGTCGCAAGTCACGCCTGACCATTGACAAGGATCCGAAGCTCCGGTCCACTCCCAGTCCGTGAGCAAGCTCGTTGCATTCCAATCTCGTGCTAAGCTCTTCAACGTTGAACCTACAAGTTTCAGCAATTTGTAGTTGAATTCGATTCAGGGAAGTGCTCTACAACTAAGTCTGTACTTTGATTCAGCTCGAAATCTCGTTTGTACATCATGGTAAGCATGTGACTGCACTGAAGTCCATCAAACCATAAGAAAACAGATCGAAGCGGCAACCCTGCAGTACCTTGATCACTAGCTTGCGCCGCAACTGAAACACTCAACGCCAGCGCGCACACCACAACATGAAGCCAGTGCCGCCATAGCAACACCGCCGAAACGTGATTCACCTGGAGCCTTCCATGTCCAGCTCGACCCTGCTGCAAACCCTCTGCTGCTGCGACCCCCCGAAGCCCAGGTTTGCAGGATTGGACGCAGCACACCTCCATCTAGAATGAAGAAAATTTCACCATACTAGCAGCAGCAGCTCCTGTCCCCAATTCCCCGTCCCTGCTCAGATCTCGACACAGCTTTCACTAAAAGCTACAGTGCGCAACATAACTCTGAAGGAACTACCATATTCTTGCGCAGAGCGGTTGCAAATCGGTACTTCCAGAATCCTTACCCTACAAACCTGATATTTCCATGCAACCATCTCATCTGAATGATGGCAGAGGTTCCCCAACCTCGTCCATTGAATGCAACCAACAAGTGGTGGCCGCTACAGCGCAGGTCGCTTCTTTTTTTAGCACCCCCAGCGCCAAGCGATTGAAAAGAAGAAGAAAAGAAGCTGCAGTTGTCGCGTTGCTCACTCTCATCGACGGAGAGTGGCTGATTCCGAAGCGTCTCGGATGCTAGAGTTGACTCGTGGGTGGCAATGATCATCCTCTCGAAAGCCGCATCCGTGATGGTGGCCCACCGCGCGATCGCCGCTTCGCTTAAAGTCAACTCCACCTCGCCATCGGACGGCTGCACCGCCTCGCTGACTCCCCAAACAAGAGTCACGACGACGACGACGACGACTTCGCCCTGGGCGGTGCTGGATTTGAAGGAGTGTCGTCGCTTCCACACTTCAAGAGTTAACGTGACTTTAAGACCCACCATCGTAATTAAGACGTCGAACCACTTTCCAACTCTCACGTCACCTTCTTCTCCGTCAATTTACCCTTCTCTCGGAGTCGGATTGCGAGGAACACGCCATCTTCGAGACCTCTACCTGATCGCGGCAAGACGTGTCATGTTGGTGACGGTCCTGTGGATTTTTGGGTTTTTTTTCCCTGAAGTGACGATGATGGGTCAATTTACGCGGAGGTGGCGCATATGAAAAGGAAGGGCGCGGTAGGAATTGGTGTCCACCTACCCATCTACCAAAGTTATCGGGTGAGGTTCTCACCTACTACCCAGGGTCTTCACTCATCCCACCATGGACGATAGATTCTTTTAGTTCTTGAGATTCTCACAAGTGCGTCAATGGGGCAGGCTTCAAGCTGATGGATTCAATGGTTTACTGTGGTAGAGTGGAATTCAATGGCCTGTGAGTGCACAGAACCCGAGGCGATGGTTTACTTGGCGGCGCGGGCGCAGAACCGGATTCAATTGAGGGATTGATGACTGACAAAACGGTTGCTGGAGTCATGAGCACGTCGTTGTTGCCAGGTACGTGTTCACAGATTTCTTGGATTGCAAATTATGTTCGGGTCAGAGAATTAGGTTTTCTCCGTGCTTGGTTGTTTGGATTGCTAAGAAATTTCATATGATTCTACGTGTCGCTGCGAGTGACGCATGGTTGCTGATGCTCGTTTGTGATGCATCAATTGCGCTTGTGATTGAACTTGTGAACGAGTGACCTCGTGCTGCGTCTCGTGAACCCGACATGCCGTCACATATTTGCAGCCTCTCAAGCGAACCTGTGAAATTTTAAGTTGCAGATGGAAGGAAGTAGTTGACGAGCTGATCCCAAGGTTTCACGAAACGAAGGAGAATCTGCTCACCCAGGTGCATCATTGCTGCTGTGAACTTTTCTTCGCATTCAGTTTAAAGAAATCATGCATTATGATTTGTTGATTGATTACTGGTAAGCATGGACGGTTTAGGGTCAGGGTTTACCGTGGTTAGGGGTTTAGGATTTTCGTTTGGGATTATGCATTTGTGTCGTGTTGGATGTGCAAGGTGGGAAAAGAACTTAATAAAGCACCGTTGCAAAGAGACCCTGACTTGGCGGGTTGACTTGCAACAGACAACAATCTGAAAGTCAGGTTTGGTGAACAGAGGAAGGACTATTCGGTGCAGTGAAATTATTTAGAACTGTAGCATACTTCTGTGGGTCCAAATAGATTACCTCACCAGCACTCAAACGTTGGATCCTGTCATGTCAGTAAACTTTTGACTTGGTGCGTCACGCTGTCGGTGATTCTCTTGAGACTTCCACACACTGATTGCTTGGAAAGGCTGCTTTGAAACTCACAAAGGGTGTAATAATGGAGTGTAGCAAGTGTTGAACTCCTCGTTGTTTGGTCCATACCTTCGCTGAGATACCGAGATGTCAGTATATTCGCCGTGGTTTCTTACAGATATGGTCAAGAACAGAGTTTGAGGTGGATCATGCGTTTGACTTGGAACTCAACTCATGAAGTTCGCATCATCACGAGAAACTTGCGCTCCAAAAAAAAAAACACAGGCATCGTCACTATTCTTCAAGGTCCGAAGAACCAGTCCAGGTTGGGCTCCCATATGAGTTGGACATGGCTAGGACAGGCTTGGGTAC
Organism: Bryoerythrophyllum caledonicum; assembly: GCA_963971425.1. Classification (NCBI taxonomy): domain Eukaryota; kingdom Viridiplantae; phylum Streptophyta; class Bryopsida; order Pottiales; family Pottiaceae; genus Bryoerythrophyllum; species Bryoerythrophyllum caledonicum. The sequence continues at coordinate 24,522,178 of OZ020517.1, read as the reverse complement.
AAAGCGAGGAGAGCGAGCACCTTCAGGAATTTCTTTCAATTACATTTACATTCACGTATTACATATTCAAATGTGGAAGGGCAAGCAGTAACGTCAAATCTATAACCCAAGGCGAGTCTGCACCATGTCGAGCAACAAGACTAGTGTTGCTCGATGTATGTATATGCGCAAATTAGTGGTCGACCAGAGGATCGGAAAGCGTGGTTCGGTTCCACTTCTCATCGTCCAAACCCTTCCATCGACTTCGTGATAGACGTCAGCTCGAGCGCCTTCACCACGAGTGCCCCATTTGCCTAGTCTTTGAGTTGTAGAACTTGAGAATTTGAAATTAGAAAGTGGCTACCCAGAATAAGGGTGAATCCGACCCTTACAGAAATGTCGAGTCATGTTCTCAAGCAGACGTTCTTTACGAAGTGATGTAAGAAGTGATGGATCACGAAGGGAAATCATTCCTGAAGCGCAAGCATATGTCACAGGCCGTGAGAATTTAAGGCTCCCTTGAAAATCCATTGTGTCACAACTTTCATCACCGTCGCCCCGATCTTCCATGGAGCCGCTCCAGCCGTGTTCTGGGTGTCTCACATAACGCTCCTCATGGATTGCACGTCCCAGAAAAACCTGTGACGAACTCCTTGCTTTGCGCCACACACCTGTGCCGAAATAAAAAAAATCCTTGCAGAAAATACGACACTACTTGGGCAGACCATATGGCACTCTTTCCAAGCTGCCCAGACAGGAGCAGGGAGACGCTCAGAGAGACTATTGGTACTCGTCATGCACAAGTAGCACTTGATACTGCCTCGTGCTCTAGTCCACCACCATAAGCATGAAGTTTCAACCCTAAAGATTTTTCACACTTGTTCGAGCATGTGAGCACTCTGAATCGTGGACGTATAGAATTATAACTGCAAATCCGCTGAGAAATTCCATGGAAAGTGGATATCGGACGAGTGCACACACAGCATCTACCGGGTTCTTACATTCGAAGAGTGAAATGTACTCCAATGATGGCTGAAGCTTTGCAAGAGGAGTGGATCCAATTTGGTGGGTTTGGGGAGGAATTGTTGATCGTAGTTCTAGCGTTTCCGAGAGGAATCGCCGTCCTGACTTGTTTATTGTAATGGCGGCCGCCTCTGGTGCGATGTGCACCAGCGCCCGAGGTGTGTCGATAGCTGCGTCGGCTTGCAGTGGGGTAATTGTGAGTCGCCGGACCCTGCCAGTTGCGTTGAGGAGAAACTGCAGCGGTGCGAGGTGCGTGGTAAAGAATAGCAGCAGCAGGGGCTCAGGGGATGGTTGGATTGCGGAGAACGATGCGCTGGTGCGGAGCGTGCCGCTGGTTCTCGGCGGTGGCGCCTTGGTGGCGGTCCTGCTCAACCGGGCGTTCTCAGGAATCGCCCCTGTCGCTGATTCAAGCAGGTTCTTCTAAAGCCTTGTTTTCTGCTCTCAATTGTCACATTTTGAAGAGATTTCCGCTCTTGAATCGGCGCATGTTGATTATGGGTTTTGAGACGTGGAAGTCTGGCAGTGCCCAATCAAGGTCTGATGTTCTGGCGCTCGCATTGGCTGCTACGGTGCTACTGCAAGGGCTAGTGTGGAAATCCATCCAGCCCAGACCCGTTGTCTCGGTGTGTGCTTGTATCCTGCCCCAATTTTGTCAGGTTTAGGGTTATCATTATCTCTGGAATGATGAGCTCTGGTTTTGCAGGTAGAGATGGATGGGGTCGATTGCTTCAATATGGAACGAAGCCTCACGGACGACGCTGCTCAGGAATTGACATGGTAGATTTTTCAGATTGTTTGGTTGGATAGGTCTGTGAAGTTTTCTTTTGTTGGTGCGAGAGTTGATTCTCTCTTGAGAATATTTGAGGTAGAGGTTATGTTTTGGTTGGATAGGGCCTGATTAGGTCTTTGACATGATAGAATTTTCTTTTTGGTGACTTGTTGTCATGTCACGAGAATGTTCGGAACATTTGCCCTGACAGGGTTTGGGATGCATTGAGGAGTGCTACTCGAACAAAGGCAATGGTGGTGATCTATGGTGGAGCTTGCGTATTTCAGGCGGGTGTGGCGGCGACGACAATGGACGGTAGTGCAGCTCTCGTGAATGCCTCTGAGTTCACAGGTGGCGCACTTTACAAGGGTGTTCAGAAATCCGGACGACGTGAGTGATGAACCAACCCATTCTGGTCAATGTATTGAAAGCGATTTCGGACCTGGATAAACCTGATCTGTGCGTTTGCAGAGAATTATCTTGCGAATTTGGTGCTCTATCCGGGGAGATTTGAGCTCTCTTTTTTGCCATCGAATACCCAGGTTTGGTCCTTTGACATGTTCTTGCTCAGTTGCTGGGCAGGGTCTTCACACGATGAAGGACTTTACAATATGTGCTGGGTGACGTTGCACTTGCAGGCAGTTCTTTTACAACCATTGGGTGATGATGGAGTATTAGTATTGGCAAGCGACACGATTCGTGGCTTCACACCTGCAGATCAGGTGCTGCTTGGATTTCTTCAGAATTCGTCACGGTTAGATACATTTGTCTCTAAATCATGAGCTGATTCTTCGTGCAGGCTTGGGTAGGAACTATTGCAGAGAAAGTCGACACCACATTGCAAGACTGGGTTGCTATTTCGGCTGCAACAGTTGAGGGCCAAGCTCCACTGTAAGCACCTCAGGGTGATGCTCCAGGTTTTCTCCTTCTCCACATCATGCATCTCTTAAATGCTCTTAAAAGAGCATACAGATCATTTCTTGTTTACCATTTGCAGTGCTACAACATCACTTAAGTGGCGTGTATTTTAACAGCTATCCAGTTCGTAATAGTCACTGTTGTCCGTGTGCAGCCGTCTATCCGATAAAGAGCTAGATCTAAGTCAGTGAAAATTTGCAAGAAAAGATGATGCACTGTCATCGAATACGATCGTGTGAGACTGATATCATCAGCTTCCCTTCACGAACCCTCGCAAAGGTAATAAAACAGTTGTGTGAAGTTCAAGCCGACTGTCATGTTTTTCAATGAGTGCATTCTCAATGATCTGTGTTGGATGTTGCAGGTGATGCCAAAGAAGTAGAGTTTGTGATCTTCTCGCGTGCTTCTAAACCCTGAGTTTTTGTTTACAACTATCTGCCGACCTCTTTCTGGACTCTACTCCTGCTATGAAGCCCTGCGGCCTGTTGTTAGTGTTAGTGCCTGTTGTAGACAAATTATGACTGATAATCTACCGATTATTATCCGCTTACTGTTGCAACGATGATAATTCTATCAGAAAAAGTGGTTCCAACTTTTCGGACTCCTCCCAAAAGCTGGTAGCTATGTGCCAGTCCTGGTGACATCAGAATGTGAATTATTTTTTAGTGTCAGAGTGTTCATACAAGTTTCTTCATTTCTCTAACAAAAAGGCAAGCTGCATCTCACACTGATAAACAGCTCTACCCAGGCCACCCTTCATCCATAAAATTTGCATATGCGTCCATAATATTCATTCAAAACTGCAGCAATTTTCGGCAAAGTTCATCAAATCTCTTGTTTCCGGAAACACTTGCTCATCAGTGTCACTTGTCAAGGGAAGGAGTCGTGACGGGAGTGGTTGAATTGCGGACTCCATGGTCTCCACAAGCGCATGATCACGCTTAGTCGCTGGCCATCGCTCGCCTCTCAAAATGGTAACCACCATCTTCTCTCGCAGCTCAATTCCTTCGGATTCAGTAGTCAGCAGCGATTCACACAATGTTTTGCAGATCCTCTCACTCGCCATTCATGCAGCTTCGAGCTTCAGTCTCTGATTTTCGGGACCACTTCTTTGGTTGAGAATGACGGGTTCTTTCAGAAATTGGGTGATCAGCTCATTTGGGTTTAGCGAGTGGTTTTTGGGATCTGGATTGGGTTTTTTGCGTAGTCACAGAAGAGATGTTCTATTTTGTTTTGTTTTTTTCCCATTAATCTCAATTGGAAGGCAAAGGCGTATCTGCGTCGCTGATTAGGTTTGCACATCTGGGTTTTAGGTTGTGAATGCGAAGGGAAGCTGTCGATGGTTGCTTACGTATGAGATTATTATGACGGATAATGTTGCACATTCTAGACATGAGCTGTGTTCTTATGATTCAGAAGTTGGTGTGTAATTTGTACGTGATGAAATGGGTGGGTGGTATGGACAGTGATTACGGTGCGTGTTGATTTCTCTACAGATATCCAATGAGGACATCTGACATATGTTTTAATTGCGTGTTTTGCAGGTCTATCATTCATGCATTAATGTGGATCCAGAGGCGCAACAAGCATGCAGCTGTCCGATCCTTGCTCTGAAGAGTCATATCAGAGGACCTGCTCCCGCGGCTGAGTCAGGTAAAAATCATGCTGTTGTTGCGCTTTAAGTGTACGTGTAACAAGATTTATTAACAATTCTTGTCTGATGTCAGGTAGCACGGACATTATTGATGAGGCGATCAACTTCTTCCGGGCGAATGTCCTCTTCCGTAAGTTCCAAGTTAGAGGCCCTGCAGACAAGCTGCTTGTTTACTTGACCCTCTACATCAACATGGCTCTGAAACGGATCGAGGCGTGCAAAACGGAGGCGGATGGTGTGAAGGCCATCATCAACCTCGGTTTGGAGAAGTTTCCCCTTCCGGGAGAATCTGGGTTTCCTTTAGGAGGACTGTTTACCGCACCACAAACACAGGACGAAGGAGGTAGTTTTGTCACTGTTCCTGCTGTTTTTTCCAGCTCACTTGTGATCAGTGCACTAATTAGGGTTGTGTGCAGAATTGTTGCGGAACTACTTTAAGCAGGTGCGGGAAGAGACGAGTGGGAGATTAATGGAGAAAGTGTACCGCCAAAATGGCACGCCCAACAAGTGGTGGATGGCGTTTGCAAAGAGGAAGTTTATGAATATCATGATGCCTCTCTGAATCATGTATCTTCATTAGTCTCTTGTTCATTCTTTTAGGGTTAGCCCATTTGTGTCAAGCCGATCGCTTCATATCATGGTCGTCTGTTTTGCTCTTGGCAGTCAATATCAGATCACCAGGTCCACTTCTTTTATACATACAAGTCGCTACTGAAACATAAATACGCAGTCCTGTTGTGTGCACGAGATTTGTCACATAGGTCAAGTAGTGGGACTCAAGCGATAGAATTGTGGACACTTGTACATTAACCTTGTTGAAAGGTTGCAAGTTTATTGTTATATTGTTCAAGTACTATTTACATGTGATGAGGTTCCAGTTTCTTATTGACATGGCGTGATTTTACTACAGAAAGGGGCTGGGTATCTCGGGCCCAACAGCGATGGGTGTTCGCACCCTGTGGCTGCCATCGTCGTCCCAAACGAGGGCCCCGAACATCCAGTTGTCTCTCCACGGCTGATTATGCATCGGCAAGAGCGTGACAGTATAAGAAAGTACCTTCTTTCCATCGCTAAACCTGAGCGTGTTTGGCTTGACAGAGACGTGGATACCGGACGGGTGATGGACTTCAGCTCTGTACACCGAGTCTGGAGCGCCAACGTTTGTCACGGTTCGCACAACCGTGACTGGTTTGGTGAAGTTCACCGCCGCAATGCTTGGATAGTTGAGGCTGTTGCCCGGCTCCTTCGCTCCGGAGCACCTCAAGTTTGCTGTCATGTTCCCTGTGATGATCCGGACCTGGGCGTCTGTGTAGTTCATGCCGCATAAAAACGCGTTGTACTCGGCGAACGATGTGTTGTAGACTAGCCCTGGGTTCAGCGCCGCCTTTGGATCGATGTGCCCGGAGCCCCACGCTAGATCTCCATCCGAGTTCTGCTTGTGCTTCCTGCTCGGTGGTTTGGCTGATCATCAAAACATGGTGCTGGTGAGACAATTTGGAGTGTTTTTGTTGCTGACATGGGTGAAGAGATGCAGTACCTGTTGTCATGAGAGCAGATTTGATTGCTGCAGGGCTCCAGCCAGGATGCGCAGCCTTCACCAACGCTGCGGCCCCAGCCACATGCGGTGTTGACATTGATGTTCCAGACAGAATGTTGTACCCGAATGCCCGTGTGTCTGACGGATCCTCTGACGGTGATGCTGCCGGTGACCATCCGGCTAAAATCGAGACACCTGGTGCGGTGAGATCAGGCTGCAATTCCTCGTCAAGGTGAGTTATCAACCCTGAACCCTACAACTCATGGTGTCTTTGCCTCACTTAACAAATAACTCTAATGTTGTCGTCTAACCTTAAATTTTTCTCATTCCAGCACTTCTAGAAGTGCCCTACGTAGAAATTTTCTGACAACATTTTAGTCGGCAACATTTACCTTGAAAATGTCAGGTGTGACTGAATTCGGACCACGGGATGAGAACGGGGCTGCGAGAGGTGCGGGAGCTCCCAGATGCATCAGAGAGGGCGTCATCGCTGCCATGGGTTTCCTGTAACAAAAAAATGAATATCAGGTGATTCACTGCTAGCAATCGAACCTGAAATTCTAGAATTGTCAGCTACATTACCTTGTACTGTTGATGTAGGCCATGATGTGATTGCCCACACCTTGACTGACGACTGTCACGGCTGGTTGGTGAAACACCTGCGCAAATGACTTGAGGTCCTCGTTTATGAGAATGGTGGCAGCTCCTCCCTTGGCATGGACCTCTACCTCCGGGTAGTAAATCCCAAACATGTCCCCCGAGGCGCAGACAACGATGCTGCCGCCCACTTTCTCCGCGTCCAGTGAATCTGCACCGCACAACCTGAGACCAATCTTTCAGTTTGCCTCAGTAACAAGATCCTTTTGGAAAATTATAAGACCAAGAGTGGTACCTGGCGTCTTCGGATGTGATATTGTATCCCGGTATGTCTCCCGCGTACACGAGTGGGTATGCCTTCGGCGCAATCGTTTCAGTGTTGAGGCTCGGGCCCTTTCACATGATCGCAACGCATGTCATGAGAAAACAGTTGTGTCAGAAACTACTTCAGTTCTGTAACGTTCTTTCCGAAGTCATCCGAAGATACTCCCTCGTTCGACAACTCTTTCCTCACTCTTTTTAGATCAGCAGAAGAGCTTGACGGTCTTATCCTTCAATTCAGTGAATGCAGTCAAGAGCTTGGTGGTCTCTGAACTGAAGTCAAAGTAGTGAAGAACGAGGTTGCATGAGATCAACCCTGTCGAAAATCAGCCGCGTTTCTCTCCCTCGAGGTGATTTCAGAAGTACGTAGAGCTTAATGGAAAAAAGAAGGGGTGACTTTTCTTGTAATTTGTGATCTTACAGAGTAGGTGACGTTGTTGCCGAGGTGGACGTCGGACAAGTACTCTCTGTCGATGGAGCTCGCTGCAGCTGTGAGGATCCAAGGCGCGCCATTGATGACAGTAGCCTTCTCCGGCCCGGCATTTCCTGCAGCTGCAACCACGAGGATCCCCCTCTCCACGGCGTGGAACGACCCGATGGCGATGGAATCATAGAAGTAATCCACGGAGGAGGCGCCCAGGGAGATGGCGATCACGTCCACTCCGTCGTGGATCGCCATGTCGAAAGCCGCGATGATATCGGCTGTTTGGCAGGAGCCAGGCCAACAGACCTTGTACGAGACCAGGCGTGAGTTTGCCGCGCCTCCTCTCGCAGTTCCTCTGCCGAGGCTCCCCTGGAAGCTGACATTCCTGGTTCGCGAGCCGCCGAGTGTGGTCGTGGTGTGTGTCCCATGGCCCTCAAAATCGCGCGGAGAGATGCTCACGGTCGGATCCGAGGTATTCATCTTCCCCCACATCGCCTCGTACCCTTGTGAGAAGTATCTGGCCCCAATCAGCTTCTTGTTGCAGTGGAACTCGGGGACGCTCATGCCCGCCTCACACTCTCCCCTCCACTTGTGTGGGACGGGTCCCATGGCCGTGTCGTCGAAGCTCTCATGCTCTGGCCACACACCTGCGAGGTTGCAAGTCATACTTCAGCGAGCACTCTCTCTGTAGGTGTGGTTTTTAGGATTGATGAATCGATCTCCCTTGTTGTGGTTACATCTTAAATTGAGGATGGGAAAGGCACCTGTATCAATGGTAGCAACGATGACGTCCTCGCCGAAGTCTGTTGAAGTCCAGGGCCCGTTTCCGTCCAGGTTGACGCCCATGAAATCCCATGTCCGTGTCGTTTGCAGAGAGTAGCTGACGCTGGGGAAAGCGGAGACTACGCCTTCCATTCCTGCAGAAATGAACGACCACTTGGAAACACTTCTTTCGCTTCTTTGGTGCAGATGGGCGTGATGACTTGAGCTAGATGTTCATAAACCATGGAAGTATGTCATTTGGGAGTTACCTGAAATGTGTGCAGCTTCGGTCTCACTTAGGAGGGCTGAGAACCCGTTGAGTCCATGTCTGTAGCTGTGCACAATGGTGCCAGAACTGCAACAGAGTGATTGCACCTGGCTCAGTTTCGTGAAGTAAAAAGCGGAAACTGTGGGTTCTGTGGATCTGGAAATGAGTTGGTACCTGCCAAGGACACTGGCGAGGAGGTCGTGGTGGCTTGATGTAGTGATTTCAGCGTCAGGCAGGTTGTTGTTGCTCCCCATGTACACTATGTACAGCTACACATGAACACCACCAAAGAATCAATCAATCTCCAGGCTCGTTCATTGTACTTATGTCCTATCCTTGCATAAAGCTCAGCCCGAACAAGTTCCCATCTTATGGAGCTGGGTATGTCTTCCAAAAGAGCAAAGTAGAAAAGACAATTGATCATGAATAGATGGAGTGTTCCTCGGCTACCTTCTTCTCTGAGGATGAGGTTGACTGCGCAGCAGAAAGATGAAGCAGCACGAACAGCGCCGCACACCACTGCATGGCTCTCTTCCAAAGGCGACTGTCATCTTGTGCCGTCATGGTCGTTCACCTGCACAAACAAATGACCAGCTCCTGTGAATCTGTATACAATATCAGAGCAACACCTAGCAAATTGACAACCATGCAATGAAACTCACGTTGCAGCATGATAATCCCTCAAGTACCTTGGTTGAGTCAACCCCCTAAACTACCTCATAAAGTGATGCTCACAAACTCCAGAGATGGCAAAGCTGAGCGTGTGGCTCCAATTTCGACAAAGACATGAACTGAAGAAGACACGGGTTGACCAAGGAATATCACTTCCTATTTGTGTTGGGAGTAAGAGGCAGAAATCTACTCAGAGATCACTTCTGCAGTGCTCTCAAAGTCTCCACAAAAAGCAAAAAAGCGTTACAGCGACAACGACGCTAAAAATGAACCTCCTTCCACGCACCGCAGTTTCAAAAGAGCTCTATAATACATGTGACAAAGGAGAGGCTCAAGCCCTTTTGCACGGGACTGCCCCACCATCCTCGCTACCATCAAAAGCAACGCAACGAATTTAGGTGAAGCGTTAATTAATTCCTATTTCCGACGAACTTCATTTGCCGACGGTGCGTTACACAAGAAACTCGGATTCTGAAATCAATGGAGCCCATGCCTTGGATTGACAGACTCTAGGTCTTGTACAGACATGAACTCTGGAGTCTGCTACTATGTGACATTACTTTGCAATACCAAAGCCTCTGCAAAAACCAGAGGTATACATGCCACGTTTGTATCATGGAAAAAATGTAGGCTCTGAACTCACGCCAAGCACGTTCTGTCTCCTCCGAGCAATTAGGTACTCCTAGATTTCTATGCTACGTTTACGGTGCGTATATAATAGCTCATGCAGCTCAACAACATAAATTGCACGGACAAACCGATTCTTTTTAGATTTCAAGCTGAAAAAGAACAGGCGCCGACGATGCTACGCAAAGAGCGAATGTTGCACACGAAAAGGATGAAGAAGAGATCATACCACACACTAGTCTACTTTATTCCGCTCGCTGTTGGACCATGTTATGGTCGATCAACTACCCAAAGTATGAACAGTTCAGATGATGTAGCGACATGTCATGAAAATATCCGATCTGAACGCCATTGATGAAGAGTTGTGTTAAGAATTACTTAACAATCCGAATCTGTGGGTGCATGTTGCATGTTGTTGAGGATCGGATTGGCAGTTGGGGCGTGAAACATAGCCACGATCATTGCAGCCTAGATAATTGTAGGTTAAATGGACGGTCAACCTCAGGCAGGGCCCTTTTTAGGCAACGTGCCAATGCCTTCTCTGTAATAATGTAGTCCTCCCGCTCACCTTTGCTTAAAAAAGAGGAATTGACATGGCTAACAAAGGCTCCGAAGCTGGTGGGCAGTACAAAATGGGGCATGCTACAGTCTCTTCTTTTTTGGTGAAGTGTCCAAACAACTGTCAAAAAAGTGTCGTGTAAACTTGTACAGAGCGTAATAGTGTCGAAAACAACCCCATAACGATGTTTATTATATCCACTCTATATGTTAATTATATCCACACTATATGATTAGTTTTTACTCTGAATGAATCAACTATGTTCACCCTCTTCGAGTGGTATAGATAGTTGTGCTCTCGGTAAAAAATCTTCATCAAGGGTGAAAAATTATTGCACTTTCAATTCATGTACTGTAGTGTGGTGCACGTTTGGTACTCCGCCTTTGGCAGTGCAAATGTCAACTTGTATTATTCGTTGTCTCAATGTAGAACCCTCGGAATATAGTACATAAAACTTTCTACCAAGGTCAACGAAAGTACCAGTTTGAAGAAAAAGCAAACGGACACTGGCTTGTCACTTGGATGGGGAGTTTCGCAGATGGAATATTACGAAACAGAGTCCACAATTCAGAATCTAGAAAGTAGTTCACATTGCAGAGCATCACCATCATTGATTAATTGCTCAGATATGTGAAGATGTGCTCAACGCTCCTTCAAACAAAGACGAAACTTGGTAAAGGCTGAACTTAAATTACACTAAATTTTCATGCATCACTTCGAGAATAACTGCCAAAAACACATGTAGTGCCAATCGACAGCGAATTGAACGTTAGTTTGTCTCATGTTGCGATAGAAGTGCAAGGCTCGGAGTCGTCAACATGCTCTGAAACTCTAGACATCTTACCGACTCGGAGAAAGCGCTCCACCACAGAGTCTGCAATGATTCAGACCAGGTCGCGATGGAACATGTGTGGATGGTCGGCAGCAATGAGGAGTCGGAGCTGCTGCGACACATCGACATTTCTACACGAGCAGCGAGCCGCACGTTTCGCGGAGTGCTTTCCAGGCTGGTTTTGGAGCGTAGTTGTGGCGGCGGAAATTGTGGTGGCGGTGTAACTCGGCTGACCACAATTTCGTAGGTGGCAGCTGGTTCATCCGTCGCTCCGACTGAACATGCTCCGAGTGCAGGAACTCCGGAAATGTCTCCGGATACTGTACCCAGATGCGTGATATTTCTTTGCGAATGGTCGGCTTTCCGCGCTGACATCGGAGGCTTTATGCTCGAAACCAGAGAAGCTTTTGGGTGCCATGGTTGCGGGGGCGCGCGAGTGCGAAAAGTTCGTGTGCAAGTGGCAGGCACCTCCCGTCTGCGCTCATGGAGAAGATTTGCAACTAATGTGGAGTACGGAGGTGCGCTAGTGTGTTGTTTGCAGGAGGATCAATGGCGTCGTTTGTGCTGGAGGAGTTTCTAGGCGGCGGCGTGTTGAAGGACATGGGGGTCAAATTCGCCGACGATGGCTGGGACGACGTGCCCACGCTCAAAGTCATCGGCGCCACGGACATGGAAGCTCTCGACCTCACAGACGCGCAACGAGTAAGTCTTCACATTCACCTCGCGTTGTATCTCAATATTCGCTGGGAACCCTACATCTTTTGAGGGTTTTGGTGTTGCAGGATGCGTTGGAGTTGCGAATACATCTGCACAACCGGTCGCTAATGAAGTACGCAGACAGGATGGAGGCGTCGGGGATAGGGCTGGTCGACCTGATGGCCATGAGGCCGTCGGATCTGGCAACCAGGTTCAAGATGCGGAAGACGCGAGTGGCGACTTTTGTGAACACCTCGATAGCGTGTGGGCTGCAGACGTCGCAGTTCGATTTGCGGCGGCGCACGTCCACGGCGCCGTCGCGGCTCAGTGAAGACAGCAGGGAGGTGCTGGTCAAGGGGAAGCCGCTGTGCAAGCCGCCGCCTTTCGAGCTCCACAAGTCGACGCTGAGCGAGTCCTCGTTCGGTAGCTCGTTCGGCAGTTCGCCTCCGCGGAAATCCAATGCTAGTAGCTACTTCGGGTTTCGACCCAAGAGCTCGCCTCCTCGCAAGTCCAACGCTGCTGGTGGTGACATGGGATACAGAAACTCGTACGCCAAACTCTCACCTCCTCGCAAGTCGAGCGCAGGCGAATTGAGGTCCAAGAACTCGTCCGCGCGGCCTGCACCTGGTCGCACGTCCAGCGTGGGAGAATTAGGATTCAATGGCAATCCATTCGCGGGCCACTCGCCTCCCAGGATGTCAAATGTTGCCGAATTCGCGAAGCTTTTTTCGCCTGCTCTCAAGTCGAATGCAGGATCTGAGTTTGGATTCAACGGAAATCCTTTTGGCAAAGCTTCGCCTCCTCGGAAGTCGAATGCAGGAGAGCCAGGTTTCAACCGAAATCCTGTCGGCAAAACTTCGCCTCCTTGGAAGTCTACTGCAGAAAACTCATGTGGCAAAGCGTCGCCTCCTCGGAGATCCAATTACGCAGGAAACCCGTTTGGCAAAGTCTCGCCTCCTCGGAAGTCGAATGCGGGAGAGCTAGGATCGTTTGGCAAAGCTTCGCCTCCTCGGAAGTCGAATGTTGGAGAGCTGGGATTCAACGGCAATGCATGTCTGCGGGACTCGCCGCCTCGGAAGTCGAACGTAGGGGAGTTGTGTGCTATGAGGAGTTTGCCGCCGTGCAGGTCGAATGCGGCGGGCTTTGAGCCGCCGGTGAAGCTGCGGCCGGCGCACGCCATTCGACCGAATGCGCCGCGGGGCGTGTTCTCCGCGACCAACTCCGCCAACAAGCGGCAGCTGTGCGGGGTGGTGAAGGCGCCGAGCTCCGACAAGGTCGCCAAGCTGTCCGACCTCGAGGGGGTGATGCTGCGGCAGCTCGCGCCTGAGCACAGCTTCGGCGTGGATTCCAGGAAGTTGAAAGGCGGGCGAAGGGATCCACCCTTCAAAGCGTACAACTTGTGGGCCGAGAAGCCCACTCTGTTCTTCTGCATCCGGCGACCTGGGTGAGGAAACACAGAGATTGTCGATCAGGATGCTGCGTTTGATTACGAGGATGTCGAGACTCTGACTAACTCACTGCGCGTGTTGCAGGTGCGTGATGTGCCGCGCGGAGGCGCATCAGCTGTTCGCGCGGAAGCCGATCTTCGACGCGCTGGGCGTGCAGCTGGTGGCCGTGCTGCTGGAGGACATCGACGAGGAGGTGTGGTCGTTCTGGCCCCGCTACTGGGCCGGCATGGTGGTGCTGGACCACAACCGCGACTTCTTCCGCGCGCTGGGCGGCGGCAAGCTGATGAAGGACAACCTGTTCAGGGGCTTCATCCTCAACCCCATCGCCCGCCTCAACTGGAAGCGTGCCGTGAAGTCGGGCATCCCCTACAACACAAAGGGCGAGGGCACCATCAAGGGCGGCATGTTCATCGTCAGGCGCGGCCGAGGCGGCGTCGCGTACCAGTTCGCGGAGAAGAACTTCGGCGACTGGGCGCCCCTCGACGAAGTGCTCCGCGTTTGCCACTCCATCAGGGTAAGCCTCCACTTCCTCTTCCTTTAAGGTTAACCCTTCCATAACCAACAAGTCAAGCAATGGTCACACATGGAGAGAGGAAAGAATCCTACCTTTTTTTTTCCCTCGGTGGTAGCCAGTAGAATCACAATTCCTACCCAAGTGATTTCATATTTTTGTGTGATGCCATGTTGGTGGCCGCCAATTGGTACCCCATAAGCGCCGATCAAAAGTAAGGGGTTGTGAACCTCTATTTTGGATGGGTGAATGGATGGTCATGGAATGGAAGTGGGTTGGATATACGCCAATTTTGTAGGTGTTGGTTATAGGTTCCGGTTCGTTACTAGGGGGTTCACTGCACTTCACAATCTTGTGTTAGTAACTGGCACCACATGGAGAGGGTGGGAGTCAACTCTCTGAAAGGTGCGGTAGAAAACCATAAGCATTTTGTATATAAGGACAAGCCAGCCCAAATTGGATGGCAAAGAGAGTAGCAAAGTTTGCCTTGCCGTCGGAATCAACCCCACAATCCTCGTGTGTCCACATTCTTCTTTCCCGATTTGGTTTTGGCCGTCTGAACTGAATTACGCCGTATACTTCCTTAAAGGGTTAAATTTTACCTGCTCTCTTTCCTTCATGATGTAATTTGCTATCCTGGTGTTGTAAGCTTACTCCTGTGATGCATGGATGTGCAGGAAGACGGAGAATCCGACGGCTACTAGAATTTGTTCTATTTCACCACAGATTCGTCATTTTGAATCACTTGTACTTTTAGCGTTCTTTCATTTGAACTCGTATAGATTCTTACACTTGATGGTTCCTCTCTTTTTCAGAGGCATCGTTACGTTCCATTTTTCACAGTTTCCTGTAGATATTAGCTTCTCAGATTCATTGGCTTGGCTAGCACTTAGAAAAATCAGTGAGGATGAAACCACATGATAGCCTTTCGGTACTAATTACAGATGAGAGATTAGGATGCATGCTGAGGAATTGATTTTTGCACCACATTAGCAGTGCAGCAATTGTAGCAACATTGATAACTTGTGTTCGGTTGAGTGGACAACGTCTTTGGCTGCGAGGCACTCATTTTCCATGTGGATGTTTTTGTGGTCACATGGAACAAGGTGAGGTTATCATGGAATGATTTGAAAAGTAATGTATTGACCCTTGAGGTTCTAGAGGTGTTTCGTTCTTCTTTTTTCCGAAGTCACAACTCAGAATGATAAATAGTGTCATGTACACTAAGGGTTGGTTCAGAATCCTGTGGGAATGGAGCAGTATGATTGGTCTCAAGTATGACTCTTGTTTGATGAGGTTTTACACTATTGGTCAAGGTCCTTCAATGTAGAACTCTTAGGAGGGTTTCACATTACAAACCAAGGTCGAAGGCCGAGCGATTCTAGTTGTTTGGTTGGTCTAGAGCCTCAAACTCAGCCTTTGGGCTTCACACTAGGGACCGAGGTCGAGAGGTTGATAGTGTCCAAAATGGGAAATATAGGGTAGAGGAATGTTTGGGTGGAATGTGAATAGAAATCTAAATTCTTGTTGAGGTGCCAAAATGGAATCCGAGTCACACATCAAAGGATCATACCAAGTTGTACACATTGTCTAATACCTTCCAAATATTATTGCAAATTTTAGGCAATCTCTCTTGGACGGGAGATTAACCCTATATTTCCTAGGAGACCCAGAATGGAACTTTGGAGGTGTTAAAACTCAGTTTGCATGAATTCCATGAGGAATTAGGATGCCAAATGTGAAGTTCAAATTTGCTCATACATTACATGAACACTCTGCAAAAATCTATAAGTTTTGCATTTTACTACAAGTTTACACTCTGCAAAAATTGTAAACTTTGGCCGCACAGATTGTAAGATAAATGCATTTGAAGAGTGCAATATAGTTTCTCTCTTCTCTTTGTGGACAGAATCAAAGTACTTTGACTCATGATGACTGCAAATTTTTCTACTGCACATTGCAGACATTTTATAGATCTCTATTCTACATTGTATAGGATAATCGCACGCCAAAATTCACAAGTTATGGAAGTGTTTAGAATAAGAGAAATGGATTTGCAATGAACGGGGTATAAAAAGTAGCCACCTATATTCTATAGTAATTTTTTGTTGGACCTAAAATACAAATGATTCCAGTTGAATACAATCTAGTATAATTAGATCACTAATCCTCTACTCTAAATCTTCTTATCCTAGAGATCGTACTAGAAATAGAATTTAATGCTACAATCATTACAAATGTAGTCATCTTCAATTTTGAATCTTTGTGGAGCCAATTTGGACATATTTATCATTTAAAAACTATTCAATAATAGAACCTTTTAGTGATCTTTATATTTCCACAAAGGGGGTGATAGTTGTCAAAGATCTTTGTCACTTATGCAATTCAATCCGTCTATCAAACTGCCTAGTTTTAGAAAAACATTCTACTCGTCCAATGATAACCACAAGAGTACCATGGAATGGAAATAAGATGAGGGAAACCTCAATCTTTTCAAACACCAAGACTTCATGAGTCTTTGGTGAGCTTTCACCATGAGCTGTGAGCCTTTGCAATGAGCCAACAGTTGTGAATGTAAACTACAATATTAAATTTAGGATGCATTAACAAGAGACCACCAGAGGTTTCATAAGGAAATAGTATCCTCCACCTCATCTCCATTCATACTCGTCTCCATGAGAATCCTCCAAGAATAAAGACTCGGACAGAGGATCACACTTTCTCCAACAAATATACAAACTCATGCCTCTCTCTACCTCTTCAGTGCACAAATATGTGAGAAACTCCTCGACCACCTTCAAATACGGTTTCCCAAGATCCCTTAATTTAAGTTTTCTCGATGCCTCCACGTCCGACATGGCAACGCCAAAATCACATCTCAACATGAAGACCTCTAATGAGTGTAAGGTTGTGACGTTCGGTAGCCTCGCCAACTGATGCATAGAGAGCGATGATATATCCAACACCTTCAAGGTAGGGCACTCCAGTCCATCCATATTCGTCATGCTTACGTACCCATACACATGACACGCATACAGTGAGGTACACGACCTCACATCTGGACCTTGCACTAGCGAACCGAGCTCCCACAATACCACAAACTGTAAGGACTCCAAAATGCCCCCACTCTCTCCACTCCCCGTCAATGTCACAGCCACCAAGTTTGGCAGATCCCAGAGCTCCAAATACCTCAAACTCTCTAGCCCCTCAAGGTTTAGTTCTGTCAAGTATGGGCAAGAACCAAGCTGCAGCACCTCAAGCTCGTAGAGCTCTCGCATCATTTTGCTTGCGAGCAGCCTCACACTTGCACGTTCTAGATTAAACATTCGTAGCCTCACGAGCTCTGAGACCACGTATTTTTGATCTAGAGTGTTGAACACGCACCATGCATTCTTGAACCGCTTCACTCCATGGTTTGTCGCGTGCCACTTTGCGTATCTCGAGTAAATGCTGTGTAATGAAATGATCGGGATATCCTCCACTTCATCAAATGTGATCATGCCAGACCTTTCCAAATCCTGCAACTGCAACACATAGTCTCAGAGATTTAGAAGGTATACACTTCACACACGGGATGAACTACGCTTTCAAGCACAATGGCAACACTTCAAAAGAATCAACAATGTGCTTACTTGTCTCTCCACATCCGACCGCGTCTTGTCGTGCACTTTACAAAGCCAATCCCATGGGATCCCATCGATGAAGTTGTTGTGGAGATAAACACCGGTGTAGTCATCGTCGATGAGGGCAGCAACGTCGAGAAATAAAAGCCGCTCACTTGGGTGTAATGAATGAAACTGCAACCCGATGATTCCCCCAATACCATTCGATGATTTCCATAAGTCCCAGGGCGGATCCTTGTTCTCTTTCAAGTGATTTGGCCAACACAGCATTTCAGTGTTGCTGAAATATCGGCGGAAGAAATCGCCGAGCGCTGAGAGTGCCACAGGATGATACCTCATCTCCCTTGCTTTGTGCACGTCCTCCTCCAACAACAAGACACCTTCTTCATCTTCACCGGAATCACAGACGCCCGCTTCAAAAAATGAACACTCTTGGATGCAAAGCGCAACGATTCTTTGCTCTTCAGCACTGAGCCCGAAGATGGACTTCTCTGGAACAGCGGTTCTCATGAACAATTCTCCGGCTTCCGTCACATTCAATCTGGGCATTGGCATACAGAACTGGATGCCAGGCACCAAGCCCCCAATACTTGATACGCTCCGTGATGTGATCACAACTCTGCTCTCGGGATGGAACCCAGCCATCAAGTACTCATTCGCTTCTTTCCAACTATTGTCATCAGCGTCATTGTCGGTGACATTGTCGATCACAAGAAACACAGGCTCCCGCTTCAAGTGCATACGAATCAGCATCAGCCCCTGCAACATCATCACAACTACCACCTCTGAGTTCGTCTTGGTGTCTACAAAATCACCGCTCGCAACATACCACATCATGCTCACACACAAATTACCTCATCAAAATCTGTGATTCTATCCAACGCTTCTCTCTCGAGACCACACAGCCTCTCCAACATCCGCTTCACCCGCCGCAATCGAGACTTCGCATTCAAGTCCACACGGCCCACCCTACCCATTCTCGGAGCCTCGCCAAAGTCCACATGGCAAACCCTGCCCATGTACTCTCCGTAGAAGTGATCGCACAAGGCCTTGGACAGAGTTGTTTTCCCTGCCCCGATCGTTCCATACAAACCTAGATATGATGGGCCTCCGCTCGTGCCTCTCACAAACCGATCACACACCGTCTGAATGCCACAAAGACATGTCATGTATTCATATGCAAGTGAACTAAAAACAGCTGAATTAGACAAGAAGCAATAGCAATAAGAATCCTATCCTTCACAATACCAAATGGGCCATAGCACGAACCTGGCAAATTCGACTGTAACCAACCATTTTGCGGCAACTGCCATACAGCAAGTCTGAAGGCGACAACCTAAAAATGCTTTGAACGATAGCCTTCCTGTAAGCCACCTCCGATGGTCCCTCCTGCCCAAATACGAGGCCGTTCACCTTCCGCAGCGCCCTCACAGCAGCACTCCACTTGTGCACGTCAATCCTTTCGTCACCGCTGGCAAGTTGTCTCCATGTGGGCATCCAACGTTCCTCGATAGCCCTCTCATCCAAATCCTTCACTGATAACTTGTAGAAAAGTGGAAGCATGTTCAACCGCTGGTTCTCCGCTTGTTGCGCGCCGTGAACCTCAGCAAGCTCTATCATGGGCCACTTCGAACATAAGAAGTCCTCCGACAACAGAACCACCGCAACAAGACAATGTCGGGCTGCCTCCTTGATGAGAGGCACGAAGTACTTGCCCTTGGGCAGACTGTGGTGTCTCTGATCAAAGAACGGGAAAATGAACCCTCGTCTTTCAAGATCCAGACACAACTGCTCCGCAAAATCCTTCTGTGCTCCAGAATGGCTAATAAATATCTTATGCTTCACCTCGTCATGCTGCGATGAACTGCAACACATTGTGCAGGAAGATTGCGATGCGATTGGACAAAGCATCCTCATAGTAAGGAAAGGACTAAAAGTGTGTCATGTGAATTGAGTTGAATCTAGTTTACAATGCCCTCGCTTTTGCACACATCTTCCTTGTCAGGCTGGACACAATTTCAGTCATTTTGATGATAATGCGTTGCTGAGTTCAAAGATACGTGGTATACCTGAATTGCTGCACATTCAGTCTGCCTCCGTAGTGATCGAGTATAACATCACCCCCTGCTACTTCTGCGGGGTGACGTGAGGATGAAGGCAACTCAGATTCCTGCTCATTTGTTGATACAGAGCGATTTCATCAGCAAGGAAAACGAATGATAGGTCCTTTCTCCTGCAATCCAAGCCTATGTCCACAACCTTGCTCCAAAGAATGCCCCAACCCAAATCGATATGTGTAAAACCAAACAAACTAGCCAACATCACTCAGAAAGAGCGGATTGCGTGTGCATGGCGCGAAAGGTTGGACAGATCTTACCTGCTCGTAAATGCTTCGGCTCGAGTCACCAGGAGGCACACGGGAAGCGCTTCCCAGCCGAGTGGACCCAGAAGTTTCTTCCAAATCCAATTCCTCCATTGGCAAGAGGCTCTCACGAGAATTTCTGCTCCATCGATCTAAAGCACTTGTCCACAAAGAGACGATTTAGTCACATCACCGCACTTGCTTGTGAAGCTGCGGCAGAACCTTTCTCCGAAGCACCCCAAGTTACATCATTGAAGATTACAGACAGGAAAGTGCATAGTACCGGCCACGACGAAACCAATAACCTGGGAAGAAGTTGTCGGCAACAGTCGATGTCACCGACAACCTCGAAAGCAGACGCACGAGATCGGAAACGCAAAGTATCAACCTCGACCGACAAGTGCACACAATAGAAGTAAGGTGAGGCCCCCAAATAACCAACAAAAACTCATAGCCAACGCCTATAAAATTGGGGTGTATTCAACCTTCTTCCATCCCATTACCACCAACTCAGCTCCAAATGGAGGTTTTCTATTAGTCACGACCCGTACTTTTGGTCGTTGGTTATGGGGGTACCTGCTGTTGGCCACCCACTAAACATGGCTGTACAGTTTGAAAATTCATAACTAATTCAGTTTTCATCGGAAAAATATGAAATCACATGGGTTGGGATTGTAATTCTATTGGCTATCACTAAAAAATAATATTTTAATCATCTCCTCTCTCCATGTATGCAGATTCCTTAACTTGTGGGTTTTAGGGGGGCTTATCTTATGTTCTCTTACTAACCCTTAAACGCTTGAGCAGCCAAATAGTGGCTTCTCGGATGACATTTAAAGGATAACCTATCGATGTAACCGGTCATTTTTTTAATCTAATTCCTGTTGTAGGGAATTTATTGAATGTGTAAGTGTTAGATGATGATGAAACTTGCCTCGTCAAGGAAATCAAGTCAAATTTAAAGAAGAAAGAGTTTGTGACATGCAGCCCTTTTTTTTTAGGCGAAAAACAGCCAAATGGTGAAAAAAATTATCATAAAATAGAATATTCCCGAAAAAAGTGGGAAATTTGTGATTTCACATCGCCAAAATTCCATGGATGGTCGTTGCTATGTCGCCATATTGCCACTAATGAATAACGGGGACTCCATCTTGTCGCCAAAAAGGATGTACAAATCTATGTTTATATAGATGAAATCTTCGAAATGAAAATTTATGGAGAAATTTTAGTTTCGTTTGGATTGATGAGAAAGCCAGAAGTACTACAGCTCCCTGGCCTCTGCAGCCACTGTGGCGATCCCACTAAAATGAAAAAAAAAGGGCTGGTGACATGCATCTCAATGTATTGAATTCTTGAAACTTCTTGGTGTTGCTCTAACTGTGAACACAAGTCATTGAGATGATATCTTTTGATTTTGAGTCCAGCAAATCAAAGGAAGTTTATGAAGTCAAGTTTCTATTCCAATTTGTAATTTTGAAAAATACAAAAAATTTGAATATGTTATTGCAATTTGAAGTTTGGGCCTACCAAAAAAATCTAATTTTAGCTGAACACGGAAGTTTCATTTACACCACAAGTTTTGTCCCTATTTTGTACACCTTTGGTGAGATTCTCAAAAAAATTAGCATACTTTGTTTTTCATATGAATTTTCTTCACTTTTACTTCAATTAATCATAATAAACTCAAAATTTCACAAAACAAATAGTGATTTTTGTGACATAAACAAAACATGTAACCTCATCTTTGAAAAATGAAATAAAAAAACCCCCACTAGTATCTAATGAAAAATTAAAGCACATAGCAGTATGGAAATTGAGATTGATTCCACGGTCATAGTCGCCGTCCTTTATGGGCTAACCTGGTTTGGATAAGCATCACATCCTACACTCTAGTCAAAACAACAAGACATAAATCTTGAGTTTTCCTGAAAGTAAAGGAGGTGACCTCGTGTGTCACTCCGAATCTTAAGGTCTTATGTTAGTAACTGAGACCACATGCACATGGTGACTTGCGAAAGGTTTCGGGAACCACCAATCATCTTTTTGGGAACTTGGGGTTCTACGGGGAGCTTTAGCTTGCATGGGGTAGGGCCAAAGAGCTTCATCACGGAAAAGAGAGGCTCTAGTGTCGATGATGAGCTCATGTAAAAATCATATCGATCCAATTGTCTCTGGCTCTAGTATTGTACACATATTCCAAGGATATCGTTTAGAATATCAAAAGAAAGTTCTATTGTTTTCACATAGATCTTATATTGTCAAAACTCAAAATAATCATCGTGTAACAAATACAATGTTTTTTACATGAGATCAATTCTTTTACATGAAAAGACACATTAAAGTTTACATAAAAAGAACATGAAAACGTCAACCTCGGCAAAATCGTAGTTGCTAGCTAAGTCTTTGCTGCCTGTGCTTCTAGAATTTCACAAGCACCACCGACCACTTGTAGTGCACTACCATCTTATTCAAATCATTGTTTGGAGCTCCCTAACACGGCTTCCAAACCAGATTGTCTACTCCAACCAATATAGATCTTGAGAGCCCAACCCGCATCCGTTGCTCCCGGATTCGGAACCAAATGAGGTCATATGGTGGTCATGTGCGGAAGCTTAGGAAGGTTTCACAAATAACACCATATTCATTATATTGGGAGATTGGGAGCCTCCCAAAATATTACATGAAGCTTGAATCGACCTAAACATGCAAATGTTTAGTGAATTTACACAATGAAATTTTTCCATTATGATCAATATGGGTACATATTTAGCTCAAGTCGAGCTGAATGTGCACAAACAATTACTATTGGGAAAACCATTCATACCTTTCAAAGTCCTGAAAATCTCCCAATATATTGAATATGGTGTGAAATGGACTATGGTACCCATGTACCAAGTTTTCTAGCAATTAGATTGGTCTACAGCTTCAAAGTTGGCCTTGGTCAGGACCTTGGGGTTTCGCAAGCACCACCGACCACTCGTAGTGCACTACCATCTTATTCAAATCATTGTTTGGAGCTCCCTAACACGGCTTCCAAACCAGATTGTCTACTCCAACCAATATAGATCTTGAGAGCCCAACCCGCATCCGTTGCTCCCGGATTCGGAACCAAATGAGGTCATATGGTGGTCATGTGCGGAAGCTTAGGAAGGTTTCACAAATAACACCATATTCATTATATTGGGAGATTGGGAGCCTCCCAAAATATTACATGAAGCTTGAATCGACCTAAACATGCAAATGTTTAGTGAATTTACACAATGAAATTTTTCCATTATGATCAATATGGGTACATATTTAGCTCAAGTCGAGCTGAATGTGCACAAACAATTACTATTGGGAAAACCATTCATACCTTTCAAAGTCCTGAAAATCTCCCAATATATTGAATATGGTGTGAAATGGACTATGGTACCCATGTACCAAGTTTTCTAGCAATTAGATTGGTCTACAGCTTCAAAGTTGGCCTTGGTCAGGACCTTGGGGTTTCGCAAGCACCACCGACCACTCGTAGTGCACTACCATCTTATTCAAATCATTGTTTGGAGCTCCCTAACACGGCTTCCAAACCAGATTGTCTACTCCAACCAATATAGATCTTGAGAGCCCAACCCGCATCCGTTGCTCCCGGATTCGGAACCAAATGAGGTCATATGGTGGTCATGTGCGGAAGCTTAGGAAGGTTTCACAAATAACACCATATTCATTATATTGGGAGATTGGGAGCCTCCCAAAATATTACATGAAGCTTGAATCGACCTAAACATGCAAATGTTTAGTGAATTTACACAATGAAATTTTTCCATTATGATCAATATGGGTACATATTTAGCTCAAGTCGAGCTGAATGTGCACAAACAATTACTATTGGGAAAACCATTCATACCTTTCAAAGTCCTGAAAATCTCCCAATATATTGAATATGGTGTGAAATGGACTATGGTACCCATGTACCAAGTTTTCTAGCAATTAGATTGGTCTACAACTTCAAAGTTGGCCTTGGTCAGGACCTTGGGGTTTCGCACTTGGACCAAGGTACCAAGGGCATATAAACTGAATACATGGTAGCACTATTTAGAGGTTTTGGCGCCAAGAGTTTGGTCACGTGAGGGATGTTTAGATTTCTATTCTCTATCACACCAAACTCTTGCCGAGGTGCCAAATTTCTTTTATTAAAATATTCAAATTTGACAAGATCTCACCCATTAGATCAAAATAATAACTTATGCAACCCTAAAAAAAATTATCCAAAAAATATTTCCTAATTTTTTACCTTAAATTTTTAATTTAAATTTTCACCTGAATTTTTTTACGTGAATTTTTTCTGTGCCTAGTGCGTATGCTGGATTTTTTTTGTGAAATGAGCATTTGGACCATTGTCTTGATTTTTTTACCAAGAATGTGTTCTCTTCTAGGCTCCATGACTAAAGAAATTGAGAGGATTTTTTTATTCAGAGGACCTTAACCCCTAAATTACCAAGAGTCCCGTTGGGAGGCTCTTGAAGGTTTGGGCAAGTTCCTCCTTGCACAATTCTAAAAAATATTTTGCACTCTTTGTTTACCTCTAAAAATTGGTGTACAAGGAACTAATATCATGCTTATCCTGGTGGTAATGAATTTAGACCTTGTGTAGTGCAAAAATTGGACCATGTGAACTCAAAGTTTGATGATCCACTAAACGCAGGGAAGAAAATGAACCATTTTTTCTACTTCAAACACTCTAATCTTTCAATCCGTGCACTCAAAGTTTATGAAATTTTGTGAGTATGTTACTCAATAAGTATTGATTGAGATCTTACAATTTTAAATAGAATTAAAGGTTCTGGTTTTCTTCTCTACTCATTGCACTAGAACAAGCAATTCTGAAGTGAGTTTTGGTTTGAAAATGGCTTGGTAATTTAGGGGTTAAAGAAGTAAATATTGACTAGAGATTTGTAAAATAGATTGGGTCATGGCCTCTCAACTCGGTACCTTGAACTTTCACACTACAAGGTTCCAAATTCTGCAGATCGCATACAATCAACTCTCTTTATACAAGAATCTGATACAACAACAATTTCGTGATAACTGCCACCTAAAATCAAAACCAATCATCTCCCTTTATGACAACAACACTTACAGTACACTCATTTACCCCCCTTTCCATTATAACAACCTCTCAATATTGGAGGCAAAACTATCGAGGTCTTTGTAAAGGGAGGAGAACGAATGAGGTCTTTGTAAAGGGAGGAGACTGTATCATAAAAGAAAAATTCCAATTCCAGAACTCGGCACCTTGGCATAGTTTGGTCCTTCGGTACCTTGGTACCATGGTCCATGTGTGAAACCCCACTTAGCATAATAACCGTCCCAAAGGGGTCAAAGAAAGAAGAAAGTCAAACCATCTCCCCCAGAAGAGTTCAACGGAGAGCAACGCCAAGAACTAAAGGAACAGCCATAGCTTTGTGCTTGAGAAACAAAGGAACCGAGGAAACCAAACTGCCAACCAAAAGGGTGAAACCCTGAGGAAAAGGCCTTCGCTACTTCTTTTTGCTTGAAGCCCAGAATTTGGCTTGCGAAAGCACATCGTTTTGGAGTGGCTCGTGACAGCTCAATCTACTGCGCATCTAAGGAGAATTAAACAATTATACATTTATTTTTCAGTGGTAGCCAACATAATTATAATCTCAACCCAAGTGGTTTCATATTTTTTCGATAAAAATTGAATTAGTTATGAATTTTCGAAGTGTGCTGCCATGTTTGGCCTATATCTGCCCCTAGGTACCCCCCATTAGCGCCGACCTAAAGTTAGGATCTTGACCAATACTAAGCCTCAACTTGGAGCTAAAAAAGAGTGAATGGGTTGAAATGGGGTGGATATGGGGTGAAATTGGGACTAAATATAGATTTGCATTGGTAGGAAGGTGGCGGTGATGGACAGGTGTGAGCCCAAATTTTGGGTCACATTTGGTTTTAGACTAAATTATTGGATTTGTGTGGGTTAGTTAGAAGTTAGTGATGGGATGTTGTTAGTAGTAATGGAGATCTGAGGATCTCATTAAATTAGTGGTAATGAGAAAATCGGTGTGTTAGTGAGAAAGTTTAGATGCGAGGAGTTAAAGAGACAAAAGAAATTTAGAGTGACTTTTATTAGGGTTTTGTTATGGTTAGTTAGTCATGGAAGTTAGTGTTAGTAGTTAGTGGTTAAAGTAGTGAAAGGTAAAATAGTAGGAGAGAGAAAAGAAAGATTAGTGGAAAAGAAAGAAAAAATATATATAATTGAAAAATTGTTAGAATTTAGAATGTGGAAATTAGATTATAGAATTAGAGTTTAAAATGTTATATTTCAACAAGGAGTGTTGGAGTTTTTAGGGGATAGAAGAAGAGAAAGAAGAAGAAGTCTTGTTGATTACCGCTGGCTATGGCGGTTATGGCTGGCCATGGCCGACACATGGATATGGCCACCAAGGCTGGTTGATCGTTGGATGTAGGAACCCGTGAGGTTCTAAGGTGGATATCAATCTTAGGAGAACATGGTAGTAAATCAAGGAGGACCGTGGAAGCAAGTGGTGGGGAAGTTGAAGAAATTAGCAATGCGCAGCTCAGGAAAGGGCGCGAGACTTGCGTAATCACTAGGGCAGCATGAGATGCTCGAAAGCGAGGAGCGGGTGAGAGCATGGGACAAGGAGCGCAGCGGTACTCGCGACGAGGAAGAGCTCCGATATGTGATGGGGGAGAGGCAGAGTGTTGGGAGATCAATGACAGAAGGCATCGGCACGAGGAGGCTCTCGGCGCAAGGAAAGAGAAAGAGTGAGAAAAACGACCTGGGCTAAAGCAAGGATTTCAAGAGGGAGACAGTGAGGATCGAGCTCCAAAGGGAGAGCGCGGCAGGGCTGCCGAGAAGGCGATCAACGCACGCTGTAAAATAAGCGACACAACGATCAGACCAATAGGCGAGCGAGGGCGCTTGTGAGCACCGGTAAGAGGCCGGAGGAGGGTGATAGCACGACCACACGGGAAGGAGGTTTCGTGGTACTTGTTGGAAGTAGACGGAGACATATCGTGGAAATTGAGATGACCATAAGCGTAGGTGATGAAAAGAAGGTTGTCGTGTAAAGAAAGATCGATAACCACAGTAGATCAAGAGTCCTAATTAACATAAAAAAACGAAAATCATACACTAAAACAAGTATACGTAATACACCCTCAAGTGCCCCCCCTGAACAAGTATGAAATCACTCACGTAGTCAAGCGTCTCACACTCCTCAAAGGGAGACTCAACGAGTGCAAGTAGTTTAAGAGAATGCAGAGCCTTTACCAATGATAAACAATCACTTACAAGCAAAAGAAATCACAAAACACTCTCTAACTCACTCACAAAGCTTGACTTGACAAAGACGTCAAGTCAAGGACGTGTGCGGCGCTATACGCACAAACATACAACCCTAAGTGGATGAAAATCATCCATGGATGAATGTGTTGCACTGCCATACATCCCTAAACACCCGTAGTTTAGTAACAAACTAATCTACGCTAAAACTACGATACGGAGAGGCCCTTGACACCACGTCCCGTGACAAGGTGGTTGCTTTCCTCCGAAGCTCGTGTTGTTTTCTTCATGTTGGTTTGCCCGAAGGATTGGGTGTACGATGATGGCGCCGGAGTACAGACTGATTGAGGGTGTGCGCGCCGAAGGCAGCGTGTGAGTTAGAGTGCAAGGAGATCGCGAGGAATAAACGTGGGTGTGAGAGGGTTCAGTTTTGAGGGACCCGGGAGAGAGTGGTCGATGTGCAGGAAGAAGTGCTGGTAGGAGAATTGTTGCGGGGGAGGGTGGGGTTGGTGTCGTGGAGGAGACATTGTCCTGTCCAGAGTGGGAAGCAGATTTTTTGGGTTCGAAAGAGCGTGAGTTTGTGGGTGGTGAGATCGCGGGGATTGTCACCGCGGCGATTCGCGTCGGGGGATGCAACTAACCAGTCCGAAATTGCTGATTGGAGTCGAGGGAGCGGACGAAGGTGGTCGGAGGAATAGGCGGCGGTTCAGTGAGGTTCTGCCCGTGGCTTAGAGAGTAGCGTCGACTGAGGAGATCGCAGTGAGACGGACGAGATCAACTCAGGGGCACGAGCACGCAACGGCTTCGCAGCTGCATCACCTTCAGCGTTACAGCTCAAGAGTCACGGCGCCACACGGTTCGTGAGTGGAAGGCTGGAGGATCGTGGTGTTGTGTGAGAGCTGATGACGATGGGAAGGATCCCTGCCCCGCGATCGGTGTAGAGCTCGGGACCCTGAATCCTCCTAGGCGAGATCTTTCTGGCTGAATTCTGCCTTTATCTCTGTTCGTGTTCGTGCGTTTATTTATTTTATTTTATTTTATTTTTCTTCTTAGCTTGGTTGTTGTAAACTGGTGGATGCTTATGCTGCGGCTGTGAGGTGAATGCTTTCTTCTGTGCAAAAAGATTGTGGGTCGAGCTTGTTTGGTGGTGTGGGAGCTGGATTGCTTGGTGTTTCGGAGACACCAAAGGTTCCAAGGTTGTCGTTGCACGGCTGCTAAGTGTCGTGCCGTGGTTGATCACGGTCTCTCTGACTGTGCAAGAGCGTTGCCCGAATCGGAAGAGTGCCAAGACTGGATACACAACATTTTTCCACCTAAACCTTAATTGTAGTGATTTTTCGGGTTAATTTCCGTAGTGCACCGTGCAAGTGGGTTCCTATAATGGTCAAGAATCCTTAATGTAGTGTGCATATCCTTGGTACAAGCTTTGAAACTTGATGTGATGTGTTCGTTCTTTGAATCTATGGGTGTTGGTTGTGAATTGGGATGGGCAGTTGTGTACATGAGAGGTTAGGGCATAACAATGATCATAAGAAGTTATGAGACGAATGGAGTGGGGGCTGTGGTACAAGTGACTTAAGTAAAAAAAAGATATCACTACACCGTTCACTGAGTATAGTGTAGACTAGACTATTTGAAATTTACTACAGTAATTTCATTAAACGCAAATTAAAGTGGTCCACTTCAATTTTCCATCCACATCAAATCATGTCCATTAGAAATAGTGTGGCTTGTTTCAAAATAAAACACACAAGAATTGATGTGGATAAGTTTTTACAAATTGTACTCAAAACCAAAATTATAATATAATAACATGATAATAACATAATATAATAATAAAATAATAACATAATAATATAATAACACTACACCGTTCCGTGAATATAGTGTAGACTAGTCTATTTGAAATTTCCTACACTAATTGAAAATTTACATGCCATTGTTGACTGACACACACTTGTTTGAGAACAAATACCCAATCAGAACTTGGCATGCACATGCTTTGATGGAAATTAGTGTGGGTGATCTACATCAATAATCCCTCTACACTATATTCACTAAACAACCGACGGGCTAAAGGCACGTAGATGAAAAATTTGAGTTTTGGATTAGATCAAATCCAAATCCTAATGAATGGACACATTCAAAGGATTCCTCTAAAAGGTACATTCAAAGGATTCCTTCAAAGGGCACATTCATTGGATTCC
This sequence comes from Bryoerythrophyllum caledonicum, assembly GCA_963971425.1. Classification (NCBI taxonomy): domain Eukaryota; kingdom Viridiplantae; phylum Streptophyta; class Bryopsida; order Pottiales; family Pottiaceae; genus Bryoerythrophyllum; species Bryoerythrophyllum caledonicum. Next base: position 24,493,080 of record OZ020517.1, on the reverse strand, counting down.
TCCAAAGGGCACATTCACTGGATTCCTCCAAAGGGCACATGCAATGGATTCCTCCAAAGGGCACATGCAAAGAAATTGTGGATCTGTTTTGTAGCGTTCATTCATTTGACGGACCGTTTTCATCCGACGTGTTCATCCATCAAACGGATTTCTCATCCTGAATTCTTTTATGGATATAGATAATAAAATAATAACATAATAATAAAATAACATAATAAAATAATAACATAATATAACATAATAATATTATTTTATAACATAAGAATATTAACATAATATTATAATATAATATAACATAAAATAATATTAACATAAGAATATAACATAATAAAATAATAAAATAATAATAACATAATAATAACATAAAATAATAACATATTAATATTATATACAATAACCAAAATTGATGTGGTCTACCTCAATTTTCATCCAAAACTAGAATTGATGTGGTCCACATCAATTTTCATCCACATTACCTATACCTCTACACTATATTCAGTGAATGGTGTAGTGATTAAGTAATTGAGCATAAATCAAATAATAGAAAGAAAGAAAGAAAGAATTACATGGTAAAAGAAGAAATTAAGAGGTAGTTACTAGTGATGAAGTAAGGGTAGTTCAATACAATTAAAGTAAACCTAAGTTAATCTTTTGAGTTGACTTGTTGTCCTTCCATGTGCTGAATTTGCATTTGGATAAAATGATGAGTTGTTGTTAGTTAGTCTAAGTCATGGAATAAACTAATTTTCTTGGTCGAACTCCATGTACCTTGGATTCAATGTGAACTAATTCTAAGTTAATCTAACTTCATTTAACTCCTAAAGACCAAGTAATCTTTATCACGTTTGATTAATAAAAGTGGGATGATTCCAGTGGTTTTAATGAAATCCAACTACTTAGGTTAAGCTAATTCATTAAAGAAAGTTAAATTAATTCGGAATCCATAAGTAAAGAGTTAGGTTTGCATTTCTCCATTGTGTAATCAATTATGGTGTTAGTGATACGGTGTAATCTTGAACTCACTCCTTGACTACACAACAAATTTAAGGGGAGTGAATTTGTGGATACATAAATGGTGCGTCTGTCGGGGGTCTTGTCTTTGGGTTGATTGTTTGACTTATCTTTTGATGCCTTAGTATATGTGACTTGGGAATGATCTAGGAGAGAGGTTGGGGTCAAAGCTGGAAAGAGCGCGGGAGACATAAGTGCCCTAAACCCCACCTATGGCATTAAGAATTTAGGGAAGCCTTAGCTAGAAACAGATAGGGCGGTTTGGATTACTATCAAAGCATCACAGTGGCTGGCGACCCCTGAGGTATTATTTCTTCCACTTTTGCATGCGTAACACCATAAAATACATTGTATACTCATTTTTGTCGTTTCTCTAATAAGAGGTTATGCCTGAGCCTTGGATTGGTAGGAGAACCTTCGCGGAAGTGGCAAGGTCCGTTTAAATTCCAATCCAACTCTTGGGTCAACCCTTCACAAGAGTCTTGTTTTGTATGATTGAATAGCCACAAAACCTAGAATCTCCAAATTCCCAGCTATGTACATTAAATCTTGCATGATCTGGTAATTGGAGAGTGTTCATGGAATGTGTGCGCAAATATGAACCTCGTATCTCGAAGTCTAAGTCCTCATGGATTTCATGCAAATTGAGTTTTCACACCTCCGGAGTCCCATTTCGGCCTTCCGTGGCATGAAGGGTTCAATCTCACCCCGCCTTTACATTCTCATTTCTTTCCTCTCCTCGACTTTCAAGAAAAACTCTAACTTTACTAAAAGTTAACTCAACTTTACGAATGCAGTGCTAAAGGTGCAAAAGTTCACACTGCCAGTGACGTCAGCATCATGTTCCATATGCCTATAAAGAGGAAGAGTACTTGAAGTGCATGTTGATCCATCCACATCCAGGCCTCCAATCACCATCCACCCCAACCATGATGATGTCATCATTCTTCCCCCCAACAAGAACATTCATCCTTCATCCATCCACTCCTCCAACGCTGCGTGGATGAAAGTTCCCCATCGACGGATGAACACAGGTCGCGTCTAGAAACCGTCGTTATCCAATTCTTTTCGAGATTCCAGACACCGTTTGACGGTTTTGGGTACGATTTTCACCACAATTGGAAAATTACATATTACCTGATTCAAAAGCACCGGAAGTTCAACACGTTAGCCCTTAAACGTTTGAAGGTGGGGTTGGTGGCCACATTATTCTACATGTGTAATGTCGTATTTGAACATGATGAGGTTGAGATATTGAAATGATAGATGATAGTCAAAGAATTTTCAATCCAAAAGTGTAGGTCTTGCTAAATTCACTACATTTTTTGTATACTACAGAGTAAATGACATGGTTGTGTATTTGGTTCCCAACTGTATATTTGGGGACATATTATACTCTGTAGGATACAAAAATTGCATCAAAGTGTAGTAAGGCTTATACCTTTGGATTGCAGTTTCTTTTACTAACATCTTTTATTTGGAGGTCATTTCAATATCTCAACCTTATCATGTTTAAATATGACACCATAGATGTAGAATATTGTAGCCACCACTGGCACCTTCTAACGATTTAGGGTTAAGGCCTAACATCTATTTATGGGTATGTTTGGTGGTATTATCCTCTCTAGCAAGGGCTAGAGGCCACCTACATGCAAATTTTCAACTGTGCTTGAAGGGCTGAGATAGATGGGCATCTAACGGGACAGACACCACCAAAAACAAAGCAAGCATGTGCAAACTACAATTTTTTTTTTGAAGTGGGGTCCCAATCAAATGTACTTGTTATTTACGTGATGTTCCGCATAATCTATCATTTTTGTAGATTCTTCTAGGCCTCATGAACTTGTTAAGCCTTATGGTGGAGGCACCTAATTCCGATCACTTAAGCGAGTCGGGGACTCAAATGACATTGTGTGTCAAAAACATTTATGTAGAAAGATGCGGAATTAGGAATGAATCTCAACATATATTTTTTCAAATTTAATCTCAAAGATTTGGTATTGATATTGAATTTAAAAGTCCAAAAACCACCGGAGCCCATAACGATAGTGTAGAGCAGGTGAGATTTGGTGCCTTCGTTTGTCCAATGCCAATAAGCAAAAGTGAATAAAAGAGAGAAGACATACCATGTATAACCAACTCATAGAGGTACCTAATGCCAATCGGCCTTATTTGACTTTCAAGGCAAGGCCACCAATGAGAGCTCAATTGAAGGTAAAGCAACCCAAAATTGCACACTTCATGACCCAATGCCGATATTGACTAGGGTTTTCAGACTTTGAATTGTCGGTTTTGGATTGCTTCATGCACCATTTCATGCATTCATCACTTTCGTACACCATTTCATGCATATTCTATTGATCGGAATTGGGTGGCCAATTGGAATTCGATGCCTCTACCTTAATCCTAAAGAGGCCGAAAATGCAATGCACACTAGAAAGGAGAAGCCACACTTTCCTCGGCACCATTAGGGGTTAGGAGGGTTACACACACAAAATTTGCCTAAAGTCATATGTCATCCTAACAATCGTGTAATCACAAAAATCTGTTGGTCTTAATTTAAAATTGATTCCCTATCATAACAACTCTACAGACATGTAAAAGTAGAGCACAGTGCTGTGACGGATTTGGGATTCCCCAATAAACACCAGCCAACTTTCATCCAACTCAACTCCAAAAATAAAATACGGAAGGATGAAACGAGGATAAATACCTGGGAATAAAATACGGAAGGATGAAACGAGGATGAATACCTGGGATGAACGGAAACAGGTTTGCCGGGAACGGGGAGTGTGCAATGATCCAGAAAGCATTAATTTAATAAGCAGAAAAAAAAAAAAAAAAAAAAGAAGAAGAAGGAGAAGAAGAAGGAGGAGGAGAAGAAGTGGAGGACTTGTTGGTGACGATCGCGAGCGTCGTCGTTGCCGCAACAGCGATCCGGAGGTGCAAGTTACATGACCTTGTTCAGGGGCCAATTGTAGCCGCGATCGCCCTCTGGAGCCTCCAGGTTAGGGCTCAATTGCTGCTTCGTGTTTGCCAATTCACGGGAGAGAGAGAGAGGATCGCAGTTGCCAGGAGTAGGGTTTGGTGATCGGAGGAGAGTTGGTATTCGGCTGCTTCGAACAATTGGCGACGATCTGATGTGTGTGTTTAGTGTGGAGTGGTTAGGCTTACAGTTGTTGAAGTTTTCCCCTCAATTGGCGGAGAAACTCGATGCAATTTGCGACGGTGTATGGGAGAGTTTTTGTTCTGACTTGTTTTGTTTCGGGGTTGCTGTGTCCTTTTTCGGAGCAGTAGCTGGCGGAGAGAGGGGAGATTTGGTTCGTGTAATTTGCTGTTGTTTGTTAGTTGGAATTGTCTTATCGACGCGTGTGGAAATTGGGAGTGGTTAGGGTTGAGTTTTTCTTGTTAGTTGGATTGTTTGGTTTGGGATTGGCGGAGGAGTCGGTTGTGTGAGAGTTGAGGTGCGATGAGGGCGTTGTTTGCTGTTGGATTGAGTGTGGCGTTTGTTGTCTCCGTTTTTTGAAACCAAGCTGATTAGGAGCGTTTGTTCATGTCGTTGATTGGATGTTGTTTTTGTCATGGAAATGGCTTTTGTTGGATGAGTGGATGCCGTTGAGATCAGCTTTGTGAAATTGGGGGTGGTGAGGGCTTTGAATAAGCGTTCCTTGCGTCATGATGTAGTTACCTGTTGCAGTAGGAATGATGATTTATTGTATGCATGTGAGATTTTTGGGAGTGGTGAGGGTTGTGGTGGTGGAAGAGTGAGGATTGGGAGGAGATGGGAAAGGCGAAAGTGTTTTTTTTTTAATGGTTGACGTGACGTGATGGATTGATCAATGCTGAAAGTGCGGGATATCGAACGTGGGAACTGTGTGCTGATGGAGGTCATGTGTGTTGTGGTGTGTGCAGGGGGTGAGGAGGACGGTTGGCTCCGGGAGGGGGCTGTTAATCGGTACATTTCAGTTTCGAGGTGGTGCGGCGGAGATTGCAAAATCTGTCGAAGTTTCCGGCGTGTGTATATATTCTTGTCTTGTGTGAAAGGCGCGTGGCGATGGCGAGTTGATGGTGTTCGGAGGTAAGGGAGGGAGGAAGGTGTCCGAATGTTCTTGCAATAGAGGGGGTTCGGTGTGTGAATTAGCATGTTTCTGTTGGAATGTGGAATGTTTGTTTTGGACGATTGGGTACGACACATAAGGTTTACGAATTTGAAGGAGAAGGGAATTTCGTTTATTGAACGTTAGGTTAGGAGCTTGCATTTTACAGCAATGGTAATCATAGGTTTCCAACACAAGGCTTTTGAGATGAATGTTGTCCTTCACTTTAGATGAATGAGTTAGCAGCGGTTTCATACTCTTGTATGGTATCTTTTGACGGTCAGTGGCCTACCAGTGACATTCTGCATCATTAGAGCGAAATTGCATAGTATTTGAGAACCTGCAGTTTCCGTAAGAGTATATGCTCATGTTGATGCCTATATCAAGGCCTCGTTTCTTGAATTTGACAGAAAAAACCTGAAGGAGCGATTGCCATGGCGATGTGATGTGGTTCCTTGATGACGGTACTGCATGAATATCCTTCAGCTAGAAATGAGGTCAATGGCGGTGGTATGCACTTTGCATGTATCTGAGTTTGAATTTTAGCAGAGCTCAATCATAGGGAGAGAATTACGTGAGGCTCGAGTAGAGCTACAGCTCCGTTTAATCATTTGTTTTGTCTTCACGATCATTATTGGTCTTTGTCACTTTGTTCAAGTCAATCCTACCAGCAGAAGTTTGGAGAAACGTATATGATAGTCGAGCTTGATAATCGGAGATGATAGTCTTCAATTCTGTGAGGCTGATATGGCGGATCTGTGGGTGAGCAAGTTAGTTTAGTGTTACCAATTCCAAATTTATTGTTACCATTTGGGACTGTAGTTTCGATTCCTCGAAACCCAATATACAGATAGATGTAGGTGAATACACTGAGTTGCCAGTGTTATAAATGCTTTTTCAGGGTTAGTTCAAACTGTCTCTTACCCTTACGATTTTTGTAGAAGGTGTTTATGAGAAACCTTTTCTAAAACTTCAAGTGCGTGATAATAGGTTTACTGGACAATTGTAGTGCGGTAGATCTGGACGTGGCTGAGGGTTGCACTTGTCACAAGGAACCTGTTTATGGAATACCCACTTTGCAGTTCCTATTGCTTCACCGACAATGCCAGGGGATTCTCTTCTTCATGTAAGCTTACAGATTCACTGTTAATAGATTCGAGAATTTTCCACTATTTTTCAGAGGCTTCTTTCTACAAGTCCTTATTCTGTATCAACAGAAATGCATGTTCACTTGCGGAGGGACACTGTCTTTTGCATCGTACTATTCTTAGATGGTATTGTTGTATGTGAATTTGACAGTTACAAGCGGCGACGTACTGCGATGAAATAGCATAATGGACAGCGAGCTTCAGCAAAATTGAAATTGTCGCAGTATTTCTAAGACGATAGGGATTTTGTTCTCATCTGTGGAAAGGTGTGTTCTGCTTCCGCTCAAAGGTCAATTTTCTAGAAGATTGCTAGTTCTGTGAGTGCAAATAACTTTCTCTCGAGTTTATTAAGATCGGAACTCTCTAGGTTTGTGTGTCATTTAGATTTCGTACCCAAGGTCTTTACCTCCCTTTCAGCACTAAGTCTAAGGGATCATTGTTGCCTTTATTGAAAGATGAAAGATTTCACATCGCAGGCTTTGTTGCAGAAAGTGAATAATTTGAAAAGTGCCATGGCGTATTTTGATCAGCAGGAACATGACAACACTGATGCATGGTTTTTTTTTGGGTATTTGGAAACCCAAGAGGGTCCGCTGCCTTCGTCAGTGGAAGACTTATTTTTTCAGTACTCATGTTACCATGCAGGAATCACCCCATCGAAAGTTCCATGCACATCGCTTGCCCTTCTGCATGCATTGCGCAGGTTAGGCATCATCAAGTCGTGGAGGGACCTAGACATCACGTGGACGACACCTGCCGGCGCCATGGTCGAAGGGAAAGACGCTCGACTGGACAACAAAAATATAGACCCACAAGACTCTCAGCAGCGAGGTCGCACCTTGCGATCAAGGCAGACCCGCGCAAAGAACCGGTGGCGGCCAATTGTAGACGGTTCATTAGACTCGTCTCAAATCAACAGGCCGGTTGCTGTGGAGAGAGAAGAAAGCTTATGGATACCGACTGTCAGTGATGGCGAGGAGGAGATTGTGTGGAGCGGGCGGGAGAAGTTACCTGATGCATCCCAAAGCCTAGGCTTGGAGAATCTCACCATCCACGAAAACTCCAGAGGAATTATCTCCAAAAACACGAGTCCCAGAGGAAGCCTTCGGAGAGCACCTGTGTCATGTAAAGGTCCTCCACACGTAGTGCCAATTCCAGGACCCTCTTATCGGGTGCCGTTGTACAAAGATGGTTTTGAAGAGAATCTCATCGACAAGGGGAGGTTCAAGGAGAGCCAAGAGTTTCATCAACACAGGCCTCCGCATGATGAATCTAGAGCAGGGCCACGAGGAGCTGAGAAAAAGCCTGGCTTTGGAGGATGGCATCCGCAGTCTCAGTTTCCGCATTTCGCCGACACGAATGACTTCCTTGGATTGCCCTCAGTGCCCTACTATCCAGGTCAAGAGGCTGCTACGGAGCTGGTAGATCCCTTCCTTGGAGGTGCGCCTTGTTACGACTATGGTGCCTACCACAGGGGCCAATATGCGCCAGGGTTTGATTTTCTGGGTGTTCAGGCCTTGGACAGCGATTGGCGATCTTTGTGCGTGAACCCATTCCCTGCACCAAAATTAGCCTATGAAAATTTCCAGGCTGGGAATAAACAGCAATCTAGTGTGGGAAAACGAGGCCATCGGGGTGGCAAAGGGAAGAAAATAAAAGCGAACAGGGGGAAGGGGAAAGGTCGTGCCAAAAAGGGCGAGGATTCATCCTTTACCATGATTAATATTGGGGAAGGCTCCAAGAGAGAGGTTGGAACAGAAAGTGAGGTGTCCAATTCCCTTCCCGACCTTGGAGTGGGTAAACGGAGTTGGAAGGCGTCGCAAGAGGCTGGCAAGGATATTTTTGTTTCGCAGCCGTTCTCTCCGAGTCATGATAGACCTCTAACAATCAGCGTTGGTGCAACGGAGGGAGCTTCCATTGCGGTCGTTAACAACGGGACGGAAAGAGTGAAGCTGTTGGTTGTGAAGATGCTTTATTCTAGCCCGAAAGGCTCTTTCAGTCTTTCCCTGGCCCCACCTTCACGAGCGCCATCATCCACGGAGAAGAATGCACCTGTGATTGATACGTCCAAATCAGTTCTCAAGTCACAGAATGGAGTTCTTCCTGGGGGTCCTTGGATCCTTGGTCCCGGTTTGCATCTCACCTTTAAACTTGGGTGCACTGCAACAGCCATGGGGCTGCACAAGGCAGTGCTTCTCTTTGACTTCGGTGCTCAGAAGATCGTTCGTTACATCAGCCTCATTTGTGAAGATGAGATTGCCAAGGCAATGGCACCAGTTGAGCCGTATATTCGCTTGCCTCGTCCGCGTATTCGGAACTTTTACAAATTTGTTCCTGGCATTCCGCCTCCTCTGCCATTTTTCAAGAAAAGGCTCGAATTCTACCTCATGCCCCCGAATATCAAGGAGGCCATTCTGAAGAAAGAACCCCTTCCTGTGTTCACGGATGGGCTGCGAAAGGAAAATTATTTTGACTACTTTTCTACCCTTATGTTTGCCGAGGAGCTTCAAATGGAGGTCAGTTCACTGGTTTGTTTCAGCTGTACATCGTCAAATTATGTTTGTGCACACATGGCACTTTTCTTTCATTACATTGTCTTGGAGAGTTTTCAATGTGAATTGCATTGCTATTGTCAAACTTGTTCCTGTGCTGCTTCATTGATCGTATCTCTTATCTCTTATCTCTTCAAGCTGTTTGTGCCTTGATCATACAGGTGGATATTCGAGCATACGACATGCAGAATGTAACCATGTGGAAAGTGAGCCACTCAGTATTGGGACTTCATGTGCCAGGCCTGGCGGAAAGGCGACCCTCTGTAATCTACCGTGACAAGATCTACGTGAGGCCTTCTGGAACAACCGCAAGAGAGTTTCAGGTTATGTCCTGTTCTGACGATTCCTCATTCTCTCAATTTAAACCATGTTGTTAGTTGGCAATGTTTGTGGAGTTTCTGAGTGGCTGATGACTTGAATGTTGTAACAGGGATACGTTCACAAAGTACAAGCTAGTGAGGTACATTTAAGATTCAGCGACGCGTTTCACAAGAGCTTCATCTACAACTCTCGCTATGACATCCGCTTCTCGTTTGGCCGAGTCAACATCAGACGTGCTCACCAGGGAATTCAAGCAGCCAAGGTCCTCCTGGACTCGTTTCTCTTCCCAAGCACACCTGTTCCCACTCGGGCCGAACCCGGCAAAAAGCTCATCCCCTTTAACAGGGCTGTCAACGCTGAACAAATGAGCGCCGTCTCTGAAATTCTGAAGAGGAAAGGCGCGCCTCCTTATCTCATATACGGTCCACCCGGAACAGGAAAAACCGTGACCGTTGTTGAAGCGATTCTTCAGATCAGAAGAGCTCAACCGAACGCTCGCATCCTGGCATGCGCACCTTCAAACGCAGCCTCCGACCTGCTCCTTGAACGCCTCATCGGTTCCGTGGAGAAGCGTGACATGCTGCGTTTGAACGCGTACACCCGGTCAATCGACGAAGTTCCGAAACGAGTCCTGGACTTCTGCTTGTTGGAGAACAACTTCTTCTGCACCCCTGACCAAGCCTCCCTGATGAAGTACCGCGTCGTGGTAACCACGTACTGGAGCGCCGCGATGCTGGACGCGCAAGAGATTCGGCCTGGTCACTTCACGCATATTTTCCTGGACGAAGCAGGGCAAGGGACGGAGCCGGAGGCCATGGTGCCAATCGGTAATCTCGCGAACTCCAACACTGTTGTTGTGCTTGCAGGTGACCAGCAGCAGCTGGGCCCCTTGATACGGTCCCCTGTCGCCCTCAAGTATGGCCTTGACAAGTCCTACCTGGAGCGCCTCTCCACTCTCACAACTTATCTGCCTTCTAGTGCAAATGGCAAGTCCCTGGTGTACGACAACAGCCTGGTGACTAAGCTCGTGCGGAACTATCGTTCCCACCCTACAATCCTTGACCTCCCTTCACGTCTCTTCTACGACGGAGAGCTTGTGGCATGCGCGGATGAGAGCCGGAACTCTTTGGTGGAGTGGGATGAGCTTCCCAACAAGAGATTCCCGGTTCTCTTCATTGGGATGGAGGGCCGGGACGAGCGAGAAGGCTCCAGTCCCTCATGGTTCAACGCACAAGAGGCCAGCAAAGTGGTCGACATCGTCAAAAAGGTGAAGGACTACCGCCGCAGCCGCGTGGAGCTCAAAGACATTGGCGTCATTTCTCCGTATAATCAGCAGGTTAACAAGCTGAAGAAATCCCTTGCAAGTCAAAACTTGGGTGAGGTGAAGGTGGGGAGCGTGGAGTCGTTCCAAGGACAGGAGAAGCGAGTGATCATCATCTCCACGGTGCGCTCCAGCAAGGAGTACGTGGAATTCGATAAGAAGCACAGCCTGGGGTTCCTCACCAATCCGAAGCGGTTCAACGTGGCTATCACGCGTGCCAAAGCTCTCCTCATCATCGTTGGCAACCCCCACGTCCTCTCTCAGGTATCTAACTGTTACGCCCTCTCAAAAACACCGCTTGTTTCTTCATCACGTCAGGGGTATTCGTCATAGTAACTGAACTGTACCAAGTGCGTAAATAGAGTTATATGTAATGTCACCAGTTTTGATGTGTTACTCTGCTCTTTTCTCACTTTGAATAGTTATTAGATCGAATAAATCCAGCTTGGTGGTATCATCCTTCAATTCAGTCAATGGAAGGGCTCGACGCTCTCTTGACTCAAGCCAGTTCTAACCCTCTTCAAACAGTTTGCACGAGTTCAACCATGAACATCCTCCCGCTCCCTCTCTTCCTCTCTCTCTCTCTTCTTTGCTTTGAGCTCCTTGTTTGAGAACATTTCAAGCTGATAGGGGTATCTTATCCAAACTTAAGGTGACTTTACAAATAGATCTAATGATAATCTCTGCTCCGTTTGGTTCAGGACCGGTGCTGGAACGAGCTCCTCCGGTACTGCCGCGACAACAACAGCTACATCGGCTGCACTCCTCCATCGGATGAGATAAATGAGGAGAGCAAGCAGCTGCATTCCGCGATCATAGTGACGGTCGACAACTGGTTTGACGCGGAGGAGATCTCAGCCGACAACGATGGGTTGCCAGCCTCTCTCAAGGCCGCCGTGGAAGACCCGCAGTGGCCAGATGGTACATGCTAACTCTGAATGGTCCGGTCTCACCTCTACTTAATGAAAGCTTAGAAAAAAATAAACAAACCCTCTAATAGCATTCCTATGACTCGTTGTGACTGGCAGTTAACCTATGTCAAAGTGTTTTTTGAACTAGGGGCTGGAGAGTAAGTGAAAATGATGATGAGACAGGTTGGAGAGAAAGTGATAAGACAGGTATGAGTATTATTCTCAAGATTATGTTTGGTAGCACCCTTGTGGAAATGTGAATGCCTGAATTTCCTCGCGTTCGGGTTGTTTGCACAAAGATGAAGAAATAATAAACGTGCGCCGTTTGTTTCGTTCCTTGTAACAGAATGTTTGTGTCTTGGTTCTCAGCAACTTTTGGTCTCGTCTCTCTCAGGTAATCTGCTTTTTGCACTGCTTTTAACCCTCAACCGTCAGTCGGGAACCATATGTACAGGCAAGTATTCTACTCTGTAGAATACAGAAAATGTATTAACCCCTATAGGCCCAAGAGTCTTCGGAGGGGACTCTTGGGCCTTTAGGGGTTAAAGTTTAGCAAGATTGACTGTTCTTCCACTAACATCATTCATTTGGAGGTCATTTCAATATCATGTTCAAATACGGCACTATACATGTAGAATACTGTACCCACCAGTGGCACCTTCTGACGTGGAGCTGGTGGAGCTCAAATCCTCCAAATGTTTTCTTTTTCATCTTTTACATACAAATGACGTGTATACATTAGGAAATAAAATACAAGCCAACCAAATTTAATCCAAAGAGTTTGCCTTAAGGTGATTCATTCACCTAAGGTTGGATGACCTATAACCACCAACTTAAGCTTGCTGACCTATTTATAGCGTTTGTATACATGGTAAGAATTTTTTTGGGAATTCAAAATAGGATTTCATGAATATTGCAATTGTTGTGACCATTTATTTCTTCATATTGAAATTGCTACAAATTTTTTAAGTGGACAGTAAGCTGTGACCCATTCTCAACATACAAAACTCTCTACTTCGACAGTAAGTTGTGCTAATGAGCATTTGTGCAAGAGACAAAAAACTGAGAGCTTTGAACCAATTATAAACTAACACCCAATCATAACTGACTTCCTAAAATTTCGGAAATGGGGTGGGTGGTTGGTGGTTTTGGCCCACATTAGATTGTTGATTCTGGGGTTGGTGGTGGTGATAGGTTATCCAACCTTACATTCATTTCTACCAACAAAATGAGGTAGATTATATTTTCACACACCATAAAATACACAATCTTCACAAAAAATATAGAAGAAAACAATTTTTCTTTCAGTAGCTGAAATTACCGGTTTGGGGACATGCACAAGATAAAACTTTGTGAAAAATCAGTCTTCTAGGGTACAATGGTACACACTTGTACTATAGTACTCCAGAACACTTGAGAAAAACATTTCGATATGACTTCGTACTCCATATGATTAGCTTTGAATGAACTGCCCAGTGTCATGGGAACCATGAGGGAATGATGGGACCATATCAGGACGTGATATTAAAAGCCCTGCTATGTGCGCCAAACATGTGTCAACAAAAATTGGAAAATGAAAATCACTATACACGTATGATTTATAAATGCTACAACTTTTTACTCCCGATGGATATTTTATAGCACTTTTAATTCATATAGAATCACTACATTAACCCTTAAAGGCCCAAGAGTCCCCTCGGGGGACACTTGAAGGTTTGGGCACGTTCCTATGGTGTCATTTTGTAACATTCCCTTCTGAAATTTCTACCGTAGATGGACACTGTTAAAATCTTTGTGTGAGTCTAGTTTTTTCCTAAATCCGACATTCTATGCAAAAGTTATAGGGTTTTGAACATCAAATGGGGAGACCGGGCACATCAGGCAACTCCAAAAACTTTTGGCAGGACAATCCATTGAATGTGAGATTTTCAATACTAGCAAATAATATTATTTCCTTTCATATTGTCAAAAAAATTCTCTTGTCTGAAGTGGAAAATAGCATAATAATCTAAGTCAAACATTTTCACACATTGTCACACTTTGTCGGGCAAGGTACCAAAAAAACTTCTTCTTTTCCCCATAAAACTATGAAATCTTCATAATTCTTACATTTTATTTTTTCAACTACAAGATGTGGTCTAAACCTTCATATTGACCATTCGGATTATCATTCTAAAACATATTTAGTTCTCTAAAAAATATAACGTGAATTGGCAATTTTTGAACCTCTACTCCTTGCACATTTGTTTTGAATACGTTGCACCCCTTCTCTACCTCTAAAAATTGGTGTCCAAGGAAATAACATCATGCTTAACATCATGGTAATGTTTTCAGACCTTGTGTAGTGCAAAAAGTTGACACCAAGTGAAGTCAAAGTCTGCTGATCCACTCAATGCAGGGAAGAAACATAACAGTTTTTTCTACTTCAAACATTAAAATCTTTCAATCCGGGCGGTCAAAGTTTATGAAATTTTGCAAGGGCGTTAATGAATAAGTCTTAATTTAGATCCTACGGTTAGGCATAGGAATAAAACGCTTCGATCACCTCATTACTCATTGCATTAGAACAAGAGTGTTTTTGGTGTGAAAATGCCTTGGGCCTTTAGGGGTTAATCGCAAATGTTAGGGCATCCCTGTGCATGTCAGAGATCCAGCTACGCAATGACAACTTTCACTCATTTCAAGATTGTCTTGCAATTTCAGTGATTCTATCAATGGACCAACTTGCGTGATTTGGCCTGGAATGTCAGTGTCGGCCGAGACTGAAAAAGGAGCCACTCTAGAGAAATAATTAGTTGTTGCCGATGCCAGAAAACTAGAGAGATTCCAATGTCACAATTTCCTCATGTTCTCATCCTTGGCGGTACTGATATGCACAAGGTTAACCAGGTTAACGTCTGAGTTTAGCTCTAAGCCAGAATTTAATGCATGGTAAAGGACTGAAAGTTTCGGATCATAATGGTATCTCGACGTAGTACCTCACCTTGCAACTCCATGTGACTACCGCTGCAAAGGACTGGGACTTGTCACTCCTCCAGACACATTATTGTGATCGAGAACGAAGCGACTCAGTCACCGATCGCCTTCACAGCGAAGCGGTGATTCATCGGGATTCTGTCTGATCAGGTTGTGAAGTTTAGAAATGGAAGGAGGAAGGAGTTAACTATCTGTGAGTGCGGGACTTGGGAGTCAAGTGCGATGACAAAAACAGGTGGGTCTACTACTTCGGTGTAGGTGGAGCTTCAGCTTCAGTTTCAATACGAACTAACATCAGCAAACAGACATGGCGGTAAGATTTTCGCGACCTCTTGTCGAGCGTAGAGAAGCTTTAGGCCTTAGAGAATGATTTAATGCTCAGCTTAGAGGCTTCTGAACGGTAGAAGAATTATGTGACGAAACGAACAGCAGATGGAGAGCGGTGACGACGCGACATGGCTGGTGCACGACGGCACCGTGGACGTCAAAGGCAGGCCGGCGGACAGGCGGCGCAGCGGCGGCTGGAGAGCTGCTTCAAACATAATCGGTTTGCAACACTTGACTCGCGAACACCCTTGCAGAAACTCTTGCGAAAACGCTTGCAGAATCTCATGAACGTGTTGCGTCGCAGTGACGGAGATGTGCGAGAGGTTGGCGGGGTTCGGGATCGGTCTCAACCTGGTGACATACCTGGTGACGAATCTGCGCCTCCCGCTGGCGTTTTCCGCCAACATTGTGACGAACTTCATCGGGACGGCGTACATGACGTGCTTGCTGGCGGGATACATCGCGGACACGTACATCGGGCGCTTCTGGACGATATTTGTCGGCACAGTGCTGCAGTTCCTCGGGATGGTGGTGCTCACACTCTCCGCCAAGCTGCCGGCGTTCCGGCTGCCACCGTGCGATGACCGTCAGGGAGTGTGCGCGCCGGCGCAAGGCTGGGACATGGCGATCCTGTACCTCGGGCTGTACTTGGTGGCGTTCGGCACGGGCGGGATCAAGTCCAGCGTGAGCGCGCTCGGCGCCGACCAGTTCGACGAAACGGACCCGCGCGAGCGCAAGCTCAAGTCGAGCTTCTTCAACTGGTTCTTCATGGCGATCGAGACCGGCGCGTTGCTGTCTGTTACAGTGTTGATCTACGTGCAGATCAAGTTCGGCCGCGGCTGGGGCTTCGCCGCCACCGCCGCGGCCATGCTCGTCGCCATTGCTATCTTCCTCACAGGCGCGCCACACTTCCGCTACCAGGCGTCCCTGCGAGGTAGCCCGATCTCGCAGGCGGTCCGCGTCTTTGCCATCGCATTCCGCAACCGCGCGCTCACAACGCCGCCTCCGCATCTCCTCCACGATGGCGCCGAACAGAAAATCGCGCACACGGACCAGTTCCGGTACGTGCTCGACTCATTATCCTTTCATTGAGATTCGATTGATCTATAGCCTGTGCGTGCAGGTTTCTCGACAAGGCGGCGATAGTAGTGGTGCAGGAGACGGACGCAGGCGATTCGAAGCCGCGCCGGAACTTGGCGACACTGACGGAAGTGGAGGAGATAAAGTGCGTGATTCGCATGCTTCCGATCGCGCTCCTCACGGTCGTCTTCTACACGGTGTGGGCGCAGCTGCTAACGTTCACGCTAGAGCAGGGGATGACGATGGAGCGGGGTCAGCTCGGGTTCCAGATCCCGCCCGCGAGCCTGGCGATCTTCCGCGTGATCAGCGTGATGGTGATCCTGGCCTTCTACGGGCCACAGCTAGTCCCTCTCCTGCGCCGCTTCACGGGGCACGAGCGCGGGCTGTCCACCTTGCAGCGCATCGGAGCCGGGCTGGCGATGTCTATTCTGTCCATGGTCGCTGCGGTCGTGGTGGAGGCACAGCGGCGGCGCGTCGCGCACGCGCACGGGCTGGAGAATCATCCCAAGGCCACGGTGCCGATGAGCGTCTTCTGGCTGGCGCCGCAGTTCATGCTCCTCGGCGCCGGGGAAGTATTCACGCAGGTCGGCCAGCTCGAATTCTCCTACCAGGAGTCGCCGGTCGGGATGCGCAGCATGTCGACGGCGGTGTTCCTGTGCACCATCTCCTTCGGATTCTTCACGAGCAGCGCACTTGTGTCGTGTGTGAACCGCTTGACTGGCCACGGCGGCAGCCAGGCGTGGCTCGTCACCAACCTCAACCGCGCCCACCTCGATTACTTCTACGCGGTACTGCTCGCCATCACTGTCGTCAACTTCGTGGTGTTCGTGTTCTGTGCCCGCTGGTATAAGTACAAAGCCAAGGAACCGGCCATGGAGACCAACCTCGAGCGCGTCTCGCCCGAAAACGATCACGAAGCGAAATGACTCAACATTGTGCGGCTCGTGGTCACAACAAGTGAACACTGGTTTCATCAATTGAAAGGCAAGGGTACCTGGTAAAGGTTTTCTTCATCCGAAGATGGTTTTCTCGAGCTCGGAGGGGAGTACGAACTCGAGGAGCTTGAATCCGGCCATGACAGCCTCGGAGACGATGCTCCGGAGCGTGAAGCGCCGGTGCTGGTTGGCGTACAGATCGCCGACGAAGCGGATGACTTTGATGACGGGTGAGAACTCAAACCAGTCGCGCTGCGTCTTGATCATCTTCACCGTTATGTTCCGCTTTCCCTGTCGAGAGCCCACAGACTTTGCTAGTAAGGGATCCTAAGACCAAGAATGATCAGAGAGTGTCTCCAGGGTCACGTTGGCAACGTCGTTGCAGGCACTCTGCACGTGATCATGACTTGAATAAGTTATTACAAACATCTGTTTAGACAGTAAAGTAAGAAACAGGTCAGATGTAGTAACTACCTGTTCGACGTCCACAAGCTTCAGAACCGTGAAAATGGAGAAAAAATAAACTGCAGTTCATAAGACCTATTTTGTCGCATGAGGAAGTTGAGCATGTTGTTTTCGCCCAGGTTCTAACCGGAGACCTTCGGTGTGTTAGACTGATGTGAAAAATCAACTACCCCACGAAAACTGTGTGCTCTACGTTTCACGAGAGCAGGTCCCGCTTAGATGACAAGACGTAACGTTCAAGCAATTTGTCGATGCTCTGGACCGGCCCTTCCGGCATCAGCACACACGCAATCTTGAGAAGAATCGAGACCTTTATTCACCTAGCTCATTGACATGCCTACGACCAGCATACAAGCTCACTCATATCCTTGTGAAAAGCTTACGCCAAATAAAAATTACGAATGACACGGCCGACATGCACAAGAATAAATATAGACACATACACGCAATCAGCACACCACTGCAGATCCCCTCTCATCTACAAGTCCTCATGCTTGTGTCCCATCATAGGCTGCTGATCCACACCGCAAGGCCGCGTCGATTCCTCATGCTTGTGTCCCATCATAGGCTGCTGATCCACACCGCGAGGCCGCATCGATTCCTCATGCTTGTTTCCATGAGAGGCCTTGGCAAAAGGCTCATAGGAGCGCAAGGCTGGCAAAGCCCTCCCACGCTGGTCCCAAAGCGCCCTCGTCCAATACTCATTTCCCTCCCCTGGATACGCCTCCCCAGGCGCCACCCAGCCCCCCTCCCAGTAACAAACCCCAGCGCCCAACCCCCTGGGCACGTCCCTCACCACCTCCAGCAACCTCCGCAACGACTCCTCCTGCCTCTCAGGGGATGGCGTCCAGGAATCCGCCGTCTCAGCAATCACCATGGGCTTGTTATACCGCCCTGCCGCCGCAGCGAGAGACGATTCCAGGTCCGAGAGCAGGGCTCCATCACCAGGGTAGAAAGACAGCCCCAAGTAGTCGAAGGAGACTCCATCTGCCACCATCAGGTCCATGAACCAGGTCACCAGGGATGCGTCCTGGCCGTTGTTGATGTGCACCATGGTGAGGATCCCCCGGCGTTGCACCGCGCCCAAGCCGCTCTTAAGGAGGGCGGTGAACTGGGAGGGGAATTTGAGGCTCCCCGTTGGCCACAGCATACCGTTGGAGATTTCGTTTCCCACTGCAACCATGAAGGGGGGCGTGCCTTGGCGCTGGAGGGAGTCTAGGAGGTTGGTGATGTAGGACTCTACGGTTTTGCACAGGGTGAGGAATGGCTGGGTTGCCCAGGCGGATGGAGTGGCTTGTTGCCCCGGGTCGGCCCAGTAGTCTGAGAGGTGGAGGCAGAGGAGGGTGTTTAGGCCGGCCTGCTTGGCTCGGCGAGACATCTCCAGCAGGGATGAGAAGTCGCTGTAGCCCTTGGGTGGGTTCACCCAGACGCGGATGCGGACGAGATTCGCGCCGTGAGCGGCCACGATGTGCTCTGGAGGCTGAGGTTGTGAGCTGCTGAAGTCGAAGTACTTCACGCCGCTCTTCTCACATTGCAGCACTGTGGACAGGTCGTGGCCCAGGAGCTGCATCCCCTTGGTTTTCCCCATGGAGGGCGAATGAAGAATGTATCCTCAAAGATGATAACACTACTGATTCAGATCCTCAGCCAAATGAGAATATCAGGTTCTGAAGCTCCACCAAGGCCCATCGACAGTAGAGTACGTACTTCAATGTCTTGAAACCTGTAAGATCTACACACCATGTGCGGATACTATTAAATATAAAGAACTCCAAACTGTTTCACGATCTTGTAACTCTAATCGCCAACATTGATCATTGAAGTGAGAACTCAAACCGACTCCGACTCAAATATTCCACTATCTTCTGAGACTCATGAATTTAATGCTAAGTCGATGATGAGGCCCTGACTGACTCCGTTTGCAGCCGATCAGGGACCGCTTCCCTTATATTCGGTCACACATATCACCAGTGACACGAGATCTGTTTAGGAAGCTACCTCCAAACTTGGGGCGAACACTAACATGGGCCCAGCTGGTTTTTTCCGACACTGCTTAGGTAGATGTCACTGGTGTCATCGAATCTTGACGTAAGTTACGGAATACAACAGCACCACGTTATGTAAGCGACTATGATACAAGGATACCGAAGCAATATTTTAAACGCTAAGAGTAGTCACCAAGCATGCGGTCCATCCTTACGCACGTCTACTAGACCCAACCTGAATTGCTAAAAGTTCAAGCAAACAGATCAAAAGAGTGAACACCAAAAGACGACAACTACAGAAAAACGGCTCTATGCTGTACTGTACAGTACAGTGGGGACACATTATGGACTAACGCCCTCTATGGACTAATCTATGGACTAACGCCCTCCATTGAATGCGTCACTTCTGCTTCAAGCCGCTTTTGTGACACATAATAAGCATTTCCTGCAGTTGGTGTGTTGATAGATGCATAGCTAGTCTGTCCCTCAGCACCCAACTCTAGACCCTAACCTTTGAAGAACCAAACTCCCAACTATTTTCACGTGCTATTGTGCGCAATACCTGGAAGAAAGTAGAACTACTGCATTTAAAAACCTAGCATAAAATATAATTCATTGCTTGTCAAATGTATTATCTCACTTGCACGAAATCAAACCATCATATTTACATCATCCATTGTCTATGCCACCTCCAACCAATGCATCAAATCAATGGGCAACGCACCTCTGATCCTTACCTAAATGATCCGTACCACTGCTAGGACTAAGGCTTTACCATCCAATTTTTTTGCACAAGTAATCATGTGCTACAAATTAGGAGGAAAGTGGTTGACTTGGCCTTGCTCCAGGAAATCCCTCCCATTCATTTTGTAGCTGATCCTCAATCTCATGATGAAGGGTTTCTGCAAAAAGGAAAAATAAAGATGGATTCTTCCAATACGACGACAAAACTAACTAAATAGATCATGTAAAGTTGCGGGCTACAATTCTTAAGCACCAAAAGACAATGCTCGTGTGGTTAGCTCCACCAATGGTGAGATTTAGTGAAAAAACAAAACTGGAGTCGAAATGGTTAAATTCAACTGGAATGAGACTACGCACCTGGCCATGCATGCTATTGGTTACCATCAAAATTTGCGTGATAGCACCAACACTATTGTGCGGAAGAGAAGAACCGCTGGCTGGATTCATCTTCAGCGTCATATACTGCCAAATGATATCCACGTCTAATGCTATAATTATTCCCAGCAGAAAAGGATCAGCATCCACACAAAACCAAGAGAGAAGGACAAGTAACAAGAAAGAAACGGTTTTCTCAAGGGCAGCCCAATTTGGAAGATCCTTGATGCCACTCTTACTTAAACAATGAAAGATATGAAAAATATATAGTACAATTTAGGTACCTTTGGCACTGCAGCTTGAAAGACGAAATCTGTGTAGGGTGTGGTTGACATGTTGGTGAAAGATGCCTTGATAGCTGTAGACTGCGGCGACCCCGGGCTCTTCCTGAATTCGAAGTCCACCCTCAACCCTTGCGTTAGCAGAGCCACGATAGCAGGATAGTCTTCGCAAGGCTCGAAAGCGACTGGAGTCTCAATGCTGTGGAAAGCCATACGAGTGATTCTCACTTCAGCTTCCTCCTTCAGCTTCTGTTGCTCGGCTGGTGAGGGCAAAACAGAAGCTAATTCACTTCCTTTTGGCTCGTCTGGCACAAGGGATACGCCAAGTGGCTCCTGAGGCGGTGGAGACTCGTTGTGAAAAGAAAGGCGGCTGATTCTGACTGCAGAGTCTTCCTTCAGCTTCTGTTGCTGGGTTAGTGAAGGCCAAGTATCATCATGATAAGCATCAGCTTGAACACTACTTTGCTGAGCAGGTGGACTGTGAAAAGACATTCGGCTGATTCTGACTGCGGAGTCTTCCTTCAGCTTCTGTTGCTGGGATTTGGAAGGCCACGTACTATCGTCACCAGGAACTTCACTGCTTTTAGGAACCCCACTGCTTCCTAGAGAGAATCTTTTAGGTGACAACTGAGGTTCAGTAAGAGAAGAGAGGCGGCTGAGTCTCAATTCGGACTCTTCCTTCAGCTTCCGTTGCTGGGCTGTAGTAGGCCACGTCTCAGCCACCCGAACTTCACTGTTCTTCAGTACATCGTCAAAGAGAGATTTCCTGCGCTGCTGGGTCAGGTTCTCTTGCTTTTGAGCGTCATTCATAGAAATCCTCTTTTGCTCAGCTAGTGTTGGCTGCTGGAATGTCGAGCTTCGACTGTCTGTCAATGGGATCTCAACGAATGGAGGGGAACTAGTCTGATGCGTTGGCTCAACAAGAGGAGCTGGATTGGTTCTCGATGGGGTACCCACCTCTGCTGGTGTCGCAAGGAGAGGTTGTGCGTCCAATTCGAGAATGGAAAGTCGATGGTCGGGCTTTGGATTCGATAGCAGGGCCTCTAATGTTGAAGGTCCTCGAGACGCTGTAGAATTTTGTGGATTTGTTTCCTCCCCTACTGACAAAATATCCAGCAGCGAACTAGCACCTCCCACCGAATATCCCACTGTAAGCCACGATGTAAAAATTCTGTTAGAGCTCTGACATACATCTCCAAAATGTATAGATGTATTTACCATGAAGAGACCAACATTTCCGATTAGAGATATTTGTAAAGCCACCCCCGAAGTTTGAGAAAGATACCCCCTATTATTCAGCTACAAATACTTCTCGATATCTAAAATCAGCTCAAAAGAAGTGTATCTCATGCAATCTCGTCAAGGGCGGCTAAAACTACTTTGACATGAGGATAGAGGCCACCAAGCACTTCCATTAACTGAGTTGAAGGATTATAATTGAACGACCACCAAGCTCATTCATTATCTAATAACTATTTGGGGTAAACAAATAATAGTATATTAAGAAATTAAAAGAGAGGTGTCTTACTGAAACTCCAGGTGACTTTACAAATGACTCTAATTTCTAGAAAGGACATTGCAAATATTCAAAGGTGATCGAGGAGGCAGACTTACCGGGAGTAGACGACAGAGTGGGTGTAAGTGCTGGACTTGGTACACCTAACAGCTGAAACGGAGGGAGCTGAGAAATGCTCCTCGGGTTGGAAAGTGAGCATGTCTATAAGGTTGTTCGTAGTCAACTCTGTCGGCGCTGGATATGTTGCGAGCTTTCTATCCACGGGACTAACAGAACGACTAACAAAACGACACTCGTACTTTCCAGCATGTTTTTTGTAGTAAGATTCCAAATCCAGAACGGGCATCCTCTCCAAAAGCGGACCTCTGAGACACATAGGAATTTGCGATCCAGAGGAAAACTCCATCAAGAGGAGTGCAACGCTCAACATAGTCATGTATGTATCCACACAGATCTGAGGTTTTGAATAAATGAAAAGGGAAGTAGAAAGAATTAACGTCACTAACCTGAGACTGGAGTGCCTGGAAATAATGGATCCAAACTCCACGGAGCGCTGTTGCAATTCCAGGATTATGCTTCTAGAATATCCATCTAACAAAGCTTTGAGTCGCCTGTTATATGGCCATTAGAAGCTTTGATTTCTCTATGTACAATTCCAACTTATAAAGAGCAGCAATTATGGTACCAAGTAGTACATATTCTCTTAACGAATAAAATCGGGATCTTACTCTGAACACTGAGGAAACCGTGACGTCAGTTTCAACAAAGCTGTGAGGGAGAATGCGATTGTTGTTGGACTAACTCGAGAATCGTGGAGGACACTCTCGACAACGTCCACAGCATCTGATTCAGTGACCTGTAAAATTGAGTCCACGGCAACCAAATCAGAACGCCAATAAATCAGCTCATCGACGATGCGTAAAGACAGTACGATTTTAATATTAGGCTTGGATCAAAGATTGGTCTGTAACTTACCGTTTGAGGCTCCTCGCAGTCCAATTCCATCGAATTGTTGACAAGCATGTCACCGTATTCGCCAATGCACCATACTGTCACTTGAGCAAGGCTATCCTATTATCAGAAAAGTTCAAACAACTTGAGAGACTAGTGATTTGATTCACATTCACAGAAGGAATTTGTCATTGACTCTTTCCGTTATGGTTTAAACACCCGAACAAACATGTCTCACTATAAATGTATTGAAGGGTAGACATGTGATGATAGGTAATTATACTAGACCTGACCGCTCCAATTTAGAAACGCACGATGAAGTGCACGAACAGCATATCCTTGAAGATCAGCTGCATTACTGACTGCAGCCACCAAAGACCGAACGACGTCCTCTTTGACATACTTCCCAGCCTGGCCAGGCAACAACCCATAAACTCAGTGAACGTGAGGTGCTCCTGTACACTTCATTGCCAGATGAATGCAATAGCTCAAAATTTCTAGCAGATACAGTGCCTCCATCATTCAGTTCTTGGATTTCAAGACTTGGCATATATGAAACATATGAAACGTTCATAAACTTGGACCCTTGCTATGACATTGAAATTCAAACAACCAATTCTGCAAACGTGATGGCTTTGCAGGAAACGGATCGTTTACCTCCACCATTATTAATATGAGTTGATCAATGTACCAGAGCTTTGTTGGAGCGTACCTGCCCATGCAACAACTTCAAAAATCTTATTAGAAAGACTATGAGGCGCAACCAAAGTACAAGGGGCTGTAGACACGAATCTTAGTACAAAGAAATGACTCCCAATCCTATTGCATCAGAAACTAAAGTGATCCAAGAACAAAGATTGCCAAGACCATGTTACTTGTATACTAGAGCAGCAATCTTTGCCAAAAGGTCCACTTTGAATTCGGGATCGCTAACTTTGAGGTATTCAAGTAGCTCTGTGGTCAACGCCTTCACGTTTTTCTCATTAACAAGGTTAACTACAAGCTCCAAAGCTCGTGCCCTTATCGAAATATCTGAGTCCTGGATGTGTGGTCAGAGCAACCGCTTTGAACACATGATCATGCACTTCTATCAGGATTAACGAAAATAATAACAAAAGAATTAGTACATCCAAACCTGGTTGCTCAGAATTCAGACTAAAAATTTATCTTACCTCTTATTTGGGAATAAGATATTAACAAGAGCGAATTAGTAATAATGCAACGGACAAAAGCAGTTGAGAAGTACCTTGACACAGTTCACTATTATTTTGCGGTGGCGCTGCACGGCTTGAGTGTCCACAGCAACAACCTTTGCCAGAGTATTAAGAGCAACATACCTGCGACAAGAAGTACGAGGCTCATGGCCTTTAGTCCCACTACATGAGCCCATAATGACACATCCACTTGGAGTCTAGGAATAAGAGTAAATTGTCGTTAAGAGATTGTCACTAATTATATGATGGAGTTTGGACAAATGCTCAACTAGCAGGAACATCAAACAAAGGATGAGAAGACGCTCCGGGTCGAAGCATGTGACGAATTTGAACAAGTTGATATGATGGCACTATCTTTGTACTAGCCAATAATGAACAATGAGAGGCAGACCAGATCCCACCGACCTAACATTGTTATCCATGCTTGGGAGAAACCGACCAAGGATGTTGATTGCCAGCACTCTTAATCCTCCTATATCCTCAATTGCCATTATGGTTAGCACGCATTCATACAGTATGGCTTTTCCAGCATTCTTTGTACCTTCTGTGTTGGTAGCAACCTGCAAGAACAAAAGTTAATGGCCATCATATATGCAACACCCGTTTAGAAAAATCGATTACGTTACCAGTATTCGGACAACAAAAGCTCTGAAATCATGTAAACGAGACATCAAGTCAGAAGCAGGATTTATGTTGCAGCGAAAAACTGAGGATTAGTATACAAGCCTGTGCAAGAACATCGCTCATGATATCGCTCGAGTCGCTGTCCCCTTTCCCCACAAGACGCAGTAGCTTGAGAATCTTAATCTGTAGAAGGGGATCGGAAATCCCACTTACATCATATTCGGGGACATAGCCACCTAGTACCAGATTCTTCAATAGCCTCACAATTGTTTCTACTTGCTGCACAACCATGACACCAGGGTTCAGAATTTGTTTTTCTGTCCTAATGAAAGATGATCACCTCGACTCACGTTAAACATCAACCGTGCACACACACCTTTCTGAAATGTTCAAGAGCTGTTTCGCTGGCTCGACAGAGCTCAATGCATAACTTGACTCCTGAAACGAGAACACCGTGATGCTTGTCCAGGAGGAGATTTGATGCTGGCCCTTTGTAGGAGTCAATGAGGTCTGGAGCTTTACGTATTATTCGAACTGCGCACAGGGCTGCCTACAAGACCACGTAACCCCACCCTGCACCATTGAAGTCTTAATCTTTCCTTGCATGAAGGATCAACTGCTTTTCTCATAAATATGATCTCTTCAAAATCGACCCATTTGGTTAGTCGTCAATAACCTGTCTTTCCAACGCTAATTGTTTTCATTTCTTTGGTAACAAATCAGCTCGTGATTTGGAACTAAAATTTATTGCATCCATACATAACTGAGCTGAGACCACCAATGATATTTGAATACTAATGAGCGGTAAATACTTCGACATCATGGTCAGATAATACGTACCTTCTTGCGGATGTAGGCGTTATTGTCATTGAGCAACCTCTGAACCTCAGAAGTAAGATCTCGAGCCATTTCAGCTGTGCAGGTGTTACCAAGAGCACAAAGGGCCAGCCCAGTGACATGCTGATTTGAATGGTGTAAGTCACTGGCTTTAGTTAAGGTCCCAGATTGTCAAAACGTCGTGAGAACGTGCAAAACCTCACCGCCACATCTACTACTTGATGCGAAGGAATTTGACAGTACCCAATGTAGAAACCTATACTTCAACCTAGATATGAATCCAACGTTGAGAAGGCATTACAGCGCCTCTCATAGCGAAGAAAAAATGGGGATAGGATACTTTTTGATCGAGTTTGTGACCAACATGAGTACTTCCTGGCGCTCATCGAGAAGGACCATGAGTCCCAAGTAGCCAATCCGCTTCTCTGGATAGTCGCTCTCCGCGATCACTTTGATGCACTCCATCTGCCCAAAGTGAGTTGGATAGCCCAACATATGGATAAACATAAGCTTTGCAATATTGCGATGTCGGTGATACTGGATCGGCTCTGTCAGCAAATCACGTAATGCTGCGCACTCTTTGGTAACAACTGACCTCTCTTCAGCTGCTGTTTTGCATGCCCGAATAGAACTTATCAAATCCCTGCACATCCAGATATTGCAGCGGTTCAAAGCCCAGCCTTCTAGCCAAAAAATTTGAGAACAAAGCAGAGTTACTGAATCACTGAAACAGCAAGGAGACAACAAGTGATTGAGAAGAATACCTGAGTCTATTCCCCATCAGAAAAGCCATAATGCAGACCACGCATCGACTGCGCAGGCGTGGCACTTAGCCTTTACTCACGACCCGGATATGATCACAGAATTTGGCATGCCATATTCCATGGCAACCATGGCTAACACCAGCTTCGCAACCTCAAGAATTCTCATCATGCACCTGGATTGCTTTCGAAAAGAAGACAACCTGCATCAGGTTTGCAACAGTAATAACACTTCAAGACCAGGAAAATTTTGTTTAGAGTGACAAATTGCGGGAAAACAGTAAGCAGCATTCAAAAATATGGTACGAGTAGGTAACCAATACCAAGATGACTAGCGACGCTTGCCAACAATGACAGTTCCGAAGAAAGAGACCAGACTTTGACATGCCATTACGATGATTTGTCAATGTCATCGGAACCCTAATTTGACAGATAAATGCCTCCCTTGCAACAGCCTCACCAATCCAGAAAAATATGATTGACGTACGTAGCAAGTAAAAAACGGGACAAGAAATTTAAAGACATGACGAACAAGACAAACTCTGGAACAGGGGATAAATCTAGGTCAATCTCCTATCAAATTCTCCAGCTTATACATCCATCTAAAACTTTTATAAACGATGTTTCGCAAACCAATAGTGGTGCGACAGATAGAGGACGAATGAATTAGGGATGGCCTAGCAAACTTGAACAGGAGACGCCAGGCGTAGATCGACAAAAATCACAAGCAGATAAGCATCGGTAGGAACGATTAGGGAGAAGAAAGAAAGAAAGGACCTGAGGAACCAAAGGAAAGCATCATTAGGTCAGGATGTACCTCTTTCCAGCTTTGATATTTAAACAGGTTGTTAACTTAACTACTTGAAGGGTGCTCTCGTTCGACAATGCGCAAAATCGTAATTTCCCATGGCCTGCCAAAGGACACATCATGTTAAGGTTTACTAGTCAGGTTTCAGTAAGTTCGTTTCCATCCTCACCCACCCATGTTAGAAAGGTATATTATACTTCACAATCAGGATCGGCGCATGATTCTTCACACATAGAGTAGAATTCGAAGTAGAGAAATAAAAGATCACAGCATCTGTGAAAGACACAAAATGAAGACTGTTCGGATGATAAGAGCAAACGACGTGGAGTTGCAAACCGAGAGAACCATTCAATCGAGACAGGGAAGACACATTATAAGAAACGAGTGATGACAAATGGCTGCTAAGACGCGACAGCCCGAGATGCTGTAATTAAAGGTTTCCGAGCGATACACCTGACGAATATCTCCGCATCAGAAGCTTGAAGACATTGGCATATGGATCTCCGTACATTAACAATGCTGACAGTCTCGCTGCCACATTGAAGAGAAGCGTTTCTCTGCCGTCGTTGCAGGTACAGAGCAATCTGTCATGTGCCTGCAAAATCCTAGCGCAGCATCTTAAACAAAAAAAATCGTAAATAAAAGATCGTTTCAATCTTCAAATATCAATATCTGAAGCTTCCAAACAATTGAAGGCTGGATGTCGAGGTCATTGGCTAAAGACAATGAACGCAAGAGTACGAATTTGTAGTCTCTTACACTTCCACAACCGGACCAGAAATCCACCGATGATAAAAGTTTTATCCTTGCAAGCTCAAGCTCTCATCAGCGCCAGGTCGACCAGCACCTCCAGACAACCATGCTTAATCAGCCACGACATATCTTAGCACAACATATCCCAGCTAAAACAATACACTTAACATGAAACGGTAATTACGGGAAAACAAATCTGTAGGTCCACTGCGACCATGAGAAAAAAATAAAACAGAGCGGGAAAGGTCATTCACATAAACGTAAAATACCCAGGAAATGTGAGTACAACCAATTAATCAGAGCTCAACTTCACGTAGTCAGTTTATTGATCGTCAGATGTACATGAAAAGCAGCAACATTCTATGAGGCCAAAAGCACAAACCAGAAGACCTAATTATCTTCAAACTCATTCTTAAATTGACGGGCCCATCCAAGAGCACATTATACAAGACAATATGGAAATTGCAAGCTGAAATTAACTCTTACTCAGCCTTACGGAAATCGCGAGCTGAAAGTAACCAGCTCTTTCTCAGTCTTATGAAAATTGCAAGCTGAAAGTAACTCTTAATCTTGCCGAAACCATGCCTTTAATACTACGAGCCAGTATTGTAACTATCTTTTTCCCCAACGAGGAGGACCGAAATCTGCGACCTCCATTTCGCGTCACATAAAAACATTTCACTTAGCCGCCAGATGTGGGAAGCACGTTGTCACGTCCACCTTCGGATGCCTTGCTTCAGCGTGCTCTCTGCACTTGGCCTCGTTGGAAGTGCACATGAAAGTCTGCATGCAGACCTTACACTGAATGTTCATGGCCTTCTTGTTGGAATCAAGCTGGCTGCCTTTGCCGGCGCCCTTGAGCTTCTCAGCATTCCGTTCCCTGGCCATCTTGGCCTTCTGTCCATTACCTCCGCCCATGACTACTTCCTACGCTTAGATCCCTCCGCCTGGCCCTTAGCCTTCCTGTTCTCGCCCCCTGCGAACTCTCACGTCCCTTGGTAGTCACCACTCAGGCAACCTGCAAACACTAAGGTGAACATCAGACGTCGACTCTTGAAATTTTCCCGACAACCAGCTCCAAATCAAAAACTAGAGACACACTCGGTTCTTAAAGCACGCCTATGATAACAGAATCTCACGGCCACTCCCCGGCCTGATGCACACCAGGTTCTCAAACATCCACTCACCCCCTCACTCTACCCTGCTACGGTATCAAACAGCCTCAACTCGCTCCTCTACATACAAACAAACAAAAAAACACTCTCCACTCCAAATACCGACCGCCAATTAAAAAAGACAAACCCTGGAAAAAGCGCATCAACACAAAAAAATAATTTAACTCTCATCCAAAACCTTCTAACCTTAAAACAAAGCACCGCCGCGAGAATTCCAAGGGCAAGCCGCGTTCAAACCCTAGGCTAGCGCTCACGGTGCAGAAACGGGGAGAAATCGTACCAAAAAAACGGGAGCGGCGAGCAGAGACGAGGACGCACCTTTGGAGACGCAGAACGGCGTGGATTGACGGCTCCGGAAGCGCTCTCCGCTGCGAACACAAGCGCCGGCGATGTTGCGGCAACAAGTGAAACCCTAAGCGCGCTTCCCTTGCACGCCCCGAGCTGCGTCATCTTCTTCCCCATATGAGTCCGTCGTGCAGGTTCGGATCCGGGCCTCCGGGTCGGTCATCGAGCCTGCGGTTCGGCGACCAGAAGCTTCGTCTCTAGTGGGTTCGGATAAGGGATGGTCCTCAAAAAACTTAATGTGCCTAGGGCCTTGCATGGTAGGTCAATAATTTCAGTCCTGTGTTGGAGAAGATGAAAAGACTTTAGAGCATCTCCACCCGTGGCGGGATAATTTCCATGTCAAGATGGAGAAATTCCAAGTAAAGCGGGCGCATTTTGAGAATTGTCGGGATGAACATGCACCGCATACAGAGAAAATTTGAAGGGGGAGCCAAAATCGCAGCCACCCTCATGTTCTCGTTTAATCAGTTCGCGTTCCTGTGGGTGGTGTAACTCTTTCGAGTAGAGTCCGCGGCATCTGGGCAAATCTATCGGGGCCCCGTGCCCCAATGGAGATGCTCTTAGAGTTTTCCTGAAAGTAAAAGATCTTTCACCCTGAATCTTTGGGCCTACGTTAGTAATTGGGATCATGTGTACATGGTGGCTTGGCTTGGAAGAGGTATGGGGGAACCACTAGTCAATTTTTTGGAAACTTGAGGTACTACGAGGGAGCTTTGGCTTACATGGGGTAGGGCCCAAGAGCATTGATTGTCATGCATTCTATTGGCTCAAAAGCTGATATCTTCTCTTGGAGGCTAGCAGAGGTGCTAGATAGTAGAGTTTTCTTGAAAGTTCTTTTCAAAGGGGAAAACCAATAGAAGTATGGTGCCAGACAAGACAAAAAATTTATGCAGGAGAATATTTCATACTCCCTTTTTCTGCACCAATGAGATGCATGGCAATCAATGCTCTTGGGCCCTACCCCATGCAAGCTAAAACTTCCCCGTGGTACCCTAAGTTTTCAAAAACTTGACCACTGGTTCTTCTACACCTTCTCCAAGCCAAGTCACTACGTACATGTGGTCCCAGTTTTTAACATAAGACTCTAAGATTTTGGGTGAAAGATCCTTTACTTTCAAAAAAACTCTAGTATGAGATATTTTTATGCACCAAAATAGACTTGAAATATCTCATACGTCCTTTTGTTGCACCAATGAGATGCATGATTGTTGATCGCAATCAATGCTCTTGGGCCCTAACACATGCAGCTAAAGCTCCCCTGTAGTACCCCAAGTTCCTAAAAAGTTGACCGATGGTTCTCTACACCTTTCCTAAGCCAAGTCACCATGTCCATGTGGTCCGAGATACCAAAATAAGACTTTAAGATTCGGGGTGACATGGTTTACTCTATTATGGAAAATTCTATTATAAAAAATAGAGTTTGTTATGAAAGTAAAGGGAGGTGACCTCGTATGTCACACAGAATCTTGACGTCTTCTGTTAGTGATTGGGACGACATGTACATGTTGGCTTGGCTTTGCTTCGGGAAGGTGTGGAGAGACCATTGGTCAACTTGGGAACTAGGAGAAAGCTTTAGCTTGCTTTGGGCAGGGCCCAATAGCATTGATTGCCATTACTAATGCATTTCATTGGTGCAAAATAAAGGAGCATGAAATTTTTAATGATCTATTTTGGTGCATAAAAAAATCATACCTTCTTTGCCTCCTCTATTTCTTCTTTGAGAAGGACTTTCAAGAAAACTTTACTTACTACTATTTATACAATAATCATAATGTGGTACCTTTCTCAAACACACAACTTCATTAAAAATATTTAATGATTTAATAAAACACAATATACCTTCATTATATGTATATAACTCATGACCATTTCAAAATATTCAAAAATCATAGCTTACCCTACACATTGGTCAGGTTCGTACATGATTTATTCAAAATGGAGACTATCCAATAATTTTGGAAAATACAAGGGATTTGTCTAAGGTGATACCCGTGTGATGTCAAGGTCATATCCATGTAATATATAGGCAATACTCATGTAACACCTAGGTGATACCCGTTGTGTCCAAACTAATGTGGATTGGAAAAATTATTTAATTTGACCCAACCAATGTGCACGGTAGCGCTGGATTTCAATGTTGAATGAAATCATTCCATAAGAAGAAGAAGAACTCCGGTCCACCAACATGAATGTAGTGCTTGTTCTTTTCTTCAAGAGACACAAGTCAGCAGTGGGGTTTAAATCCATGCCCCCCTTTCAAAGACCAGAACTTGAGTCTGGCGCCTTAGGGCCGGTTTATACTTGGGGCCAGATTGAGAGCCAGCCAGAACTCTCCAAGTTTCAACCTATAGGGTCTTTCAATCTCTCAAAATCCAACCCAAAAGCTTTATACTTGGGGCCAACCGAAACTACATTTCATCCTACATGTCGCCTTAGGTGGCATGGTTTTGGCGCCAAACCTTTTGGCCCTTTGGGAGCAATCGGGACAAGGTTTGGGGTGGCCCAAACTCCCATCTAGAGCCGAATTCAGGTCCTCCGTTGGATTCTTCAAATCACTACCATCAATTAATTATTTTTCATTTTTCATTTTTCATTTTTCATTTTTCATTTTTTATTTTAATTTTAATTTTGAAAAAGTAAAAATACTCCTTCCATTAGGATATGCACCCAAAAAAAGGAATTTGGTCAAATAAATTAAATAAAACTTTTTTTTTCCAATAGTCATAATAGGAAGAGGAATTTAAAATTCCATACGTATGAAAAAAAACTCTCTTTTATTTTAGACCTATCAAAAATAGGAGAAAAAGGAAAACATTTATGAAAATAGAAAAAATTCTCTTATTTATTTTTTAATTTTAAATGTAGTAAGGAAAAAAACATTTAAAGTGAAGCCTATTTTTCTTTAAACTAGGAAAGAAACAAAGACAAAGGCTTGACATATGTGCTTTTATAATTTTTAGTTGAGCCTTATGAAAATCTAAGACACTTAAAAATTGGAAGTTCGGCCCTAAAATCCAGCCCCCACACTTTACATTGACTAGGGCCAAGATGATGAATTTGAAATCCGGCCCTAGAATCCGGCCTCAATGCTTTACATTATTTTGGGCCGGATGGAAAAATTGGGGCCGGATTGAAGGCAAATCAAGCCAGCCTTCCATCCGACCCCAGGCCTACTGTAAACCGGCCCTTAGACCACACGGCCATGCTGACTGAGCGTCACTTCAGTCTTCCGGCCTCCTCACCCATATGATGCATGCAAACAGGAATCAAACAACAATGACCAAAAAGTTGGGCATTCTATCCATCATCCAGTTTATCGATACATGAACCTCAAACACCTCATCTCAACTTCTCAAAAAAACCACACTCTATCCACTTTTTGTATGTCCTCGACATATAAAACTGTACTTCTTCAAGCCATCGTCATCACCAATCACTCACCCAACCTGCACATGCTCCTCCATCCTGCCAACTTGCCTCCTGAAATGAATCATGCTTTTAGTAGTCCATTAACCCTGTAAGACCTAACGACCATATATGACTTGTTTTGGCACAAGAACCTTTGTAGCAAGCGATACATGCCACCTAGAAGGAAAAAATACACAATAATTTAGAGGTGGGGAAAGATGGGCATCTGTTTAGACCATTGCCACGGCAATTGGTGCAAGCATTAGGAAGTCACAGTGATTTCCGTGAAGTGGGATCAAAGATTTTTGTGCTGAAATAACCTAGTACGTAGATGCCATTCTACATGATGTAAAACAATCGTAGATTCTCTCAAGTTAGGATATTTCATCAGCCTTAAAGGGTTATTACCGCTAATTGCAAGAACTCAAATAGATTTTATTGATATTCAAGCAAAAAATAAAATAAAATACAATTACATTATAAAATAAAATTCACAGGTATATATAGAATATATTTTGTTTTACAATATTGCCAAATTTGAATCAGAGAACATAAATATATCATAAATTGTTATATGTGAAACAATTAAAAGTACCAAACTTTAGATTATGAAACTTTAGGACCTCAAATCTCACGAACCAATTGTTGACTTTGAATTTTAAATTAGCAAAGGTTACAAGTTAGTGGCAATTACAACTTGGCTGATTATAACTTATCTAAGGGATCAAGAGTACGATGAGTAAAATTATTGTAACTTTTTATACTTGACTGTGTAATAATAGTGAGAGCATTCATTTGCAAGTACAGATTAAGAATAAAGTGCATTGTATATCGTATGGGCCTTGGATTTGCCTAAATACCCCGGTTGAGAGTTGCACCATGTCTCGGGCCCGAGAGGGTGGGGGAGGGTAGGGACAAAACCGGCCCCTATTTTTATGTTGGGGGGACCCTACTTGATTAACCCCTAAGGTACCAAGGCAGTTTTACACCAAAAACACTTCAAAATTGATGGATTCTAGTGCAATGAATAAAGAAGGTAACAAAAACTTTGATTTTTAGTTTTGACCGTAGGATCTCAATAAAGGCTTATTAAGTAATACGTGTACAAAATTTCATAAACTTTGACCGCACAGATTGAATGATTATAGTGTTTGAAGTCAAGCAAATGGTTCATTTTCTTCCCTGCGTTTAGTGGATCAGCAGACTTTGACTTCAGTTGGTGTCTAAAAAATTCACTACACAAGGTCTAAATCTATTACCATCTTGTTAAGCATGAAGTTAGCTCCTTACACACCAATTTTTAGAGGTAGAGACAGGGTGTAGCATATTCAAAACAAGTGTGCAAGGAGTGGAGGCTCGAATTTTGTTAATTCACACTTTAATTTTTTTTGAACTTAATATGTTTTTGATTGATAATCTGAATGGTTAATAAGAAGGTTTATACTACATATTGATGTGGAAAAAATAAAAAGTGAAAAATATGAAGATCTCTAGGTTTAATGTGGAAAAGAAGAAGTTTTTTTGGTACCTTGCCCGACAATGAGTGACAATGTGTGAAAATGTTTGACTTGGGTTGGTATGCTATTTTTCACTAAAGACAAAAACTTTTTTTTGACAACATGGAGGGAAATAATATTACTTGCAAAAACTGAAAATCTCACTTTCAATAGAGTGTCCTATCAAAAGTTTTTGGAGGTGCCCGAGGTGCCCGCCCTCTCCATTTGAAATTCAAAACCCTATAACTTTTTCATCAAATGTCCAATTTAGGAAAAAATTGTTTTCCCACTAAGGTCTTGGTAATGCCCTTCTATGGTAAGAATTTCAAAGATAAATGTTTGAAATTGACAGCATAGGAACTTGACCGAATTTTCAAAAAGCCCGTTTTGGACACTTGGTCCTTAGGGGTTAAACAGAGGACTTCTGAGTAGGGGTTGCAGGCTGCAAATTTGGCAAAAAATTTCCTAGAAAAGCCTCTAGAGCCCCGAAAGTTAGAAGGCCAAAAAAATGGACCCACCCAAAGTTGAGGCTTGGTGCAATGCTCGACCGGGGTAAATAGGGAGATCCATGGGGCCTGGGCTAAGCAGTGAATATTACAGGGTAAGCTGTGAACCTTGTCAATGCTGCTGTATCCGTGCTGTCAAGTGATGTGCAATCCTGTGAGCCTCATGCTCAAAGACTTCGGACCTGCCACCTGCCTGAGCCAATTGGGAGAAAACAAAGTGACACAATTTGCAGAACACGCTGCCTTGTAATAACAGCTCAGATTTTAGTGTCAACAGAGAAGCGGTAGAACAGAAAGTGTGTCAGATTCAAATACGGGATAACAGGTACAAAGCTTGGAACGTTGCTCCTTTGAGATCTAGAACTCTCAATAAGCCAAAGAGCAGAGCAGCATAACATTATCCTTGCAGTTATATCAACAAACAATTTGACCTCTAAAATCAGGCTTTCTTTCAACGGTTCCAATACCAGACTCAATCTCATTCAAAGTAGCAACAAGTGCTTGCCACCTAATTACTGTTAAAAACCATACCTCTCATGTAGCGCTCCTGAATCCCCTCGATTGTCAAGGCGTTCAGCTTGTCAATCATCATGAACATAAATTTTGTCCATTATGATTATGATGGAGAAGATGAACGCTACGTCCACACCAGGATATACAAAAACATTAAAAATGCTCTTCGTGATAATGATGTTCTTCAAAGATGCTTCCCGTGACACCTGAGAACAGAAGTACAACGGCAAAATCATATCAAACCTACTCCATAATAAATACGAAATAGATTAATCTCGGTCATGACTTTGCACTAACAGTGTACAACTGCACAGCCTTTAAATGCCTCATAACACAATTGCGCGTGCTACATGCTCCTGTTAACACACCAGTAACCTAAAATCCATCAAGCCTAAGAGAACTTTACCTCAGCGACAAGCTCTTCGCCAAAGTAAATGCGGCATTTCTTGGCTAGGAAACTTCCCTCAATGGTGTAATCCGGAAGCTTCTGCGCGGTGTTCTCAGGAAGGAAGATATTAACCCTTGGTTTGAAACTAAACGCGTTCGTCGACTTCAATGTAAACAGAGGCTCCGATTCCCCCGGCGCATACGCCTTCCACACATTCTTCAACGTCCACGGCTGATAAAAAAACTCCACAAAACCTCCGTCTAAGAACAATGCGCCGAGGTCGACAAAAGAATTCGGCAACGGGAAGGGAAGAGACCAAATCAATACCTCCTCTTCCATGTACACGACGGTGTTGCCGCTCTCGTCGACGAGCTCGCGCTTGGACTTGTACCAGTCCACCTTCTTGCCGCGCACGCGAAACACGACCTCGCCGTTGGCGTCCGTAATGGTCCACGCCTTCGACAGCAGCTCGTTCTCAAGGCGGTACTGAGCGGCGTTCGAGATGCAGTAGCACTGCCGCACCACCGCCGCGAGCGCCTGCGTAGCCGCCGGCGCGTGAAGCTCCTCGAGGTCCAGCAACGAGAAATCAGACTGAAACCCCATCGCTGATGCCGAAATGCCGAAAGTCTCCAGACTACTCTCCAGCCTTCTCAACCATGATTTCTCTGATCTGATGCAACACGGAATGGATTCGTCAGAGAACGGGATCGAAAATCCGGAAGAAAGAGACAGTATTCACAAAAGACTCGTTCACTCGATTGCACTAAAATCTGACTTGAAACCGAATTTCCTCCAGTTTTCCGCGAATTAGAGCATTCCTAAAGACTCGCTCACACAATAGCACTGAAGCCTGACCTGAAATCAGATTTTCCTCAAGATTTCTGCGGATTAGAGCATTCCTAAAGACTCGTTCACTGATTGCACTAAAATCTGACGTGAAACCGAATTTTCCTCAAGATTTCTGCGAATTAGAGCATTCCTAAAGACTCGCTCACACAATTGCAGAAGCTTGACCTGAAATCAGATTTTCCTCAAGATTTCTGCGGATTAGAGCATTCCTAAAGACTCATCCACTTCTTTGCACCAAAATTTGTCGTGAAACCGAATTTTCCTCAAGATTTCTGCGAATTAGAAAATTCCTAGAGACTCGCTCACTCTATTGCACTGATGCCTGACCTGAAATCGAGTTTTCCTCTCAAGAAGCTCTGGCGCTTGCAAAGAATCGTGGATTATACATGCGGAGAAGCAATTTCAGATTGAGCGTGATGCACGAAAGGCAGATGCTTTGGTGTTCCAGAGATGCAGATTCGCAATGCGCGCTGCTCTTCACTTCCGCCAATTCACTACACTCATCCCTCCCATAAGTCATACCACTGCTAAGTTACATACACTGACTCAAAATGCTGAGTCAGTGTTATAGTTTGTCAACTTTAGAGAGCAACATCTGGCATTCTAGAATATATCTAATCTTAGAAACTGTGATAGTTTGAAGATATTTTTATGTAGATTCATGCCACATAACCCTAATCTTATTATAGGTGGTCGAATTTGAGAGAGAGACTAGGAAGAGAGGTGGCATTAACCTCTAAAAGCCCAGGCATTTTCCCTCATGAAACACTCCATCATCAACAAGTGGCAACGAAATCTAACATTACAGTCTAATTTTAGACTTTTAACTGTACAATCTTCAAATAGACACGTATATGAACTTACAATACAAATTTGGTTGCAATCCACCGCACGGATGTGAAGATTATAGCGTTTGAAGTGCAAAGAAAAGTATTTTTCCCCCCTTGCCCGGCAAGGTCAGCCTACTTTGACTAGGTATATCTTCTAGTTTTTACATTGAAATGTGATCAAATCTTTTACCAATATGACTTGTATGTTATTAGCTATTTGTGTGCAAAATTTGAGGTCAATTCGAGGGGTAATAGATGTAGAAATATACACTTTAGTGAAAGGGGGTACAAAATGTTGACAATTACTACGTAAGTGATATGAAATTGTTTGTTTCATACAAGTTGTTGCATTTGAGAATCCCAATGGTGGAAACTTTCAATTTATTTTTCACTAATTTTAGAAAAAGAAACGACTAAAAATAGTAAAATCCATAATTTTCATGAATATATGGAATAAATAAAGCATTATGGGAAAGGGCAGTGCTTGAAATTGGGTGGCCTATTTGTCCCGCCCACGTAGCTGGACGGGGGGGGGGGGGGGGGGGCGAAGAAAAAAAAAAAAGTTTTTTTAGGCGGGCCCGCTTCTGGCGCGGGATGCTGGCAGGCCAGCTGACTGCTGATTGTTTGTTGTTTTTTTAAAAAAAAAATTTAACAACTCTTTTAAAAAATTTCAATGCTTTTTCTACTTGGACTTTGTGCATAGAAGTCTGGATTCCTTTCCTCGCATTTTCTGTCCCAAAATTTTGCCCCTTTTTTCTCCTCAAATTGCATTGGTTGACATGGCTGCCCCAATAGTCTAGAGTCCCCATTTTGACCTTTGAAGGCCAATAACTTTTGAACCAAGAGTCCAAAATCATATTTGAAAAATTTCCCATATAGATTTCTTAAAAGACAATGTAGTGTAAAATTTTCATAAGAATCGGAGTATTTTTTCCACTCAAAGATACATGCCCAAAATCCAAAACGTACTTCCCAAGTACACTTGGGCTCTTAGGGGTTAATAGACTCAGGTTTTTGAGTACTTTTGAAGCAACTTGTGATGAGTGAAACTTTGTCAATTTTGATCAGTTTTGAGTGAAATTTTTTGTAGCCGGTGTTCATCTGAGGGCGTAGAAGGTTTCTAGTGTGTCTGGAGAAGTTGTGAGGCACAATGAGGTCAATTTCAAACGAAAAAGAGTTGAATGTAGTTGCGCTTTTGCAGAAGAATTTCAGCAATAGAAAAGTAGCACAAGCGGTGGGATTGTCGCAGCCTACGGTGAATAGAATTAGAAAGAAATGCTTTGAGAACATTGACAAGTCAAAAGGAGGGCGTCCAAAGGCTTTAAAAAGTTGTGAGAAGAGATTTGTTGTACGCTCAATGACTGTAGGTAGGTTGGAGAATGCAGTTCAAGCAACGAGAGCACTCAAAACTGAGACGGGGGTGGATGTTTGTGTTGAAACAGTGAGAAATGCTTTAAAAGACGCAGGTTTAGGGGCAATAGAGAAGGTTCCCAAGCCAACTTTGTCTGCCAATAATGTGAAAGATAGACTAGCTTTTGCTAAAATACACAAGTATTAGACAATTAATGATTGGGAGAGGGTCATTTTAAATGATGAGACAAGAGTCAATCATTTTAATTCTGATGGAAGGACTTGGTGTTGGATTCGTGATAAAAAGAACCTTCCAAGTCATGCTGTCAAACAAATTGTGAAACATGGAGGAGGTTCAGTCATGTTTTGGAGTTGTTTAACTTCAAGAGGAGTAGGTGATGCGCACAAGACAGATGGGAAGATGAATGCTACAAATTATCTTGAGTTGTTACAGGAGGAATTATACACTACATTGGTAGATTTTGACTTTGATCTCGATGAAGTTATTTTTCAACAAGACGACGCTCATGTGCACACGGCTAAGATTGTTCGAGAATGGTTTTGGGAGCAACCATATGATGTTATGAAGTGGCCTGCTCAGTCTTCCGACCTGAATCCCATTGAACATGTGTGGGCTTCTATGAAACGGAGATTGAATTATTATCCCACTCCTCCAAGGAATCTCCATGAATTGTGGACTCGTATTGAAGAGGTTTATGCCTCTATCAGTGTAGATGAGTGTAGGAAGTTGTATGCTAGCATTCCTGCTTGAATTGGAGCTGTTTGAAATCAAAAGAAAGTTGGACGAATTTTTGAGTGTATTCTAAAAAGTACTCAAAAAACCGAGTCCATGTATATATCCAATTTCCAAATTCCATATCTTGGAATCTATCAATTTAATTTGTGTTTTTTTCACTTAGGTACTATTTATTATTTTATGCTTTACAACTTTTATATACAAAGTTTTTCAATTTGTTCATCTGTTCTCATGGCACTGTAGATCTAATGTAACTAACTAAAACATTGACTCAGTATTTTGAGTCAATGTATAATGCCACTAACTTAAGACCTTAGCTAACTATAACATCAACTAAGTTCTAACTAGTGCTGCCATGTGACTAGTGCAGAAAAACACAACAAACATGCCTGTACAAAAAGACTACAAAAAACACTACAAACATGCTTGCACTAAAGACACTAAAAACACTACAAACATGCCTGCACAGAATCGGTAAATGATAAGTGTTTTTAGTGCAGGCATGTCTGAATCAAAGCACAAAATCAGTAAATGATGTTGTTTTATGTTTTTAAGACCAATCAATTACAATATCACTATATCACTCAACACTGCTACTATTCCTTCACATGTCACTATTCAATCACAACAATATCACTATTCAATTACAATAGTGCAATAGTGCCACAATCCTCACATGTGTTGCCATCTACCTTTCAAGACTGTTTTAACCCCTAAGGTACCGTGACAGTTTTATACCCAAAACACTTCAAACTTAATGGATTCTAGTGCAATGAATAAAAAAGGTAACAAAAACTTTGATTTTTAGTTCTGACCGTAGGATCTCAATAAAGGCTTATTAAGTAATACATGTACAAAATTTCATAAACTTTGACCGCACCGATTGAAAGATTATAGTGTTTGAAGTCAAGCAAATGGTTCATTTTCTTCCCTGCGTTTAGTGGATCAGCAGACTTTGACTTCAGTTGGTGTCAAATATTTCACTACACAAGGTCTAAATCTATTGCCATCTTGTTAAGCATGATGTTAGCTCCTTACACACCAATTTTTAGAAGTAGAGATGGGGTGTAGTATATTCAAAACAAGTTTGCAAGGAGTGGAGGCTCGAAATTTGTTAATTCACACTTTAATTTTTTTTGAACTCAATATGTTTTTGATTGATAATCGGAATGCTTACATTACATATTCTTGTGGAAAAAATAAAGAAGGTTTACATTACATATTGTTGTGGAAAAAATAAAAAGTGAAAAAATATATAGAGACCTAGGCTTTATGTGGAAAAGAAGAAGTTTTTTTGGTACCTTGCCCAACAATGAGTGACAATGTGTGAAAATGTTTGACTTGGGTTGGTATACTATTTTTCACTAAAGACAAGAATTTTTTTTTGACAATATGAAGGGAAATAATATTACTTGCGAGTACTGAAAATCTCACTTTCAATGGAGTGTCCTATCAAAAAAATTTGGAGCTGCCGGAGGTGCCCGCCCTCCCCATTTAAAATTCAAAACCCTGTAACTTTTTCATCAAATGTCCAATTTAGGAAAAAATTGTTTTCCCACTAAGGTCTTGGTAATGTTTTTCTATAGCAAAAATTTCAAAGAAGAATGTTGGAAATTGACACCATAGGAACCTGACCAAACTTTCAAAAAGCCCATTTTTGACACTTGGTACCTTAGGGGTTAAATGGTTTCTAAACACTTTTTGAGCTTTTCAACCATCCAACATGCCTACGAATAGGTTACATGAGGGCGAACTCAAGTTAGCATGGTCATATGACATACACATGCCATTTGACGTGGCGCTTGATGCTAGGCCAATTTTAGGAAATGATAGAGGTGGATGAAGATAAATTGTGCTGAAATTACAAAGTCCTCTAGTGAAGCCACCACTACCCTTTGACCTCTACTAAGTTCTTATGACCTCCATCCACCGGCGCTATATTTGGCTATAACTTATGGGAGGGATGAGTGTACTCACTATGGTACTCACCATTTACCATTCCTGATATTTAATATAACCCACACTACACTAGACACTACATATAGTGCAGATTCAACTATTTTGAAATACATACACTAATTCCGGTATACGCAAATGACATTGGTCCACCTCAATTCGAAATCCACATCAAATCATGTTCCTCATAAAATAGTGTGGGATGTTTCAAAATTGTTGACACAAAATTAATGTGGATTATAGAGAGGTGGCGGCAAGCGGCGGTGAGGTGGTAGCAAGCGAAGAAGAGTGGAAGATATTTGGTAGTGAGTGATTGTGTAGTGGCAAAGAATGGCATGACATATGTTGGAATGTGTCCACATCAAAACCAAAATTGATGTGGTTCACATCATTTTTCTCCCAATTACCAATTAATCCACTCTATATTTAGTATTTGGTGTAGTTGACATAAAAAGGTTTTAAGTTTTTACTCCTGATGAATATTCTTACTAATCGTGTTTACAACAATCTCTCTCTTTGAATAGATAGTTGTGTTCTCAGTCAAAATATTCATCAAAAGTAAAAATTTACAGTAGAAGTATTAGTTTTCAATTTGTGGCATTTGTATTTGGCTTTAGTGTGAATAGGATCATTTGGAGGATTTTCGGGTGGATGGACAAATGAGGTATAGGAGGCCTATTTGTTCCAATTTTGAGCCTAGTAGGGTAAACCGTAAGTTTTGCAGTTGGCTTTCAAAGGTTGACATATATGTTAGCATATGTACCAATTAGAAATACATTCTAAAATATCAACACTATTGCTATCCAACATGCAATGTCCATTCTTCTATATAAATGGCTACTCGATAATAATCAACCCCTCCAAGGACTACACGATACTAGTTAAATACGACTACTACACCACATTGAACCTTTTATTACTTGAAAACTAGCATCATTAGTTAATATGTGGAGTTGGTCTTTTGTGTCTTCGGTTCGTCTTTGGTTCTTTGTAACTTGTTCCATAGTGTCTATCCTCAAGAGGGAGGAGTAGTTTCATACTACTAACCTATGTCTGTTGGACATAGGCTTAGTGGTGGATACATGCTTAGTGGTGGACATAGAATAAGAAGTGGAATGAATCGACACATTTTTCACGGCCATCTCCTTTGGATACCAGAGTTCTTTTTCTCACTAGCATATGTAGCCCTCATGTGCTTTGTGTGTAAGGCCCTACCATCTTCATTAGAGACCCTGATTGCTATATATAAAAAAAAATCTGGGTTTTAATTTGTATTGTTTGATAATAAAAATTGAAAAGTAATTATTCCAACTCTACATGTAACTTACAATATGATAATCATCTTCCGAAAATGAATGGATGAAAGCAATATTGGTTGATAAGAAATGTAGCATAATTGGTTTTAATATTATAAATATGGAGCTTATTAGAGTTTTTTCCATCTTCTAGATATCGGATTCAATTGTCCACATACTTTCTAATTTTGGAAATGGACGTACTTCACTACAATTCAAGCCAACACAACAAAATGTGTTGATATGTTGATAAATATTTGATTGATATGTTGATATTGTTTTGAGTATGCTACTTCCATCCTCTACTTTTAAAAATTGGTGTACAAGCAAGTGACATCATGTAAAATATGATAGTGCAAGCATTTGACACCAAGTGAAGTCAAAGTCTATTGTTCCTCTAGTCACACAGAAGAAAAATAACCCTTCTCTTCACTTCAAACACAATAAACTTTCAATTTGTTGGTCAAAATTTACGATACCGTGTGAGCATAATATTTTATGTGTCAAAATTAAGATAAACATTGTTATATCCAAAAGTTTTTTTTTCCTTTCCCACTCCTTATACTAAAATCAACAATTTTGAAGTTAACCCCTCAAGGACCAATGTCCCCTTGGGGGACATTTTGAGTTTGGATAAGGTACCACGTTCTCAATTCTAGGCATTATTTTCTGAGATTTTTTTATTGAACGGACAACTTTTGATTAGCTTTGCGTAGACACAAATTTTGTAGAATTCTGACTTACAGTTCAAAAG
Organism: Bryoerythrophyllum caledonicum; assembly: GCA_963971425.1. Classification (NCBI taxonomy): domain Eukaryota; kingdom Viridiplantae; phylum Streptophyta; class Bryopsida; order Pottiales; family Pottiaceae; genus Bryoerythrophyllum; species Bryoerythrophyllum caledonicum. Next base: position 24,449,465 of record OZ020517.1, on the reverse strand, counting down.
TAACAATTTATTTTCACTTACATATACAAATAGTGCAGCGATTTAGTGTGACATATCACAAATACTGACACAAAAACTCAAATTTCTATTGAATTTAGAAGTTATTTAAGTTTGGTCCATTTAAAGGAAAGAAAATGTCCTCTTAGAAAGGGAATTGAGATCTTTGCATCTACCGTCTGGATTTGTGAATTTCAAATATTTGAGATGGATATGAAATATGCAAAATATAAAGTGTATCGTTGATTCTCAGCACATGGTTGCATTGCAGGATTTTTTAGGACATCTTCTACACCTCTTCTATTTCTAAAATTTAGAGCACATGTGCCTAACATGATCCTTTTGAAGTTAACATAATAAATTCACGGCCTATAGTGCAAAAAGTTGCCATAGAAGGTGGTCGAAGTTTGTTGAAGGTGTTTAGTATGACCTCAAAAAAAGAGATTGTGTCTCACTTCAAAGGCTGATATCTTTCAATCCGTGCGGTCAAACTTGTCAAAATTTTCACCACACATTTTCATTAAAATCTAGTACAAGATCCTACGGTTAAATTTTCAAATTTTTTATTTGTATCATTTTGTGTTGAATGTGCTGAAAATGGCAGTTTTGGAGTGTTTTTGAGGAAAAATTGCCTTGGTCCTTTAGGGGTTAAAATTTAGTCAATCAACTTCAGAGATTATTTCCTTTCTATCTCTATCTACATAGTAAAATAAACAATACAAAACATTAAAAAATGAAAAAATAAAATGACTTTTCCTCGTGGAAAGATAGACTTGGGACTTGAGAGCGGAATTGGGTAACATTATGGGAACGCAATGGGAACGTTGGGAATGCGGCGTATATGGAATACAGCGTACATATGTATCTGGAATACGAATACGTGTATTCCGTGCTTGATAACGACCGAGTCACCGTGATTGCAGTTTCCGTCGATGGCTGCAATAAATCACTGTACATGTAGACTTCAAAATTCTCCTCTTGCTCATAAGTGAGAAGATGGACATCCACACTCTCTCAAGTTTTGCATCATCCGGCGAACACTGGCTTGAACATTGTAATGGAAACTTAGAGCTTTGGTAGCTAGTATGCTCAGTTGCATCTTTACAACTACTATGCAAACCTGGAGCTGCAAGTTTGGCAGCTGACCTTTTGCTGCGGCTCTGGAATCATGGCGATCAGGATGAAGGTCAAAGCTCTAGTGGCCGCCGCGCTGCTGCTCTTGATCGTCCTCTGGCTCGGTCTCGCACAGTAAGCCTTCCACTTCTTACAATTATTGAATGCGGATCTTCCTGTAACTTAGGGTTTCTTAAGAGCGGTTTGGTGCAATCGTGTAGGTACAACAACAAGTCGTGCGGCACCTTGTTGCCTCGGAAGGATGCGCCAGAAAGAATCGGCTTGTTGCAAACCCCGGGTAGATTTCTCCTTTGGACCTATTGTTTTTTTTGGTGCGTGTGTCGGTTTGTAGGGTACTGTGAGATTCTCTTGTGTTTGGAAGTTCCTTGGAGAGATTAGGGTTCGTGTCAGATTCTGTGGTGAGTGGAAGTGGCTCGTGGTGTTTTGTTTCAGCTGCGAAGAAGCAGATTGTTGATGTGGCGGAGGAGCAGAAGTCCATTGGGTAATGCCATTTGCCCATGCTTCACTTCTTTCTCGTGTGTGTATGTGTGTTTTCTCTTTAGGATGTGATGTGATGTATCTACTGCTCTGGCCTCATTGTAATTGACCTGTTGCTTTATGGGATGTCCGGATCCTTCACATACTGTAGCACCATAGCAGGGTCGCCAGAAAATGACTGGAAAAAGAAAATTAGAGTGTCCTGGAAATATGTATAAATTGCAAATCGGGAGCTCAAAAGTCAACAAAATCGGTTGGTAGAATGGGAGATCGTTAGCCAACAGAACCCATAGTCAGAGGTACTTTATCATCTGGACAGGTGCAAGATTGACGAGAAGAGTTCTCTGGCTGATGAAGTCGTAGGTTCTTACTTTTTGTTCTGTTTCACTGAGAGCTTTAAGAAATCTCCAAATCCTTAATGGAATGGGCTTCCCCGGGTTGACATTTGGTGCTGCAGTTTTTAATGTATAAATAGCCCTTTGAGTAACACAGATGTCGGTATAGAGACTTTTTTGCTCTGTTTCACCGAGAGCTTTCTAACGGGCATGGGATGTCCAAATCCTCCGAGAATGATCTTGCTGGGGCTGACATTTTGTGTTGTAGTTTATATGAATAGATTGACAATGGCTTGTGGATTTGCAGGTTGAGTTAGAAATATTTGTATGCAGACCTTCTAGCTCTGTTTCATTGGGATTGAAATTGCTTTCTCAAGGGGATGGAATGTCCAAATCCTTAGAGAATGGCCTTGCTGGGGTCGACATTTTGTGCTTATAGAGATTAACAATATCTTGTGGATGTGTAGGTTGAGTAACGTGCTCAAGGAAGCCATGCAGCACGGCCAAGTCGGCAAGCCAACCATCCACTTGGTAGAGGTCATGGCCGCTATGAACCACCCCTTCTTCATGTTCGTGTGCAGCAACTGCTTCTGCGACATCTGCGACAAGGTGCGGAACCTGGGCTACTGGTCGCCAGCCGAGTCACAAATCTTTCACCACGTGCTGCGCCATCACGGCTGCCAAGACGGGAAATCCTTGGTGATCGACATCGGCGCTCACGTCGGCTACTTCTCCCTGATCGCCGCCTCATACGGCTGCAGAGTGCACTCCTTCGAGCCAAACTCCGTCGCTCTCCGGTACCTCAACCTGTCAACCTCCATCAACGACTTCCACCAGGCCGTGACGCTCCACCAGAAGGGCGTGGGGGAGTCCAACACGCAGGGGGAGTACAAGCAGACGGATACCTGGGCACTCAACGGCTTCGTGAGGAAACGCCGCATCCTGGAGACGGTGGAGGTCGCCATGCTCGACAGCGTCGTGGACGAGGACGTCCTCCTCATCAAAATCGACACGGAGGGATACGAAGCTAACGTGTTTGCAGGTGCCAAGAACCTGCTCTCCAAGCGCAAGATTCACCATATCCTTGCGGAGGTGAAGCAGGCGAACGCGCCGTCCAAGAGGAGCCTGTTGCACACCATTTTCACGCAGGGTGGGTTCACGCATGTGTACAACTGGGATGAGGTGATCCAGCCGTTGTCGGTTCCGTTTCAGGAGTTCACTCTGCGAAATGCCACGCTTGTGGAGGTGACAAGTATTGTCAGAGACCCGGACTCCTATGCTTCCTTGAATTACCAGGATTTCTGGTTCTGTAGAGAGCCTCTGCCCTGGTTGTGAGATGCTCCTGTCTCTTCACACCAGACCTCTGTATATCAGTAGCTGGTTTCTTTTCATTTTTTTTTGTTTTCATCTTTTTCATTGTAATCAAATTCGTCCTCAGGGACGATTTCCTCTCCAGTTTCCGACTCTTTCCTTGGATCTGTCCGCTGGATTCTATGGCCGAGACAGGATTGAGCAGGAGTTGCAGATTGACAAGGCTTCAGGCAATGATGTAGGATCTACAGAGATCACACGAAAGGTTGTCGTTTTAAACCTCTAATCCTTTCTAAACTCATATTTCTTACTTGATAACTTCAACGCGCAGAGAGGAAGAATCAGCTGGTTTACAGATACCATCACTCTCGTTCTGGTATCGCTACGTCTCATGTTTCTTGAAGCCAGAATGTGTGAGCTTTGAGCTTTAAGCAGAATTGTCGGAAAATCTCATCCAAAAGGTGAAACTCAGATGAACATGTAATAAAGTGCGTTCTGATACAACCAAGTGCCAGGCCACCTGAGAGGATAAAGTTCACGAACCATCCGCAGCCATCCATCCGAAGGTGGTGCTCTCATCACCGTGAGCGTGACGGACGCCATCAGCACCATCAGCGCGTCACCCTTTTGATGGTTCTGATAGAGGTCAGCTTTTCCTCTCACATCTTTTTTTTCAGAAATATTCTGAAATCGGAAGAGAGAGTCTAGAGAGCTAAGAACCTCACAATCTCCTCAACTGGTCTGTTTTTCCAAACAACCTTACAGGAATGGAGGGTCCACAACGTGCTTTTTGCTGATGCAAATGGCCGCTTTTGTGGCTGGCTGGCGGACTGTGAAGCGTTTGTTGGTGGTTGGGATGAATGTGATTGAGGTCACGCTTTAGTATCTTTTATTTGTGGGTGAGTTTCTCAAGAGCGCGACAGTTGAGCCATCGAAGTTGGTGGCCTGTTTGAGAGCTCGTGAAGAGGCAATGAGTAGTGTTTCATCACGCTCTTGAAGAACACCTTATCTACTTGTGTGCAATTTCGGATGGTATGTGTTGAAGTTTAGGAAATGTGGCTAGTTTTCTAGACGTGAAGCTGTGAAGGTGGAAATCGGACTGAATGAAAGAGCTAGTGCAGGACAATCTTGCTCCTCCAGGAGCTGCTGCTGCTGCTTCTCTGTAAGTATGCCCGCCTTGATGATGTTCATGGCGGAGAAGTCGCAGGACGTCACCCGTGGTGGCTCTCCTGTGAGCGCAATTGTCAGCATCACTTCAACTTCTCCTACGCAGGTGCTGTTTTAGGATTATTATTATCGCCATGCCTACGACTGGAGTAGATGTTGAGGAGGTCAGGGGCAGGATAATTTCGGCCATTGGCAGGAGCCAACGACACAAGTCTAGCTGGGGGGCGAAACTAGCGCCGTTGCAGACATGGCCGCTTCCTTCTGCTACCCCGGAATGGGTCAGTGGAGAGAATGCAGAGGTGAGAATTTGGAGGAAACCAAAGCAGCAACCAGAGCACCACCACCAAGGCGGCGTTCGGGTGTCGTTTCCTCTCAGTTTTGGAATTGGGTCGGGCGTTGGCGGCGTGGATTCTGGAGGTCTCATGCTTCGTCTTGCTCGTGTGGAAGGCGGATGTGGTGCACAGAATGAGCATGAGTTTGATCACAATTTCAGGTACTTGTCACCTCATCTTCATCTTCTCCAGGAGAATTCAGTTGTTGTGATTACTACCAGAGCTAGGAAAGTAGGGAACTGGTCGCAGCAAGGAATACTCAACCGTGGTTCTCAATTGATATCAACCTAAAACATATATTCTGGTGTATACAGCTTGAGGATGAGGCGAAGAAGCAGTAGCAAGACACTGGAATCTGTGGGCAACGTTGTCGATGCTGCCAGCATCCTCCTCCTTTCACAGGTGAGGTTAGCCCTTTGTATTGTAGTACCTAGATCAAGATATTTTGCAATTTCTTAGGTTCACCATCACAATTTTTGATTTATTGTTTGGGTGGTATTTATCCATGAATGCAGGCATTCTGTGGCCCTGTTGCAACGGTTGCCATGGGTTGTATGGCAGTGGTGGGCTTCATCCAAGCGGTTGCTCCACACGTGATAGGTCTTTTCGGTTTGCAACATCACTCGTCGTCGTTGAAAACCATAGAGACGACTATTCCAGCTAGAGCTGAGGAATTCTCAGCAGCTTCGTTATTGCTCTCCATCGGCGTGCCTCTACTGAAGTCACAAAACCGACAACTCTATGTAAGACCTCTTCCCTGGAGGTTCAAGTAGTTAGTAAACCTTCAAACTCAAGTTAGATCTAGTTGTAGAGGTTTAAACTCATCCTCACTTTATAATTTGGGTATGATCAGGAAACATTACGTTGTGTGGGAGCGGCCATACCTGTGGGACTGGGCTATGCCATAACCAAAGCTCAAGTGAAGAAGCTGCCAAAGGGAGGATTCCGGAAAGGCGAAGCAATGTGGCGCCACAGACATCGATGGGCTGCACGTCGTCTCTGTGGTCTAATGAAAGAGTTTCAAGAGTAAGAACTCATATTCCATGGTCCAAACATTTGTAAAGTCACCTCAAGTCTGAGTAAGATTTTACCCCCTTTTTGTCTCGTTTAAAATCACTTCTAAAATGATGTTATAATCGTCTCGTAAAATGTTTGGTGCAGACCCTCTGCATTGGGTTGGTTAGTCGACCTCATTGAGAAATCAACTGCTATTCCGGGAACAAGAGGGTTTTGTTCCAGAACGTTGGCTGTACCTGCTCTCAACCAACAACTCTTGTACAATATCTCCACTCCGTTGCCTCTCTGCTTCAAATCCAGACAGAATTTACCTTATGAGAAAGAAGCTGAAAAGGAGATCGTCGTTTCTACTCCACCCGAGATTCTCAAACAGGTAAAAAAACTAGCCCAAGTTCAATCACATTCTAGAGTTATATGTCAGTCACTTAAAGTCTTGCCTCACTCATCCTCACAAGTTACAAATGACTCCTTCAGGACCCGAAGAAGCAGCTGGACATGACAATTGTGGATTCCTACGATTACAACGGTCATGCTGAGCGCATAATCGGCTCTCTTCCTACCAATGATTGGGAAGTGGTGGAGAGCAGTGGAACGAACGACTTTCTGAACAACCTCAGTGAAGTGCACAGCGGTTGGAGAGGGTTCAAACAGAAATGGTCCCTGTTTTCCAGGGGCTGCTGGCTTGCTGTGATCTTCATCCCTTTCATGGTGTTCGCTTTCATTCTCTACTTCATCTCGACTTTTTTATCTGCTGCTTGGCGAGAACATCTTCAGTGCGTTGTGTGGAAGGCGCTCCGGTATTGCTTGGAACGAGGAGGCGCTGCTTTTATCAAGTGGGGTCAGGTAGTTACCATGGTGAACTTTAATATTGTTTCGAGGGAGGATAACTCAGTGCATAATTTTTAGTTTGAAAAGTCTGTATCCTATTTAGGTACGTCTACCTTCTATGATGTGAAGTGCGATTGATTTGTGCTGTGAATGCAGTGGTCGTCAACGCGAGAGGATCTATTTCCAGAAAGCTTGTGCACAATTTTGGGCCGCCTCCACGACCAGGCTCCAACCCACAGTTACAAAGAAACTCGCAAGGCCATTTCGAAGCATCTGAAGCGTCCCATTGAAGCCATTTTTGATGAGTTCCCAACTAAACCCTGCGCCTCTGGAAGCATTGCACAGGTGAGGCTCCCTGAAAATCACCCCTCTTTTGATATACTTTACTACTCGTTCCTCTCTATCGTATGTGACATATATGGTGCAAGTTTATTTGAGTTAACAAGCTACTCGCTTGCATGATCAGGTGTACCGAGCTAGATTGAAGGACCGGGGCGATGGGACTCCTCTAGATGTAGCAGTGAAGGTATTATCATCACAACCTTTACTCTCTGGAAAATCTGTGGTCATTGAATTTGCAACTTAGCAGGTACATAACAAGAAGTGCAACTGTTCAGGTGCGCCATCCCTCAGTTGCTTTGAGGGTTTACCAAGACTTCCAAATAATGTCAGCAGTGGCTGACATTGTGCAAGGTCTCCCTGCGCTTCGGTGGCTCAATTTGCGTCAGAGTATCGATCAGTTTTCTCACACAATGACCTCCCAGGTGGGTTCATCAATAGAGAACAGTTTCCTATTTGTTGATTCTAGAACATATTCTAAAGTCAGAGCAATCGTATGATTGATCTATGCAGGCAGATCTTCGGGTTGAGGCGATTAATCTGCGAAGATTTTACAACAACTTTGATGGATTGCACAAGACAGTGGTGTGGCCGAAGCTCATACCTGATCTTGTAAGCTGCTTCCTCCTCAAACTCTATGGTCTCTTTGCCTCAAATAACTTCATCATAACCACCTTTTCCTTAAGGAAACCTCGACTCAAGTGTTGAGCCTCTCTCTTGTACAGGTTTCTGAAGGTGTGATTGTGGAGACCTTTGAGAGAGGAGCTGCATTACACGAGTTCCTGCGCAAAAGATCGTCACTCAACACACAGGTCAGTAGTTTAGGCTCATGATCTACTGTAAGTTGTTGGCATACACAGAACTTACAGGGTGATAATTGTGGTCGTTGCGTAACAGATTGCTGCAGTTGGCGTGGACGCATATCTCAAGATGATTCTCACCGACAACTTCGTGCACACGGATTTGCACCCTGGAAATATACTTGCTAGGATGGCAGGTATATGAATCTTAGCTGCTTTTTCCCCTCGCTGTAGAGCTATATAGGGGCTAACTTAATCATTCACAACGTGAAATTAAGAGGTCAGACCTCACCCTCACTTAACATGTCAGAACCTTAATACTAAATTTTCGCTGAACACTTTTTCAGAGAATGACAAGGGAGAGTGCATCGAACAGTTGCAACTCGTGTTGCTGGATTTTGGCTTAGCGGAGGAGCTACCGCCTCGAGTCAGATACCACTTCCTTTCCTTCATTATGAACATTGGCGGAGCCGATGGAGAGCGTGCGGTGTGTGATCATCTTCATGTTAACCCCTTGTCCACTTGCATCAGGAACTTAGATCCTTCTTCTTTACATTTGGGAGAATCTTTTGTCTCATGGTTTGATTGCACTATCATTTGCCAGGCACAGCATCTGCTGCAATTTTCCTGGCCAAACGTGCAACGCTGCCCAAGACCCGACCTCCTCACCGTCGACCTGAAATACTTGTTTGAGCGGGAATGTGACTTGCGAATCAAACCTATAGATCTCAACCATGTTCTGAAGCAGGTAACCATCCTTTCACCCAAAGTTATAGTAAGAGCAAAGAAAGTGGTTTCATGAGATCAATCAGCTGCCTTTCTTTCCTTTGAGCTCCTTCCAGATCAAATAAGAGCTGCTTTGAATGAAAAATGAGGGAGTATGTTATTGACACTTTGATCTTTTGAGGTTTTAATTTCTTTCTATTCCTTTTTGCTCCTTTTTGCAGGTGTTGCAGCTTTGTAGGAAGCACGAGGTGACGATCGACAGCTCGTATGCGTCGCTCGTGGTTGCAGTGTGCGTGCTGGTGGGCTTTGCACGGAGCTTGGATCCCAAGTTATCCATCATGGACGCTGCGGTGCCGTGCCTCTTCTTGTATAATCTTGTGGGCCGTATTCCCGGCGGAATCTACGGTTAGTTTATGCACTTTTGATCTTGCACCAAATTGTTGCCACATCTGTTAATTAGCAATGATGGACATGGTGAGGATTAGATTAGGATCTGGTGGATGAGAATGTCCACTTATCGCTGGCCTGACTGTTGTCGGGAGTGTGAAAATTTGTACCACTATAATCTGGATTGATAACTATCTGTAATTTTGCCCAAGCGTCAGCTAATTAAAACAAGTTCTTTGGAGACTACTGTTTTGAAATTCACCTCTTTAAGTGCGTTGATGTTGTTCTGTTGAATTTCAGATCCATCAAAGAATCAGTTTATTTTTTTGATTTCAATCAAAGTGGAATGCAGATTTGAGTCTCTAGTGTTGAGAACCCTTGGTTGGATTCACTTATAATAACGACTAGAGTTTAGTTTAACAGCTGAGCTCATAACACATCTAATGCACATAATTTAGGGGCAGCACAATGCATAATATCTTATTGTATTTATTGAGCATCCAGTCCATATACATGAGTCTTACCAAAAAAAACGTACCATCGTCATCCTCCACTTAATCTAACCATGATTACCAATCTTGTACGTCGATCAGCGTCTAATTCCTTCCACTATTTAGAGCAGGTGGAATACTTGCACATGCGGCAAAAAAAGTGTAGTGCATCTGGGTCTATCCATTTCACAAACAGCTCCTTATCTCTCACGACACTATTCTACAAATTATAAGGTTACACCTATGATCCAGGTCTGGAGTAAAAATATCAACAAACGTCAATGTGCACATCCTAAAAAAACTTGTATCCCGACAACGACGTCCGGCTTCGCAAATTCAGACAGAGGCCTGCTAGTGAAAATTAAATATTAATCTCCAGTGTACCTCGGTTGCAATCAACCGAGAAAAAAAGGCTTGTCATGAATATATACTCTGCTGAGTGAAGTTGAGAAAAGGAGGAGTGGTCCTTGACTCAAGCACTGCACTCTAACTTCTCTGGATTCATAAAAAAATGAGACTTGTGAACTCAGCTCCAAGATGTGCTGCACCTGAATTTTATTTGTTGAGAGAGTGTTGAAAAACGCACTCTGATCATGTGAATCCAAGGGAGGCGATGATGGAGACGAGCACATGCCTAAGCCCACGCTGGTTGCCTCTTCCCAAAACATGCAGTATCCCCTCGCTCTTGTGGAGCTCATGCTTCTGCTGGAACCTGTAGATCGCCAGCACCTCCTCACGCCCGGTCGTGTGCACGAAGCACTTGTAGTAGATCTGGTCCTTCTCCCTCACGCTCTTCACGAACAAGTGCTGCAGGTCGAGGTCGATCCTGCTTGTGCCTACAATCTGAATGCTCGTCCTGTACGTACGTAGTCGAGTCCTGCTTGTTTTGCGTGGTTAGCAAGCTCCCTGTCACGGATGCGACGTTCGCCACCACGAGGTCGTCGTAGGTGAGGAGCACGGTCTCCTGCGCCTCCTCCCATCCGAAGGTGCCCTTCTTCATCTTCACGCGGTCCGCGTGCAACAGTTAGGAGAATCCTCGGTCGTGGCTCTCGATTCGCGCACTCAAGGTGCGGTCTCTGGAGCCGGAGAGGCGCCACTTGGAGGTGGAGGTGGAGGTGAGCTCGACGTTGTAGGAGGAGGCGCCTTCGAGGTCCACGATTGGGATCACGACGCGCTTCTTCTTGAGAGGGAGGACCTCGTCGACGGGGATGGTGTAGGTGGTGACGCCGAAAGAGAGGCGGGAGTTGTTCTTCTCGGTATCGGAGTTCAAGATGAAGTCAGGTTCGCAGAGCTGGACTGTTTGGTTGTCGAATCGGCACGCGAACTCGCTCATCTTCGCGGCGTTCTTGTGGCTGGAGCTCGGGGCGGGCGCGACGACGCAGAGCTTCTCCAGGAAGGTGAAGGCCTTGGTGGAGTAGAGGAGGACGTCTTCGACCACGCGCTGGAGCTTGCTCAGGCAGGAGGGGCTGCTGCCGGCCGCGGCGAGGAGCGCGGCGTGCAGGCCATCGAGAGTGGAGAGAAGCTCCTGGGACTCGTCTTTCAGGAGGGACGAGATGCACTGGAAGAGCTTGCACTTCTCGCCCACGGCGGCGACCATCCTGGCCGCGGTGAAGTCGATGGCAAGCGTGTAGTCGTTCGGGGAGGAGACGCGGTAGCGAGGCGTGGGTGCGTTGTTGTCTTCAGAGTCGGAGGGCGACAGGATGCTCTCTTGGATGAGGCGCACGCTGTTGCGCGCGCGCTCCAGCTCCACTTGCTCGTTCAGCTGCGGTTGCTGGTTCGCGCTGCGTGCACACGAAAACAAGGAAATCAGACGCAAGCTCTTCAACGTCGACAGGTGATGATGCAAGCTCTCTAGAAACGTTGAGCTCTTTAGTGGCAACATCATGACATCATCTAGAACGTCTATGCCAACATGAGTCGGCGCAAGCTCTGTAGAATCTTCAAGCTATTCAACGACGATTGATGCAGCAGGGACTCATGTAGTATATGCCAATGTATACTTCAAGACAAGCTCAACTTGATGCCAGCGCCGGCGCTCGCTGCAACTTCAAGACATCAAACAGAACTATACCGACAGTCGATGCTTCAAGCTCTTCGACAAGACTGTATGACACAGTAGTACTGAGCCGCTGCTGATTCGAGACAGTTGATGCAAGCTCTGAAGAAACTTCAAGCTCTCCAAGGGCCAACAACATGACATCATCTAGCTAGAAGAGCTAGATACCAATGCTTCCGCGCAGGTGATGCTAATTTCGTACCTGCCGTAGTCTAATTCTTCAGGAGACGCGAGCCTCATCTCCAGGTGTCTGTTGCAGTTCATCTCGCTGGAGGCGCGGCGGCGGAACCCAAAGCACTGCATCATCACGACTATGATTCAACACCTGATCACAACCTCAACCAAATGATGCATGCCTCACGCTTCCAGGTGGTCTTGCATGTTCAACAGAAGATTACCCCCCGGCGGAAGTGGACCCTGGAAAAGCAGGCTGTTGGGACTGGGTACAGGCTGGAGTGGTCACAAGATACACGCCTGTTTGTTGTTGAACCCCTGAATCCAGATCTGTGATTCAATAAGGACCTGCATCATTGAGGTGCATCATTGAGATTCAAGATGAATATGCACAGCCATTGACAGTGAAGATTCCGGTGGGCAAGCACTCCGCCGGGGGCCAGGTTTTAGCCTGTCCAATCTCTCCTTCTCTTGGAGACTACACCGTTCACTGTATATAGGGTGCATTCATTATTGATGTGGATCATCTACACTACGTACATGAAGCACATGCATGTCAAGTTCTGATTGGGTATTCGTTTTCAAGCAAGTGCAGTCGGCATTGCATGCAAATTTTCAATTACTGTAGA
>OZ020517.1:24394066-24437065 GCA_963971425.1 Bryoerythrophyllum caledonicum | reverse complement strand
AAGCAGCATGGTGTGGAGGAGCAGCAGCAAGAATCTGCAGGTGGAATGGAGGTGATTCCTGTGAGCGTTGCTCAGGAGGTTGGTGTAAAGATTGAAGTTCGAAGAAGCAACAGACGCCGGCACATCCGAGATCGTTTCGTTCGCGTTCGAGAGGCTCTTCATGACCTCATAAACGCACACATTATCCAGCAACGGCCCAAAGTTGCCACTCATCTTGCTTTGGAACGTGACCTTCACCTTGATGTCCTGCTTCCCGGTCTCGAACTCGAACTCGTACGTGTTCCACCCCACGTTATCAATGGAGAATCCCGTGGAATCCATGTCCACGGCTTTGTTCAGCAACATGGTTGCACTCGGTTGCCCCTGCACCAGCACCAGAATCTGGCCCTGGACGGGGTTCTGCTCCTCCGGGTTGATAGCGGAGTCAAACAGCAAAACATGCGGCGTCTTCGGCTTGATGGCAAACGTGGTGGATAGCATCGCAGCGGAGTTGTCCGCGTTCAGGTCAAGCATCACCGCAGTGTTGTCCGTGGAAGCCTGGTACCTGGCAGCCGACGCGATCTTCAAGGAGCCGGCGTCCAAAGACCAGCTCAGCAGCGCGGCAGACGGTGCGTTCAGCGTGACGAAGTACGTCACGTTCTGCGTGTTGATCGTCGCGTCCATATCCTCGAAGCTACCGTTCTCCACGATGTTGCTGAGCGTCACTTGCACGTTCGCAACGAGCGGCCCGTACGAGCCTGGCGTGTCGGACTCCACTGTGAGAATCGCAGGTTTTCCTGTACCGCGCACGTTGAGCGCGACCGTTTCCCAGAGGATGTTACTCCTGGTGGTGCTGTGGTTGCTCACCACGAACGGCTCCAGCTTTGGTCCGAGACGCTTGCCGAAGATGTCGGTGAGGCCGAGGCGCATGGCTTTGTACACCGGGCCGCCGTCCGGATTGTCGGCCAAGCGGCACGAGACGGTGTAGAGCGCGCCCTCGCGGAGCGTGTAGATCGGCATGCTTACCACGCGCCCCGGGCCGTCTTTGTAGTTGAGGTGCATGATGGTGCTGGAGTTCACGTCCGCGGGAACTTGGTACACCTTAGAGTCCAGCATCTGGACGCCGCCTTGGGTGGCGGCCCAGAAGGGAACCAGCGTGTTGATGCCCGTGGCGATCACGTCCATCACTGGGTACTGGTTGAACACGAAGCCCTCCACGTTGAAGTCGCCGTTCTGAACCAGGTTGAAGGGGTCGGCGTGGACCATCCACACCGAAGAAAAAGAAGAAGCACACAACCAAAGGATGCACGCCAGAGCCTCCATTGCAGCACGGAAATCACCACAAGCCATGGATCATGGATCATAGGCCTACCGATGCTGCACTACGCCCTGAAGAGCAACTGTAACCATATCCGAGTTGGCAGGACCATGATACAACGCTCCAACCACCATCTCAAGGCTCTCATCATCCTTCTGCGATCCTGCGTCAATTATGGTGTGAACATCAAGCAAGTGACACTGCTTCGACGATGAGGATTTGTGTCATCCTCGTGCACCGCGCCTGAGCAGTTTGTGTCACGGTAACCATATCCGAGTTCATGACAGGATCATAAACTCATCTTAAAAAATGGCAGAAGGGTAGCAATCCAAAGGCTGTGTGAGTATCGACATACAACGCTTCAACAATCATAATTTCCACCCGAGCATCATCCTTCCTCCAACCCAGCGTCAATAATGTTATATATGAACGTCACTAAGTGAGTCATGGCCAAGGTTGATGAATCGTGACTCCTTCCCAGGCTCTGCCATGCCATTTGTGGTCATATTTCTAAAATATACTACTACATCGACACGACAACCAGTCAACTCGGATATGGTTACAGTTGGAGCGTTGCCTCTTGGCCAGGTTTCCAACCGAAACCACAAATGTGGTGAACTACAGGAAACACTGACCTTAACGACCAGATCGGCATGAAGTGAAGGGTCACCACTTCGCAACTCCGTCACAATCCGAAACTGACGTTCACACACGTACACACACTCTCAAGTTACACCGATGAGCCAATTTGAGGAGATCAATGCCACAGTACCATCAAGGCAAAGAGCGTACACATCCGCAGAAGGGAAGAAGGCATGGTCCAAGCAGAGCCGTTGCGAAGAATATGAACACCGCGGAGAAGCACAACGTTGTCAATGATAGGTCCATACTTCTCCGACATGCTCTCGAAGCTGATACTCGTCGGGGCGCCCGTCCCCATGTACAGAAAACTTTGCCTGTTCCACGTGATCTGGCTCCTGGAGTCCGTCGCATTGTACCTCGCCTTGTGAAGCTTGTAGTAGTTCACCGTGATCCCTGACATGGAGGAGATTCTCAAGGAGGAGAGCAGGTTAAGCGGTCCGTCCGGGTGCCTGGCGCAGTCGTACTGGACTGTGTAGAGAGTGGCAGGGTGCGGATTCGAGGTCAGGTTGAGCGTGGCGATGGAGCCCTGGGTGCCGTTGCTGGCGGCCGGGTTGTTGAGGTGGATGGCGAACACGCTGGGGCCGAAGGAGGACATCTGGTACGAGGAGCTCTGCAGGATCTGCACGCCGGCGCCGCCGGGCAACCAGTTGGGGATGAGCGTGGTGTCGGTGACGGTCGCGGGCACGGTGGCATTGTTGGAGGTCGTCACGTTCGTGAGCTCGAAGTCGCTGTTGAGCAGCCAGATGATGTCCTTGGGTGCCTTCGGTGCGGGAGCTGGTGTGTCAAAAACTTTGATCATGTCGTCGTCTTCTGGTTGCCATAGCTCTGAGCCTCCATCCACCAAGGTGGCTGCCAAGAAGAGGAGAATGCAGGTGATCATCGTTAATTGCATTCCAAACAGGGTGTTTCTTCTCCTTCTGCAGCTTAGACAGGCTGAGCATCAGCATCTCTAGACGTACAGGTCCTACAAGAAGGTGACAATGTGATGTATGAAAGGGCATTTCTACAAGACAATGACAAAAGGGAAGCTTACATGATTGGAGACGAGTTTGGTGAGTTCTCTGAGGGTTCTACAGCCAGACGCATGTTTGGTCGTCATTCTTGCATCATCACAGATCAGCCTGTCACCCTCACATTCAGAGCCCTGCATATTCCAGATCTGTCGTCTGGATTCAGGAAGCCAAACCTCCCAGTTCAAGAATGCCTTAAACTTCAAAAGCTGCACATACTTTGTCCGTGTTGGTCAAGGGTGGTCATTCTTCTCTCAAAAAATCAGGTCATATTCAGAATATAGAAAAAAAATCATCCACGAGCTCCAGACTAAGATGTCAACACCCTAACAAACTGCAAATTTCAGCTAGCTATGTGTAACCCCAACCGGAAGAAGCCAAAAAGGAAGTGAGATGTGGAGACGGACCGTCATTGATCTGCTCTTTCAGCAGAAAGAAACCGTCTTGTTCTCGTTAGTATCACATCGCAACAGACTACATCATCCAATAGATCCAACTTGATAGTAAAACTGATCATCGAACTCCTTCAATCAACTCTTCGTATCCAAAAGTCACTCCATCCATCCACAAACACAAACAAATACAATGTCCATGAGCATACAAATGAGACAATGTAAACAATGACAGATAAGGCTCTCAAAGAAACCTCCAACTGATGTGAAAGACCACAAAGCTCTTCCACACTTGGTTGACGGATAAGACCACCAAGCACTTCCATTCATTCAATGACTCTTCAGTGAGAAACGAAAAACTCCGGTGTCATCCAAACGAGACCAGGTTCAATATAGTAAAGCTTTGGTGAGCACAATTGCGTTGTAGAGGCTGTGAATGACAAATGAGGTCGCCAGGTTCCCGCTCCAGGCGTAGGCGCCTCCTAAGCAGCACCCCACCCAGAACAGGGACGGCCACCCTGGCGCTGAGAGATGGCTCAGAGAGAATACGAGGGCGCTAATGGCGACTGCAAAGGGCCATCTCATACGAGTCCCTAGAAACGAGAGCAGAAAGCCCCTGTACACATACTCCTCTAAACATGGAGTCAGCCCGCAGTATGCTACATATATCGCCACGCGTGAGAGCGGTGTGGCGCTGAGAAGCGATGTCAGAGCCGAGGATCCGTTGCTGATCTGTGAACAGAAAAATTCATGACACTGGATCAAGAACAGAAAAGAACAACACTGGAAGAAAGAACCAACCTACCAGCAACACCCTAGACCTACTCGCATGGCCATGAGAAGTGTTCAACACCCAATCAGAAACAAGAATAGCACTGCCAGAAAGAACCCACATACAAGCTGATGAAAACATGATGGAACTCAGAAGATAAATCCCAGTACCTCGGAAGAGGAAACCTCCTGAGTGACGCTTGCAGTTGCAGCTACTGCAGCCAAAAGAACCAGGAGGCCGGCAGCGGAGCCAGGCAACCAGCCCCTGTTCCTCCACACTTCATGGAACCGGAAGCGGAAGCAATCAGGCAAGGGCCCAAATGGCTGCAGCGTGGACTGGATCAGCCACAGCGTGCCTGCAAGCTCCATGGCCTGCACAACCACCAGCGACAAGGCCTGCAACACATCCATATATCAAACCCATTACAAGGTGATAACAAATAATCATGAAGTCCTCCAAACCGACGCTTCCAGGATTCACCTTGAAAAAACAAACATCGGCTGCATGATAGAGTTTCTTGTGAAGTCACCCGAAGTTTCAATACAACACCCCCTCTTTTCTCATTTCAAGTCAGCTCTGAAAGGAGCTCAAAGGAAGGCAAAGATTGTCTATCAGGGTTGACCTCATGCAAACCATTTCCTTCACTCTCCAAGACGACTAAAACCACTTTGACTTGACTTTCGAGACCACCAAGCACTTCCATTGAATGAACTGAAGGATGAGACCACCAAGCTCTTCTTCTATCGATCTGATAACTATTGTAGTCTAAAGACGAGGTGGTATCATCTTAAAAGTTCGGTTGAGTTTCCAAGTAACTGCACCACGATCAGATCCTAAACCCCAAACCCCGAACACATGGACATCACTACAACACGTGACTGTGACCTCCTCGCCTTCTACAAAACACAACATACCATCAAAAAAGGGAGATGTTATACGATACTACACAGCATACCTGAGTCTGTGGATCCGAGAATTGTTGGGGGATGAGCTTGGCAACGATGTCCAGCCCACCAAGGCCCAGTGGGATGTGAAACCCGGCCCAGAAGACGACCATGGTGGGCGCCACAACGCTGCCGCCCCATGGAAGCGTGGATGGCAACCTGGAAAACGCTTCCGCCTATACTCTTTGCCACTGCACAGCTGTTAGAAAACAACAATGCACCAAGGTACCATCTGAAACTACACGAGACGAATAGCAGAAAATCAATCCTAAACCCTAAGAACTAAACATGAAGCGTTACGAACAACACCCACATTGAATCACACCGATTCCGAGCCCTCCGTCAAATTCAAGCAATTAAACAAGTGCTCATCAATTCAAAAGGCTCGACAAGCACATCCTAAACCCTAAACCCATTCTTATAGCTTAGGGTATCGTCCTAAACCCTAAACCCTGAATACGATCACTGAGCACATCCTAAACCCTAAACCCTAAGTACGTCGCATCTACAAAAAACTGGAGTGTCACAATAGGATCACTCCAATTCTGAGATTACACCAAACAAACAAGCACTCCTCGCATTAACCTAAGATAACACATCAATCCCAAATTCTCGATGATGATCCCAAACCCTGAACCCTAGGAACCTTCAACCTACTATTCCAAAGAGCAGGAAACCGAACCTGAGAAGACGACCCGACATCCTCCACCTCTTCTCGGCCCTCTTCTTCACCAGGAACTCTTCCCTGACAAATGTGGGAGAGTCGCCATGCGGACCTGAGCCTGAGCGCATGATCCACCCCGGGCCATGTGCACAACGAGCTCTTCCTCGGGGTTACGATGATGCCAGCCTGATGAGGATGCAAAGCCTGCGCGAGCCCCGGTGCTGCTGCACTTAGTGGCACCATCCTCCCTTCACACAGCCCTGATTCAGAGAACGATACCTAGGTTTAGGGTTTAGGGTTTATGAGCTAATGGCACCACTGATGATCCCCAAGAGTTTGCAACTTCCCTTGAGCCACTTCTTATCCCTTTAAGGACCCTGATTCAGAGAACGATACCTAGGTTTAGGGTGTAGGGTTTATGCGCTAATGGCACCACTGATGATCCCCAAGAATTTGCAACTTCCCATAGTTTGCAAATTTGGGGGAATGATACTTCATCTTTGTTTCATCTGCGTCCTAGCTTGGATCCATGCGCTTCCAACAAATGTGGTGAAAATGCACGCCAGAATCTGACAGGCAAACTATAGTGATGTTTGTAGTGACCAACCGTGATGAAATGTGCCCACTACGTAGGTGATGTAATGAGGAGCCGCAATGAATGTACCCACTTGTGGATTTCCTAGGGATATCCTTAAATGGCTCTTTTTAAGGTTTTGAAGGTGCATTGTCATGTCCTTTTTTGGTATCGCATTCAATTGATTACGATTGTGAATTTTGGCTTTATCCTTAGTTTTGAGTAGGATTATTTAAAGTTGGAGATGTAAAGTATAATCATGGGAATGTGTGTAATATTGTTAAAACCTATTTTATGACTCTTATACCTTTAAGGGTTAATATGTGCAATATCATTTTTTTCCTTTGATGTTCATATGCTTACAAACCTTGTAGAGATTTTTATACTCAAAATTCATGGTATGAAAACCTCTCTAATTGTCAAAACTCCTTTGTACGGATTTTGGTCCTTTGGAAGTAAATTTAATGCTCTGCACCTTTATAACCCTAAATCTCAATAAAACAATTAAACAAAATCTATGCTTCTCTTATGTAGATGTTAACACAAAGTAACAAAACATACACCAAATTCCCTAATGTATTTCTTCATTCATTATTGATTTAATGCAAAATATCTTATGCAATGTAGAGGATGAAAAAGGTTAAGTTATTGCAATGTACCATCAAACCATAATCCTTATTAACCTCTAAAACCCTAACTTGGCATTTTCCGTTAGAAATACTCTAAAACTATACTATCAACAAGTGGCAAAAAAATCTAGTTTTGAAGTATAATTTTGGGCTTCTAACCGTAGGATCTTAAATATACTTCCATGTAAACATACCATTTATTTTTGCTACAATCCATGGCACGGATAGAAAGATTATAGCGTTTGAAGTCAAGAAAATGGTTCATTTTCCTCCTTGCGATGAGTGGACAGGCAGACATTACATGTCAATAAGAGGCATGAAAATCACATTTTAAAGTGAAATTTTGGACTTTTAATCATAAGATTTTTATATAGACTTCTATATACACATGCCATGGGTTTTTTGTTGCAATCCACCGCACGGATATGAAGATGATAGCACGGTTGTCTACATAGACAAGCAGGGGCCCAAAGACAGTGAACAGACGAACAGAACGGACAACACTTTTTAGCGGACAGTTGCGTGTAAAAAAAATTACAAAACCTGAATCAAATTTACAACTTATCCAATGGAAAAACACGTATGTTGACACGTCATACCACTTTCCACGTCACATCGTAGGGTCGGGCGCGCGTACAGCATTTGGGGCGAGGTGTACCATTGAGTGGCGGGCGCATATCATTGAGGGTTGGGCGCGTACCATTGAGGATTCGGCGCGTATTGTCATGGTTCGGACACGCAGGATTTGCGGCCTCGCGTGTACCGTTGTGGGCTGCAGGCGCACCTGCTTAGTTGGGTTTCTGGCTCACTCTTACATTCCATTGTGCGGAAATTCTAAAAATCTACAAAAATATCCTTAAACTACAGTAAGCTCTAGCTCGAAAAAAGGAAAAAGAAAATTAGAGGTCTAGACTAAGTGTGGAACAATTGATATATTAGAGTTGTTCAACAAATACATTTGAGTAGCACAGCGGTACAATTACCACATTGGATTTAAAAATAATCCAAGTTAGTGATATTAATTAATACAAACTCTAAACCAAGGTAGTGAAGATGAGGTGCTATACCTCTTTAGTCTGCGAGTATGGAGCTCCACTCAAAGATCATGCAGTCAACCACCTAAAAAAGATAGTTGAAGGCCACGATATCCAAGTCAAGTAATGTGAGATGGGTAGTGCGCGACCCCTACATTTATACTTGCAGGCAGGCGTGCACGCGGCACGGTGGATTGGGCGCATGCCATAGGGGGACTGGGCGCATTCCCTAGAGGGTCAGGCATGTACGTCTAGTAGTTGCGCGCGTACAAATAAAGGTCGGGCGCGTGGAATTTGGAGGTCGCGCGTGTACAACTGGTGGACAGGCGTGTGGATAGGGAGGGTGCGCGCGTTTGGTGGGGTCAGGCGCGTACTTATCAAAGCGGGGGCGTCCTAATCCGGGTCGGGTGCGTGGCATCTGGGGCGCGCGCACACGGTTATGGGGCAGGTGCGTACGGACTTTAGGGGTCGGGCGCGTGCCAGATGGGCGCATCTATGCCCGCATGCAAGAGATCGGTAGCGCCAACGCCACTATAAAAAAATATTTTCTTAGTTTAATATTTGCCTCTTGTAATGGATCCTTGTCCTAGTTTTTTTTGTTCTTTGCTAGGAACCAAAGGGAGGGCCACCACACATTTTGGGGGGTTTGGCTTTTTTTTTAAATCTTGTTTGTGTAGACTTAACATTATTGCAATGGCCTCATATCTTAATACTTAAAAGCACCATGCAAAAGTTGATTTAGATGCTCGAGATGCATCTGAGCTCCCTCCTACAATTGTTGTGCTGTCAAGCTTTCATCCTTCCAATGAACCAAAGGCACCGTCTAGGAGGGCAAAGCAGAAAATGTTTGCGCATGAGGAGGACGTGGGGTATCCATCGAAGGAATATATTGCATTTCTTTGAGGTGTGGCATTACAATATTATCGTTGGTGGTGTGAAACTGACGTGGTGCGATTCCGTCAAGTGTACTTGGAGAAGGAAGAGCTTGGAATCATGTACCTACAAGTAGTCTACCTCAAGTTACAATTTGAACGCGCTCTAGAGACTTTTGACTTGTACAAGGACGCATACACCATGTACCATTATACCTCATTCATGGAGAGAGTGGTCACTCAATGCACGAGTAATGCATCGCATGTATTCGATTGCGAGGTAATAAAACCTGGAGGGGGCCATCATCTCCCTCGAGACTTAGAACTTCGCAAGTTCCTCGAGGGTGTGAAAACTTTAGTCAGCAGCTTTTCAACCTCTCGTACGAGAGGCATGCCTTGGAATGAACAAGCAGTGAAGTCGACCGTGGAGATGCATATGTTATACAACGTGCAATTCCTTCGAGAAGATGTCGGAGTCTATGGACTCTCCGGATATAATGCCATTGGTGGATATGGAAGGGTTCAAAAGGCGCACATGGTGGATGTGAAGCCATTTTGGCAAACATGGAATTTGCCCGGAAAATGCCAACGGCGTCCCATCCAAAGGAGAAATTTAGACAATGGTGTCACGAAGCCATGATATGTCATGTTGCACACCTAAGATTTATAAGGTTTTCAGAAATTAATACAAAGAATATGGATGCGTACACATTGTGGCGGAATGGTGGTAGTTGGGTCCATTTTAAAATCGTTGATTCAAAGGCAAATCTGGCCGCTTCAAGCAACACAATCCTTTCAACTCCATACATTTTGGCAGAGGACACTGCATAGATCTTAGCCTTTCAAACGAATAGGGCAAGACTTGCTTGGGCTTTGATGTACACCATGGCCCAAGTCTACAAGGCAAATGTCATTCATAATAACATTGCTCCCACAAACGTGCTTCTCTACTTTCCTCCAGAGAAACCAGGGTCCGTCTTCATTGACGTTTGTGACTAGGGAATTGCGAGCCGAGTGTCACACAAAGAGCCATCAAAATATGGATTTCGGACTGACACGGAACTTGACAATCAACGCCGTACACGACATTGGGTAGCTTTAGAGTTGTTTTACAAATTCAGCCCACAAAATTTGGAAACGGCCTTGAATGTGATGCAACGGCGACACCATTACACCCAACTTGCCGATTCATACTCTATTCGGTGGATGACCAAAGCTATTTGGTCGAGAGAATCTGACTCGGCATTCTTCAAATCAATCGTCAAGACAAAGAACGCCGGTCTCCGGAGGAGGCCGGCGTGAATAAAGTGTCTGTTCGTTCCACTTCTAAGACCATGCCCACTGGACAAGGAATTAGTAAGCTGGAACTACTTCCCCTTCTCGAGAGTAGATACTATGTGACAAGTAGCCAGAGAACCACAAAACCATCCAAAAAGAGCAACAAGGAAAGAGGAGGGAGAGAGGGGGATGAGAGAGAGATCAGGGAAGATGGAGAGGGGAGAGATGGAGAGTAGGGTGCGTTTTGCAATGTTAGGGATAAAAATAAGGTAAAGTCGTAATTTTTATTGGGGGTCTTGTGTATCGGAGAGGGCTTGGTTGTTTTCAATTTTGCGTTTATGTAGAAGGATGGACATAGCATGTTGTATGGCAATGGTGTTAATATTTTTGAAAGTGATTGTAACAGTATCAATAGGAATTTTGAAGGTATCTTCTAGGGTTTTTATAGATGGGATAAAGGTAGTGGCACGTGCGTCGGTTGTGGTTACAATAAGGGGGTCCACTTTCCATCCGAGGGCAGTAATGTCATCAATAAGGGGTTGGTATTTGTTGATTTTATTTTCAATTGTTTCTGGGGAGAATCTGTCATTACAGTATGTAAATTCGATGAATTGAATGGTGTAGTCTTGATTAATGTGGTCGGATGGGGGGTCATTATATGGTAGGCCTCTAACGCATAGTATGTTTGGTTTGAGTCGAGCATTGCAGTGGCATCGTTGAGTTTCACATGTACATGGGAGTAGCCATGGTGGAACCATATTTTCTTATGGATTGTTGTTAAAGGTGCCGGCATTCATGAGGATAAAACATCTCAATTTGTTATGGGAGGTAATTAGTTAACGGATTTCCCATACGGCTTTGTTATGTCTTTTGACAATTAGGGAGTGTATGTGGTGGTTATGACATTTAACCCCTAAAGGCCCAGAGCATTTTCGCTCATGAAACACTTCAAAACTGCCATTATCAATAAGTGGCAACAAGATCTGACATTAAAGTCTAATTTTATACTTTTAACCATACAATCTTAAAATAGACATGTATGTGAACTTATTAAACAATTTTGGATGCAATCCACCGCACGGATGTGAAGATTATAGCGTTTGAAGTGCAAAGAAAAGCATTTTTCCCTCCTTGCCCGACAAGGTCAGCCTACTTTGACTAGGTATATCTTCTATCTTTTACAATGAAATGTGATCAAATCTTTTACAAATATGACTCATATGTTGTTAGCTATTTGTGTGCAAAATTTGAGGTCCATACTAGGGGTAATAGGTGTAGAAATATATACTTTAGTGAAAGGGGGTAAAAATGATGACAATTACTACATAAGTGATATGAAATTCTTTGTTTCATACAAGTTGTTGCATTTGAGAATCCCAACGGTGTGAACTTTCAATTTATTTTTTCACTAATTTAAGAAGAAAAAACGACTAAAAATAGTGAAATCCCTAATTTTCATGAATTTATGGAATAAATGAAGCATTATGGGGAAGGGCAGTGCTTGAAATTGGGCACACTTCATAATATATAGGGCCACGTCATTTACCCACTCCACTTGAAGTCGGGGTCTTCATGGATTAGACTTCGAATGTAAAAAGAGTCTTCAAAACATTCAATAAAAAAGAAATAAACATAACTTCTTCATTTGTGGTACGCGGGACCCACCGCAGCGAGGCTACTGCCTTGATGGCGGCAATTTCCACAGTTTTTTTTTTTTTTTGTGCAAGCGTGGAGGGGCGTCGACTGCGGGTGGCGGGTTATTTGCTTCTTCTTTTTTCTTTTTTTTTCCTCCACCTTGGAGGGGCGTTGACAGTGGGCGGCAGGTTTTTTTATTTTTTTGTTTTTTGTTTTTTTATATGTTTTTTTTTGTTCTTTTCCATTCTCATTTCTTGTGTTCATGTTTTTTGGGTTCTTTTTTGTTTGATTGCTTTTCACATATTTAAATATAATTTATTATCCTACGTTGTGGTCGCTTTTGTACATAATTGATTCAAAATGGGAAGTCGTACAATATTTTGGAAATTTCAAAGGACTTGGCTAGGTGATACCACTGTAATATCATAGTGACACTCGTACAACATCTAGGTGATATCCGTCCAATGTCAGGTGATACCATGTGATACCCATTGTATCCGAAACACATGCATTAAAAAATATTATATCGACACGCAGGTGTTGAAAGGGACCATGGCATATCGTATTACAAAATTACCGTAATAAATTGTGTACTTTTTTTTAATTGAAAATTCAACATATTAATATTTTATTACAATAAAATCATGATAGATTTATTTTTTCATATTTTAAAAAAATTCCATATAATTTCAATTCCCTCTTTCAATTTTCCTCTATGTTTATTTTGCATTTTAACTTTGTTCACAATAGATTTGATTATCTGATTCACTTTTGTAAATTGATGAAGTAGTATGGCGACATAGGCCGGCCCAAGACTACCTTGGAGGTTGACTTGGCGGCCTATGTTTACGTGCTACAGGACCTCTTCCATTTGGACCAGTTTGAATATTCTTTCACACCCTTCCCTTCATGCCAGCTTGGTGTATGTCTTATTGCCCTAAGTAGTTAAATTATTTTACTTCTTGGAAAAAATTATAAAAATATATTAGTGGTTCATTTTTATGAAACATCATCTTTTTTTCCATCCTTCGTAATGAAAATTTATTGTCTATGTCTTGCAAAATGAACCTCTAAAAGACCAAGATACGTTTTTATGATTTTGTACTCCATTGATCAAAAGATTCTAGAATGTTTTATAATATGTATTCTTCTAATGAAGTGTACCTTCATGGTACAATTTTTTTCACTCTTTCATTGTATTCATCTCTCAATTTGTACAATAAAATTTCAAATCATATTTATCACAACATATCAAATACTTTTAGACGAAGATACTACAGTTACATTTCCAAATATCCATCATTCATACCCTTTCCTTCCTTCACCCTCCATGTAAGTATTTTTCCTCCAAAATAATATAGATTTTATCATTTATTTCATGTTAAATATCAGAAAGTGATGTTGGTGGTAGTTTTATGAAAAATATAATTTTTCTTTCATCCTTTGTAATAAATATCTATGTTCTATTCCATGTAAATTTATTCCCTAAAGGACCAAGAGATTATTTAATGAATATGTAGTCTATGAATCAAAAGCTTTTAGGATCAACCTTTGATTGATGAAATGAACCTTTGTCGTACCATGTTTTTTATTTTGATAGTGTTCATCTTTTAATTTATACGATGAATTTTTTAAATATTTACCAAATTCTCTCGGCCAAGTTTTGAAGAAGATTCCACAATTACATTCTCAGAAGTTCATTTTCTCGATTTTGCATCAAAGGTATAGTGATTACTCTAAACTACCTTAGGCATGTAATGGTTTTGAAATGCAATCATATGATTTTCTTCTCCTCATCTTTGATGTTGTAGTAAGAAATATGTGAACTTATTTGACAATATGAAAGCATGTTTGGAAAACAAATGATTTTTTCACATGTTATTTGGAACAAATACTTTCACGTGGTTTGTGGATGTAATATTCAAACTTTATTTGGACATCCAAGTCAAACACTATTGATACATCCTAGACAAGGGTGGGAAAGCCCTATATCTTTTCTACATAAAATCAAAATATGTTGATATTTTTAACTTTTGAAAACAATATATGGCGAAATCTTTTAAGTTGACCGTTTGGATTATCATTCAATATTTAATCCGTTTTCCAATAAATTAATCGTGATATGTCAAAAAAAAATTGAATTAGGAGTGCAAATCAACAATATGTTGTATTAATGAAATATATGGATGAAACACATATATTAGACACCAATATTTGTTAGACATAAACATTTGTTAGAGACGTATGTTAGACATAGACATTTATTAGGCATAGATAGTGGTTAGATATAGACAGTTGGTAGACATTTGTTAGGCACAAAATTTTGTTAGACATTTGTGTGATATACATAAACTCATAATATTTGTTAGACATAGATAGTAAATTCACAAAAAACATTCTTTGTTTATGTATTAAAAAATACATAAATTGACATATGCTATTAACAGTCAAACTAGACATTTATCTATCTACGGTTGAGGCGCTCATGCCATATTTGGAAACACCCTTTTTTGAAACACATGAATCTATATCCACATGTTGGACAATAAGTACGAGGTTGTGCATTGCAAATAACACATACCCCACGAGGATTGTCCGATATTACCGGATAACATACGGATCCTCGATTAAACATTGCAAAAACTTCACGCACGTCTCCTCTTTGCCAATTCTTGGTCAATGCCTTACACATTTCTTCCATAAATTGTAAATGTGTTAGAGGATCCTAGGTGGAGAGCAGGATTTGCATTTTTCTACATAAATAACATACATATTTATCAATGTCATATCTAGCAAGAAAAAAAAAATCCTATGCCACCACTTGTGCGTGCGATCTTGAGTAGCATACGACGCCCTTAGTTGATCGGCAACATCCACACCTCTCATATGTATAGTATATTCCAAATGAATTGGTGATGTCGTTATATTTTCACGAATGGCTTCGTTTTGTCGAGGAACCGTAACTTCTGAAAAACCAAGAGTTACTCGAGGCAATGCATGCATAGAAAGCAAAATAACAGGTTTCTTGTCTTTTCAAATGACGCATGCACATTTCCGTGATGAATGCATTCTCCACGCAAAAATACCTTATCGCTCTCTAGCAAATGCTCTAATATTTTTACATATACTAGGAATGCCAACTCTATTAGATCTAATTGTACCTGTCGCATAAATGCCACGATCTAATAAACTCAAGAATAGCACTATACTTGTAAAATAATTATCCATGACCAAAACACGTCCTCTATGTCCAATGTCTTGAACCAAGTCTAAAACAACTTTGTGAGCTAGTTGAGGCTCTCCTCGTGAAGTTGGTGGAAGATTGTTCGCAACCGGTGTTTTACCGCAATACACCTCAAAATTCCAAACATACTTTGTAGTAGAACATGCTACACACCATATTTTTATTCCCCACTTTTGCGGTTTCTGTGGCATATTTTGACGTAGTGGGTAATATATACATTTATATCTAACCATCATTTCATCCACCGTACAAAATTTACCTAAATGCCAAATTCTTTTACAATTATCCCGTATAGAAGTTACGAGCCATCGAATTTGCCCTATTTTGTCATATCCAGGAAGCTCTCTATTTCTTACATACGTATTTGCATCAGTAACATGTAAACATCTCATAATGGAGAAAAATCGGGTTCTTGTCATTAGGTTTGATATAGTAGAGCAATGGAGAACCGAATCTTTCTGATACCAATAACTTTGCATATTTGGTTGTCTTTTCATACCCATGTACAAACATATCACCAAAAATACTTTCAAACATGGAATGTCAATATCCTTCACCAAGAATTGTACCATTGTCCTCACTCGAACTCTTATAAATATCATCGCTCTCGTCATGTAAAATTGGAAGGTTCAATTCTTCCCCATCAATATGTGGTTGTAAAATAGGGCCAAATCCATGTGGAATTGTTTGTTCATGCATTCCTTCCTTGCCATATCATTCGCCCACAATATCATTATAATCCTCATAATGTTGAATGATCATATCTATAATACCAATATCCTTGTCATGATCCGCAATATTAATGTCTTCTTGAATTGTCCTTCCTCTACCTTGCATGTCCACCCCCACCCTTTCAAGGCTCCCTTCCACTCATGCATGACCTCCAACCTTACTTTCATGTCTCCTCCTCCAATCCCCTCTCATTCCTCCTCGACTCCCTCTCATCCCTCCCCAACCCCTTCTATTCCCTCCTCGATTGCCTCTAGTTCCACTTTGATAACCATCCTCAAAAACCTCCCTTTCCCCCCAATATCCCCCATGCCCATCCTTAAAACCCTCGTAATACCCCCCTACCCCCCCTGGTATTCCCCCACCCCCCCCCAATACCCACCCGCCCCCCCTAACCCCTCCACTAATACCCCCCTAACACCCCCCTAACCCCTCCACTAATACCCCCCTAACACCCCCCAAACCCCTCCCCTAACACCCCCAAATTCCTCGCCTAATATCCCCTAACCCCTCCTCTAATAACCCCTCTAACCCCTCTCATAATACCCCCCCTAAACCCACCCCCGATACCCCCCTGAACCCGCCCTCAATACCCCCTTCCCCCCCCCTTCCCCCCCGTCCCCCTGTACCTCCACCCCGATACCCCCCTTGCCCCCCTTGCCCCTCTCAGTTCCCCGCCCGCCCCTCCCGATACCCTCCCCCGCCACTCCCGATACCCCCCTTGCCTCCCTTGCCCCTCTCGATACCCCCCTCCCCCCCGCGAGACCTCGTCCATGTCGCCTTCTTCCCGTAGGCCGCCGCAGACACAGACTGTCGGAGCGCATTGACAGGCCTCATGTCCACGCTAATGCAGGAGCAGGCTGGCGCGCCTCCCCAGACTGAACCCCGCCCATGCATGTATTCCTTGCTTCAACGGCTAGATCTCCACGCTCCTCCTCCTCGACGTCTTCTTCAAGGAAAATAACTTCTTCTCTCACTGTGTGAAGCTCTCCAACTTCCTCTCAATGCCAGTTACTCTCTCCTCTCTCTCAATGGTAGTGTACATATCCTCTGTCACTGTGCCATGCTCTCCGTCTCTCCTGTGTATACCAAGCTCTTCATCCTCCATGTATGTAGTACCAGGATTATCTCCTTTCACAATTGCTTGAATGTGTAATCTCACTCGTTTGGGTCTATTTTCACTGTTGAAATCGATGTTGTGCAGGAATTCTGGAGGCCAACAAAGCTCTTCCACACTCACCTCATCAGGAACGTACATACCTTCAGCTCCTTGAATTTGCATGCGTCCTCCCAACAATATTCACGCTCAAGCTCCTCAGGTACGCTAGTGAACCGAGTCTCTTTCCACTCCGAAAGATCTACAACGTGTCAACTCTGTGACTGATACTTGTGATACCATGGGTTTATGTAGAATTTTGTTGATGATGCTTGTCTATGGAAGGTGAACATTGAAGTAGCATTATTGAAACTTGTGCATTGCACTGTATGCTCTTGCATTGTATTCTTGCATGATGACCAAGTCTCCATGCGCGATAATAATTTCACGAGGTTCAGCTTGACCGACAAAGTCAGAGTTGATCTAGTGGAGTTGCAGGTGACGTGGGCTGGTGAAGCTGTAGGTAATCACTCCGCTTGGAGGAGCAAATGGCGGAGCTCCAGCTGTGAGCATGTGTACGGCGTTGACGGTGGGTCAGAAAGGTGTAGACTACGTCAATGCATCCGCACCTTCAGAGTGCACCTTCAAGTCTATATCTTCACAATGCATTATCAAGCTGCTAAAGAAGGGTGGTGTATTGATGCATGGTCGCACCTTCAAGTTGTTGAAGAAGACTGTTGTGTTCTCATTCCTGGTCCGCAGCTTTGGCTGCCAACAATTATCTGAATTTTTTAATATAAATATATTTTTTAAATATATTTTTTAAATAAAAAATTACTATATTAGATAATCGATAGTGTTTGGACCTCGAGCTCAACAGTGCAGACTTGAACTTCTTTTCACTGCCACCCATGATTTCTGTTGCCCCCTCTTCCTCGCCCTTTCTAACCGACCATAGTGGTCCAGTTTTGTTCTCAAATTCCATTGGTTGACATGGCTGCCCCTATAGGCCAGAGTCCCCACTTTCACCTTTGATGGTTAATAACTTTTGAACCATATATCCAAATCCACTTTTGAAAAGATCCCCAAATAGATTTCATCAAGAACAATTCCCTGTAAAATTTTCGTAAGAATCGGAGCATTTTTTCCATTCAAAGGTACATGCCCAAAATCCAGAACGTACCCCGCAGGTACACTTGGGCTCTTAGGGGTTAAGTAAAACATGTAGCCATGTGTCGGGGTCCGTGGAAGTGCATATGGGGCATGTTATAGATGGGAATCTTTCTATTCCAAAGAAGAGTTGTTTTCGGGCGTTTCCTATAAATTGATCGGTACGGAATTTGATGAGGCATGTTATTTGCGAGTCGGAGATGGTGGCATTCTTCCAGATGTTTGTAGAGAGTTCATTGTCTATGTTGTTGTTGCCAGTCCATTTTTCTATGTTAGGGAAGTTTTCTGCGATTGTGTCAAGGTTGTTATAGAGGTCTTGTTTCTTGAGATATTTATCAATCGTCAACTACATTGCTTTTCAAGTAAAGATTCACAAGTTATTGGAGCGAGATCCAATTAATCAGTGGTCAATCTCCAAAGTGGTTGAGGAGCTATTGGCAAAGCCATTCAACTTTAAAGTACCGGACGCTTGCTTTCG
Organism: Bryoerythrophyllum caledonicum; assembly: GCA_963971425.1. NCBI lineage: Eukaryota > Viridiplantae > Streptophyta > Bryopsida > Pottiales > Pottiaceae > Bryoerythrophyllum > Bryoerythrophyllum caledonicum. The sequence goes on along the minus strand of OZ020517.1, from coordinate 24,418,605 downwards.
CTATGAGATGTAGCAATTTTGGCTTGGTGTTTTGATAGTCAAAGTAAATTTTTGATCCTTTTGCAATATAGACTAGCATCGTGATGTAATGGTGTGTAATGCCCATCTCGAAATCAATTAAAAGTTTAACATTTTGTGGTTTTAGTGGTGTGAATAAATATATGCAAACAACTCCACAATCCCACCTCCAAACAGGCTGCACGCGCCCAACCCCCTCCATGCGCGTGTGCGGCTCTAAGCTCGTGCGCCCAACCTCCTCAGCAAACGTGCCCAGCCCCCCATGCGCACAACCTCATGGGGATGCGCCTGGATTAAATGTTTGTATACATAAAAGACAAGATTTTTTTTGACATCTTAAATGATAGTAATTACTAATATCTTTATATGAATGAAAAGTCTTAATCTCAAAAGAAACTACTAGCAAAATTTTAGAGTTGCTCGCACTCCTTAGTTTTGCACTGAGAATAGCACAACATTCTTTTTAAAGGTCTAGTATGAAAAAAAATTATATTCCTATAAAGCTACTACTATGCCACATCTTCATTCAAATCTTCAAATTTTCATGATCAAAATTGAAACAGTAGGAACTTCTCTAAAATAAGAAACGTCCTCCTAAGGAGAAATGGTCCGTTAGGGATTAAGCATGATATTATTTCATTGTTTTGTAGAGCCCGACAACCTTATCCCTTTCTTGAGGCCAATGAGCTTTTGTTGCCTCTGAGAATCTACAAGTGTTGAAGATCATGCATGATGACATCTACGCATTGGATACATTTCAGCTTGAAAATCTACATACTCGTATCAAGGAAATCGCTGTTGCTCGCCGATGCTTGCACTAATTGTCGTGGCAATGGTTTCAATACATGCCCATCTTCCTCCGTGTCTAAGTTATGGTCTATTTTTTCCTTTGAGGTGGCCTCTAGTGCTTGCTACAAAGGTTCTTGTGCCAAAACGACCCATATATGATCGTTTGGCCCTAAAGGGCAATCCCTTTATTGCCCATGGGACCCAAAATGGGACTCTAGAGGTGTTAAAACTCAATTTGCATGAAATCCATGAGGAATTAGGTTGTGAAATGTGAACTAAAAATTTGCGCACACATTATATGAACACTCTGCACAAATCATATCATGATTTGGGATTATAGAACTCCTTGAAAAGCTAGAAATATAACTCAAACTACACAAAATATACTAAAATACATGGACATGCAAGATTATTTTGGTCTTAAATTTGGGATGATTTTTTTAAGAGATTCTTCATTGTTTTGTGATTGTTGATCTCTCTTATCCCATACAAAACTTCCGCTTTGATTCGTATAAGTTTGGAACATTTTCAAAATTGGGGTGTTGAGTAGCTCCAAAAAGTCTGCTACAATTTTCTATTGACATCAAAAATTTCATATAGATAAATAATAATAGTTTCTTTGATTTGTCATAATACAATTGTGTCTTTAGTGTGAGAAAGCATTTCAATCCAAGTCAAACATTTCCACACATTTTCCGGCAAGGTACTAAAACAACTTCTTGTTTTCCACAAAATAGAGATCTTAAGTTTTTTACTTTTTATTTTCCTTACCACAAGATGTGGTCTTAACCTTCTTATTGAAAATTTGGATCCTATCTCAAAAACATATGTAGTTCACTAAAACATAAACGTGTAATGGCAATTTTTGAATCTCCACTCCTCGCACAATTATTTTGAAATTGCTCCCTCTTTCTACTTCCAAAAATTGGTGTCCAAGGAACTAAGATCATATTTGACATGATGGAGAAACTTAGACCTTGTGTAGCGCAAAATTTGAGACTAAATAAAGTCAATGTCAGCTGATCCCCTAAACGCATGGAAGAAAGTGAACATTTTTCTCTACTTTGAACACTATAATCTTTCAATCCAAGCACACAAAGTTTATAAAATTTCGCAAGAATGTTATTAAAGAAGTCTTAATTAAGATATATTCATTATTATTGGAAGTAAACATTTTTGTTTCCTTCTCCACTCTTTACATTAGAATCAACAATTTGAAGTGTTTTTTTTGTGTGAAATTGTCAAAAGAATTAAAGGGTTAACCCTTCAAGGTCAGAGAAGCCACACTTGGTTGGAATATGATGTTTTCTATGTGTTTGACATACAATGTGTAGAAATTGATGTATACGATAGTTACAGAAGTTTGTATTTGTGTTGAGCCCAATCCAATAACACATGACAATTTTTACTTAGAACCTTACTAGGTGCTTGAGAAGTTACAAAATGGTAATATATACTACATGTATGGTATTGTATTTGAGCATGATAATGTTCAGATATTGAAATACCCTCCAAATGAAAGATGTTAGTTGAAGAATCTTCTATCCAAAGGTGTATGTCTTGCTAAATTTTAGTACATGTTTTGTATGTTAATCCCTAAACGAAAAAGTCTCGAGGTGGGCTTTTGTAAATCTTGGGCACGTTTTCATGGTTGCAATTTATATTTGGAATTCTTGAAATTTTGTACAGCGATGCAAGAAGACAAGAGGTACATAGAAGTATAATTTTTAAAACAATTATGCCATCTTTAGTAAATTTGAGATTTTCAATTCTATGAAGTAATATTGTTTCCTTTCATATTGTCCAAAAACATTTATTTTCTTTAGAGAGAAAATGCAATTTATTCCAAGTCAAAGACTTTTACAAATTGCTACACATTGTTGGGCAAGGAACCAAAAAAACTTCTTCTCTTCCACATAAAACTTGGAGATCTTCATATTTTTCACTTTTTATTTTTTAGGTTACAAGGTGTGGTGTAAACCTACTTGTTGACCGTTCAGATTATCATTCTAAAACATATTTTGTTCCCAACAAAAAAAACGTGAACTCACAATTTTTGAACCTTCACTCTTTGGACAATGTTTTTGAATATGCTACATCCTTTCTCTACCTCTAAAAATTGGTGCACAAGGAGTTAGTATCATGATCAACATGATGACATAAAATTTGGAGCTTGTGTAGTGCAAAACGTTGACACCTAGTGAAGTAAAAGTTTGTTGATCCACTCAACCCAAGGATGAATATGAACCAATGTTTCTACTTCAAACACTATAAAATGTCAATCCGTGCAAGCAAACTCGATGAAATTTGGTGAGTATGTTATTTATGAAGTGTTTAATAAGATCCTACGGTTAAAACTAGAAATACATATTTTTGTTTCTTTCCTTACTCCTTGCGCTAGAATTCACAATTTTGAAGTGTTTTTGGTGTAAAATTGTCAAGAAAATATAGGGTTTAAGAGTTAATTATGTGACCATATATATGGTCCACCATTGACCTTTCACCCCTAAGGTACCGTGATAGTTTGACACCAAAAACACTTGAAATTTATTGGATTCTAATGCAATGAACAAAGAAGGAAACAAATACTTTTATTTTTTATTTTTCACCATATGATCTAAATTAAGATTTATAAAAAAAACATACTTGCAAAATTTAAAAACCTTTGACCGCACGGATTGAAAGATTATAGTGTTTGAAGTCAAGCAAATGGTTAAACTTTTTCCCTACGTTTAGTGGATCAACATAATTTTACTTCACTTGCTATCAAATTTTTGCACTACACAAGGCCTAAATCTATTACCATTGTGTTAAGTATGATGTTAGTCCCTTACACACCAAATTTTAGAGGTAGAAGAGGGGTGTAGCATATTCAAAACAACTGTGCAAGGAGCGGAGGTGCAAAATTTGCCAATTCACGTTTTATTTTTTTGTGAACTTATCATGCTATAGATCTATAATCCAAATGGTCAATAAGAAGTCTTACACCACATATTGTTGTGGAAAAAATTAAAAACAAAAAATATGAAGATCTCTAATTTTTATGTGGAAAAGAAGAAGGTTTTTTGGTACCTTGCCCGACAATGTGTGAAAATGTTTGACTTGGGTTATATGCTATTTTCCACTAAAGACAAGAACTTTTTTTTGACAATATGAAAGAAAATAATATTACTTGCGAGTATTGAAAATCTCATATTCAATAGAGTGACCCAACAAGAGTTTCTAGAGTTGCCTAATGTGCCCGCTCTTCCCATTTGAAATTCAAAACCCTATAATTTTTTCATCAAATGTTGGATATAGGAAAAAGTTGTTCTCCCACTCAGGTCTTAGCAATGTCCTTCTACATTTGTCTCTAAGGCAATTAGTGTAGAAAAGTGTTTACTCTCGAGAGGGGGAAGTAGTTCTATTACACTAGCCTATGTCCCGTGGCCATATGCTTAGTGAAGAGAATGAACAAACAATACATCCACGCCCGTCTCCTTCGAAGACCGGAGTTCTTCTTCCTTCTACAGTAAAAATTTCAAAGTGGAATGTTGGAAATTGACACCATAGGAACCTGACGGAACTTTCAAAAAGCCCATTTTTGACAGTTGGTCCTTTCCTTTTTCCTTTAGAGGTTAAGGGTTAAGGAGATCCTTGTTGGCCTCCCAATTGATGCTGATGCCCTAAAATAAGCTGGCTGTGTTTTTATTAGCAGGGGGATAATGCCAAAAAGTGGCTTTTGGGGACAGGATTAGGCTGGAGGGGTGTGGATGGGGGAATATGAGGCATGGGTTTCCATGACTTGACCTCAAAACATGGGCAGAAATGCACATCATGTGCTCATTCAGCCAGTGACCCGGTGCCTAATCGACTAGGCGCACGTGCAAACTACACATGTTTCAAGATGATTCTAAAGCTGTAATTTGGACTGTTGTGTGTGGAATTGTTGAGCCTTTGAAATTCCCTACACCGTGGTTGCTTTCGTACATAATTAATTCAAAATGGAGAATTGTCCAAAAGTTTGGAATATATAATGCTTTTGTCTAGGTGATTACTCATGTAATGTCAAGGTGCTACCAGTATGATGCATAAGTGATATCCTTGTAATGTTTAGGTGATATCCGTGTAATACTTAGGTGATACCCATTGTGTTCAAATCATTGCGTCAAAGAAAAATAATTCTTTTGACAAAGTGGTGTTGAAAGCGGCCATTGGATATGGTAGTAGTGACTTGTGAGGTACAGTGTGATGTAAAAGATTAATGTCCCGTTCACGTTTGCTTGAAAATACCACTTATTGTGGAATCCCTCTGCTTAGAGCATGGCCGCCGGTTGCGCCAACAGGGGCACCAACAAGCATGTAATATGTCTGCTTCCGCGGAAGCTCCTCACCGCTGAGAGCTTTGAGCACTCCAAACATAAAGGAATGCCAAAATTGGTTGTTTTCCCTCTATCTTGGTGTGAGGTTGATAGAGCACCAAATTTTTTGGAGTACTAGGTTGTCAACGGCATAGGTTGGTTGGAGGGGAAGCTATCATGTGCTCTAGCCAATTGTGTGTTGTACCGTGGAGGATTGTGCTTAATTAAGGGCTCGTTGGAGGGCTAAGCTTTGTGGTCGCGGTGTGGTGTTGTTGCTCAAATAGCTCTCCAACCCAGCATATGGCCTTGCCTCGCTTTTGATGGCGTCCCTTGCACTACCCAGAGCGGTACGGGTGCTCTTAACTGAAACAATTATTGCACCACAAATTTGGGTGGGTCTCGTGCCTTAGTCCTATAACAAGGATGGTGGGAATCTTTGCAATTTCCATGTTGTGCAACAAGCAAAGACAAATGATTAAGCGGGAGCAAGGATGAAATCATGCTCAACACGACAAATTACTCGAGCTTATACAGCGGCCACATTTGACCCTTTTAACAAGTGGGGCATTTGAATCGGGTCGCCTCTTTCCTAAAGGATTATTGGCATGGGGTCCTTTTTTTGCCTTCTTATTTTAGAGGATCCAGAGGTTTTTTGGGACGAGTTTATGCCAAATTTTGAGCCTACAACCCCAAATTTCCTTGAGAGCTCTCCTCCAACATAAAATTAGGGGCAACCCCTCTCACCCTCCTCCCACCTTCTCACTCCCACCTTCCCAAGCGTGTGCCTTGGTGCAGCGCTCCCTTGTATATTTGGTGAGTTCCCATGTTGTGGAGTAGCAACAATAATAACCTGGTTAGGTGAGGTGAAAATGAATTTGCTATAATTTGTTATTCTTTTGTGAAATTTCTCTACACTATATTTATCTTGATGCAAAAATTTGCCACAATAGAGATGTCCTAAAAGTCCTTTTCAAAGAGGATAGAAAAGTAAAAAAACCATGGGACATTTAAATATGGAAAGAAAGAGAGTATGAAGATACAGTGACTCACAAAAGTTGTGGGAAGCCCTAAAAATGGCTCTCATGAATTGAGAAATTAAAATTATAAAGTGAAATTTGGACATGTTATAATACATAAGGGAATCTACCTTCATGATGAATTTCACTTTAAATAGACTATTTTAAGACACATTTTTATTTGAATGAAATTTCTATGGAAATAAAAACTTTTTTGTGAGAAGTCAAAATGTTTCATTTTTTAAATAGGAAGAATGTGCATCTTGACTTGAGTCACATGTTACAAGTTTCATGAATTTGGGATTTTTATTCATTGAGATCTTATTGACTGAAATTTGACCCTAAAATTTTGAAAACTTTATTTTTTACTCCATAAATTGCAAAAAAATATAATAAAAACACAAAATAAAATCAAATAACTATATGTGTTTTTATTGTATTTTTTTGCAATTTATGGAGTAAAAAATAAAGTTTTCAAAATTTTAGGGTCAAATTTCAGTCAATAAGATCTCAATGAATAAAAATCCCAAATTCATGAAACTCGTAACATGTGACTCAAGTCAAGATGTACATTCTTCCTATTTAAAAAATGAAACATTTTGACTTCTCACAAAAAAGTTTTTATTTCCATAGAAATTTCATTCAAATAAAAATGTGTCTTACAATAGTCTATTTAAAGTGAAATTCATCATGAAGGTAGATTCCCTTATGTATTATAACATGTCCAAATTTCACTTTATAATTTTAATTTCTCAATTTATGAGAGCCATTTTTAGGGCGGCCAACAACTTTTGTGAGTCACTGTATGTTCATTGTTACTAAGAGAAGTTTGTAAAGTATATAATGCCATGCGGGATCACCCCTTTTCACTTTTAGAAAACTTCTAATGCATCAAAAAAGTGTATTGGTATCAAGGAATTTGTATCACCTAAATGTAGTAAATAAAGAAGGTTTTGTGCATGTTTTTGTTAGTTTATTAGAGTTGTCTTGAAAGTCCTTCTCAAAAAGGAAAGAGTTCAAGAGAAAAGAATGTGAGATTTTAAATACATAAATGCATATAGGTTAAGGAATTTCATACTTTTTAATCTACGCCTATGAAATGCACAAGTAATAGTGGCAATCAATTTTCTTTGGCTATATTCAATGCAAGCTAAAGCTTTTGTCTAGAATTCCAAGTTCCCAAAAAGTTTAGGAGTAGTTCCATTTTATCCAAGTTTGGTCACCTTCTCCTTGTGGTCCCAATTACTAACATAAAGGCAAGGGTTGGCATAGGAATATACAATTTTCTCACACAATTTTCTTTATTGTGCTTCCCCAAAGGATATATGAATACTCTTCAAAAACTAGAATAATGAGGTGCACTTTTACACATCTTGGACATGTTCTTGTGCTTGCAATATTTCTTCCAAGTTCTTTGAATTTTAAAAATGGAAATGTAATTTTTATTCTCATTGGACACATAGAAAGGAATTTGTTTTTGACCACTAAATTAAGCAGTTTTGAAGTGTTTATGGTGTGAAAGTGTCAGGAATTTTTACCGGTTGAAAAATGTTGCAAAGTTCCTAAAATTTCATATTTCTCATGCCCAATAACTGTCGAATACAATTTTCACCCAATTGGAAAATATCCAAAGAGGTCGGATTTGATTGCTAGGGAGGTCATTTGCTAAGTTGGTGTAGTTAGGTTGTTAGTTATACTCTTATTATAACATAATGGATACATTTCATATATAGAATTCTCCAGTAACAAGTAATATTCATTTTTTCTACAACGACATCCCTTTTCTAACTTCCCATTTATTCTTCTTATTTCATAACTTCCTTCATTGATTTGTTTTTATTATTTTTTTGAGTTTCGAATTTTACTTTCACCAGATTTGATTTAATTCTACATATGATTTTCAGTTCGGCTCCACCACCGATAGAATTCAATCTAAACTATAACTAAATAACCTCGTTACCAATTGGAAGCATGGCCATGGCATGCACCCATGCCATCTCTTTACCAATTGACTTTCACTTCACAGATCTCACACAAGCTCCCCAACCATTCAATTCCAGTTGTCATCCGTACAAAATCTCCAATTATCACTCAATCCAATCAATACACAGTATCCGAAAACATATTCCATCACTTTTATAGTATCATTCCACATCCAGTCAAAGACCAAACAAAACTAAAAATTTATTTCCTCTCTTAGATACAGCATCTCAAGCATGGAAAGAAGAAGAAGTACTTCGGTCCCGTCCCAATCCGGGTCCGGCATGAATATAGTGTTTGTTCATTCTCTTCACTAAGCCCATGACCACAGGACATAGCATAGCGTAATAGAACTACTTCCCCCTTTCAAGGGTGAACACTTTTCTATCCTAAGTGCTTTCCTACACTAAATGCTTAACCCCTAAGGTACCAAGTGTCAAAAATGGGCTTTTTGAAAGTTTGGTCAGGTTCCTATACTGTCAATTTCCAACATTCTTCTTTGAAATTTTTACTACAGAAAGACATTACCAAGATCTTAGTGGGAAAACAATTTTTCCTAAATTGGACATTTGATGAAAAAAGTTACAGGGTTTTGAATTTTAAATGGGGAGGGCGGGCACCTCGGGCACCTCCAAAAACTTTTGATAGGACACTCTATTGAAAGTGAGATTTTCAGTACTCGCAAGTAATATTATTTCCCTTCATATAGTAAAAAAAAAGTTATTGTCTTTAGTGAAAAATAGCATACCAACCCAAGTCAAACATTTTCACACATTGTCACTCATAGTCGGGCAAGGTGCCAAAAAAACTTCTTCATTTCCACATAAAACCTAGAGATCTTTATATTTTTCACTTTTTATTTTTTCCACAACAATATGTAATGTAAACCTTCTTATTAACAATTCGGATTATCAATCAAAAACATATTAAGTTTAAAAAATTAAAGTGTGAATTAACAAATTTCGAGCCTCCACTCCTTGCACACATGTTTTGAATATGCTACACCCGGTCTCTACCTCTAAAAATTGGTGCGTAAGGAGCTAACATCATGCTTAACAAGATGGTAATAGATTTAGACCTTGTGTAGTGAACAATTTTGACACCAACTGAAGTCAAAGTCTTATGATCCACTAAACGTAGGGAAGAAAATGAACCATATGCTTGACTTCAAACACTATAATCTTTGAATCCGTGCGGTCAAAGTTTATGAAATTTTGTGCATGTATTACTTAATAAGTCTTTATTGAGATCCTACGGTCAAAACTAAAAATAAAAGTTTTTGTTACCTTCTTTATTCATTGCACTAGAATCCATTAATTTTGAAGTGTTTTGGGTATAAAACTGTCACGGTACCTTAGGGGTTAAGAGACAACCAACATGTCATCCCCCAAGGGCTTTTTGGGTACCCATACAACGAGGGCTTAAGAACCCCCACTTTAATTGGGTGGACTATGGTGGTAGGAACCATGGTGGCATCAGGACTTGAACTCACAACCACCTCACCAGTGTGCCATGACTCAAACCACTACACCAAAGCCGTGGTGCCTTCTAGCATGAAAACTAAGTCAATCAACTTCCTTTCCTTTACTTGTACTACGCCATATTGGTTATGACAATTTGATCATGACTCTTCTAATCTTCCAATTGGTCACAAACCTCAAAAACCACTCACTGATTGGAAATAAACCAACAAATAGGGACTATTCACTCTGCCTTAGTCTATCCTACAAGTAATTCCTACATTTTAACCCCTAAGGTACCATGACAGTTTTATACCCAAAACACTTTAAAATTAATGGATTCTAGTGCAATGAATAAAGAAGGTAACAAAAACTTTTATTTTTAGTTCTGACCGTAGGATCTCAATAAAGACTTATTAAGTAATACATGCACAAAATTTCATAAACTTTGACCGCACGGATTAAAAGATTATAGTGTTTGAAGTCAAGCATATGGTTCATTTTCTTCCCTGCGTTTAGTGGATCAGTAGACTTTGACTTCAGTTGGTGTCAAAAAATTTCACTACACAAGGTCTAAATCTATTACCATCTTGTTAAGCATGATGTTACACTAAAAATCACATTTAGTGTCGTCTACACAAAATACGAACCCTTACACTAAAAGGAAGAATTACAATTAGTGTAACGACACAACATTACACTAAATGTGAAACATTACACTATATGTGAATTGCAGTAAAAATGGGTGGTTTTTTTTTTACTTGTGCACAATTAGTGTATGAAAAATCTTGCCACAGTGAATAAAATCACTATTAGTGTATGAAAAAGCTTGCCGCAACTAACACTAATTGTGAACAAGTTCGCAAATAGTGTAGTAGGGTAATTACACTATTTGTGTGACTACACTAAATGCAATGTTTAGTGTAGCTCCTTACACACCAGTTTTTAGAGGTAGAGACCGGGTGTAGCATATTCAAAACAAGTGTGCAAGGAGTGGAGGCTCGAAATTTGTTAATTCACACTTTATTTGTTTTTGAACTTAATATGTTTTTGATTGATAATCCGAATTGTTAATAAGAAGGTTTACATTACATATTGTTGTGGAAAAAATAAAAAGTGAAAAATATAAAGATCTCTAGGTTTTATGTGGAAAAGAAGAAGTTTTTTTGGTACCTTGCTCGACAATGAGTGACAATGTGTGAAAATGTTTGACTTGGGTTGGTATGCTATTTTTCACTAAAGACAAGAACTTTTTTTTGACAACATGAAGGAAATAATATTACTTGCGAGTACTGAAAATCTCACTTTCAATAGAGTGTCCTATCAAAAGTTTTTGGAGGTGCCCGCCCTCCCCATTTAAAATTCAAAACCCTATAACTTTTTCATCAAATGTCCAATTTAGGGAAAAATTGTTTTCCCACTGAGCTCTTGGTAATGTCTTTATGTAGTAAAAATTTCAAAGTGGAATGTTGGAAATTGACACCATAGGAACCTGACCGATTTTTCAAAAAGCCCTTTTTGGACACTTGGTCTTTTAGGGGTTAATCAAGAACTTATCATGTTGGAAAACTTCCTACCAATTCTACATACTACTATGACAATAGAAAAATGCCAAAATAGAAGGAGAAGAAATTGAAAAGAGCAAGATCAAGAAAGGAAAAGAAAAAGTGAAGGAATTTGATGTGGGGGATCCTCAATGTGGTGGAGGCAGACATGTGATCATTGAAAAGGTTGAAAGCAGAATCCACGACGCTTTTGCTCTGCAATATCTGTAGAGATATTGCCGCTTGGAAATCATGAGCCCGTATAAGATACATACAGTACACTGTTCTCCATATGTAGTGTGGACTAGAGTAGTTCGAGATTCTACACTAACTAGAAATTTACATGTAATTGTTGACTCGCACACTTGCTTAAAAAACAAATGCCCAATTAGAACTTGACATGCAAGTGCTTGATGTAAATTAGTGTGGGTGATCCACATCAATTATGATTCCATACTATATTGAGTGAATGGTATATCATTACTATGGTTAAACTTAGAGGTGCCCGCCAAAAAATTGGTTTTTTTGGGTGCTTTCACTCTTGCCCGAGGTATTGTTGTTGAGCTCGGGGTGTTGTTGTCTGTACGCGCCGAGCTCAAGATAGTGTTATTGTCATGTGCGCCGTACATGGGGTGGCTAGACGAAGCGCTCGCTGCAATGTGCATGACACTTTTAGTACCTTCACACCGAGGATCAAGGGTTGCTTCGAGGAATGGGTACATTGCGAGCTGCTTGAGCGTCCACCACAGTTGTCTACATAGACGGACAAGGGCCCAAAGAGAGCCGACGGATTGACAGTCGAATGGACGGACATGACGGAAAACACTTTTTATCTTACAACTTCTTGTCGAGTCTGCCCCCTCGTTATCCCATTGCTCCTACTTCCGTGCTCCCCCCCCTCTCCTCGCGCTCTCCCAATCATCTTAGTCCAATGTGTTGCCTCTCTCCCTTGTCCCTTCTTTCCTTGCTCCTGCAAGCTTTAAATTCATGTCGGGGCTGCTACGCCCGCACTCCCGACTTTGGCCTTGTTTTAAGACCTAGCGTGCTATGTGCCATAGCACTGTCGTGTTTGTATTGCAATCCCAAAGCTGGATTGTTTTGGACGGAAGCATATTGGTCATCATGGAATTTCGTAGTCGTCTTTCTTTGCTCACCTTCACCGTCGCCATAGGTTTTTTTCCAGATTACGGCTAATTGCAAATGCTAGAAGTCCGATCAACCTTCACAAAAACGTCGTGAAACTCAAAATGCGAAGCTCACCACATCAGTCCAAATATTTCCTTGGGCTAGCATTGCTATCATCATCATTTCAACGCCTGCAAAATTTAGTAGCATGAGTTTTAAAGTCTAAGCCACATAAAAGTTTGAGCTCCAAAATTTTCAGATCAAGCCTCACTCCTATTTCGATGTGATTCAGTATTTTTAGCTCAAGCATTGTCAGATTTATGGATTTGGAACTAGCGGGGTTAGGGTTTGAGATTTCGTGAGTCTTTTTTCTTGCTTCCCCTTGTCAAATACTTTTTCTTCTCTAGCAATTCCAATCCTCCAACGCTTTCTTTTGGGCTTTTGCGTTTTGAAGTTTATAATTTTATTCAATTAATTTCATCCACTGAATCCTAGCACAAAAGTGTCTGAGATTGTTGGATAGATAATATTCAATTATAGAAGTAGATTACTCTGTTCATTAAATACTGTGGACATCTACAAAAGTTTGGAAAAAGATGGCATGAGCTTAGAATTTTGGTCAAATTTCACAAGGAACAACTCATGCACTTATGAAGACAATTCTTTTATAGTGAAAGTTATGCACCAATCATAAGCACAAAGAACTTCATTTTGATATTAATCATGCAACCAAACTCATAGCTACTTATTTATACCTTGATTGCACATGAAATCTTGTAACAAATACTATTGTAATTCTTGGATTTTGGGCGTCACTTTGAACTAAGGATGTTTGTGTGAATCACATTGGGCCATATTCATGCAAATTACATGGATCTTGCTTCGTTCTTCACTATTACACATCTATTTTTTCCCTTTGATGGTCACTTGCTTTGATTTCATAATCCTTTTTAATTAGAGCAACCACGCCGCTCACTACAATAGGTATGCCAACGGGCAAAAAACAAATCAATGTCGTTGAAACCCTCAACCGCCAATTTTTGATCCACGGCAAAGAATCCTTGGACAACAATGAGAGGCCTTTCCTCGATAAATTGCAGACACCCAAAGAAGTGTTGACCAAACATGGTGATTGCATGTGGAGATGGTCAGAGCCGATGGGACATGGGAGCTAGTGGAGCTTTGATATGTCGCGACCCTAGTTTTTTGGCGGCAACGTGGTGCGGATGCAGTTGAAATCAATTTGGTTGGTCCCATACGTGCCACGGCTCCACATTCCACGGCGCCGACTCTCCTGTGCCCAATAGTGCAGATGCTCTGAGGACATTTGAACTAATATAGAAATCATCCTCTACAAATATTTTTAGATGAAAGGCCACCTCAACGTTAAAGCATACCCAACAGCTCCTTTGGCAATTAGTTTCCAGTTTGCGGCTCCCTACTGACGCCAAAAATCCCAAGAGATAGAGGTGTTTAAGATACAAAAATGGACCTGCAATGACTAGGGGTATAAAAAGTGGCCCTTCACTTAGGAAAGAAATTTTATTTTTTTAAATAGAGAAATAATTGTTGGATCTAAAATTTGAATGGTGAATAGAATTATAATGACTTATTCTATCAATTCAATTTTTAAAAAAAAAAGTAGAATTCTTAATTCTTATTTGTTCTGTAAGTGAAAACAATGGAGGTTGCAAAGAAATTTATTTCACTACTACCCGTCTTTTAAAAGTGCAATTATCAACTCTACAGTGCTACTATTCATCTCTGTAGTACCCTGCTAGCTGACAAAAGAGTCGAGTTGTTTATGTTTAAAGCACTGCAATTTTTTTTTCTATAAGTTCAAAAGAAGAAAGAGAAAATCCCTTGCAAAGATAACCCATATTCCTATTCTCACCAAAAATTTAATCTTTGAAAATGGAGTCTTACAAAACCTGCCCAAAATTGATTTGTAACTAGCATGTCCAAATGGTCCTTTAGGGATTAATACTTTAAGGGCGATGGTTAAATATGGTCACTTACAAAATCTATGAGCTTGTAGATTTTCAAACAAAATCTACCACACTCATAGATTTTGTTAGCAACCAGAATTGACCATTGTCCTTAAAGGGTTAAAGGTTAAAAGGGATAACCCTTTAACGTTGAGGCGACCAAAATCTGGTTGATGGAAGAATGTAAAATGCTTCAATGTGATGATAAAACATTACTTTCATCCAAGTTTTGTGAAGGTGTTGTCAATGAGTGCATGTACCACATGCACTATAGATACCCTTCATAGAGTGTGTAACTTTTTCTCTAAACAAGAAAATGTTTGTAACATGGAACTCAACGTAGTGTATTTTAGAAACTTCTAGCTTTAGCTCTAAATCTGAATTTGAGTCATTAAAATGATATTTTTTGAAATTGAGTCCAACTAATGAAATGAATTTTATCAAATCTAATTTCCAATCCAGTTTGAAAATTTGAAAAATACATAAAATTGAGTAAGTTATTGCAATTTGAACTTTGGGCCTATTACAGTGGATGACCATTTTTCTAATTTAAGCTAAAAAAAGAAGTTTTATCTACACCACAAGTTTCAGCACAATAATGTACACCTTCAGTGAAATTATCATATTTTTTACGCAAAATTTGTATATGATATGAACATTCTTCAAATTTTTCCTCAGAAAATCACAATAATTTGAATTTTCACCAAAAAATCTTGTGTTTTTTGTGACATGAACAAAACATGTGGTGTCATCTCTGAAAAATGAAATAAAAATATTTCCGCTTATGTTTGATGAAGAATTAGAGCACATATTACAATGAAAATCGGGATTGATGCCACGGTCATAGCTCCATCTTTTAAGGGTTAAGAGCCTTCTTTTTCTCTGAAGTGATGGCCTAGTGTGTTATTACTGTCCTACATTGAACCTCTCATCACTCTATCAGGTATCATTATGGAAATGATTTTCCCTTTGGAAGTCTATCAGCTATCATTATGTCTATCATTTCGGACATTCCAAAGTTTCTTAAGGAAAAAAGATGAAGAAAACTTCAATCCATCACAAATTTTATAGGAGTATATATATATATATATATATATATATAATATGAAAATAATGTAAAGGTATGGTCTAGTTCATTACACCGATTCTTGAATATATTGTGGACACTAATTGAAAATTTACATCTAATGGTAGACTGGTACACTCTTGCTTCGAACAAATACCCAATTAAAACTTGACATGCATGTGCTTGATGTAAATTAGTATAGGTGATCCACAATTTTAATCAATCTACACTATCAATACAATGTATAGTGCAAGTTGTTTTCAAAACTTTTATACTATACTCAAGGTTTTAACAACTTTCTTTTACATTAGAGTTTTTATGAAAGTAAAGGGGGGTGACTCCACATATCACCTCCAATCTTATGGTCTTATGTTACTAACTGGGACTACATGCACATGGTGACTTGGCTCAAGGAAGGTGTGGGGGAACCACTACTCAACTCTTTGGGAATTTGGGGTCCTATGAGGAGCTTTAGCTTGCATTAGGTGCATAAGAGAGCATAATAGTTTAATACAATCCTATTTTAACTACACTAATTATGATATTAGGTGTGGCTTGACATTTGTTGTTACTTAATATCTCAATTCAACTTAATGTGGAAGATAAACGAGTTGAATCTTAGGCTTTCTCATTTTTGGGCAAAAATAGAGTATTCAACAAAAATTGATTTTTAAACATTTTGTTTGGTTGGTTGGTGGTAGAAGTTAACTTGATTTTAAATGTAGAACTAATTTTTTTGTTATTTAATTCCTTCTACAAGGAATTTCTTAGGAACGCCAAACTTGAGAAGAGGGACGTTGTAACATTAAAAATTCCTAATTTTGAGTTTACATTTATTTCAACTAGTAACTAATTAAACGAAAATGAGAACTACATGTAAAATCTTGTTAATTTACTCTTCCAGTCAACAGAAGTGCAAAAAAATTATTCTTGAATTTTTATGGAATTCCCCGGTTTTTATCGATTTTAGTGAATAAAACCAAATATTGATTATAATTGGCAAATTTCCCTTGGATCCTCGGATCCATTAGTTATGTCAATCATTCTCTCATATTCAATAATGTAATTTTGTAACAATGTGAAACCAAAACTAGTACACTCTAGTGTGCTTTCACCCTATATAGTTGTCACATGGTAGAGATTTCTTGAAAGTGAAACTTGGTCACTCCCATTGATTGCTATGCATTTCATTGGTGAGGAATAGTAGAGCTGGAAATTCGTCATGCTCTCTTTCTTTCCATGTATTTTAATTCCACCCTACCTTTTTCATTCCTATCATTTTAAAGAAAAACTCTCATGAGAACTCTATACTACTTAAATATTGTTTTTGGAGATAGTTATGATGTCAACTTAAAAAATGCAACTGTGCAGATGCTCCTAGCGTAGTAGCATTAGAAGTTCAAAATCACATCACCACGCAAATTTTTTACTATTATTGTTTTGGCACAGACAAGTTGCTATGTTGGCAACCTGTGGAAATCCAAGTGAAGATTTTATAGCCAGAGATTAAATTTGCAACCACTCCATTCAGAGATACAAGACTTGCCTAGGGCGAATTGACCCCCTCGTTGGGAGATACCCGAGGCCTGGGCCACGAGGTGGTGGGGCCAAACTTGGCCCCTATTTTGTTTTTGGAAGGGGCCTTAATTATAGCAAGGGAGGGTTTTCTAGGATAAACAATGACCGTAGGCCCCAAATTTGTCCAAAAAAAATCCAAAAAAAGCCTTTGGACCCTCCAAAATAAGAGGGAAAAAAAGACCCCATGCAATTCAGACGGGGCCCACCTCGGGTAACTTCCAACGATGGGGTCAATTCGCCCTCTGCTCCAAGACTTTGGATAACACCCACCTTCACCCAGGTAGTTTGCCCAGGGCGAATTGACCCCCTCGTTGGTACTTACCCGAGGGGGCCACGAGGTGGTGGAGCCAAACATGGCCCCTATTTTGTTTTTGGATGGGGACCTAATTTTAGCAAGGTAAGTTCCTAGGGATAAACAATGGCCACGGGCCCCAAGTTTGTCAAAAAAATCCCAAAGAAAGCCTCTGACCCCAAAATAAGAGGGCCAGAAAAACGACCCCATGCAATTAGGACGGGGCCCACCTCCGGTAAGATCCAACGAGGGGGTCAATTCTCCCTGGGCACGTATAGTAGTTTAGGGTCATCTAAAACCTGTAAATTTTTCTGTCTAGAATTTTGTGGGCGTGGACATGATATCCCCCACGCTCGGACTTACCCGATGTGGGCCCCATCTTAATTGCATTGGGTCACATTTCTCACCCTCTTATTTTGGGGAGTCCAAAGGCTTTTTTGGATATTTTTTTGACAAATTTGGGGACCACGCCTATTGTTTACCCTGGCGGTCCTTCCTTTTCTATAAATAGGACCCCATCCAAAAAACAAAATAGGGGCCGGGTTTGGCCCCACCACTAAATCCGAGCGTGAGGATATCCTGTCAAATCGAATTTGGTGAATCAGTGAACTGGTTTCTAAAAAGAAGGCATCACCGATAAAGAAGGTGAGACAAAACACGTTGGAGAGCAAGAAGACGTCAAGGGAGGCCTTTACGGCCCAAGATAGGCACGCGGAATTAGTGAGCTGAAGATTAGGCCAGGAAATATCAAAGACACCTTTTCTCGCCACCTCGGAATAGCGTACCGTCAGCGCCCTTTTTGATCGTTGGAAACGAGGCACGGATCCTCCTTTTGAAAGAATTATAACCTACCACCATCGCCACCATCGCCACCAGACTTCCATCATCAGCATCATCAACAAGGGCCTCCGAGCTTCCTTCTCCATTCAACCAGTTCCCTGCACCAACATATCCTTCCAGACCTTCCAGTGTCAACTTATTCGGTACGTCACAGGTCTCCCAGTCGGTACATTCAGCTGCTGGTTTCTGCAACTTGGTGTATCCTACAGTGCTAGAATCGCCTGAACGTAACCACGTTATTTAGAAGAGAAGCCATAATTCTATTGTAGTCATAACGGTTTCTACTAGTGATTGATCCTTGAACCCGGGTTCAGATGCTTGGTTTAGTTACTGCTACTTTCTGTGGTCGTACTGGGTTCGTTCTTTGAAGTCTACCAAGCTCATGTATTGATGTGACATACGTTGTCTGAATTAGCATGATCTCGACTTTCTATCTACCAGCACGTCAGATTTGTAGTTGCAAACTTGATCATGTACGATGCTTGTAGCTTCGTAGCGTTTCTGTCTGAGTTGGTTTTGTGTCCATCATTTGGGTCTCGCGTGTCTAAGTTCGTGTTGATCTGGTTTTGTGGTTGGACGTTGACTGAATTAGTTCGTTTCTGGCTTCAACTTTACACATCGAGTTGCACCAAGTCTACATAAACATGCGAAATAGCTGCTCCACGAACTTCGACGCTTCTAGATTCAAAGCACGAGAAGATTTGGGATTCTGACAAACAGAGCTAGCAAGAGCTCGACCATGGTGATACTCATCCTGGAAGTTTGTTTTCCTCCTCGTGATTTGTAGATTCGGCTTCTTGGGAGCTGCAGAGGTTCAATCCTCATGATGGTTTCGAACTCGACGCTGGAAGCGCACAATGTCCGCGTTCTCGGCGCCGGCGACGACGTCACGGTGGTCTTGAGCCACGGCTACGGCGGCGACCAGTCCATGTGGAAGAACGTGGTCCCGTCGCTCCTCTCGCGCGGCTTCCGCGTGGTGCTCTACGACATGATGGGCGCGGGCACCACTGATACCGCGGACTTCAGCTTCGCGCGCTACTCCTCGCTGCACGCGTACGCGGACGACCTGCTCAACATCCTGGACGAGCTCGACGTTGAGAGCTGCGTGTTCGTGGGGCACTCGATGTCGGGGATGGTGGGGTGCTTGGCGTCCATCGTGCGCCCGGAGGTATTCCAGAAGCTCATCCTCTTGGCTTCATCTCCGAGGTGAGCAAGTCTAGTCCTCTACGTTACAAGAATCGTTATCACCTTGCCGTGGCTGTTCCATAATCAGGTCTGGTTGCAATAACCGAAGTTGAATCTTATCTGACTATGGTGCATATTCGTGTCGTGATTGCGTCGACGTTAAGGTGACTATATGCCCAGCTTAGACAGCTGCATATCACTGGACGTAACGTGAGATAACTCTGCAACAACTCAGACACCGTGGCATAGATCTAGAAGACAAGATTCTGCAACATTATATGGTCTCAGGAACTTGTTGATTGTGAGTGCTCCTAAAGTCAGGAATACAGTGTTGGCTGATGGGGCAGGTATCATAACTTCGAAGGAACCCTAGCTTGATTGTGGGCATAACCTTGTATGGTGTGAGTACAAGGTATAGTTCATAATCGTGGGCTGCCTGCCTGCCCATGAAGTGAACAGTTGGATCTTATCAAAACTGGACACAACCTTGACGTCACGTGCATCTGCTTTCACGACAGATACTTGAATGACACGGACTATCACGGAGGGTTCACGCAGAGCGATCTGGACCAGCTGTTCACGAGTATCAAGTCCAACTTCAGAGGGTGGGTGTCGGGGTTCGCGCCGGCCGTGGTGGGAGGCGATGCCGACTCCGGCACAGTGCAGGAGTTCAGCCGGTCGCTGTTCTCCATCCGGCCCGACGTGGCTCTCAGCGTAGCCCAAACCATCTTCCAAAGCGACCTTCGCAGCATATTACCCCAGGTAATCACCTCAGTTTTAACACCAGGTAGTGTGCAACCAGCAGCTGATTATGAGAACGATAATCTCGCCTAGACAAGCACATCATAAATTGTTGGATCTTCAGGTCAAACTTGGATAAGTCAGTCACCATAATGTTGTAAAGTAGGTTGATTATGGCATGTAATCACTACCATGGGCCAACGGCGATAAATTTTCCATGCTTTACGTATCATGGGGACATGCAACCCCTGGTTATGAGAACGATAATCTTCCGGAGACAGGTTGTGGTCCATAATCTGGGTCTGCTCGCACATTACCGGACACGTATTCGGAACTTAATTCCTCGACTGGATGTGTCGTAATCGGGGCCTGGTCACTGGTCGGATCTTGTCGCACAAAAAGGCCCGGTACCGTAGGGTGATTATGGGCCATAACTGACCTCCTCCTGGTTCTTGCAGGTGACAGTGCCGTGCTACATTTTGCAAACACAGAAGGACATGGCGGTGCCAGTTGACGTGGCGGAGTACATGAGCCGGAGCTTGGGCGGGCGGTCATCAGTGGAGATAATGGAAACCGAAGGGCATCTGCCGCAACTGACCTCCCCAGAAGTAGTGGTGCCCATCCTGCTGCGCTGCATTGAAGATCCATGATATCAATTAGTAACTTCCAGTAGGACCAGAGTTGGTTTGTGGTTGCAACATATTCTCCTTTTTCCTGTCCAGAACAATAACTTATTCACCAGAACTGAATCAGAACTTAATATGACTGTTGACGCGGAATTGTCAATATAAGACCTTTGGAGGACATCCTAGGTATTTTACCTCCTGTACTTTGATCCATCAACTTTCCTTTGTACAGTATATCATTTTGCTCATAATCAATGACATTAAGTTGGAAAACTTTCGTGATTCCGCACTGCTAGTTCAATGAGGAGACTTAGGCAATGTATTGTCTGTGGTTTATAAGAGAAAACCTCTTTTCAGACGTGGTTTTTATGTATGGAAAGACGGACAATACATTGTTCAAAGACGTTGCTTACTAGACCCTTCCTTTAGTGGTTTGGATCCTCCCTTTCTGTAGGATACTAGAGCATCAGCACCCGGGCCCAACGGGCACGCCAACTCGCATGTGGAGCTCCCCACCGTGCACATATCCCAAAGAAGAAAGAAACGAGAAAGGTAGGATGAAATTAGTTTTTGCACCAAAGTAGATCATTTTGCGTTTCATACTATTTTTTTTGCACCAATGCAATGCATGAGTAGTAATGGCAATCAATGCTCTTAGGCCCTATTCAATGCAAGTTATTGTTCCCCCAAGGTACCCTATGTTCCCAAAGGATTGATCGGTAGTTCCCCCACACCTTTCCCAAGCCAAGTCACCATATCCATGTGGTCCCAATTTTTTAATGATATTTCTAACATAAGATCAGAAGTATGGTATGACATATGCGCTCACCTCGCTTTACTTTTAGCAAAACTCTAATATAGTTTCAGGGGGGTTTCACACATGGACCATGGTACCAAGGTACCAAAGGACCAAACTATGCCGAGGTGTCGAGTTTTTCAATTGGAAAAAAAATATTAGAATATGCAATTTGTGGAGCTTGGGACCGTCCATGTGTGAAAGCCCAAGGTACCAAGTTGAGACGCCGTTACGTATACCATTTGGCAAATCCCAAGTCAATTTCTACTTCTTAAGGGTCTTGCTTTTATGAAATTTTCTTCACATGCTCTAGCCATGGAGCCTACTAGGAAACATATTTTTGGTAAAAAAAATCAAGAAATGGTCAAAATGTTCATTACACAAAAAATTCTAGTACAAGCACTGACACATAAAAATTTAGGTTAAACATTTAGGTGAAAAATTGAACAAAAAGTTACAGGTAAAAATTTTAGACAAAAAGAATTGGATAAAGAATTGGGTAAAATATTTCACGGTAAAATAAGTTATTGTTTTAATTTAATGGTTGAGATCTTATCAAATCTTAATATTTTCATGAAAGAAATGTTCAGCACCTTGGCAAGAGTTGGGTCCGAACGAGAATAGAAACCAAAACTTCCTTTGAGGGGCCAAATTTGAGGGGCCAAATTTGAGGGGCCAAATTCTAGGCGCCAAAACCTCCAAAAAGTGTTGCTATGTCGGCATTTTAGACGCCCTTGGTATCTTGGTCCAAGTGTGAAACCCCAAGGTCCTGACCAAGGCCAATTTTGAGGCTCTACACCAATCAAGTTGCTAGTAGCACTTGATACCTTGGTACCATAGTTCATGTGTGAAAACCCCCTCAAAATGTCCATAGATTTCACAATGTTCATTGATTTCAGTCACCCTCAGGTGTCATAAATTGTGAAATGCTGCCACAGTTCCCGAACTCTTGGTAATATCATGATGACCAAAAATCAGATTTCACCTGTCTTGTAGCACAATATCTGACTTTTATCACTCGTGTTGACAATGTGATTTTAAAATTAGTGTAGGACTTCAGACTTAGTGTGACCAGGCTCCTCAGCATGAATGTGCACTGAAAAGTGAACCTACCACAGGAAATGCTAGGAATGATTCATAGACGGTGATTAATCTGGAATTTAATAGTAGTGCAGTATCTGTGATATAACTGGAAAGGTGGTGTATCCAAGCTGTGGAATTCAAGATCCCACCAATCAGGTAAAAAAGAAACCCTGCCACACAGTGGAGGACATATGAACCACAAATCAAATGTAAAAGATGCACTATGATGAATACTAGGGGTATTCACTGTGTTTGGGAGGTAGTTGGAAAGAGTTGCTGGAAACAAAAGGACAACCCAAGACTGACCACTTATTCAATTCCACCAACTTCAAGACATTTAGTAAAATTCACAAAGAGAATGTACGCTCTCAATACATCGCTTAGAAATTCATTGGTCAATGCATCACTTGACATGTATGGACGACCTATATTTCTATCCTGAAATCTGAGAAGCCAGTAGAAGTCACTGTATTTAGTCAACATATACGAGCCTATGACCGCCAGATTAAGAAATGTGCATATACAGAGAACGCAAATAATCATACATTTGTTTGACAATAATAGAGAGTAGAATTACAATCTCAATCCAAGTGATTTCATATTTTTTCAACGAAAATTGAATTAGTTATGAATTTTCAAAGTGTGCTGCCACTTCAGCCTAATTTTGCCACTAGATACCCCCCCCGTGAGCACCTACCAAAAGTCAAGGGTCTTGACCAATAGTAAGCCTTAATTTGGAGCTTACAAAGAGTGATTGGGTGGTAATGAGGTGAATGTGGGGTAGAATTGAGACCAAATGTAGAGTGGCGGTGTTAGGAAGGTGGCGGTCATGGTGGATATACCTTAGTGGTTATTTTTGGGTTGTCGTACTTTAGTTTTCATTAAGGCATAGGCTTGTTGATGGAAACCAACACATGAGTAAGCTTGAATTGTGGATACAGTCACCTTTACAATAGCATTTGTTATAACAACCACTTTCATTATAAACACGCAATTAAGCAATTATGCACTTAGCCAAGTGCACTGGTTGCTGGCAGAAAGCCGCAAGTTATTTGCTCATAACTTTTTTTTAAATCAAAATTTGGCAAAAGTTCTGTATGTTTTTTGTCACAAAATTTTGGTGTTTGTCGTGTCAAACATTGGCATCTTCATGTTCATATGAGTAATATATTTTTTACATTCGCTACCTTTTTTTAGAAAATATATGATTTCTAATCTAGTTTGCAAATCCTGCTACAAAATTATAATCATGTGCCCAAAGAGCTAATAAATGTGTTCTGAGTTATTATAGGATTTTAGAGTACTGCACTACAAATACAATGTGTAAGAGATACAAAAATATATACGCAATTTCCTAAGACAGTCTAAAGTACCTCACTGTATTTTATAATGCAAAAACATACATAATCAAGCAATTCCACACTATTGCTAAAATCAAACATATCATATGGACCACCCAATATATAAATATATACCACCCACCGAACATTAGACACATCTCAAACTGCATTATACTAACGTACTTGCCACCTAAATTGCGTGCATGCTCTACTATAGTATATAACTCCAGGGCTCAGAGCTCATCATCTGGCGCAACGACTCCCTCCACGTGTCCAATGGCTTCCAATATTAACAACCATGAAATAGCATATCAATCCAAGTCAATTATTTTCACACATTGTCACATATTTTCAGCCAACGTACCCAAAAAACCTCTACCTTCCCACATAAAACTTTGAGATCTTCGTATGATTCACTTTTGATTTTTCCTACAGCATTATGTGATGTAAAACTTCTCATTGACCATTTGGATTCTCATTTAAAACAATATCGAGTTCCCCAAAAACCATAACGTGAATTGAGAATTTTTGAACCTCCACTCATTGCACAATTTTTTTGAATATGCTACACTCATTGTCTACCTCTAAGAATTGGTATATTGCAAACTAACATCATGCTTAACATTATGGTAATTAATTGAGACCCTTTAAAATGCAAAAATTGGACACCAATTCACGTCAAAGTCTGCTGATCTAGAAAACGCAGGGATGAAAATGAGCCTTTTCTCAACT
>OZ020517.1:24281128-24393866 GCA_963971425.1 Bryoerythrophyllum caledonicum | reverse complement strand
ATCGTATCACGGAGTCGATCCTCGATCACGGAGTCGCCGTATCACCGAGTCGCAGAATGTCAACAACGTCGCAAAATGTTATCAACGTCGCAGAACATCATCACGGAGTCGCAGAACGTTATCAACTTCGAAGATCAATCACGGAGTTGCCGCAGAACGTCGATCACGGAGTCGTACCCCTTTGGTATCGCCGAACTGTGATCACGGAGTCGCCGTATCGCTTTGCTAGCATCATCCTCTCGCTCGTCAGCTCCTTTTAAGACACTGACTTCGATTCGCGGTAACCTTCTTTCCACGGCAGCAAACCGACTCCCAGAACCCGCAATGCTTCTTGTACCGGGGCGGATCGAATCCGTAGAGAGAGATCCGGCGAAACACGCACCCGGTGCCCACATTCTCCGGCCCCTACAGTCCGTCGTCCAAGGCACGCATGTTCACATCGAAGGAGACCGTGTTATGATTTGCGTACTGGTCGTTGGGGTCAACGCCCTCATAGCGATGCGGAAACTGGATATGGTCGGTGGAGGAGCAGCAGCAGTTGGGGGTGTGCGCGTCCACACCTCTAGTCTACGTTTATTCCATGATCGTCACGCGAAATCCATGGCAACGGCGGCTAGGGTTTGGTAGTGGCGGCTAGGGCTTGGTTGCAGAGGCTAGGGTTTGGTAGTGGCGGCTAGGGTTTGGTTGCAGAGGCTAGGGTTTTAGATAGTGCGCTGATGTGCTACACTCAGAATTTAGAGCCATTTTATGAGCTACTCTCTTGACTTCAGTTTTGTGTGGTTTTTGTGTCAGTATTTCAATAGCACTCTCTAGTTGTTGACTGCTATCTTGTGTGAATGTTGAACTTTTGTTGAATGTGCAATTTAAAACATACTTAAGTTCATGTCCTTATTTGTGTGTACTAGTATTGGTACTGCTCTCTATTGTAACTCTAACTGAACTTCAATCATCATGAATCTAATCCTGGAGTTCCTTGATGTGCAGAATAGAAACAAAGTTAGAAGCTTACCAAATTTGCGAAAATCTCCTCGATATGCAAATTTCCTCCAATCTATACAGTATACAAAGTTGACAGAAATAAGTGAATGAAGTAAAAATGCACATGGCCTTAAGGTTTAGATTGCAAGAGACTGACCTTAGAAACTGGGAAGAGAAATGACCTTTAGATTTGCATAGAAACCTTATATCCATGTTGGAACCTTGTGCCTGAAGTATACTAGTCAAAATTTGACTTTCGAACATTGGGCCTTTTGCTTTGTTTCTCCTTATGCTTAAACTTTTTACATATTATATTAAAATTTTGGGCGATATGTAATACGAAGATACTTAGGAGTTTTTATCGCATAGTTTACCATATCAATTTTATGCATGTGTTGCAGGTAAAATGGGAAGGGTTGAAAAACATGGTCAACAACAACAACAGAATGGTGATTTAATGTTGAACGCCATCAAGCATCAGTGCGTATACCGCTAACACCTGCAACGTATTTTAAGGTAAACATTTATTTTTATACAAGTTTAAGATTGATTGTTGATTGATCTTCTATACAATGTTGTTTGTAGAATAACCTTTATGTGGATGTACAAATCCTTTCTTTTATTGGCAATTGTAACAAGTTCCAATGGTGTCAGTAATAGCAAGTAGACAACATGGTTCATTTTCTTCCCTAGATTTAGTGGATTCCCTACGTTTCAGTTCAGTTGGATTCAAAAGATTGCATCACACATGATCTAGATTCATTATTATCAGGTCAGATATGGTATAAGTTCCATTTTTCACCAATGTTTAGGGATGTAGAAGTGGTGTAGCATATTTAACCCCTAAAGGATCAAGTGTGAAAAAAGGGCTTTTTGAAAGTTCGGTCAGGTTCATATGGTGTCAATTTCCAACATTTCTCTTTGAAAATTTTACTATAGAAAGGCATTACCAAGACTTTAGTAGGAAAACAATTTTTTACCTAAATTGGACATTTGATCAAAAAGTTTTAGGGTTTTGAATTTCAAATGAAGCTGGTTAGTCGAGCACGTCTAAAAACTTTTGCTAGGACACTTTGTTGAATGTGAGATTTTCAGTACTTGCAAGTAATATTATTTCCCTTAATGTTGTCAAATAAGTTCTTGTCTTTAGTGAAAAATAGCATACCAACCCAGGTCAAACATTTTCACACATTGTCAGTCAGTGTTGGGCAAGGTACCAAAAAAACTTCTTGTTTTCCAAATAATACCTAGATATCTTTTTATTTTTCACTTTTTATTTTTTCCACAACAATATGTGGTGTAAACCTGACCGCTTGCATGGATTCATTATGGGAGCCATCTGGGGAGAGCCATAGTTGGGTAGAGAAAGATGCATGCATTTTTTCATCGGTAGATTCATCGGAAAGAACCATGTTCGGGGCCAACTGGTGGAAAAAGCGCAATGTATTTGGAGTGCAGGTTGAAAGCAGGATTTGCATTCTTCAATCAGCAAAGGCTCACATACAACAATATATTGCAATGCAAACCGAAGCTATCGATGACGACCATTTGGAAGCAGCCCTAAATTCTATGGAGTAGATAGTGTGCCTTTATGAGAGTATACTAGTTGTGTATGGTAATTGATATATGGTGTATGTGTAAGAGTAGTATATTCTAAAGGTGATATAAGACGTTATGTCATTAATCCTATAGAGTAAAGGTATTTTTACTATTGGTGCTGGGTCCATTTGTAGAAGCATCTACATTTAGTTTCCACCATTGTATGCATTATGTACTACGTAGAATATCTTTTAATCAATTGCCAACCCTTACATAAAGTATGTTTTTTTGTGATTACGCCTGTTTGTATATTACAATCCTTCAAATCTATCTTTGAAATATTGTGAAACTATATTAAATACACATTTATCTAGTATTAACGAGGGGCCACCAAAAATGAGTTGAAAATGCCAAAAAATCGCTTCTAATATTTACAACCATGATTGTACGTAATATTGTTGCAGAAGCTCAATTATTTTTCCTTTGGAAAACATTTTTTTTCTTTGATTTTTTTTTTTTTTGCAAGTTTGCCACTTTTGTTTGCAATGGCCGCCGTTGTACCCAAGTGCACTTTTAAATGGCCAAGTGCATAATTGCTTAATTGCATGTTTATAACATTCGGCTTGCCAAGTACATAATTTTGCACATTTCTAGACCAAAATTTTCTTGATTATAGCAGCCTCTCTTGATAAGAGATAGAACTAATTGGGCTGTTGTAAAGGGAGCATTCATCAATCTCCCTCAACTATCCTTCTTTTCATTCAAAAGATCCTAATTGGTTGTAAACTATGGGATCCAATAATTGACCATTTGATAAAAAGTCCCTATTATCTGTGTCGAAGAAATATAATCAATAGTCTCTCAAGCACTTTGGATATCCATATTCAAGGTTTGGTATAATAAAGAGTGGTTGCTGTGTCATATGTTGGTATCCTTCAATATAAAAGAAAACATGTGATACCCTGTGAAGTTGAAACTTAGGCGCAATATCCTATTTTGGTGCAATACTAAGTAAGGAACATGGGCCAGGATAGGTCTTGCGCCGGGACAAGGTATCACGTCTAGATAGGGTCTCCCAGTGGAACATGGTCTTTGTGGACTACCTGTTGTATTGGAGACAACAAGGATCTATACTACTTGACTGTAAATGATTTTGGTGGATATTAGGCTTAACCCTAAAGGATCAAGTGTCAAAAATGGGCTTTTTGAAAGTTTGGTTGGGTTCCTATAGTGTCAATTACCAACATTCATCTTTGAAATGTTTATTGTAGATGGGCATTATTAAGGTCTTAGTGGGAGAGCAATTTTTTCCTAGATCCAACATTAAATGAAAAAATAATAGGGTTTTGGATTTCAAATAAACAAAGCATGCGTGTTGGGCACTTCCAAAAACTTTTGCTAGGACACTCTATTGAATGTGAAATTTTCAATACTAGCAAGTAATATTTTTTCCCTTCATATTATTAAAAAAAAGGGTTTTTGTCTTTAGTGAAAAACAACATATTAATCCAACTCAAACATTTTCACACATTGTCACACATTGTTAGGCAAGGTACCAAAAAAACTTCTTCTTTCCATATAAAACTTAGAGATCTTCATAATTTTACTTTTTATCTTTCCACAACAATATGTGGTGTAAACCTTCTTATTGACCATTCGGATTATCAATCTAAAACAAATGAAGTTCTCACAAAACTATAACATGAATTGGCAATTTCTGAACCTCTACTCCTTGCACAGTTGTTTGGATATGCTACACCCCTTTTCTACCTCTAAAAACTAGTGTTTAGGAAACTAACATCATGCTTACACTATGGAAATGGATTTAGACCTTGTGTACTTTAGTGCAAAACTTTGAGACCAAGTGAAGTCAAAGTCTCATGATCTATTCAACACAGAGAAGAAAATAAACCACTTGTTTGACTTCAAACACCATGATCTTTGAACTATTTGCTTGACTTCAAACACTATGATCTTTCAATCCATGTGTCAAAGTTTATAAAATTTTGTGAGTATGTTATGTAATAAGTCTAAATTGAGATCCTATGTTGAAAACTTGAAATGTAAGTTTTTATTTCCTTCTTTATTCATTGCTGTAGTGTTAAATTTTGTAATCCTTTAATTAACCCCAAGCTACATAATAAGGTTGGTTCGGGAGAAGGTCTTTTCGTTTAGCGTTTTTGGTGTAATTAATGGTCACTTGTAGTTCACCAAGAAGATAATTCTTCAATACACAAAGTATTCTTCCAAGTAAACCCAAAGCTATACTATAAATTATCTAAATCTCACTCTTATCATGTCCCATTCTCTTAAAGGTTATGGTGTAATTCAATTCGACTGTAACAAGGGATGTCACCCTTAGGCGGTTCTAGCCTCGTCAAATAGACAGTACTTTGGTCCAATAGACAAGTTTCACCATTACTTTGCTTTCCATTTTCTTTACTTTATAATATGTATAAATCACAATCTATAGAAGGCATTCACATAAAGATATCTACTTATCTCAAGCAATATCCGCTTTTCTCTTCCGATACATCTTCATCTTTCACTTCCAACTTCCTATTTCATTTTTAATAATAATTATAATACCCGGGATTTACATATTTCTTTCTTTCTCACATCATTCTCCCTTGATTGTAAATACCGTTTATGGACTTACAAGAAGAAATGAAACTAAATTATTACAACGACAATAATCAATACTTAAATGAGGGAGATCAATCCTCACAAGATCTCTCATCAATCATATGCTAGTTTTAATTTATTAATTTTGTATCTAGTCCTTCAATTAGATTTCCACTAAATTAGTTAGGCCTACTAATCTACAGAATCCAATTGGTTTCTATTTCACAATTACACAATGATGTCACTTAACTAAGACTCCTCTCTCTGGGATCATCTTAACACTCTTCAAGGCCATGCTCCTCGCCATGCCTTCAAATGATGCATCTCCTTATGCCATCATTCTAATTTAATTTAATAATTCAAATTATTCTATTGTGCACAGTAAATAATTTGCTAATAGGGAAATGCATTGTTCAGTTTACTTCATTATACAACTGACTCAACTACAATTTAATTCCCAAAAATAACTCTCACTTTCCCATCTGTGACACTTTAATTTGACATGTGTTGCGCTCCAGTTAACCATGTCAATTTGACAGTCTCCCTTTTGTTCACTACACATTCATGTATCACCATGGTCTTCCATCACCTCATCAGTCAACTTGACTTGGATCCTGTTTTTTGTACCTCTATCAACTATGATTCAGTATCTCACCTACCTTAGTCTAATTGACAAAACTCCTCTCAGTTAACTAGTCTTCTTAAATTCAACACTTTGATAATAGATATTAATGTTATTATTATTCTTGCAAAGCACAATTCATCAGACTTTGATTTGAACATCCATCAGTGTTGCAATAACTCAGCCTATTCTAAATACTAGCACTCAAGCTTACCGACAAGGACTCACACACTCAAAATATAAAACTGCAATGTTGTGTGGTGTTCTTCTTTCTTCACAGCCTTACTTATGTTGGTTAGAAAGTTTAGTTGACACCGCTTCAAATCTGGATCTCAAAAGTCACAGCCGCCATATAACTATAAAAAAACTACCCAAATCCTAACCGTTTGTATAACTAAACACCTTTTCAAATCTCCTAGCCGCCATAGGTTACTTTACTAGTTTATTTCTAAAATAACCTAACTTGAAGCCCTATTTACACTGTCAATTTGAAAAAAGGTTTACTATAAAAATTTTAATGTTTACAATTGCACTAGAATCCAACAATTTTGAAGTGTTTTTGGTGTGAAACTGTCTTGGTATCCATAGGAGTTAATTTGTTTCTACAAGTCAGAATTGTAGATGAGAAACATAAAACCAAACCTGACCCTTGGATACGGTTTCAATAGATGTGATCAATTCTATAATATCCTTTGTTACAATTCACTTGTCAATAATTCACTTGACATCTAAGGGCATCCGCACCGCTCTCCCAGTGTGGAGCCTCGCGAGAGAAGCGGTGGAGGAACATGTGCAGGGACAAAAACCAAATACAACAACGTTGCCCCACCATGCCCGTGCCAACGACCCCTTCGGTTCATGGTTAGTTAAAATCAACTAGCGACCAGCAACGTGTTGCTCATCCATTGTCCGTAGTAGATTTACCTCGCATCAAACGAAGCTTGGTGTGCCTTGCGGCGTCACTTCTAAGAGCATCTCCACCCCTGGTGGGGAAACTCCCACGCCAAGTGGAAATTACCCCGTGGGAGGAGGAGGACGGGGGAGGAGTTATCATCCCCTCCCCGCACCCACGGCCAAGGTGCGGCCAGCTGCATTTAAAAAAAAAAAAATTTAAAAAAAAAAACTTATTTTTTTATATAAATATTTTCTTATTTTTTTTCTAGTGTCTTTTTTTTCAATTTTTTTTTTAATTTTTATAAAAAAAATCCGACCGGGCCACTCCCGGCATGCCACGTGGCATGTGGGGAGGGGTGGCCGAAACGGTACAGCCCGGGGCCCCGGGGCCCCGAGGTCCCTGCTCCAATTCCCCGTTCAGGAGGCCTGGCAACGGGTTAACCCCGTCATGCTTCCCCGTTTTGGGGTTTGCGATGCGGGGCTTCTCCCGCCACCCTGCTACCCCGCACCGCCGGTTTGGCGGTTTGCGGTGCGGGGTGGAGATGCTCTAAGTACCGTGAAAACACCATGTTTTGGCGTCTTGGTATCTTTGGGGGGATAATATCTACACGTAGTCGGGAGCTCCTCGTAATCAAACTCACCATGTGCCCCTTGGCGTGCTGGTTGGCAAGAGCGGTGTCGCGTTGTAAATTAATATATTGTGTGAAAATATTAAAGATGTTGCCTTAGACATCGGATAGAATATGAGGAGAAGGATACAAAAGGTTGGGGTCGTGGAGAAATCCACGGTTTGGTACAATGGGGGGTAACCGGAGCTTGATAGCATAACTTGGAAGCCTGCATCTTGTCACTGTAGCTCAGGGAAGCGTAGGTGGCCGGTTGGCTGCTTATTTCCTGCTTTCACTAGCAAGTACCAAGTTGCAACTATCCAAGCCGTTCAACGAGTTTGATAAAGCTCGAACCCGGAACCGGCAGGCAACAATCGACGGACCTTGACAGCCAACCAAGTCCGCAACTTGGCGACCATTAGTGGACTCAAGGTGGCTTTATACAACTGTTGAGGGACTGTACAATGTCGCGACCTTGTCCTTTAGCCAGATCTTTTGATGCGGACTACTTTTAGTTAAAATAGAATTATTTATGGCTATTTGAGTAATTCAGTGAAGGCAAGCTTCTTAAAGAAGTTACTGAGAGATATAAAAAGGAAGATAGTTTCTTTGCCTCACATGATTTGCTTCAAGCCAATAGCTTGGATAGTTTAGAGTTGATAGTATGGATTCTCAAGACCCAGATGAGTGGGAGTTGTCGTTATCGCAATTACCGGAGGATCCGTTTCAATCTTCTCAGCCATCAACTTCCAGACGGCGAGTGCGAGATGAAGCGGGGCCTTCCGAGCGTCGTGTTCAACCACGTCCAGATCCAAGTCTACGGCAACTTGCATTTGTGAATCTACAACCGGACGCGAAAGTTCTAGTGATTGTATTGGAGGCTGAAGCTTCATTGACGGGTGGCCGTCAGATGGTGTTTGAAGGGTGTTTTGAAAATACCAATGAAGGCCAAATGGTGAGTCGCTTTTCTAATGAGATGGGCCACCGTCTTTGGCTTCGAGGGCCGCTGACCTTTTTAAGCGATGAACGGAGAGCAAATTATGTTTCAGCGGTACTCCGTCAAATTCTAGAGTTTTTATATGGTTAGATGAAGGTAGAATCCATTTAGTTGTTAATATAGGAGTTTGTTATATGTTTATGTTTACATTAGATCAAGATCCAAGAAAGAAAAAGAAAAGAAACTAAGAAAAAGTTTGACCGTCTTAGAATTTTTTTGGAACCACACCTTTTGAAGCCCAATGGTTGGGGTTTCTTTCCTATCTTATCTTGATAGACTTTAGAGTGCTTTTGGAGGTTAACCAATAGGCTTTAGATGCCCATGTGGCTTAGGCATGGGCTGATGTGGAAGGATAAAGGGCGACTCTCCTTTCCTCTTGGTGTGTGTTTTTGGTGTGTAGAGAGTGCTGTGAGAAAATTCCCGAGAGGAAGATCGGGCGGTGTGTACTCGTTTTTTATGAGAATGTTATGAAAATTTGTGAAGTTGTTCCTTGTGAAGTTGCGCTTCTTTGAGCGGTGTTTTTATTCAATTTGGAGTTCATACGCAAAAGTTACGAGAGATTGAGTGAGGAGTAGTTGGCCGCTACCCAATTAGAGGAGCAGCAACTTCGGGCCTTCACCATGGCTTCGATACTTTGTGTTCGGACTTGAAATTTGAGAGAAGTATACCTCATTGAACTAGCTTTCTAAGAAGCTATCACTCGACTCATTTAAGTGTGCTATGAAAAAGTTATAGTCATCTAAGTAGAAGAGAGTTCTGCTGTCTTGGAAGTGAAGAGGCGTGAGTTTTAAGCTCACATAACTTTTAGTTAGTAGATTAGTTTGAAGTGAAATTTAGAGGAATTGTAGCTTATTAAACTAGCTTTCTATAAAGCTATTATACGGCTCATTTAGAATCGTAGTATAGAAGTTATAGCCGCCGAAGTTGGAGGGGTTTGCTGCCATCGACATAAGAAGGCACAAACTTTGAACCTCCATAACTTTTAGAAGGTAGTTTAGAATAACCTGAGATTTTGGAGGGTGTTAGCTTATTGCACCAGCTTTCCAAAAAGTTATAGCACTTGACATTTGGCGGCTCGAACCATCTGTGGCATCAATTAGAAGCTCGCAGCTAGTGTGGTAAAGAACTTTGGGAGGTCTTTTGTGTTTTTGAACACTTCAAGACTTGAAGATAAGAAGACATGAAGACTTGAAGATAAGAAGACAAGAAGACTCGCGTGTTGTGGCTTGTGGCTTTGTTATTCCTAGCCGGCTTTGGAGGCTCGTTGTCTTTATTTGTTATTCCCAGCCAGTTTTGGAGGCTAGTTGTTTTTCAATTCTGCTTCGTAAACTTTGTTGTGGCGAAGTGGGGTTAATGGCCCACACGGTCGTGTTTATGTTGTTCCCACCGGTGAGGCGCGATTGCTGGTCACCGTGGGTTTGAAGTTTAGGAGCCAATCTTTCGGACGGTCAGCTCGTGGTTTGGCCGTCCCGTTTTACCCGTCCGAGGCCGTGGTTTCTTATCACCTACCCTTACCTTTAACCCTTTAGAACCACCACAGGATAGGCCAACGGGGAGGAGTTTGAAGATTGAAGACTGAAGAATGAAGAGTGAAGACTAAGACTTGAAGACAAGAGGAATTCGTGGTCAAGACTAGAGATTTATTTGGAGACAACCTTTGTTCTCAAACCATTTCTAGCAGCAGCTAGGATCTCCGCGATTTCCCAAAGAAAACTCTCGCTACTCGACAGCGGTGCGGATGCTCTAAGAATACTTCGAGATTCTCCTTCAAAATTAGTTATCCTCCACAAGTAATTGGAAGCCCAGAACTTGAGAGTAATAGCATAAGAAGTGCTGAAATGACTACACTAATTACAGAACTAATTACTACTGTATTCAAAACCGTCACTACTGGATCTACCTCTTGATCTGGACTCCCAAGCCCAAAATCTAGACCACGCGTACACATCGAGCGGTTTTGAGTTTCCTTCCCAAGCTATCAATCGAAACCAAGAACCGTTACAATATCTAAAACCGGCAACCAGAATACTCTATGAACTGATCCACAAAGACCTGACGGATTTAGCCCACCTTCACTGACCAGGGAAATCAGAGCTCCACAAACTCCTCTCTCGCTCCACCTCCATCGCTGCGCCTGCGGCTCAAATTCCAGTTCATCGCCAACGATTTCCACCTCCACCACATCATATCGCTTCCATCGGTACTAGTCTCACACAATTCGGTGAAGAATTGAGAGAATTGGAGCCTTTAGGAGGTTGCAGGTGTTCCACTTCTAGGTTTTTGCAAAAGATGGGGCTAATGGCGTAGCCTCGGCATTTCCCCTCACTTTCTGCAGTGCAGCTTCTTCTAATTCCGCCAAGAGGACAAATCTTGAGGTCTGATAATGTAGTGTCTGCATTTTGTCACATCTTTCTCCGAAATTTTTTGTTGAGAGCGAGGACATCAATTGCTTTGTGCAGCGGCGATGTAGTTTCTGCATTTGTTCGAAATTTTCCTCCTAGCTTTTGCCAAGAGGACAATTCTTTTGCGGCTGTTTTTTTGGATGCTGTGGAGGAATTGATGGAGGACGACACGACGCGATTGGCTGCGCCGTTGCTGCAGCAGAGCAGCCAGTACGAGGCGGACCGCACGAGCCTGCTGGGTCGTCTGCGCGGGGGGGATCAGGGCCTCCTGGCCGCGGCGTCGGCGCACACGGGGCTCAGCTACGCGCGGACGCGCTCGCTCCTCCTCAAGAAGAAGAACCGGCGTGGTGAGGACGATGAGGATAAGGTGGCGTGGTGGTACTGGCCCGTGGTGCACCTGCGGCAGTTCAGCCGAGATAAGCTGCCGTTCCTCTTCCCGATGAAGGCCGGGCTGGCTGCTGTGATCGGGTCGCTGCTCTGTTTCGCCCCCGGCTTCCTCTCGATTTTCAATAAGAACGGAGTCTGGGCGGTGATTACGATCGATATCGTTATGGAGACTAATGTCGGGCTCACGTTCAGCAAAGGTGAGAAGATCACGGTTGAATTGGAGCTCAATATGGCACAGTGTGATGCTCATGCTCATGTTTCATGGAACGGTGTGGATTGTTGATGTTTTGGTTTGGAGCTCATGTTCATGTGGATTGTTTCCAGGGTTGACATGGAGCTTATGTCCATGGCACACTTCGGAGCTCATGCTTATTTTTCATGGATTTCTGTGATTTTTTAGGTTTGAATTGGACCTCACACAGTTTAGAGCTTACGTTTGATGTCTGATGTAATGGTTGATTTTGGATGCCACAATTTGGAGCTCATGTTTTATGTCTGATGTAATGGTTGAATTGGAGCTCATGCTCAATGTGCCACAATTTAGAGCTCATCTGATGTAATGGTGTGGTTTTTTTAGAGTTGAGTTGCCACAGTGTGGAGCTCTAGTGTTTATGTCTGATGTAATGGTGTAGGATTTGATTGGAGCTCCCACAGTTTGGAGTTCATGTTTGTATATGTCTCATGTAGTAATTGTGTGGATGTTCAAGGGTTGAACTTGAGCTCTCAGTGTCAAGGGGCTGATGTTTATGTGTGATTTTCCAGGGTTGAACAGGACGCTGGGAACTCTAATGGCCTCCTTACTCGCCCTCTCAGTGGACGTGCTGGGCGACTACCTGGGCTCCTACGAGAAGTACCTGCTCTTCGTCTGCACCTTCTTCGGCGGCGCCATCCCCACGATGTTCAAGTTCCGACGCCCCTTCCGCGACCGCTGGAACTACGCCGTGGTGATGTCCATGGTCACGTTTCACCTGCTCATCCTCACGCAGAGCGACGAGAAGGTCAAGCTTCCACTCCTACGCCTGGCGCTCATCGCGATCGGGTTCCTGATCGCCTCCCTTGTGAACGTGATCCTGTTGCCTAACTTCGCTGGGGATAATATCAATGAGCTTCTGGCGAGTAACTTCGATCGCGCGGGGAATGTCGTGGAGAAGTGCGTGCTTGAGTATTGTCAGGGGACCGTGTTGCAGCAGCATCCTGAGGTGCTGGGTCAGGCGGGTAACGATGAGCTACATTCTTGTTTTCATGAGATTGTGGCGGCGGATTCTGAAGTGGAGAAACTGGTTTGTGATTCACCATTGTACTTTGGATTTATCCAGAATGTGTTGCCAACTCTATCTCTGTCTGGGTCTGTTTGCCATTAGCCATTTCTTTGGATTCATTCAGAGTCTGTGCCTGTTTGTCATTTCTTCGATTCTCCCTAGAGTGTTGCCATAAAAGCCATCTTCATTTGTGTGCCATTTCTTTGGCTTTATCCATAGTGTTGCCATAAAAACGATCTCTCTATGTCTTTGTCATTTCTTTAGATTTATCTAGAATGTTGCCATAAGGCTTAAGCGTGTTTCTCTTTCGTGGAGAACAACTTGGTCAATGACTCCATGAACACTAGAAAGGTGGAAAAGAGACTGTCACAAAGTAGGAGATAGAACCTCATCCTCTTATTCACCATGCATCTTTCTAGAACCAGGGCCATGGCATCACCGGTTATTGTTATTAGTGGTAACGAATACTATTGGTTCTTTCCCTTCATGAATCAGTGAATAATTCCCACCTCTGTGTCTCTTTTCGCAGTTGAAGGCGGCGAGATTTGAGCCGCCACATGGGAAGTTTTTCGTGGGGTACCCATGGCATCACTACCGAGACGTTGCAGAGAATCTTCGGTTTGCGTATTA
This sequence comes from Bryoerythrophyllum caledonicum, assembly GCA_963971425.1. Classification (NCBI taxonomy): domain Eukaryota; kingdom Viridiplantae; phylum Streptophyta; class Bryopsida; order Pottiales; family Pottiaceae; genus Bryoerythrophyllum; species Bryoerythrophyllum caledonicum. The sequence goes on along the minus strand of OZ020517.1, from coordinate 24,380,925 downwards.
CGATGTGGTGGCCTTAGACTCATGTCTGCGTGCTGAGATTCAAGCGCCCATACATCTACGTGCAATGTTCCGGACAGAGTTCATGGCGCTCGGGAAGGAGTGTGCAGAGTAAGTTCATCCATGCGATGTATGTATGTCATGTACATGTCCTCATGACAGGAATATGTCCTCTGTTATGGTATATATGTGTTGTTTGTGAACTGATATATGCTTGTGTATTTGGGATATTGTATTATGAATTCACATTCCGTTAATGTTTGTATGGTGAATAGAGTATTCCGAGCACTAGGAAAAACCATGCGCACCATGACGAAACACGACTTCCATCAAGTGCTAGAACGTGCAGATGAAGTCGCTCTGTTGCTGCAGCACAGGATCGCCAGGAAATCTGACGAATTGTTGCAAGTCTCCCACCGCTACCCACCTGCTCACGACGACGACAACAGTGGAGGCCGCGTGGCGAATTTCCTGAGAGAACTGTTGCAGTCTCGCAACAATTTTTTTTCAAATTCCAGCGGCGACGACGACGACAATGAAACAGAATCGATTCGAGATCCATCGGAGATGACCTTGCCTGAGCTTCACCACCAAGCGTAAGAAATCACGCTTTTTCCATTGTTGCATATCACCATGCTTGATCACTCTTTTGAGAGTCATCCAAAGTTTCAATAAGATACGGTCCCCTTCTTTCATTTCATAATACTAGTACTTTTGATTCACTAGATCAATGGAAGAGCTTGATGGTCTCAGATCTCAAGTGTGAACTAGTTTTAGCCGCCTTTGAGAATGAAGGAGAGGTCATGTTGGACCACAAATCTTAGTCGCCTTCTTCCTCTTGGAGCAATTTCTCAATGGATTTTTGAGCTGTTAAAAAATGAGGAAAGAGGTCAAAATTCATGTTTTTTTGCCTCACTTTACTCTATTGCGAGACCAACATTCTTCTTTCTAATGGTATATAATTAAACTCCTTCCTAGAAGTTTCTACCAATTCTCATGAGTAATTGGTGGTTATGTTACAGGGCAAAAGAGCATGAGGAGAAGCTGAAGAAGATCGAGGAGAAGAAGCCGACCCTGGACGGTAGAGCTGGGGAGCTTCTCAGGAGAAGGGGTTCCATTGGGCACCATTGGGAGACCACAGTGCAGCGCTTGGCAGCTCTGTCGCTACTCAAGTTTGCGTCGCTTCTCATTGAGATTGCCGCCAAAGCGAAGTACGTGGTCGGGGTGGTGGACGAGCTTGCTGAGAAAGCTCGCTTTGACAAGCCGTTGTCTGGCGGCTCGAAGCCCTCGGATGAGTATGTTACCGCGTTTGCCACACTATGAATTTCTCCCCTCCAATTTCATTCAAGTGTAATCTCCTGCCGCCCAACGCTACAAATATATGTGGAAAGGTCTGCCCGCGGGGCCTCACGGGAACGGAGACGAGGGATGGGTGTAACAAGGGCCGCTGCACTCATACCACACTTTACCACATCCAACGACCAGGTCAGTTGATGAATCAATCTTTTGAGACCAAGGTAATATGACTTTTGATCTCTTTTTCATTTTAAGAGCAGGCCTTGTTTGTGAATTGTTTGTAAAGTGAGGTGAAGGTATTCTAAGTTATGATCACTTTTCTCATATTACAATCAGACTTGAATAGTTCTACTCATTAACCTCTTTTACGTCACTTTCTGTAATATTATCAAAGCTTAGCTCCAAAACATATTCTCAGTGTTGTGATATCAAGGAGGGCCACTAATGTTCCAAATCAGTTTCAAAGTGGTACTTAATATAGTAGCTTTTCAATGGGGACATGTGATAGTGAAGTCCTTGGGTTTCAAGCCGATGATGTTATAGAGGTTTGAATGTAATTATCTATAATCAAGTCAAGAAAAGAAAAGGCAACTAAAATACATGGGAGAACAAGACCTCTCCTTCATATCGTACCTAAGGGTTGGATTCGGTGAAAAATATTTCCAAAATAGCTACCGGATTTTTTAGGAAATTATTTTTCAAAAACATCATTTTTAAAATTCGGTGAAAAAACGGATTTTGATGAATATTCTATTTTAAGAACCTTGCAAAATAAATCATTACTTGGCACAAGGGTGTCGAATCCAATCCTTGGGTACGATATTCATTTTGTGTGATTTTTGAAGTTATTTGTAAAGTAAGGTATAATTACCATGAATTTTGTCATGTTTTTTGTCAAAATAACTACAATCTCGCCTAATAGTAGTAATATTTGTAATCAGCTCAAAGAAGAAAAATGCGAGTAAGAATCATACCTCTCCTTCATTCTCAAAAGTGGTACTGACTTGAGTTTAGAGACCACCAAGCTCTTCCATTCATCCAAGTGTGGAAATAAATAGTATCAAAAGATAAAAGATGGATATCTTTATTAAACTTTAGATCGTGCTTAGAGTCTAATCTTGATAATATCACACCCTCCATTTCACTTAAAAGCATGATGTAAAGAGGGTGTGACATATGTGATAATATCATATTTAAAGGATTCATGTATAATGTGATACTATCAAGGTCCATAGAGAAACAAAAGCGAACCTTGCAAAAATTAAAACAAAGGTAAAGTGAAATGAAAAAATAAAGGTAAAAAGAAGTTTCAAATAAGACTAAGGGGGTGTTTACACCTGAAGGTTTGGGTTGGAGCCCATAAACACAAGTGGTACCCCGCTTGAAGGATGAAACCATTGTAAACGGGGTACCTTTCACCAAACAAGGGAGTTCTAAGTGGGTTGTGGCCCAAAGTTTAGGTGTAAACCCGAATAGAAGGGTTGTGGCCCATTGTGCACTTGGGCTGAATTTCTAAGTAGTTGCATGAAAACGGGCTCTTTATAGAATTACCCTGAAGTGAAAGAATTTCTTGTATTCTACATTTGCCTACATCTTTGTGTGCTGTTTTGTTCTATCTCTCTCAATTTTGGGCCATTTTTTTCGCTTTTTGGCATCATGGATAGAAGAAAACGAGCCCTAGCAGTGCTAGCTGTGTATTGGTCCTGTTATATGTTGATTCAACATGTTTTGAGCATGCAAGCCCTCATGATGGGCTTTGAATTGCAAAATTCAGCATTGCTTGTAGTTTTATGTGAATTGTGGAATATGAGGGAGAGAGGTGTCTGGAGCATTCAGAGGCAAGAGGGTTTTTTTGATAGGCATTTGATGGGTTCCTACACAGAATTAATGTTTAAACGGAGAACTAGAGTGTCCCACCGTACTTTCCAATTTCTTTGTATAGAATTGGGTCCATTTCTAAAGAAAAATGATACAAAATTTAGAAATGCTATTTCTATTGAGAAAATGATAGCAATCTCTCTAATCCATCTTGGAAGTAGAAATGGATTGCAAATTGTAGATGATTTATTTGGAGTAGCAAAATCTACCGTTTCAGCATAGTGAGACAATTTTGTAGTACGGTGAGATTACATCTTCAAAAAAATTTGTGAAGTTTCCGAATGAGTTTAAATTACAAAAATTAGCAAGGGACTTTGAGGCATTACATGGAATTCCTTATGTAGCAGGTGCCTAGACGGGTCTCATATACCAATTTTAGCACCAGTAGTTGGAGGTGAAGATTACTATTGTCGAAAATCTTTCCACTCCGCATTACTACAAGGTATAGTTGACACAAATTGCATTTTCTGTGATTATGAATTTGGATGGACAGGAAGCATGCACGATTGTACGGTCTTCAAGCTTACAAAAGTAGGTAGAAAATGCATTCAAGGAGGATTGTTACCATACAAGTTGATTGGAGATGCGGCATATCCAGTGAGGCCGTGGATATATTCACCTTTTAAGGGAGGGGTTGATGTTTGTCTTCCACCGTATAAAGTTCATTGGAATTTTATTCAAAGCTCTACCCGAATGTGTGTAGAACGTGCTTTTGGAATTCTAAAATGTAGGTGGCGGATAATTATGAAACGTATGGAGTGTCCTCTGAAATTTGTGCCGGATGTAGTTGCTACTTGTATTGTTTTACACAATATTTGTATCCTTTCAACGGATAGGTTTGATCGGGAGTGGATCCAAATTGGTGAAGATGACTTAGATCGAAGAATTAATGAAGGAGAAGTAGCTACAGGGCAAGAGCTTAGAGGCGAACAGGTTGCAATTGCTGAAGTAAGAAGAAGGATAGGAATTGGAAGAGACGAGCCAATTAGAATTGTAGAAGAGGACGAAGGTGAAGCTGCGAAGGCGTTTTTAATCAAGGAAAATGAAGAAGAGTCTGTATTGCTTCGGGAGGCAACTGATTCACATGTTTGCATAGCAAAAGCACTTTGGGAGTATCATATGCGAGAAGATGCTACAGTTATGTTTGATGATTCATATAGTGAATCTGATATGAGCACCTAGTCCTAGATTTTTTGTACTAGTGCTACCATATGGCCTTCCATCATATGCAACAATGAGGAAGTAGACTTGAAGCTATCAATCATGTCTTTGCTGTTTTGAATTGAAGCTTCTAGATATCCTTCTAGCCTATCTGCCTTGCTTTTCTTCTAAATTATTTGATGTTTCGATGCCTTGTCGGGTGTTGGTGACTCCATGACACTCTCTTGAGCACTTGCTGGAATTTGATTTCTTACACTTGCCCTTGTTCCATTTCACAAGTCCATGTGGTCAAACCACTTATTTTGTTGGTGGCGGTTGTTTCCTGAAATATCATATAGGCGCTTGTCATTCTTGTATTCGGTAAGTAAACTTCTCTGCTTCTTTTTGCAAGATAAAGCAATTCTAGTACATCCTCGAATTGTTGCTGTCATACGCACCTGTACCTTCAACCAAACATTTTGACCTTGACCAAAAAATACGTAAGTTGTTAGTAATGCTCATGTACAATCTCCATGCAATAGGAGTGCTCTAAAATGCTCAAAAACATCATTAAAGGCTTGAAAATGGACTTGAAAATGTTAGGACAGCACACAATAAATCAGAGAAATAATAGTATAGGGAGCCTTTTTATCCAACACTAGCACACCGGAAGCTAGTAGGCTTGGTGGCTAGAGTAGTGTAAGGCCTTCGAGGGGAGGCTAGAGGTGGCCGGTTTGATCCCCGGCGGTGCCATTTTGGTCACCGCAATCCGAATCCGGCCGGAATTTGGGGGGAAAGGGGGGCCTCATAGGCCCTTTACGGCACCAGGCGAAGGCAAAGGCTCAAGAAGGCTCAAGCACTTTTGCTCCTCAAAATTCCTCTAAGTCCAAAAATCTTGCAAATATGTAGATCCTGTAGAAAATTGATAGATTTCAGTACATACCTTGTTTTTTGGCCGCCTTGGGAAACTCTTCTTCCAACTCGCCACAGATAGCTATCAATGTGTCCACTTCGTCATCCTTCCACCTCAAATTCTCCGAGTCTTCTTCGTCTTCTTCCTTGTCACCTTCTCCTTCTTCATGGACTTCAGAACCTGGAATTGTTGCTTCGTCTTTCTTCTTACTGGCCTTTCCTGCAGTCACTTTGGTCTTCTTCGCACCTTTCACCTTTGCTGGACCTCTGCCTGTCTTCTTTGGAACAAGCTTCGGCTCTCTTTCTTTCTTCACCTCCAACAATACATTCTTCTCCATGTCACTCAAAAAACTAGGTTGTGAATAATATGGAGGCTGAAAAAAATCTCGAGATTGTGAAAACATTTGAGGAGGAGGCTGATATCCAACTTCCTGCAGGTCATCGTCACTACACGGCAGCCTACGAAAGGAAGATTCCAACACATTTTTGCCCTTCTTTTGAAATGCATTTGTCCTCAAAGACGGACCATGGGTCTGAAATTGAGGAATAGAAGAAGAAGACATCATCCAAGCTGAATTCTGACTAAAATTTTGAGCCTCTCGTCCTTCATCATTTTCAAAATACCCTCCTTCCATTGCCCCCAAAAAAAACACACACACACACACATACACACACACACACACTATTGCAAAACTTACAAGGCAAAAGAGCTTCAAAGAGCTTCAAAAAAATGAAAACATGAGACAATTGCTTCCCTATTTAACTCAAATATTTAGGGATCGTTAACAAACTCAAATTCTAAAAACTATGGCTTTCAAAAAATAAAGACGTTGCATTCTCACGCCATCAGCAGTAAATGTAACTTCTTTCTTTGATGAACAGTACTAACGGGAAAAAAGTTGTCAAAAAAATTCAGTTATGAAATAGTCAAAATCCAGCATTAAAATATTATAAATGATTGGCTGAAATTCGTTTTGAAAAATACTCTCCCGGCCTTCCGGAAATACAACCTCCTAGAGGTTGTAGGAAATAAGTCTCCTTAAGTTCCGTAAAACACTATTCAAATCTGCCATGTAGGATTCCAACTAGGTTTCTCATCCACGGAAAACACTTTGGGCCACAGCCCGCATTTTGCTTGATGTAAACCCATTTCCGGGGTACCAATTCTTTACTCCAATCAAAACTCGGGAATTCTTTGGGCTCCAACCCAAACCATCTAGATGTAAACAGCCCCTAAGTGTGAAAGCATGAATAACAAAGATTCTACAATATGATGTTTCATTGGCATCAAACAATTAGAAACTCTTGGAAAAATCTGGGTTTTCCGTCTTGCAAAGCTTTTTTATCCATCCACCTCTAGTTATTGTCACACTTATACTACAATTATTGAGAAAATAGTGATATTATCAAGGGTAAGAAGAATATTAACAAGTGAGTTTTGAACTAGGAAAATAGGTTTCAAGGGTTTATATGATAATATCAAGGTGTGCTATTATCACCTTACAAGTTTTGGTACCCGCCGTTCCGACCAAGGAAGATTTTTTATTAGTGCTCTTCAGAATAAATTGACGTATTATATTTTAGATTGCAATTTGCATCCCTCGAAGTTCAATGTTTTACATCACAGGATCCATTGAACTTATGTGCGGCATCAATGGACTTCAACGCAAGGCCTCCTCGTATACAATGTTATGCATAAGCTGATCCTCGGCCCGTTCAACGGTTTTTGCTTCAAGAAGAACATTGACGTTTTCGGAAGCCGTGGCACGTGAGAAAGCAACATACAAGTGACTGTGGGAGAACTCGTTCTTCGTGAGGCAAATGCCAACCCTCGGAAGCGTCTGCCCTTGAGACTTGTTGATTGTCATTGCATACGCAACTCGGACCGGAAACTGCTTGCGTTGCACTGGAAATGGAAGCCCAGATTATTCATTGATCAAGGGAATCCGCGGTATAAAAGCAACGTAACCGGCACGATCTCCCGTCAACACTTCTGCTACGATTACCCGCAACGCACATCGTTGAACAATAAGGCGTGTGCCGTTACATAGACCATTGGTTGGATCCAGGTTCAGTAACAGCATGACTGGTGTTCCAATTTTGACCGTGAGCTTGTGCGGTGGCCATCCGTTGATTTCAAGCTTGTTGAGGTACTCCATGGGAATCAAGTTGGCACCTTCCTCGCTGTCCACCTTATCTACGTTCAGAAACTCAGAGGTATTGCCTTGTACCATGTCAAGCACGGCTGCGTTGATCCGCAAAACGTCGTCATTCCGTGCGGCAAGGATGGCACGACCGCTGAAGTACTCGCGCGCATTTGCTTCGATGTCAGCAATTCCTCCATAGACGGCATTGATCAAGCCGTTCAAGGTGTGATTGCCGACAATCATCGCCCGTGGACACCTGATCATGTCATCCTTCACCTTCTCCAACTTGTCCTCCCTGAGCGCCAATAGCCACTCTAGAAATGTACAGTTGTCCAAATCCACACGGCGTTCACCAACAACAGCGCGCATGTTCCGGCAAAGTCGACAAACGTGCACTCCATTCCACAGATGAGATTCTTTAATGGATGCCGCAATGATATCTGGCCGGAGGCCCTTGGGCACCACCGGCAGGACTTGTCGAAAATCACCGCACATGACAAATGTGATGCCGCCAAACGGCTTGTTGGGACGATTGGTGATATCCCTTAGCGTGCGATCCACCGCCTCGAAGGCAAACTTGCTCATCATCGGAGCTTTGTCCCACAGAATGAGCTTTGCGCGGCAAATCATCTTTGCGAGATCGCCTAGCTTACTGAAGTTGCAGACAGATGTGGGACTAAGTTGAATCGGAATCTTGAACCTTGAATGCGCCGTCCGCCCAAGCTTTAGAAGCAACGCTGCAATCCCTGACGAAGCGACTGCCAATGCGATCTTGCCCTACCCTTGGACGGCCTTAAAGATTAGGTTCTCAAGGTATGTCTTGCCTGTCCCACCGGGGCCATCAACAAAGAAGATCGTGTTGGCAACATTGCGTTGACAAGAGTCCATGATCTGGCGGTAGATATGTTGTTGCTCCTCGTTCAACGTCTCAACCTCACGCTTAGCTTCGGTCCTCAGCTTTGCAGCGTTGAACGACAGGTGCTTGGCAACAAACCAATTCCCCTGCAACTCCTCCATTGCAAACTCAGGCTCCGACAGGTTGAAATCCGCCAGAGCCATCTCGCTGTTCTGAAGGATCTGGGCAATCAGGTTGAGGGCAAGGCTGATAATCTGCTGCTGGGATGGATCCTGCAAGCCCCCGTTTTGACGAAGCGGATGAGCACAATCATCAGACAGGCTTGCGCTAAATTGCTCCCATAGTTGCCTCGGATCCGCTTGTGGGCCATGGGTGAGGATCGTTACAAAGAGCGATCGCAATTGTACTCCGCTATGCATCAACGCGGCTTCACGCAAGCACTACTCCCACTTCTCGTCATTCTCGTACAACCCGCGCGCCACGCACGCTGCCTTGAACGTCGGGTATAGGACACCCTCAAACCTCCAAAGCGCCTCTGGACTTGTTGCACCCTTCACCACCGTCAACAGTGTACGCATGAAGTATCTCTCGCCAGCGTTTGGGCTCACAAAATAAAGCCCGCCAATATACATCCCACGCTTGCGCACAGTCCACTCTTTCCTCGAGTTGTTCCACACAAAGCGTGATGGAAAGTGGAGGTATGAGGTGTCACGTGCGCCCGACAAATTTGTGCGATTGGCCTCAAACCACTGGGTCAATGTCGCCTTCCGCGCTCTCTTCGCATTTACCGCCTGTGCCAAATCTCCATTGGCCCTGAACGTCACCCGTTGTTGGTCTGGCAGGTGAACTTGGAGACGCTGGATTGGTGGGGTGTGGTCGTGCATCCTGAAGCTGAACAACCGCCAAGCCGCCTCTAGAGCTGAGACGTAGCGCGTGTCAATGTACTGTTTGATTTCATTGACGTCCTCGATGACCACGGTTGCCCGGTCATGGCTCTTGTACACGTACTTGAATAGGTACTTGACGGTGGAAATGGATGAACACACCTATCACGTGAAAATTGGTGAGATTAATGTATTAAAGATTAATGATGAAAATAAAGATTTGCTGCACACCGGGCCACCCTCTCACCTCGACATTAGTATGTGCGTTGTACTTTGTACTCAAGTAGAGGTTGTGTGGGACGATCCATCGATTGTCCACGGGCCTGCCTATTGAATCAACAAAAGACCGCCCATCATTCCACCGCCTGTACTCGGGGTAACCATTATGATCTGCGCTTGTCTCCTCTCGGAATGTCTTTGGGTACCGCTTGGTACATTTTTCCTCTTCTATGCATGGCGCGTTCGGGTATTCCACCCCGCACGGTCCATGAACCAAGAAATGCGTGACTCTCTCTTATGCATCCGGATGCGTCTCCCGGATAGGAATCTCTGCCGAGACAACAGAGTTGATCTTGCCGACCGTTCTTAGCTTTGAATCTTCGTCCAGGATCAGCAAAATGTGCGCGTGCGGAAGGCCTTGCTTCTGAAACTCAATCACCCAGGTGTATCTGAGCACAGTCCCAAAAACTTTCCGATCCTTGACGTTGGTCATGAGCTCCTCAAACTCAATGCTAAAGACACGCGCCACCAAATCCGGCCGATACTGCGCCGTCTGCCGCTCTTCTAGCTCCTCCGTGATCTCCGTCCACTTTGGATTGCAGATAAAGGTAATGAATTGGTCGGGCTTCCCAAACCGTCGCACAATGGCCATTGTGTCTTGGTAGAGCCGATTCATCTGCCGATCCCCCCCGGAAAACGTTGCCGATAGAATCATCCGCTACCCAACCTGCGTCGTGTCGTGGTCGCCACCATTCAAAGCGTCCATGACTCCCGAGTACAGCTCACATCGAAGATCTTGCTGATTCTCCGCAAGCCAGCTCAGCATGTTCTGCTCGGCGCACACCCACGCATCCACCATGTAGTGCTGGAGCAGTCGACCGGCCAGGAAGATGTGCTCGCCACGCTAATTTCAGTCAATAAGATCTCAATGAATAAAAATCCCAAATTCATGAAACTTGTAACATGTGACTCAAGTCAAGATGCACATTCTTCCTATTTAAAAAATGAAACATTTTGACTTCTCACAAAAAAGTTTTTATTTCCATAGAAATTTCATTCAAATAAAAATGTGTCTTAAAATAGTCTATTTAAAGTGAAATTCATCATGAAGGTAGATTCCCTTATGTATTATAACATGTCCAAATTTCATTTTATAATTTGAATTTCTCAAATTATGAGAGCAATTTTTAGGGCGGCCAACAACTTTTGTGAGTCACTGTATGATGGCGAGAGTGCTAGAGTCATTAATAAGTTCAAAGGTGAGAACTTCAATCTTTGGAAGTTCAAGATGGAAATGGTGTTCGCATCCATAGACCTTTGAGAGATTGTGGATGAATATGAGAAGCCTCCATCCGAAGACAATGATCCAAAGGTGAATAGGACTATAATCGGCGTGTGAAGAAGGCCATGTCTGTCATTGGCTTCAACTTCGTGAACAACCAATTTACAGACATTAAGAGTTCCAAGGGACCCATAGAAGCATGGAAGACACCCATAAAACGAGGAGTTTGTCCAACATCCTCTTCATTTGCGGCAAGTTTTTCAAAATCAAGATGCAAGAGGGAGATGATTTATTGAATCATGTCAACGAAGTGAAGGCACTTGCGGATAAACTTATTTGCTTGGATGTCTCGGTGAGAGATGAAGATGTGGTCATGACTTTGCTTGAGAGTTTGTTGCCTTCATATGAACACTTGATCACTACCTTGGAGACATTGGCAATGAAGGAGCTCACGATGGAGTTTGTGACGGCGCGGTTGATGCACGAAGTGTCCAAGCGCAAGGAGAAGGAGTCCAATGACAACAATGCGACCTTGGTGTGAAAGAAAACAAGTGGGGAGGCTCTTCTTCTTCATATAGTGAGCGCAAGGTATGTTACAACAATGGCAAACTGGACCATATTGTACAAAATTGCTTTAAGCCAAAAAAGTGGGAGCGGGACAACGCGAACCAAGCAAAACAAAAAGAGGACGCCAATCATGCAAAGAAGGATGATGACTATGCATTTGCAACTCAAGGTGGACCACATTTCAAGTTCATGTGTAAGTGAATCATGGATTTAGGTATATGTGTAGAATTGCAAAGTAAAAAATTAAATCACTACTTTTTATTCAAATGTGCACAAGATGGATAGAGTCTCTTTACACAACTCACAAGCATGTTAAGCACTCAAACATCTCCATAATGTGATGTTTTTAAGTTAAAGTTTTTAAAAAAAAGGTAGCACTAGATTTATTGACTAGGCTAAATAAAGGCACTATATTCAAGGTAGCACTACTATCACGCTTCCAGGGCCAAGATAGCAGATACAACAGTTTATACTTCTAAGAGGCAGACACTTGAGTTGCATATCAATTCTTGATGATAATCGTGTTCTATTTTGTGTAGAAGGTAGTCAATCTGTCCATGATTGTAATATCTCGAGACAACAAATCCGCCTAAAATATCAAATTTTACACAAAATCAAATGTCTTGAAAACAAAAGGTGTTATTTTGTAGACGCATGCCTCAGATGTTGGAGTTGAATTACATTAAAGTAGAAAAATCCAAAGACTAGCTACTCACTCTATATATTACCACGATTTCTAAATTCAAGGAAGAAATGTACGTTCTCCATATATACACAACTTATGAATTCATCACTAATAGAACTTTTCTTCTCTAACATCTAAAAATGGCGTAGAGGTGTAGGTAAGCGGGCAATTTGACTCGTGAAGTGCAAACATTGAGAAGTGCATCCTTGAGATTGTCTTAGCTTCATACCAAAGTGAAGTAGAGGCAAAGTTGTGTGGGATTTGACGAGTTCATGCCGAAGAGAGCACAAACCATTTTATTCTCTCATCCATCACATGTGAGTGAACAAAATGAGTAGCTACCATATTACATTGCATGACGTGGTCAAAACTTGTGTTGGGTTTGGCAAAGGCTTTTCTCATTTATAGATCATCAAGATGGTCCTCCTACCTTTCTAGAAAAGAAGTGACAAATTCAGTTTTGGACCTTATATTGCACATGGACATTCTTTCATATGGAAGTATGGATGCAGCGTGCTAGATTGCAATAGTGTTTATGTTTTTGAAAATGTTCCTAATTAAATTAATGGGGATACTAAATGTTTCTTCAAGAATTTTCATTGAAGGGATAAAGTTAGTGGCTTGATGATAAAAAGGGGATCAACCTTCCAAACAAATGCAATAATGTCATTAATAAGTAGCGGATATTTATTTATTTTGTTTTCAATAGCTTCATGTGAAAATCTATCATTGCAATATTTGAATTCAATGAATCGAATGGTTTGATTTGAGTATGTGGTTTGGTGGGACCGTGGGGGGTCTTTGTATGGTAATCTTTTGATGCATGGTATATCTGGTTCAAATTTTAGCATTACACTGACATCCTTGGGTGTCGCATCTTTAGGTGTCGCATGTGCATGCTGGTAGCCACCTAGGGACCATAACTTCTTCAATTATTATTTGAAGGTTTTGGCATACAAGAGTATTTTTGAGGTTCAAAAGAAGTAGGTAAATGATTGCGCTAGCAAATAAAACACATACGGTAGTACAAACAATGTTTTTTTCGAAGGCCTTCAGTTATAGTACCAATTGGTAGCAACCTTTGCCAATACATATGGAACTACTTTAAGTTCATTTCACCTCTTTCGATTTTATTCCCTTTACTTTCCCTTCTAAATCTCCCTCAACTAATTATGATATCATAATAACTATAAGTAACTCTAATCTCTAACACTCCCACTTTACAAGTAATTACCTTATTCCAATCCCATTGCCTTTGCTAACCGCTCTTTTGCAAACCTTTCATGCCGCTCTTTTGCAACTGCTTTTATTTTGTCAACACATCCGCCACCGTGTCTTCTGTTGGACAATACTTCAAGTTTATCTCGCCACTCTTTAACTTCTCGCGAATGAAGTAATGTTGTACATCAATGTGTTTTGTCCATGAGTGGTATGTGGGGTACTTTGCAAGGGCTATGCACCCTTGGTTGTCGCACATGATGGTGGTTGCTCCTTCTTGAATAAACCCCACATCCACTAGACGCTTGCGCAGCCAAATGGTCTCCTTTCTAAAAAGCACACTAACAGATTTTCTACTTGGCCCCGCCTCCCTAGAACCAATTTGGTCAAATAAAATCCATAACCTCCCTAGACTTGACCGATAAGTAGCCTCCAAACTTCTACAAAAACTATTCTCCGTAAACATCACCAACCTAAAACAAATTACACTACTAAACGGTACACACTTTATGGACAAAAATAACTATAATTTTTTTTATGGTACTCCACACAAGCTTCCAAAAAGTGCGCTCAATATTCCTAAACAACTATTTTACCACCCTCCATACCTTTCTACATGCTTCACCTCATGCCCCACTCACGCCCCACCTTCCACACTAAAGAACCATATATCATCAATAACAATGACATCCAACGTGACATTAATTCTCCACCAAAACCTCCAAACCTCTTAAATCCCCCGAACTCACTACACCCATCCTCTCTCCTCTCACCGCCACACATATTAAGAAATCCTATCACATACCTTGTCAACAACATTACCGACCACAAACGTAGAAAATATGTAGACTCCAACAAAATAAGAAAAAATGATACATCATACCTATGCCATTGGGAACACGACAACACAACCTACAGTAAATGGCTCCCGCAGTAAAAAAATCCCTTTCCTTGGCACAATCAAACTTTACCTCTCTCCATAACACCGAAATCCTTAAACAATACTACCACAAAGTCCAAAACAACTTCTACTTAGAAATCATAAAACTAGATCACCTCCGAGAACAACTTACAGATACAAGATTTGTTACACCACCCATCATCATCCCCCTCCTTAATATCTTCACGACCAAATGTAACTCCAAAACCGACATTTTCACACAAACAAACACAATAAAAACACAACAAGATAACGCCTTCACATATGAAAGAAATTGTAGACACCTAATCACTATACCGGTTGCTAGACTACAATGGTTTTGGCACCAATACCATGACGCAAAACAAACCCACCTGACACTATAAGAAAACAAGGGTTTCTGGGACGTCAAAATGAACGGGCATTTTATCGATATGGACGTCAAAAGGGGCATTAACTAAAATCCGGGGTGTTTACGTGCCCTCGACATCCAAGAAAATCCGCGTGATGTTCCAAGAAACGTGTAAAAGTTTTTGGGACATCCAAAACGACGAGGTCTTTTCGAGAGCCTCGAGCGTGCCATTTGGCGTCCAACTTAGCGCCACGTGGGATTTTTGAAAATGGGCAAGGACACGTCACAATGTTTTTCATCCATGACATGTCCGCCGACGTGGACCCGAAAAATAACGTGGCACCGGCTGATGTGGCGTCCATTCTCGGATGCTCTTGGTTGCTGATGATGTCCTCCTGGACATCATACAGAACTATTGCATGTCTACGTAGACGTATGAATAGACGTTTTATGGGGTGTTTCATGGGACGTTTCATGGGACGTTTCATGGGGTATTTCATGGGGTGTTTCCCGGGAAAATCCTTGTGCACAAGTTTGTATGTGGGGTTGTAATTATAGACATCCACCTAATAAAAATGGCGTCCTACTGAACATTGTTTGTGTTCGAGGAATGCAATGGTGACGTCTACAAGTTTGTGGCACTAATCATTTTCACTACAATGTTTAGCCACCTACAAACTAAGATTACTGCCCCTTGAGTGACATTGTATTGGACGGAAACCTAACTCGTCCTGACCTCACCTCAATGACACGTCCATTTCGACATCTTCAATATATATGTGAATGTCCCGGATGACATCTTCACGAACGTCAAAGCAGGCGTCCCCTTCACTTCTTCCGACTTCCATCACCCTTATGCGCACGAATACGAAGGTCAAAATCGAACTGTGGCATACATTTGCAACCAATTCAACCTCCTCCTAAGCCAAAACCAAAGGCATCCACGCATTAGGAGGGAAAGCAAGCCCCGAGCATGTCGAACTGACCTTTGGGATTGGCGGTTTAGAATGTCCCACCGCCTTTGCTAGGGCCGCTTTCTTGGTCGCCGAGGGGGGGGGAAAGTAACGACTCCGTAGACGTCCACACGCACTCAACAGACACACTCACACACCGCACACACAACCTCACGCGCACATACACACATCTAAGTCTCACCTCTACACACCTGAAACTACACAAACACCTCACGCGCACACACTCCACACTCACACACACACACAACGCACATACAACTCACACGCGCACTCACTTCTCACACGCGCATACACAGAAAGAGAGAGAGAGACACAAACCCTAGCGAGCACAGAGAGAGAGAGGTGTCACGCCCTTATTCACTCTTGAAAAAGTGAGGATTGCCCCCCTGCTCGTCAAGACTAGCGGAAACAGTCCTCTGCGTTGACGTGGCAGGGGCGCGTTCTCCGAGACGTCCTTTTTGACGTCTCAATTGTCAGGACGTTTTCGTGGATGTCTACGTGGATCCGGCTACGTCCTCACCTGTTCAGCTTGATGTCCCAAAAAAACAAGGAATGTGGGCCGGGTCTTCAATCTTTTTTGACGTCCTGTGGGACGTCCAAAAATATGCGGGGGCATCTCAAAAACCCCTGTTTTCTTATAGTGTGAACATTGAACCCACACCTCAACCTTTTGAAACCAAAATCGTTTGGTTATACCAAAGATGCAAATACCGCATACCAAAAAATGACCCCCTTAAATATGCACACTATACATTACCCGCTCCTATACTAGACCCTCTTATCACATCCTTTAATTTAACACAATCATACTTTACATCCCTTGTCACATGCTCCACAAAAATTTCAAAGATTTGTTCTCCATTTGAACGAGATAAGATATTTGGCTCACTTGGGAAAGCATTTGACTATAGGTGGAATGGAATAGGCCTTGCACACCCCCACAATGACAAACAAAACACAACAAGCAATACATTAGGCGTCCCTAGCGGCAAACAACAAACCCAATCTACCGCCACCATCATTATCACACCTGACTATAACTAGTACCAAAATTTGAATCCACAAGTCTTAGGCCTGTCTCCGGACTCCCATATCATATCCTTATTTGAAGTAGATTTGATGTTGTATATAGAACTCACTATACCACCAGAAATACAAAAACCGAGATTTGAACCATCAACCTTGCGTATCCTATGTATACATCATCAAAACCGAGAAATTGGCACGTTAGAGCAACTCGCCCAAATTACACTAACTACAAAAATCTCAACACCAATAATGTATATACCACAATTGCCTACCCACACCTACACTAACCCGTGTAAACCACAATAAAAAATGGTCTAAGACCCCCTCCATAAACAACTTCACACCACTAACTCCTTCAACCCCCTTACTCCCCAAATACCAAACTCACACCCCTCTAAAATTTGACGCCAACTTTAATTATTACACCGATGGTTCTTTCAAAGAATCAACAGAAGTAAGTCCGAGACATTGGCACCGGGAAAAAGCCGGCTATGGAACATACAACCCCACCAAACAAATTAAACTTGCCAATAGACTACATGGACTCCAAAATATCCTTAGAGGCAAAATGATGGCTATCCACAAAACCCTCAAGATAATTACCATGCAATACCCCAACGAACTGGCACACATTTTCACGGATTGCATTAATGTATTATACCTCCTATACACACATAAAA
Source organism: Bryoerythrophyllum caledonicum (assembly GCA_963971425.1). NCBI lineage: Eukaryota > Viridiplantae > Streptophyta > Bryopsida > Pottiales > Pottiaceae > Bryoerythrophyllum > Bryoerythrophyllum caledonicum. The sequence continues at coordinate 24,363,890 of OZ020517.1, read as the reverse complement.
CACCCCATTCAACACAATAGTCATCCCAACCAAACTATCCAAACATCCATGGTCGAAATGCTCCAAAATCGCATACAAATCACCACACTACATAAAGTTTGAGCTCACGCTAACATCAACGCCAACTAACAAGCCAACAAATTAGCAAAGGAAGGTCGAAAGAAAGCCTACCGAGATGCCAAACACCCCTACAAACACGCTTATGCCACCCTATACTACGTTCATAAATATGAATGGCCTTCTATCGACGAAACCCTTGACAAAGGCCCCATAAGATTCTTGGATAAATACCTCGAAAAACACAATCTATAACACAATCTAAAATACAATCTAAAAAACAATTTGGAAATTCTCTTGGAAAAATTCCCTAATACTGATAAATGGACCGGTAGTACAGACATTGACAACAAACTCTCCACCAACTTTTGGAAAAACCCCATAATCACGGACTCGCACGTAACATGCCTAGTCAAAGTCCGCACTAGATAATATATGGGCAACACCCGTAAACAACCCTTCTTTGGCATAAAAATATTCCCCTCCATAACATGCTCAATATACAGCACTATGGACCTAGACACATGGCTACATATTTTACTCAAATGCCATAACTCTCATATACACGCCCTAATTGTCAAACGCCACAACAAAGCCGTGTGGGCAATCCGAAAATTAATTGTGTCGTTAAACAAATCTCGCTCCTTCATCTTCATGAATGCCGGAATCTTTAATGTGAACCCGCAAGAAAATACGGTTCCCCCATGGCTATTAGCATGCACATGCGGTACTAAAAGATGTCAGTATAATGCAAGATTGAAACCCGACCTATTATGTGCTAGAGGGAGCCTACCATACAAAGACTCCCCACCAACCCACATAAACCCGAACCTTACTATTCACTTTATCAAACTCAAATATTGTAATGATAGATTTTCCCCCGAAGCTATTGCAAACAAAATAAATAAATACCAACCACTCCTCAATGACATTTAAGCACTCAGATGGAAAATAGACCCCCTCATTGTCATCATCGCCGGTGCTAGAGCCACCACCTATATCCCCTCAATGACAACCCTTGAAGAAACATTCAAAATTCCTATGACCTCAATCAAGACGACCTATACAAATATTAACACTATTGCAATTCAAAATGCTATGTCCATACTCCTACACAAAATGAAACTTGGAAAAAAACCAACTCATCCCGGACACGCTAGACCCCCCATGAAAACCTACTAAACACTTCATCAAATTAGCCCCCTTGGCTTCATTGGCTCTTTGTTCTTGGTTACTTGGTATGTGGTACATAGTGTCTACCCTAAAGAGGAGGAAGTAGGTCCATACTACCTAATGCATGTCCGGTGGACATGGACTTAGTGGTGGAACAAACAGACACTTTATTCACACCTGCCCCCCTTCGGAAACGGGAGGTCTTCTTGTGTTATACTTAAGGGAGACTAGGAATGATCTCTGTTTGAGTTTCCAGAGATGGGATGAAACATTGTTGGATGTTGGATCTGCAGCAGCTTGAGGTAGGTAATGACTGGCTAGCAAGACCACACTGACCCTCGACAGATAAACACACATTGATTATTATGTTACAATCTTACAACCACGTTGCGAACTAACAGGTGCTTATCAGGGTCGCTACCATTGTGTAATGGCAGATGCACCTCATACAGAGCAATCTTCGTTGTAATGTGCAGCCCGGGCCAGAAGATGTGTCTTAGAGACAAGGCCAGAAACGAAGCTGCTGCTTGTATGCAGTGTGTCCTCTTCTAAGCCAGAGGGTTGAAAAAAACGAATTATGAAATTGCAACCTAACCAATTAAGATTCAGAAAAAGCCCTCCTCCGTCACCTGTCTCTTGTAGTCATACTTCATGGCTTCAGGGGGTGATCCTCGACTGCGATCGATTTCTCAATGTCCCCCGTGGTTTCATTATCACTTGGTGTCATCATGTTGAGAGGATCCTCGACTGGACCTTTGGGTTTCCCAATTGCTGGCACGGTTTGATTTTCATTGCTGAAGGGGGAGTGTTCTTTCAAAAGCAAGAGAACATGTTGCTCGTTGGGCAGATCTTCATCCCTCACAGTGGCGGGGTTGTCCTTTAGAAGTTGCATCATCGCCTTCCTTTCCGGCATACTCGGAATGGTGCCCTTCCCTCTCACACAGAGTGACTCTGCCGCAGCTGCAACAGTAACAGTAAATATGGTTATAGTTTGACACGACCTGGAAGTTAATGGACATAACTGCTGTATCGGATTTCCCTCGCTCATTCTTCTCCTGTGAGTAAAATTTTGCTACATGACATACCACATTACAGCTAAGTTTGAAATATTAGAATGATACGATGAGGAAACTAACCTGCAAATCTTAACGCTTCACTAGTCACTTGGCGCTCAATGAGTGCGACAACATAGGCAGCCGTAAAGGTATCATCAGCACCGGATGTGTCAATGACCGCTGGAGGTTGGAATGCTCCCTGCGTTAGGATTGGATGGTCTTTCTGGAATAGAAGAACGCCAGCAAGCTCGCCCAGCCTCACTAGTACTTGCTTGACACCCTTCATCACGACGAAAAACATTAATGCTACATCAGCGTGATAAATAATGAGGCTACTTTGTGATAGATAAGCAAGATACTTTGTGAATAGAAACATTCGGAAGCTATTAAGCAATTAAGCTGCTGGAAAGAGAGATGAAGAGAGAGCATTGGACATCCCTCAAGCAGATAAAAGGCCTCGTGGCGTTATTGTGGCCTTTTGTGGCGTGAACATACCAATTGGTGGATTGACATAGCAGCTACCGTGATTTCGTCAAGATTAGTGGTTGACATCCCTGTGATCCGAGCGAGTTCAGCATCATTGACCCTTAGAACAGTAACACACTTGAGAAGCTCCTGTGATATGGGGGTGTCAGCACCTCCAGCATCGAGGACCACTGGAACATTGGCACTGCGAGCAATCTGTACAAAACATTAGGCCAGGTAGTTTCGGGTTCACTTATCCAGAAGACAGGTTCATGAGAATTTTCCACGCATTGAATGGATCCATACGCCTTAACGCACTGAAGTTGCAGAAGGTAAAAAATTTGCGTTCACACTAAAGTCGAGGAGTTTGTAATGGAATTTCCATGGACTTGAACTATGGAAAATATGAAGTGCGCATATTTAACTTTATTGTAGAAAATATGGAAAATATGAAGTGCCTATCAGGCAGTAGTACCTTTGCAGCTTCCAAGTTGACGGTGTCAGGAACCTCTCTCTGTAAAAGAACTCCACCTGCTCGTCGAATCAATTGTTGGACAGTTGTTGTCAATCTTCCAATGCCATCCTCTAGTCGAGGCCAGGATACATTAGCACCTTGAACAAGCACAATCGAATTTATTCCTCCTGGTTGCAACATTACTAAGGCATGTCCAGTTGGACACTTGACTGTGTTCAGGTGGTCCAAGCGAACTCCAGCAGAAACAAGTGCTTCTTTAACAACACTAGCGTGACCATCCTTGCCAACCTGAACGACCAATAAACAAATGTTAGCTCGAGGTAAGCTATATTGGTCTCTGAGTAAGAATTCTTTGAAATTGTCCTTAAAATTTCAGACAGAAGCAATTATTTGTTCAGCCAACAGCAAGAAATTTTATAAGACTGCGCACATCTGAGCATCAGATTTTATGATCGTTCTACAAACTACATCTACAACACTTTGACTAAGATGTGCACCAAATGTGCACCATATCCTGACAAGTCCAGAACTCTCTCACTTCTATACAAGGTTAAGACTGCCTGACATGATTTTTAATTTCGATAATTTTCAAATGTCATACAGCCTGTTCTGTAGCCAATTGATCGATATTGTTGTTCCACAAACTTCACAAAAACCAGAATGTTTTTTGAAGACCTAAGAGCTTGTGTAACATAATAATAGATACCGTAAGATCAGAGAAACCTTCAGAAAACACACATGTTAGCACGGCTCAAAGCTATTTCGCTTAAGTTTAAGTTTCCATGTCATAACTTAACTTTTTGATTCCTAATTGTTATTCCTGAGTTGATAATGTGTGAGGTTAAATCTCTCATCACAGGCCGAGATGAATCGACCTCGCAAAGCCACGGCATGCATAGATCACAATTTCAGCCAACTCTCGACACACGTAACATGAACTTCATATTTGACATCACCGATAATATTCAAGAAGGAATACATTTTGTTTCACAAGCAAGCCGACTTCGTGGCATTTCGTCATTGTATCAAAGCAAAGAACCATCTGTAACTACCTAAAGTTCACAAATTATTTGTCAAAGCAATTTGTCTGAGAACAGTACCTGGCCGACTAAGTAGGTTGGATATAAGAGACGAGCAGCGCACGCCGCTTGATTGGCTCCTTTTCCCCCTGCAAAAGTGTGACCGCTTTTGGCCACAATTGTCTCGCCCGCCTTCGGTAGCTTATCAATTTCGACGTAGATATCGGCGTTTATAGATCCAACCACAACCAACGGTGCGGTAATCGTCATAACAGTAAATGCGAGTACTCCGCAATATTGAAAATGAGGAGCTCTCGGATTACGGTGGAGACAAACACGGCGTAACAGTTGCAGAGCGTATTCGCGCAGAATGCGAAGAGAAAATCGTGGATGTCTATGATACTTCCAGAATTGAATGGGAGAAACTAACTCTAACAATCCTAAATGCACTCTCTAAGCAGAACGAAAGTGGCTGCAGATAACACGAGCCGATTGAAGCCAACTGACATCGCACATTGTAACAGCACGTAAAATTTCCTTGAAATCTCAAAGGACTGTATCTCCAGCGAAGAACGCAAGAGAAAATTCCAGTATTAATCAGAACTGGTTGAAATTCCGAAGGCTTCGCGACAGTTCGACTGCGTAACTGGTTAAAGATGAAACGATAAACTCCACTGACGACATTCCGGTTTCTCACTGCAAAACTCTACCAAAATGCCATGTGTACTCCGGGGATAATTCCTCTGTCAGTGAACAGGTGTGAACCGAAGATATCTACATCTGCAGCCAATGACAATCACCGTCCATACCGCTCTCCGTGCTTACATCAATAGTTTACCCCTCTCTCAAGACGCTTAATCACCTTCACTACAACAACGAAACAACAGCACGCATGATTCTTCCAAACTCCAGCAACTTCTCACAATCTCATCAAATGCAGATCACTTCCTCCGTCGCCGCCTCCTCTTCCACTAACCACTGATCACGGTTTCACTTCTCGTAACCTCCATCAAGCCCTAAGAAGATTCTCAACGGTAAGAAGAAAGCGTAAAACGCGATCAGCTCGTTGATAAACAGCCTAAAAGAAGTCGAAGAGAAGCGGCGACAGAGAATGAAATGCAGCGCACACACAAATGGCGATGCCTACACATGTTTACAAACGAAGCCTTCTTGACCAGTATCACGCGGGCATTAGAGCAGTATCCCAGGAGTATCGCAAGGGTATAAGACCAGTATCACCCCTCGAAGCGAGAATGCTGCAGAGGCAATGAAGCGACGATGTCTCTGGTTTCTCTGGTTTCCTCTGGAATTTGCACTTCTGATTGATACCTATGCGGTACTCAGGTGATACTGGTACTATACCCCGACGAAACCTGTGTGGTATCGGCTTGGAAGTGAGCTGTGAGTGGACGAGATTCGTACTATGGTGGGATGTCATGCCCGCTTCATACTCGCATGATGTTGGTGCGCGGTACCGGGGTGATACTCAGGCCCTCGAACTGAAGGAATGCAGTTAGTGTGTTATCCCCAGTTAAGTGAGGCTGATGAAGGCCGTTCAGTTAGGTTTGAGGATGGTTTGTGTTTTGTGTGAGTTAACTTCTATTGAAAGTTGGAGGAGTGGCAGTTACTGGCATGGGTGACTGGACCGACATGTCACCATTGCATCAAATGAGGGTGGGTCTTTCAGTTGTTCCAACTCATGGAATCTCATGGCACCAAGCAGCGATTTCTAGACAGGCTGAAGAGCTAAGAGAAAAATTGGGCTGCTGTCAAAATAATGAAATTTTATCATAATGCTGACCAACACAATAAATATTTAGCCACCTTTTGAGATGATATCCATGGGTATTGCATAGGTATATCTTGGGTATCATCTAGGTATAACATGGATATTGGTGGGTATGACATAGGTATCTCCACATATTATGTGCTTGAATAGCCTACTTAACTACTTCGAAGTGTAGTTTGTAGAATTTCTACTAATTTTCAAAATTTGATTTTGGGATTGGGCAAGTGTAGTGTCCTCCCTCCAAAGGTCATTTTGGAACCGTATTATGTATCGTGAGTAGGTGGGGAAAGAGCATAATCTTTAAACTAATTTTAGCCACCTTAACCCTTTAACGACAAAGGTCCCAGAATGTGGTTAGAGAGACTAGTTTTTGGCTTTTGCACCGTTGGATTGATTTACACTAGTTGAAGCGGTTGTGCGCTTTGCTTTCCTCCATCTAATCCATCTTCTCGATCTCCAATCGGTTAAGGCAACAACGAACTACAATGATTTCCGTGGAAAAAGTGAACAATGAAATGTACTCTTTGTGTAAATGTTGTTGTGAAAAATCAATTAAGTCGTAAAAAAATCCAGGGCCCTGTGCAAGGCCTCCTTGTTAAAGGGTTAAGGAATGACGACAGAAAGGTCATGTCATTCCAACAATGCATACATAACCGTCGTATTTCTTAGACGCCTCTTAAATTGTACCGTGGGGTGACACCAAAATTAGCACCTTGTGCAAATCCAGGGATAGTGCTGCCGACATTGACACCCTCCCGAGGACTGAAACACCGTTGTTTTACCATGAATTTTTAGGCACATAATCACCTTTATGTTGAGAACATGTATACCAAATTTCAAGGCCAGTAGGTTTATACAATAAAGATATTCAAGATTTACCAACAAAAGGTAGCTGAAAGAAAAAATTCATAGCTGCCAACTTTGACACCCTTCCAAGGATTGAAGAAATTTTTTTCCATGGAATTTTTGGAGTGGATACATCTTTATTTTAATTACACGTGTGAAAAAATTCAAGTTCCAAAGACCCACAAAAAAATGATATTCCAAATCTACCAACAAGTGTAGATGTAAGAACAAAGGGAAAAATGAGCTTGTTTAATAGCAAATTGATTTCACCAAAAAAAAATGTAATTTATTTTTTTAATATCAAATTCATTTTACCAAAAAACAAATCCAATTATAAATATTTACTAAAGTTTATGAAAAATTATAGTGACCAACATTTTATGAAAAAAAATAGATAAAGTAACTAAGAAAGTAGGGAAGCCCCACTTACCTTGAGCATCAATTTGGGTGGGATATGTGAGTTTTGCCTACCATCCTAGTTACCATACATAATGTTGTATTGTTTTCCTCTATGTACATGGAAGGAGAACAAGGAGCAAACAATATGGGACACAGTTTTGCTATGGAGCCACTCTAAAAAAAATACAACAATTTTAGAGTGAACGTAATAAAACATTATGCAAGATGTAAAATACCTTTAACAGAAACCAAATTCTCCTTCCTCTGTTTTGTTTGAAATAGGATCAACAAGTGTGTCACTTACTGATGATGATTTGATAATACACAAACATGTTAATAATATTGTTCGAGGAGTCACTTACTGTGCAAAAAGAGGTGGTGGAGATAACTTCTGTTCATTACAAGCTGAATATCAGCCCTCGTGCTCTTTCACGAGGTGAGAAATTAGATTGTGCCTCGCTTGGGATTTGGTGATGCACTACGACCTCCTGTAAACGTCTTGTACTTTGCTTGCAACGCAGCTGAACACCGTCCTGAAAATTTAGGATTATTCTTTTCTAATCAATGTTTGTCGTTAGAATTCTCTGCAGAGGAGTTCCAAATCTCTGTTGCTAATGCTTAGGAGAGAAGTGGTTTTCAAACTCCAACATCGCTTCCAAAGCATTCTACTCACCCCCACGAAGTTTGTCTCACAAGCATCCAGAACGGTGTCCTTGAGGATTCTCTGCTGTGTCTAATCTAGCTACCTTTTGTTTTTTCGAGGCTCTCACGGCCTATTGTTGGTTCCTCTCACGCCGGTTGCCTACCAGTATATCCCATCATCTTCACCGCCTAGTGCTTGGATGCTTGAGAATATGAAGCTGGAGTGACAATGAGGTCCTCACTTACCTGGGCGGAGTCGATCCATGATCCGGAAGGCGGATGGCCTGGAGCAGCCCGCCCCATTGCACTTCGGGTGGGGCGACTCCAGCATCTCTCAATAGAGGGCATGCACGTCATAATTTGTGGCAGCTGGGGCACGCGTTCGCGCGGCCCCTCCCATTCCAAAATCTAAACCGCAATGAATCGGTATTGTATATCGCAAGCACGGCTCACCATGGGATTCAAAGGACATAAAGAGAAAGTTGTTGTCTGAGTATGTCGACCATGGGTTTGAGTACTGTGAATGTGATACTATTACTGCGATCGTATAGTCGGACCGTCGTTGGCGGTGTGCGAAAACATGATATTTGCTGGGATGTGATGCAGCGGGGAACAGTTGTGGACCGCAACACTGGCCAGGAGTACATGGGGAGGGGCCACAACGCTCCGGAGACAGTTGTTCGGTTGGGGTCAGCCGGGGTTTTGCACCTTCAATGATGAGCTCTACATCGATAATCGGCTCCTCAAAGTACTCAGAAGTGGGCACTGCAACACAGCTCGACATCAGCCTATGTCTACTTACACCACTATATGCAAACGGACGTCGAACTTATGTTCAGTGAACTTGAGAGCGCATCAGCTTGTTCAGCACACAAATTTCTAGATGCAATTGTAAGTGCAGTTCGATCATTTTCAGCTTTTTGCTATCATTTTTCTGTATTAAACATGATCTACTGTAGTGGGACAGTAGAGAAACAAATCCAAACTAGTCAAAGGGAGATAGTACACCATCCGCTAGGCAATCGACGGCTTCGACGCTTTGTTTTAGTTCCGGAAAACTCAAACCTTGAAACCATCACTTGTGAAGAGCGAACTTGGAGGATTATCATATGTTTATTTCCGCTTTGAGATTCGAGAATGGTGAAGTTTTATGGGGATTCCTAAAAAGAAACCATCGATTGGGAAGTGACAAACCCAAGCGGAGTGTGAATCACCAGAAGGTGTCTTGATTAGTTTCTACAGCCCATGTAACAATCCTATAACTGAAAGGTTGCGGTGAATACGATGCTCCAAAAGTGACATTGCAGTTTGGAAAACCACTTAACTCCTTACAATTATAAAAAAAATCTCTGTTGAGAATTACATGGAATACCAATGAGTCGCACACGTCAAAGTCATTCTAGATTTCGAGAATGGTAAACAGCGGCATTACAGGCGAAGTGTGAGACGTGCATAAGAAGGTACATCACCTAATCTGAAGCTAAGTACATGAGTGTGATTCTAAACCATCTGAAGAAGTTGATAGCAAATTGATTTCACAGAAGATAAAATGTGTAAGTCTGGCAATTTTAGGATTACCATCTCTTTTAGAATATTTTTTTAATATGTCACACTCCTACTTTTAAAACTGGTATATGAGGAACTAACATCATGTACATCATGATGGTATAAAATATAGACCTTATGTAATGAAGATATTTGACACCAAGAGAAGTCAAAGTTTATTGATCTCTCTAGCACATGGAAAAAAGAACCTTAATACTCTTTTATTGCAAACACTATAATGATATTTCAATTTGTACAGTACAATTAATTATTTTGATAGGTAAAATGAAGTTTTTATACTTAAGTGTAGATTAGGATCTTATGATTGAAAATACATATTGAACTTTCAATTTTTCTTTTCTTTGTTTTATATTAGCCCTAAATTCCCAAGAGCCCCTTTGGAGGACTTTTGATGGTTTGGGCACGTTCCTATGGTCTCAATTTATAACATTCTTTTTTGAAATCTGGATTGTAGATGGACATTACTAAAAGCTTTGTGAAAGTAATATTGTGTTCACAAAAAAATTGTACATGAATTAGCAATTTTGAACCTCAACTCCTTGCATAATTGTTTTGAATATGCTACACCCCTTCTCTACTTTTAGAAATTGGTGTGCAAGGAACTAATGTTATGCTTAACATGATGGTATTGAATTTAGACCTTGTGTAGTGCAAAAATTTGACACTAAGTGAAGTTAAATTTTTTTGATCCACTCAACGTAGGGAAGGCAAAGAACCATTTTTCACTAGTTCAAATACTATAATCTTTCAATCCGTGCAGTCAAAGTCTATGAAAATTTGTGAGTATGTTACTTAATAAGTCTTAATTGAGATCCTATAGTGGAAAGTAGAGATAGAAGTTTTTGTTTCCTTCCTTACTCATGGCACTATTACGAGTAGTTTGAAGTGTTTTTGGTGTAAATATGTCTTGAGAATTTACGGGTCAAAACATAAAGTATTGGAGTATATTTGGTGAGAAATAATTAAAAAAATTTAGGAGTAATTTTTTTCAAAGAGGACATATGGGTTGTTATGAATTTATCAATCAACACATAAGTCACATGAGGAAGGGCCATTGATGGCTTGACTTAATGACTTTGGCCTTAGCACTTCTTTAAAAGGGGATCAAGATTCAAGTCCAAATGCCAATTGGTGGTTTTTACCATGATCCATCCAGGGATTCAAGACCTTATTGTATGAGTATTTGAAAATAATAAAAATAGAGGGGAAGAACATGTCCATGTAAAAATTTAGGCATTACTTGGGTATCAATTTGTCTACAAGATATCCATGCAATGCCTGCAATTTGGAAAATAATTGTTTTGGTACATCAGTGTTGAAAGTGAAAGTGGTTACTGCTTAAGGTATCATGAACAAACACATGATTCATATAGGTCTACATGCTTGCCGTGCAAATGGCGTAGGTCTTTGAGGTAAGCCGAGCAGGGTCCTGCGTGTGGTCTCTTGTGAAGAAAGAAAATCAGTGATCATTCATCCTTGATCTCCGTAAAGTTACCATGTATCATGACGTAACATGAGAATTAATCACCGAAATGCTTGATGATGGATTTTGAAAGCTTGAATTTACGTTGCTCGAAGCTGGGAGCGACCACTTCAACTGAGCATGTTTGGAGTGAATTTGAATGATATTTTTGAAATCTTTGAGTGCATTATTAGTATATAAATATATGTAAGGTATATAAGGTGTAAATTTTGTTAAATTTCTATACATTTATGGTATTCTAAGAGTAAAATATGTGACCACATGAATCGTCTTCCACAAACTTTTAAGGGGTCAGGATCGGGGACAGGGACCGAGGATCGGCAAAGGGGACCAAGGATTGGGGGATGGCGACTGGGGTTGGATCAGGAAAAATAAGAAAGTTGCTACGTTGCTCCGCTAGGGACAATTGGTCAATATACTACACCAAATTATGAATACAATGTGGATTCATAATTGATGTGGATTACCCACACTAATTTGCATCAAGCACATGCATGTCATTGGCTATTTGTTTTCAAGTAAGTTAGTGCTAGTTGCGGATTGGATGTAAATTTCCAATTAGTGTAGAGACTCGAAATACCCTGGTCCACAATACATGCAGTGTTTGATGTAGTCTAAGAAGCGTATAGAAGTCGGTGGTTTTAGGTCAGTGGATAGTTTTGGGACATCCTCCACCTTGACGCCCAGGGCAAATTGACTCCCTCGTTGGTACTTATCCAAGGTGGGCCCCGTCTTAACTGCATGGGGTCATTTTCCTGGCCCTTTTTTTGGGGGGGTCTAGAGGCTTTTATTGGATTTTTTGGGACAAATTTGGGGCCTACAGCCATTGTTTACTCTAGAGGACCCTCCCTTGTTATAAATAGGGCCCCATCCAAAAACAAAATAGGGGCCAGATTTGGCCCCACCACCTCGTGGCCCCCTCGGGTATGTCCCAACGAGGGGGTCAATTCGCCTTGGGCCACCTTGACCCTCAACATCGATCAAGGTAAGCCCCCCCCATAACCAACAAAAATCCATAGCCAACGCCTATAAAATTGGAGTATATCCAACCCTCTTCCATTCCATTACCACCAACTCAGCTCCAAATGGAGGTTTGCTATTAGTCAAGACCCTTACTTTTCGTTGTTGGTTATGGCTACACAATTTGAAAATTCATTACTAATTCAGTTTTCATCCAAAAAATACGGGTTGGAATTATAATTCTATTGGCTACCACTGGAAAAATAATAGTATAATCATCTCCTCTCTCTGTATATCCACATTCCTTAACTTGTCGGATTTAGGGGGACTTACCTACAAGTCAACAAAGGGAAGTTATCACCACACCCAAAAAAGCAAACAAAACGTGGGCACGCCTAAGTCAAGCCACGGCATCCCCATTGCCAGTCAACCGTCACGCCCTTTCCCGGCAACGGTCACGATCGCTCGGGCCACCAACATGCGCCCCATCCGCCGGTTCCCGGCTCTCTTTACCCCCGCCCCCCAGTCGCACCACCGCTAACTCCCTCCAACGACCTCCTCCCTCCCCTTCGACCTCCGGACGCCGACTGACGTCACTGGACAACACACGACTCCGCTAAAGTAACCTTCGTTGTCCACGGTTCTCCACCAAAAGCTGGAGCCTTGAGCCTCCAAAAAATTCCCATTTTATTCCCCCATTTTCCCACTTTTTTTTGGGTTTTTTAGGGTTGTTTTCGGGGTGGAAGAGCACTGTGAGAGGTGGGTGGGTGGGGATTGAGCTGAAGAATTTGGATCTAGAGGGCATTTGGTGTTAGGGTTTGAGGAGTGATACAATCCAGGGTTTTTGTGGAAGAGGATGTGTGTGTGAGTGGAAGAGTGGTGATGGAATGGCGACATTGAGAGGAGGGTTTTGAGGGCGAGATCTGAGGGTCGTGCGATCTGGACGCCGTTTCGATTCAGGTACAATCCTAACGCAATTTTCTGTGTGATAGTGCAAAACCCTCGCTCATGATGCAGCAGGGAGACAGGCAGGTACCCACATTGAATGATTGACGCAAGGTTTCTGGTGTGAGAGTGCTCTGAATTCGCACCAGATGGAATGTGAGTAGATCCGTGATTGTCACAAGGAAGAGCAGTCTGTTCTAATTTAGGTTTTCTCGTTTCAGGCTTGTGAGCGCCATGTCTAGGGTTTGTCGGTAATTTCAGTGAGGATTTCCTGTGATAATGGAGCGAAAGATTGAGATTCCGGACGTGAGGGAGGAGGAGGAGGATAATGCCTCCATGGAAAATTCAGAGGCGGCTGCATCAGTGGGGCCGCTCTCATCCTCAGAAGAGTGGGAGAAGATCAGCGAGGACTGGGTTTCCCTGTTTCTAGACCCGGCAATCTTAGACGACGACAACTCAAGATCCTACTCGCAATTCGAATCTGAGCCCAACGATCATTTCACCTCACAGGAGCTTCTTGCAGACTCCTCACTTCTGCTGAATGATCAGTTATCACTCGGAACCTCATCAAACGTAGTTGAAGATTTATTCGGCAAAGAAGATCCGAAAACATGTCCGAAAACAGAGCCTGTCGGTGCATCGTCGCCTGCAAGCAGCTTGACTCAAGCCAGCGGAGGCTCAAGCTCACCAGCCGAGGTCTCGTCGACTCCTCCACTGCAATGCGAGGAGGCGGATTCGTTGCGACATCTGCCGAGCAAAGTGGGGTTACTGGGGATATCTGAGGACAGGAAGGTGGAACTGTCGGTTGCGGAAGATCAGCAGAGTGATCATAGTGATGGTGATAGGAAGGGTGGAGATGAGGACGACGAGAAGCGGCGGGCGAGACTGATGCGCAACCGGGAGAGCGCGCAGCTTTCCAGGCAGCGGAAGAAGGTGTATGTGGACGAGTTGGAGGGGAAGCTGCGGACTATGGCTTCGACTGTCGCAGAACTCAATACTACCATCAGTCACTTGACTGCGGAGAATGTCACCTTGCGACGGCAGCTTGGCTACTATTATCCGGCTCCAGGTAATGTTGTCTCTTGCTTTCTCACTTGTGGAGTCACCCGGAGTTTTGCTAAGAGACCCCCTCTTTTGATCAGTAGATGAAAGGATTCTGATTGAAAAGACTTTTCAAGTATGGGAGAGCTTGGTGGTCTCTAAACCCTGACGTCTTTCCACTTTCAGAAACTTCTCTCTTTCATCACTCTAAATAGTGATCAGATCAATAGAAGAGCCCGGTGGTCTTATCCTTCAATTTAGTCAATGGAAGACCGTGGTGGTCTCCTTTGAGCTCCTGATTTCAATTCAAAAGTGGGGGTTATCTTATTCAAACTCAGGGTCATGTTACGAACAACTCTAATATGTTGTATCACCAGCGGTGTCAACGGCCTCTCGTTGCAGCATGTTAGGTTTTGGTGTGAAGTTCATTCTAGTCATGTTTTTAATTCTATCTCTACATGTTGGCAGGTGTTGTGCCAAGGCCAGGGATGCCCATGCACGTGATGCCAATGGGGCCCTACCCGGGGATGGTAGCCGGGAGGCCCATGTTCCCACCTGGAGGGCAGATGCCGCCAGTGCCCATCCCACGGATGAAGACGCAACAAACGCCAGCACGGAGCGCCAAGAGACCCAAGTCCAGCACCGCGAAAGAGGGAGGAGGCGACAAGAAGCGGACGAAGCTGAAAGCCGCAGGCGCAGCGTCCATGGCAGTGATGGGACTCCTCTGTGTTGCCATGCTGTTCGGCTCAATTGACCAGGGAATCAACGGCTCAGTAGACGACTACACGCATGTCAGGGTTGGAGGCCGTGTGCTCACGAGCTTGAACGAGGGTCTGAATATCTCTGGGTTGAGTTCGTGGCGGCCGCTGGAGCCAGGGGAGTATGGTCCTGAACGTGAAGGAGTTCCGAGTGTGCACACGCAGTTTGAGAATGAGAAGTCACAGGGCATTCGGGCAGGAAATGCAATGCTCAGTCCGTTTCTGGTGCCAGGGAGTGACATGGTTCCTTCGAATGCGAGCCAATCGTTTGCAGCGTCTGTATTTGTCCCAGGCGCGAATGGTCTTGTGAAGGTGGATGGGAACCTGATCATCCAGGCAGTCATGGCTGGGGATAAAGCAGCCAAGAAACAGTCTCAGAAGAAGCACAAAAGCGGGTCGAAGAAGAAGAAAAAGAAGGAACCTAAAGTCAAGAGCCTCTTTGTCAAGGCGTTGGAGAAGCTGCCTACGAAGTCTTTAAAGAATGCCACCATAGGGCCTTTTGTGACTGCGAGACCTTTGTCAGCGAATGTGAAACCTGTTGTGGGAGTCAGCAACAACTCGGTGTCGCCGGTGCTTCGGGCAGGGTCCTTGCAACAGTGGATGCTCGGTGGCCTTCATGGTACTTCTCCTGACCCCTTATTCACAGCAGAAGTGAAGGTTCCGCTGAAAGAAGCCTTTCCAACACAAAAGTAGCAATTGTGGGGACCTTGGCAATTTTGACTCTTGCCATGTCAAAATGGTGAAGGTCCCCACACTTCCTACATTTATTCTTAAAAGCTTCTTTCAGCGAAACCTTCATTTTTGCTGTGAATACCACCCAATGTCTGTTTTTTTTTTATATTCTGTTATTATTACTTCCTATTCATAATATTCGTGTTTTCTCTTGGTCTTTGGTAGACCCAGAGACTAGTTTTGTTGCAAGCGAATTGACCAAAAAGAGTAAATCACAAGTAGACGTAGATAACTCAAAGGCTGTAGCTGCAACTTTCTACGGTTTCACCCCGCATGATACGGCTCCTAGAGGGCTGTTGCATTCGTGGCTTTACTCAGGCCTTTCCACAGGTGCAGCTTCTGTTCAAATATTACCTAAAGTAATTTTCTCCTTGAAGTTTACATATGCTGAATCTTGTCTAGTAAGGTCGGAACCCTGATTACATTAATAATTTTTTTTGCTCACTTTGAAGAGCCCATAATGTGCGAGAGAAATATAAGTGGTGACAATGCCAAGGAGACTGTAACGCCTTTGCCGATGAGAAACGAAGAGAGATTTGATCCTTCGGCCTACAACCAGGTCTTTCAGAAGGCCACTCATAAGGCGGATAAAACTTGCAGCGTGCCCACTCTTAGTAAGCTATTCTGGGCAAGCAGCTTATCTGCTAAAGTCGAATCACGACAATGCCTTGCTGCTGACCGTAGACCCGAAAACTCCCCTTAAATTCAACTCTGCATTGCTTGAGATCCTCATCCTCATCTGAGCTTAATCAGTTCCTTGCTCCTGTTTTCACTACTTTCTCAGATTGTGGGGGGCATTCATGCCTGTGGTTCTTTCAAGTTCACATGAGTCTTTCCTCTTATTCTCTATGCTGCCCAGGTTCAATCGAAGTTTCGTTGCTTTGTCACGAATTGAGACCCTCATCTGAATCTGCGCTTCATCAGTGGTTTGGTTCTTCCTTCCACAACACTCTCAGAGTGCGGTGGGGGTTTATTAGACGCATCCAAATGCGGACGGTTTTGACTGGACGCCTGTGATTCTCCTAGTCAAGTTTCCTCTAGTTTCTAACCCGAAGTTGGATTTTTTCTTACTTTCAGTGTTGCTGACGTCGTATTCTCTTTTTCACAGGTCCCGTTCTCAACACAGGCATGTGCACTGAGCTGTTCCAGTTCGACACAACGTCCTCCACCTCCTCATCGCCACCGGAAGCCAAGACCATGGCCGAGTCCGTGGTCGCCAAAGCCGGCGCGCACCACAATGTGACGGCGGCCTCCACGCTGGTGCATCACAACGGGACGGCCTCCTCGCTGGTCCCCCGCTCCCGCCGCGACCCCTTCGCGGTGCCCCTCCCGCCTATCAAACCTAAGCCTACTTCCCAGGAGGAGACAAAGCGCACCAACGGGACGGACCCGAGAGTGGAGAAGACGGTGCGCGAGCAGATGCACGGCGTGTCGAGCATGGTAGTGTCGGTCATGGCGGGCCCGGAGGAGTACGAGAGGCACAAGGGGGGGCTGTCGAGGATCTTCGTGGTGGTGCTCGTGGATAACCAGAAGTACGTGACGTACTCGTGCATGCTGCCCTCGGGAGGGCCGCAGGCTCATGTCGTGGCGGAGTGAGTGAGGGCTTCCAGTGGACAGGTACTTCTCTTCTTTTCTCTCGTTGAATTGGTTGGGCAACAGAGGATACCCCCTCTTTTATGCTGCATCGTTTTGTTCTCTCCAACTAGTTATCAGATCAATAGAATGCTTGGTGGTCGTATCCTTCAATCTCGTCATTGGAAGCGCTTGGTGGTCTCCAAACTCTTAGTCAAAGTAGTTAAATCAGCACTCTCTCTTTTACAAGAGTGACGAAATGAGATCAGCTGCCCTCCCACCCTCAGGAATTTCTTGAGAGAGTCAACCGTCTTTGATTGAAGATAGGCTAATAACTCATACCATTAATACAGGCCTGCCTTTCTCTATCTCTCTGGAGCTGATTTGTTTTGTAGAGTCGACTCTACAAATAACTCTAGTAGGTCTGTGAAGAGCCTGGATTCTGTGAGCTTGAGTTGCAATCACTCATTGACAAAAACTCTTTGTTTGCAGGACGGTTTTATGTACACAAATGTGCAGTTTTCCTGGTCGACTCGGAGCACCATCATTGTTCATACGTAGGCAGGTCTAGGACAGACAGAATGAGAGAGAGATAGACGTTTCAGAACCAAGGAGATGGATAGATAGCCATTTGAGAGCTGACTAGCTCATTCTAGGTTCTCAATCCACAGTTGAGACTTTCACTGATAGTACTACTCCCCACTAGTTCAGTCTAGACATGAGATGGGACTCAATGAGCTGGAAGAAGCACTTACAGCATTCATATCATTTTTGCATCTGTATATTGCCGAGTTGCTCTAGAATACATAATGATGATTCTTCAATGGGTGTGTCTGTGGTCATAGAAAAGTTCTTGTTTACACTTCTACGTCTACACTAAAAATGATAAATAGTGTCAGGAAATCTGATTCTCTTGTTCATATTCATTGTCAATTGAGAATTTGTGTCACCAATCCTAAATGTTGATTTAATATATAACAAGATACTTTATGTTACATCAATATTGTCACTAATCTAAAACATGCAATAAAACAATTTTTTATGGTGGTAGAAAATGGTGAGTTTTTGTTACAAAATATCAAAAGTTCAATGTTATCTTTGGAGTGAGTTTGTATGTCTAGTGCTTTCAACATCAGCCTCCTCATGTGCGAAGGACTTCCCATACTCTCTCCAATTTAGTGTGAAGGAGGCACAAATCTTATCATAAATTGTTATGTGGGTCAATTTGCTATACAACAACATTATTATCAAGGGTGAATAGTGAGGCCACATGCATGTTTGACCATTTTCTCCCTTTCAAGGTGGATCATTGGATGCACCCGTTGCATTTTGAACCATGGAGATTTAGGGAATTTAGGGTTAGGTTTCAAATCTTTCTTTTTGGGTATTGTGATTAGAATTTACTTATATACAATCTTTCATCACACATTTAGTACTAGTTCAAAAATTTTGAGTGTCCCACCACAAATAATACAAGCCACAACGAATACAACGATTAAAAATGGAGAGAGACAAGAAGATATAAAGAAGCTCAAAAACAAAAATATAACATAGAAAAAAATCCATAGTGAAACAATTAAAAGAGATTGCAAATACTACAATGAGATGTAGGAATCAAATATGCAATACGGCCTAGCCAAAACAATATTGCCTATTGACTACTAGTAACTATGGGAGCATCTCCAAACTGACTTCCGAAGATCCATCTCCCACTTTGATATCACACTTATGACGCAATGGCTATGCTTGACTATTGGCGATTTACTCGTTGTCCCCTTGTTGCAATGCTTGTTGAAGTTCTAAATAGCCATGTTCATTTGGATTAATGAACCTGCAATTTCAATCACATTATTGCATTCTGCTTAGAAATTGTTGGAATAGTTGACATGATTCGTTGACTCTTCAATGGTTTATGAATGTTTGCAAGAGAGTAATTTCTAAGTGGTAGGCTAAGTTGCGAACCCATGTCTGTAAAGAAAATCGATGATGACTAGGGCTGAATTTGCCTTATAGCTTCCAATTGATGAGCAAATTATCTTTGCCACTTTAGTGACTCGTAATATCTTGAAGGCATCTATCTCTCCGTCTGAAGTCATTCCAAATCCACCACTTAGAACAATAACAATGTATACTTATCTCTATGAGTTAGAAAAGAGAAGGCAAGAAAATTGACCATTGTTTTGTGGTTGCCAAAAGTATGGCACTTCAAGATCGTAGCAGAAGATGACTTCTCTTTTAATTTTCATTCCATCAATCTGCTCGTAGCTAATAGTTCTTACAGGTACGGCCTTCTCCGCCATCTCAGCTGGCATGTTTGCTCTTAAGTGAGCATATCTCATGATATTTTCCTTTGGGGTCATGTTGATAGGCTGTTTCGTAAAGACTCAGTTCAACTACTACTAACACTGACAACATTATATACAATTGGAAATATGTACATCCATGAAAAATTTCCATTTGATGCAAGAGATGATATTAAAAGAATTTCTCAAGATTACGACTGACCTGGCCACCAGCAACTAGATGGTCAAACTTGCCAGGAAAATCTTGATACATCTTCTCTTTGTCGCGGATGCTAACCCACAAGAACATCTCGCCATCAACAATTGTAAACCCGTTCATGTGCGTGTGATATGACTGTAGGCACTTCTTGAATTATTTAATTGAAATTTGAACCTTTCAACTACACTTGCGCTACACAAATTTCTTGAACAGAGGTAAATATGCAAAGACAAAGTAGCTGGATGATTGTACTTACTTTTGTGCCCAAATAAGGGACGCAAGCTCGTTCGAGCCAAAACAAAGATGGTGCCTTAAAGCTTGTAACAACTGGATATCTCTGTGTACACGAGGAATTATTTCATCACTGGACAGCATCTCTAACAAACCTACAAGTGCAATATGACGCCGAGATAAATTGATCCTTCAAGATAGCTAGGTATGAGTTATATGTTCCCCACTAAAGTATCTGTTCATCACAAATGCCATGCACAAGAAAACATAGCATCCACACCACACCTATCATAAATATAGCTAGTACGAATTTATACATGCGAGTGTGCTTCAATATAACATGAGTACTTCATTGCGCCAACTATGTATTTTGCCCTCTTGTGCTAGGATTTGCATCACTCCACCAACTGCAGCTGTACAATCCTTTTCGTTATTCAGAGTATAACTCAAATGAGTAATCTTGCCTTCTACTTTATTCTCGGAAAATGAGAAAATTCCTGGAAAGCGCCTCAATTCCTCTGCAAATCTGCAGCGAAGTAACTACATCTGCTATTAGACAATGAAATTTGCCTCAAAATCTAAAGCTCTACCAGAAGAAGGTTAAACTTGATTTTCATGATTACAAGATACAAGACAATGGAAACTTTTAACCCTTTAGCCCTGGGAGGGTTTATTTTGGTCATCTCCAAAAATTTCAGACTGTAGCTAGCAAAAAGATTTCAGCGTTGAAATCTTTCTATTGTCTACATTCCAAAATGTTTGGAGACGACACGAATCAGCCCTCCCGGCGCTAAATGGTTAATATTTATGCAAGTGAAAGGGATGACCCCATATGTCACTCCCCTCTAAGCCCTAAACCTTAAACCCTAAACCCTAAAAATCGTGAATTCTAGGTAGTAATGGGGAAATATGAAGAGAGGGACTTGGCTTGGGAAAGGTGTAGCGGAACTCCAATCAGCTCTTTGGGAACTTAGCTAATTAAGGGGGGCTTTGGCTTGCACTGAATAGGATTGAAGTACATTGATTGTCATTACCACTCATACATTTCATTGGTGTAGAAAAGGAGAACGTGAAACTCAAAATGCTCTATATTGATCCATGGAACAATCACACCCATCCTTTCTTTTCTCTTTCCTCTTTTCTCTTTAAAATTTTGATGTGTGAGTCAATTTTAGTCTATGGAATTGTGAATTGATCGAAACTAACTTAGGATGAACAAAGCCGACATGAAGCCCTTGGCCAGCAACAAAGGTATAGAAGTCCTTTTTCTGGTCCTGCAGCAATGAATCAACCACAATAAGTCTTTTTAAATAAAGCAAGTTACATTGTTAAACATTGCAAAACTTCATATCTTTCAATTTAAAAAAAAAATTAGTATTATCTTTTGCAACATTTAATATTGAATTAAATAAGGACAATAAGAATTCCACAGTATAGTCGGCAAGTCATGACTAAGTACCTCATAGCTCTCCATGGAGCTAACGAGGTACTTAGAAAGTTGCAAATGAAGAGAAGCAATAGCGAGCCCGGTTAATTATGTGTGCATTATCAAAATCTGAAGAACTTTACAAATGCAATTGGGAGCTCCAAAAACAAGATTGGCAGTAGAACACTACATGATGTGTAATTGGCTTGAATGCTCAATGCAAAATGAATGGATATGGAATTGGGTTGCCCTCGCCCACACTACAAGCAACCATGTCGCTCCCCTCTCAAAAATTGTTGCCCTTCACTCACATAGAATGTGAAAAAGGGTGTTTTTTCTTCTCAATGCTTGAAACAGTGAGGGGCGACAAGGTTGCTAATAGTGCCAACTCTTCATTTGCATCAAGCATTCGCACCACTGCTATATATGCATCAAACGTGATCATTACATTGTGTAAACAATCAATGCCAACGAAGCTGAACAAATCAGTCAATCACTACACTAAACATTGAATATAGTGTAGATTCATTATTGATGTAGATCATCCACACTAATTTCCATCAAAGCATGTGCATGCCAAGTTCTGATTGGATATTTGTTCTCAAGCAAGTGTGTGTCAGTCAACAATTGCATGTAAATTTTCAATTAGTGTAGAAAATTTCAAATAGTCTAGTCTACACTATATTCAGGGAACGGTGTAGTAAGCTCACTGCAGACATTTCTCTGAAGGCAACAATCCAATCGACAATAGAGCTCGTACATGAAAACATCTTCATCATCATCACAAGACATACCGAATACCTTGGTTTTATTTTATTATAAATTCACTTCTCATTTCTGTGGTGTTGCTTCAGCAATGGGAAGGATTTAAACGAACGTACCCGATTAGAATTGCAGCGTTTTACATGAGCCCAGAAGCCCTCGAGCCCTTCAATAACCTGGGAGTATCTGGACGGCGTCCCATGAGTGACCATTGGAGATTTATTTGTCCGATCGATGGGGAAGTCAGAATACGGCAGCCCAGGCTGTCTGTTTGGTCGTGGATACATCCTGGAGGCCGGTTTTCTATGTTCACAACGCACTTGCTCTTTCTAAAGAATTTCCTGCAACTCAGCAAGGTTTTCTCATCAAACAACAGCTAGCTTCCGTCCAGGATGAAGGTCCTTTCAGCAACTGAAACTGCCGCCCCACCACAAAGCTCTGTTTCGGAGTAAGACTACAGTCGACGATTCGGAGCCTTATGCTCGGCCGGAGCTCAGGAGGAGAAAGGCTGTGAAGTGAAGCTCCACCAGTACTGTTTACAGGAGGTTCCGAAACGCTGACTACTTGAAAGGACTTGCCCATTCGGCTCCCAATTGTCTCCAAGTTGTGCATCTGTAACCTTTCGCTCAATGTTCACAACTTTAGAACGTGGCCTGCACACATCGCTTGGAGACAGAAGGCAGTGGAGAGTGTTTGTGGAAAGGGGAGAAGTATATCTTTAAGGCTGATGAGATTTTCTGGCCCGTGAGAAACTACGAGTGTTCTAGATCATGCTGAATGACATCTACCCAATGGATACGATTCAACACAAAAATCTACAAACTCGTTTCACGGATATCATAGTAGCTCGTCTATGCTTGTACCGTATTGTCGTGGCAATGGTCTCAATAGATGCCACTCTTCCTCCACCTCTAAGTCATGGTCTATTTTTTCCTTTGAGGTGGCATGTAGGGCTTACTACAAGGTTCTTGTGCCAAAACGACTCACGTATGGTGCTTAGGCCTTATAGGGTTAAGGATAGGCGAGCAGGAGGTCCTCGAGAGGGTACAATTTGGGTGTTGAAAGTCTGCGGGTGTACCGTCCTAGCTCACTTGGTAGTGTGGTAGAGCGCAAGGCTCTTCACCTTGTGGTCCAGGGTTTGAGCCCGTGGGGTGACGACACGTGTCATTAATTCATCTACCATTCTTTGGATCATCTTAGGCATTTTATAGTGCACTATTTGGACATTGTAAGAAGAAATTATGAATTTTTTAAGTTTCTTCAACAAATATGATGAGATTTGATGTCCAATAAATGTACACAACATGGTTAATTCTTTAAAATGGCAGTGATACCGTATACCTTGGTCGGGTTTGTACATAATTAATTCAAAATAGAGATTGTCCAAAACGTTTGGAAAATAGATGGGATTTGTCTATGGTGATACCCATGTAATGCCAAGGTCATACCCACGTAATGCCAAGGTCATACCCATGTAATGTCAAGGTCATACCCATGTAATATATAGGTGATACCCATTGTGTCCGAACCACTATGATTTGGAAAAATAATCGATTTGGCAAGTAGTGTCCAAACCTGACCGATGCGTATAGTACATGTTTTTTGGTGATTTTATGATGTAGTTCGTGAGAAGTCAAATGGAAAGCCCAAGGATGTGTATGGTTAGGCACGGTTCTAGCTGATAGATGGAATCTTCCGCCTAGGTCTAGGACCGGAGGTGCAGGGAGGCTAAAATGCTTATGATTGTGGGACCGGTTGCTTTATAATAATTGACCAAGTATAGTTTTGTGTTGTCAACAAACATTGAATTGGTGAGTGCTCTGCCGTTTGGTAAACAAAGTCCTTGTAAACCACACGTCTTGTCATCAAGCATTTATTTGAAAACATCTGTAATTACACCAATACAAACCATGAACTTGGGGAACAAAGGATGGTGTATCTTGGGGGGGAACCCTCATGCGCCTAGCTTCCAACTGTTTTATAAGCTGGAACCAATGAAAGTACTTGTTTTTTCTGACGTGCCCCAGCTCCCCAATTTGTTTTTGTTAGAACCAATGACATTGGTTTGAATATGCAAATTTG
This sequence comes from Bryoerythrophyllum caledonicum, assembly GCA_963971425.1. Taxonomy (NCBI): domain Eukaryota; kingdom Viridiplantae; phylum Streptophyta; class Bryopsida; order Pottiales; family Pottiaceae; genus Bryoerythrophyllum; species Bryoerythrophyllum caledonicum. The sequence goes on along the minus strand of OZ020517.1, from coordinate 24,339,910 downwards.
GGGGGAGTAGAAACCTAGAGTTTATTCACATAAAAAAATGTCAACTTGTTTCCGCGTATCAGGCACCAAATTGTTCCCGTTCAAGACTTTACAGTGCAACTTAAATTATTTTGGCCCGGCGCTGACGATTTACCTTGGTGGATTTACCACCTTGATGCATATTATTGTATGTAAGACACGTGTACATGGCTCTAGACGTGCATTCGGGAAGATTACAAGGGATGACGCCACAAGATTTTGTGCCGTTGAAGACCTTCCTTACATTCCTGTATAAAGTGCAACTACCTATATGCTCAATAAACTCTTGGAAGAAGACATTCATGCATAGATCATAGAATATAGAGGTCTGCGGTGCAAATTTTAATTTAAATTTCTTTTGCAAAGGTTAGAGTTTTTTGAAGAACATTGACTCTAACAAACTATAAAATGGACAAAGATTACTACTACTTCTCAACAATGCGCCTATATTTTGAAAATTTGTTTATCCCTAGCAATCATAGCATGAAACAACAATCAATATAAGAAACCTGCATTTTTTGTAACACATTGAAAATCATGCCTGAACGTTAGAAAAAACATGCTATGACATCAATGTTTATGTCACCTAAAATCCGTCTACCTAGACGGGCAAAGAATGTCCAAATTCTTTTTGAATAGTGTTGATTTAAGGTTGTCAACTTCCTGACTTTGAAAACAACGAGGTCTAAAAAGATTTGTAAAGGGCTCTACGTGGAGGGGTGTTCACTGTTCATGTTCATACAAGCGATGTTTTCCTTTAGGCAGTGCCACGTGGGAATTTTTTCATCCAATTCCATTTTGACTAGGGCAATGACGTGGAATTCAAAATTAAATTTGCTTACTTGGACCCTTCAACTTATGACGTTGACAATCCACGTCAACTAATGTCATGATTTTTCACACATATTTTGTCCACACAGGGCTATTGCGTTTGACATGTGTTCTAACGTGTTCGTGTTCTTCATGACATTAACAGTTTAACCTTGATGTAGGCATGTTTCGGACAGCACGAAGACTGGCATTGAGGACTTGTGCTCTTCATTAACAACCCGTCCGGTAGTATGCTATCATTCACATTTGTCATGTTGGAGTCATGTTCACTTGCACATCCCCTTTGTTTATACGAACGTTTTTTTAAACATGCACTTTAGATACTGCTTTTGTATGTGGTGTTCTCTATAGCATGGAATGAACATGCATTGTTAGTAGAGACGTGCAACACTGTGAGCTTTGATGTGAGAGATGAACATGCCATCAACGTGCCTTAGTGGCTTTCACATTTGCGATAACATGGTTGTTGATAAATCGTGCAACACCGTTGCTGCATTTGTCGTCTGCAGCAACACAGAACATCCTATACATCCTCATGTTCTACTAATTCCAAGTATGACATACAAAGTCTATCTCATCTAACCCAATAAAAACGGCAATTGTTGTTTCAAACATGACCAAAAAAAAAGTGCCCAACTGCCTTGACATCAATGACGTCAAGACTACAGCCCCATCATTTTTTCCAAATGGCATCAACTTTCTTACCGCTCCCAGCCTGCACGATTACATAGCCATCCTCAGAGTGTTGGTTTGTGAATAAGCTACTGCATTTTGAAAGACCACTTTGTATGCGACTTTAGCACATTTTTACTCAATGTACGCTTGCTTATATATGTATGAAAATGAAAGAAAAACCAAAAAAATAGTAGATACTCTTCCTGCAAGAGTTCATAAGGATGACACATCAAAGTGTATACTCGCATCCATTCTAGAGCTCAACGGATTGACTTTTCTCAATACATAGGAACACAACATCTAACATCCACACAGGGTAAGAAAATAACATGGCACATGTGAAAATGAACGCATTTAGAGACCACAGTCAACCGTAAGGTAAATTTGAGGTATTGCTTTCGTCCTCATTGGCATTACAAGTTGTCATCTGTGACGTCAAAAAAGACGTCACGATTGACGGGAGGTTGTTTTGTCGAACGCCTTGAAGTACTCTCAAGCTTGGCGACACGACTACGTACCTTCTCAATCATTGTTGCGTAATCAGGAGGGACCTTGCGCTTGTCCTCTTGCTGCCACTGGTACTCCTTTTCCACTTCCGTATCTACCTCGGGGTCGAACCGTGGTCTGCCTAGCACCATGGTCTACATTGACAGAGTGCACACATTCACATCAAGGAAGGTCGTCAATAATTCCTTTGTCACCATAAAAAAAACAGGGGAGGAGGAGGTACTAACATGTAAACTTACAAATTCTTCAGCTTGCCCATGCTGGTGTTGTTGCCTCTCCACGGTGGCAAACACTAAACTTGGCTATGGCTAGGGTTTCCTCCCCATGGCTAAGGTCAACTATGGCTAGGATTAGCCGGCTATGGCGAGACCTCTACTTGCCCTCATCCATCTTCCCTCTGAGCTCTCCCCCTACCGTCTTGATCTGCCGTAGGTCGCCCTTCTTGCTTTCACCTAGCTTTATGCTCATTACTCCATAGTTGAACCCATAGCCTCCGCCATAGCCGTCGTTGTTGTGCTCCAACACCTTCACGTTCTCCAAATCTTTCTCCTATTTACGTTGCACTAAGCTTCGCCGCTCCCCACCTCTTACCACCATCACCTAAGTTTAGTTCGCTCGCACCCACATTGCATGATGCTAGGCACGCCACCGTCCGACATAATCTAAACCTTCATGGTGCTAGCCAAGACCATGGTGTGGATGATGAAGAGATCGCTTTTGAGTAAGGTACCTTTTGGCTCTTCCTTCCTTGGGACAGATTTCATCCACTATGGATGAAAGGTGACTCGACCTTAGATGATGTTTATTCCCCTGCTTAAATACTTCTGCTCTAGGCGTGGTGCTGTCATATTGCCTCCCCCCTTGTTTCCATAGGATCTCCACCACACCGCATCCTAATGTAAATCCTGAGGATGATTACGTTGTCGGCTTACAACCAAAAATGTTGGTCACAGAGCCGGTGAGAGAGGCAATCGCAGATGGTGGTATATACATCCCACCAGTAGCAGAGGCCCCTATGCAACAACAAACAGAAGCAGCATAGTAGGAATGTCCATGGCGGTCCTCCACAACATTTCCATTGAGGAAGACATAGTCATAAATGTAGACACTAGTGTGATGGGTGACGTCATTCTGGATACGTCCTACATGTTTGCGGTGACATTTTCATATACATATGTGGTGACGTTTTCAGTCATGTCCAGTCTTAAATGATGGCAATTGTAATGGCAGCTATAGTTGACAAACTTTAAGTTGTAAGTGAATGATTTGAATATTATTGATTATGGTGTATTTTGCGTTATAGGAAAGCCATTATTACAACATGTATGGTTATCTATTCTCTTCAAGCCGTTGCATCATTGGCAACACTTTGAATATGTTTTAAGTTTATCCAATTTGTAATTGAGGGATATACATAGCTCTATTCATCATCATTTTGAAATGTTTGTACTAAAAAGGAGAACAATGAAGAAGTGGCTAGGCCAAAGAAAATGAACAATGCCATAAGGAAGTGCAAAATATGCCTTAAGTAGACTCATGTAAAACTTTTGTATTTATTGTTTCAACTTTACAAACACCCCATTTTTCCTGCAATCTTTGCCTCCTTTTTTTCAATGTTTTCAATTTTAAAACATCCAAATGAGCACTTACACACTTTCCCTTTTTTTATTCAATATTGAGACCTATGCCTAAACCCATGAGCAATTCAACCATTTTCCTTTTTTTATTCACTCCTCAAACGGTAAACCACTTGACAATTTCCCAACTTTTCTCTTTAATCTTGCAAATTTTAGAACAGCCCAAGACTACTTCATTCATTTGCATTTTTTGTTTTTGATCTTCTAAGTTTCCAATAATCCAAAGAACACTCCAAGCTTTCCATTTTCTTTTCAGTCTTTTCAATTATAAAACAACCAAGAAGCACTTATACATTTCCCAAATATTTTTGTTCAATCTTGAGATTTCTAAAACACCTAAAGACCACTTCAACCATTTCCCATGTTTTTTATTTGGTCCTTTGAGTTTTGCTACAACCAAATTGCACTTGTTGACGTCAATGTTGAAAACACCCAAAAACATACAAATTTCCCCATAATGATTCCCATTTTCTTCCCAAGGTTTTAAAACAACCCAAGATCACTTCAACCTTTTTCATTGGTTTTAATTTAGTCCCAAAACCCACAAAGACAACTATAGGCTTTCCCATTTTTTTCTTCAGACCTAATGTAATTTTAAAAGATCCAAAAACACTTACACATTCCCCATTTTAAAAAATATATTCATAATTTAGAAATCCTTCAACAATACTTCACCCATTTTCCATTTTTTCTATTCACTCTTTTGAGTTCTAACTAAACAAAAGACGGCTCTTTAATCTTCCAATTGTTTTTAGTCACTCTTGCAATTTCTCTAACAGCCCAAGACCACTCATGCATTCCCATTTATTTTTCTTAACCTTCCAAGTTTCCAAACACCTGAAGAGCACTATAACATTTTCTAGTTATTTCTTCAATGGGTTTCAATTTTATAAACACCAGAGAATCACTCACACATTTTATTTTATTTTACAATCTTGAGATGTTTGAAACACTTGAAGACCAATTCAACCCTTTTTTTTTTTACTCAGTCTTTTGAGTTTTGCCTAAATCCAAGACCACTTATTCATTCTCCATTTTTTTCATTCACTCTTACAATTTTCAAAGAAGCCCAAGACCAGTTCATCCATTCCTTTTTTATATTTGTAACAACAGTATGCTCTCATTCACATTTGTCATCAAAATTTTAAAACAACCCGGTAATTCTAAACTTTATCCATTTTTTAAAATTCACTCTTTTCAATTTTTCTAAATTCGAAGACCACTTTCATCTTTCCCATTTGTAATTGCTCTTGCAATTCTTAGAACAACCTTACACTAGTTTGTCCATTCCCAATTTTTGTTAATCACTCTTATGAGTTTGAAACACCCAAAGACCACTCACACCTTCTCCATATTTTTTATCCACTTTAGCAAATTTTAACAACCATCCAAACATTTGCTACTAAAAAAATGAACTTAAACAATGAATTACTCTAACTGCTATATTAACAAGCATGTTGTGTGATCTAGTTTAAATTAATGAACTAATAATCCCATATTTAATCAACTTAAGCATATTATGTATACAAAAAATATATATATAACAATGTGCATTTGAGTTGAGCCATTAACAAATTTTTAGTTTGATGTGTTCCTATAAGTCCATTAAATAAATTATCCCATGTAAGCAAAGCCAATGTTTCCACACAAACAAGTTTTGCCTATCTATGTAGAGGAGTTGTCCATTTTCTCAATTTTTTTCTCCCGGGTAGCGGTCTGCAATCACCCCACAGTATAAATGAATGCAGTGGCTGATGTGGACTTCCCGCTTTTACTATGACCACAGTTGTTTCCACGTCCTCCCAAACATGTCTGTCCACGGTGACATCCGTGCATTTCGCTTTTCACATGAACACTTTTGATGCAACATCAAACTAGATTTGAGGTTCTATGGCCGTTGTCGGCGTTGTTGAGCAAGTCGAAGAGTATGAAGTCCCCATTGACTATTGAAGTTGCGTGGCGAGCCGTTACAAGTATTTAGCACATGAGGCGCCCCTGAGTCATCTTACATCACCTTAAAATTCAACCACCACTCTGGACCACCTTCGCACAATATCACCAAGCCTTCAGCTCGTCCCGACCTCAACCTTCAGCATAGTCCCGTATGAACAGTATAGGGAGCTCCTAAGCACACAAAAATCTCATGTTAAGATCTACATCACAAGCAGTCACTTCAATTGAGAGCAATGAACTGTAGACACAATAGATGAAACTTACTTGATAATCTCTGGCAGTCTCCTGTGTGAATGTAATAGTGAAAAAAATTGAATTCGCAGCTTTCGCTTCCACAATAATGTCAGTCCCATGACTCTGAAAATCCAGCAAGCTCATCGGATCTCTCTCTCCGCCTATACAGACTTGCGATTACTTCAAGGGACAAAAACAACAAAAAAACCACTTCATGACAAGGCAAAAGACATGGACAATTGCGGGTGTTTTGTCCTCTAAAAAAGGATGCATCACAATAGAAAATAAGAAAACAATCCCTGGTCCATCATAGAAAACTTTTCTAGAAGCCATATTTCTCAACAAAATGTCATACACTTGAAGCACAGAGGTATATCTACTCGGAACCATAGTACACACTATTTGCAGCTTGGAAACTTTCAAATATCACACAATCATCTCAGCCCAGAAGAATATCAGTTGAGAATGAGTTCACAACATGTTTCCAACAGGCACCAATTACCGAAGCTCTCACATACATCTTGCGCAACACAACGCAACAGAAGTGACAACAACGCACACACCACATACACGTTTCATAATTGAAATGCCAAAGGCTGTATACGAATGTCAGCTTCACATGCGATGCCTCACCTGCAAACCTGACGCTTGTTCTGCAACAACCTTGCGCTCTCAGCAACAACTTTGACGCTCTTAGTAACCAAAGGAATCCAACGTAACGCCTGATCGGGTTTGTCTCCCATTCATTCCGGCGCACCTCACAGTCCGGAATGTACACGAGAACGGGGCATTATGATATCTCACGACTTTCTGCTCAAGCAGATTCAAAAAAAAAATTCACACTGCTCTGATTTGGCGTTACGCCGGGTGAGGCCCTCCCGCCAAGGCCTCACCCTATACATACCCTACACAAGGATTTGATTGTTAATTCCTCACTTCACACTTAGATTTGATTATCATGTTTCCTCATAATTTTGAACTTTGCAAGCGTTACAAAGAAATTCCTGCAATGCAGCTTAACTACCCCAAAACATATTTATATTATCATCCCCTTGGTCACCTTGGCTCTGTCTCTATCCATAAGGACATTCAATTTCTTCAATAAGTTATTTTTAGTTGATATTTTATTGCTCTTGGTAACGTGTCTTTATTCTTTGCTAGTTTGTTCTCCTACTACCATAACAATATGACATGTTCAGAAGTAGAAGAGAACTCCAGAGGCTGGCGTGAATAGAGTGTTTGTTCCACCACTAGATTAACCCCAAAGGTACTGTGACAGTTTCACACCAAAAACACTTCAAAATTGTTGGATTCCAATGCAATGAGAAGGAAACAAAAACTTCTATTTTCTAGTTTGACTGTAGGATCTCAATTAAGAGTTATTAAGTAACATACTCTTAAAATTTCATAAACTTTGATCGCACGGATTGAAAGATTATAGTGTTTGAAGTCAAGAAAATGCTTTATTTTCTTCCCTGCGCATGTGGATCAACAGACTTTGACTTCATTTGGTGTCAAATTTTTGCACAACACAAGGTTGTAGAAACTGATCTAAGACTAGAAGCTCTAGAGCTGCGCAAGTGCGCACTAAACACAAAGACATGAAGCTGTCAATATATACAGGAGCTGTCAACGTTGACAGACACGACGAATAGAAACCATGCAGGATGGATGAACCTAGGGCTTGACACGTGGGTCAAGAGTGGAATGAATCTCAACACCCTCCCTCGCTCTTGACAAGGTCTGAGAAGAGAGTTCCAGGAGGAAGCGATGACGAGGGTTCGGAGGCAGGTGCAGGAGATGCTTTAGCGGTGGAGAGATGAGGTCAAGTTCCTATCAGCAATAAGATTCAGTTGTCCTTAAGGGAAACTGGAAGGGCGCTGATGACCCAGACGGGGTTTCCTGCAGGTGGAGATCATGTTGTTAGGCTGTTGGTGGAAATAGAAGTATCCCTAAGTGGATCAAGGATAGGCTCTAGGTGGCAGCAGAGACGATGCCAACCATGTCTCGGTTGATCGTGAACTTGTTGAGAGTGAGCGGCTTGGTCAAAAAATCAGCCTCCTGAGAGTGAGTCGGAGTGAATAAGACTTGTACAAAACCGTTTTGGGCTGATTCCTTGATAAAATTTTGTTGGATGCCGATATGTTTGGTGCGGCTGTGCATAATTGGGTTGTCAACAAGTCGGATGTTGGATTGATTGTCGGTGTAGATCGGTGTAGGTGATGTTGTGTCAACACCAATCTCTTGAAGTAAGTTACAGAAGTAAATCACATCTTTGGAAGCATTTGTTAAGACTCGGTACTCAGCCTCTGTGCTGGAGAGGCTCACAGTTGGTTGCAACTTGCTGGACCAAAAGATTGGTGCTCCTCTTAGTTTGTGCAAGATGCCTGATGTTGACCGTCGGGAGTCTAAATCACGTCCCTAGTCGACATCCGTGAAGGTGTAATACGCAGTGGTTGGTGATGATGGAAACAATAGACCATAATTCATTGTCCCCTTCAGATAGCACAAGATGCGTTTGGCTGCTTGAAAATGGGCTTGTTCAGGAGAAGCCATGTATCTAGCCACACAACTAACGGCATAATACACGTCAAGGCGAGTGTTTGTAACATATATCAGACTACCTACAAGGGAGCGGTAGAGTTCAACATCAACTTTTGGGGTGTCCATAGTTCGTTGCAAGTGGAGACTAGGATCCATAGGAAGTAAACTAGAGTTGCAGTTTGATAGGCCAAATTTGTTCAAGAGCTTTCGTATGTAGGGAGTTTGAGTGAAGAGAATCCCATCTTTTCTCCGTTGTATTTCAACTCCCAGATACAAAGCTGCATAGCCAAGGTCTGCCATGCGAAATTCACGTTTCACGGCAGCTATCAAACTTGCAATTCGCTCATGATCGTCGCTAGTAATCAAGAGGTCATCTACGTAGACGAGGATAAATGTGCATTTTCCATCCTAGGTCCAATAGTAAAGATTTGGGTCATACTTGCTTCTAGTGAGGCCTTGCGCAAGAAGCCATGAATCTATCCTAGAGTACCATGCTTTGGGCGCTTGTTTCAACCCATAAAGTGCACGTTTAATTCTACATGCTTTCAATGGGTTTCCAGCTTGCGCGAAGCCCTCTGGTATCTCCATCACTACGTCTTCACTAAGCGTGCCGTTCAAGAACGTTGTCACTACATCAAGTTGATGCAGCGGCCAGTTGTTCTGTGCGGCAAGGGCGAGGATGGTCCGGATAGTGGACCACCGTACAACAGGAGCGAAGATGTCCTGGTAGTCAACTCCCTCCCTCTGTTGGAACCCCTTGCAACAACTCGGGCTTTCCGTTTAATTGTGTCTCCGTTTTGTTTGGTTTTGAACAACTATTTGGTCGTTATGGGTTTACGATGAGGTGGACGATCAATAACATCCCAGGTTTGGTTTTGTAGCACAGAGTCTACCTCGCTCCGAATCGCATCATGCCATGCCGGGTCGGCTACTGCATCCGCATATGTGAAAGGGTCTCCTGAATCTTCAACATTGAGCATCCAAAAGTCTTGGTATTGAGTTGAGGGCCTCCTGGTTCAAGTCGGATATCTGTTGGATGGTTGTGGTGCTTCAACTGCCTGATTGACATTGGCTCTTGGGCTTGTACATGGTACGACATCAACTGGCATAGATTCTGGTGTCGTGTCAAGCTGTAGAGGCCTGCTTCCCAAGTCACTGCTTGTTCTCTCGCGTTCACTAGAGTCAGCCTCCTGTGAAGGTGAGTTGTGCATCCCTTCTGCCATTGAGAACATGTCGTGTGAAGAAGATGATGGTGCCGCTACTGTGTGTGGAAGGCTGTTGGCGCCGCCTTCTATTTCAGCAGGAAATTGTAGTTGCCTATGTCCTTCACCGGTGCTCAACGACGTGTGGATGCTAAACCTTGGTAAGTCTTCTCGTTGTGGTTGAGTAATATGTTGTAGTCCTATCTTGTCTTCATCAAAGACAACGTCTCTTGAGATCATGACCTTGCGAGTAAGCGGGTCGTAAATTCTACAAGCTTTGCTCTCCTGATCGTAGCCTACAAAAATTCCTTTCCTTGTCTTTCCATCTAACTTCTGCCGTGTCCCGTCCGGGACGTGTACATAAGCCAGACAACCGAAAGTTTTGAGATTGGATAGGTCCATTTGCATACCTGTGTAGCTGGCCTTGGGGGGAATGCCATAGTTGGTCCTAGTGGGGCTTCTATTAATGAGGAAAGTTGCCACAGAGATCGCCTCTGGCCAGAGATATGTGGGCAGGTTGCAGCTTGCAGCCATACTCCGGGCTCTTTCAATAAGCGTCATGTTTCTTCTCTCGGCCACTCCGTTTTGCTGGGGTGTTCGTGCTTGTGTCAATTCTCTGGTGATGTTGTACTTTAGACAATATGCTTGGAATTGATGAGAGAGATACTCCCCTCCACGGTCCGATCGTAAATGACGTAGAGGATTCCCTGTTTCAGCTTCAAGTTTGCCTTTGAAGCTCCGAAATCGATCAAAGGTTTCATTCTTGTGTTTTAAGAAGTATGTCCAACATTTACGAGAGAAGTCATCAGTAAAAACAAGAATGTAGCGCGAACCTCCAAGTGATGTGCGTTGCAAGGGACCGATTACATCGGTGTGGATCCGATCTCCAGGAAGTTTTGATCTCGTCTCGGATTTCTTTGGAAATTGTTTGCGGTGTTGCTTGCCGGTGAGACAACAAGAGCATACTCTGTAGTTGACGTTGATCCTCGGGATGCCTTTGACGTGCTCAGACTTTGATAAGAAGCTGAGTCCAGAGTAGCTTATGTGGCCCATGCGACGATGCCAAACGGATGCCTCGTCCGAGTCTTCAGTATTGAGTGCATCTTCGGTGGTTGTCTCTTTGAAGTAATAGAGGCCATTGGAGTTGTCTCTGTATCCAGTAGCTATCATATGACCCTCTCTAAGAATCCAGCAGTGAGTTTTGGTGAACATAATGTTGTCTAACTTTATTTCACCTCCATTGGTTTGAAGTGTGGAAGTCCCAGTTCCAATAATCGGATGTGACTCTCCTCCTCCTATTTTCACATTGTGGTGATAGCTAGAGGTGCTTGGTAGATAATCAAGTTTCTCTAGATCAGATGCTATGAGCGACGTTGCACCGCTATCTACATACCAAGGATTACAATCCGGGTAGTGAGACTTATAATACTGCTCATGATATGGATCATAATATTGTGTCTCAAAAGACTCGGCAGAGTACGCGTAGTCATTACCTTCGATCTGATAGTACTAGTAGTACTGTTGTGCATCAAACAACTCAGGAGAGTTGACATATTCTCCTCTTGCTTGTTTTGGTGGCGCTTGGCAATCACGCGCAAAGTGTCCGTTCTTCCCACAATTGTAGCATGTGATATGGAGTTTGTATCCTCCTGGTGCTAGTGGGCGGGTTGGTCCAGATGGTGCATGATGTCGGTATCCAGGTGAGGTTGGTGCAGGAGGCCTCCATTGCCGTTGTGGTACTCGACCACCAGGGTTACCTCGTCCACGTACCCAGCATCCTCGTCCACGTTCGCGGTGGTAATCTGAGATCGTTGCCTGTCTTGCGAAGGTTGCCACAAGAGCTTCATTGTCGCCAAGGAGCTGATCTCAATGCACTCTCCTGTAGTGTTCGGTGAGCAGGTATGAAGTGAGCGTATCAAAGGACATCTCATTGCTCAAGCCCATGTATGTGATAGTCTGTACAGTGTGCTCGTACGATCTAGGCAGACCATTCAAGACGTACTGGCACTAGTGACGATCGTTGATCTTCTCTCCAAGATTTGAGAGCCGATCGTGGAGATCTCTGGCCTTCCCGATGTGATCTTCAACTGAGCTTCCCTCACTCATTCAGAGTGTCTGTAGTTGACACACCAGAGTCAGGACTTGTGAATTGTTGCCTGCTGAAAACTGATCTTTCAGCTTCTGCCATGACTTCGCCGGATCTGTTACTTCTGCCACAAGACCCACATGTTGATCAGTAACTGACCATCTTCATGAATTAAAACTAACATCAGGCAACTGACCATCTTCATGAATTAAAACTAACATCAAGCGACATGCTAACACCCTCCTTTTCAAGAAAACGGCTTCCGATAGTTGTTCGCCGTCGATCGTAACAGGGTACGATGCCGGTTGCATTTCTGCCTCAGTAAATGCCCAAAGACTCTTTGAACGTAAGAAAGAGCGCATCTTCAGGCTCTATATGAAGTAATTATGTACTCCTCTCAGTTTGTCATTTCCTTTCACTGCTGTGTTGATTTCTGTCATCTCAGCTAGACTCTAGATCTGGCGGCAGTGCCTGTCCAGGATCTCCAATCTGATTTCTCTCCTTGACTACATTCTTGCACTCTACTAACCTAACCACAAACTCCGATCTGATCTCTCCTTCACTTCTATGCAATGTGACACTAACGCTCTGATACCATATAGAAACTGAACTAAGACTAGAAGCTCTAGAGTTGCACAAGTGCGCACTAAACACAAAGATATGAAGCTGTCAATATATACAGGAGCTGTCAACGTTGACAGACACGACGAATGGAAACCATGTAGGATGGATGAACCTAGGGCTTGACACGTGGGTCAAGAGCGGAATGAGTCTCAACAAAGGTCTTAATCCATTACCATTGTGTTCAACATGCTACCAGTTCCTTGTACACCAAATTTTAGAGGTAGAAAAATGGTGTAGCATATTCAAAACAATTGTGCAAGGAGTGAAGGTTCAACAATTGCCAATTCACATTTTAATTTTTTGTAAACCCGATATGTTTTAGGTTGTTAATCCAAATGGTCAATAAGAAGGTTTACACCACATAATGTTGTGGAAAAGATAAACAGGGAAATATATGCAGATCTCTAAGTTCTATATGGAAAAGTAGAAGTTTTTTTGGTACCTTGCCCGATAATGTGTGACAATGTGTGAAAATGTTTGACTTGGATTGATATGCTATTTTTTCCTAAAGACAAGAACTCTTTTTTGACAATATGAAGGGAAATAATATTACTTGCTAGTGATGAAAATCTCACATCAATAGAGTGTCCTAGCAAAAGTTTTTGGAGGTGCCCAACGTGCCCGCTCTCCCCAAATTTTGAAATTCAAAACCCTTAAACTTTTTCATTAAATGTCGGACTTAGGAAAAATCTGTTCTCTCACTGAGGCCGTAGTAATGCCCTTCTACAGTAAAAATTTCAAAGGAAAATGTTGGAAATTGACACTACATGAACCTGGCCAAACTCTCAATAAGCCCATTTTTGACACTTGGTCCTTTAGGGTTAATGCCCACCAGACATAGGTTTAGTAGTATGGAACTACTTCCCACTCTAGAGAGTAGACCATAACATGTTGAACACTAAGAAAGAGAAATACAAGAAACAAACATATTGGAGAATCATGTGGGCCAAAAAAAGAATGAACTACATTGTTTTTGGTGATAATTTTCAGTTTAAAAGCCATCTGAGGCCATTCGCAAAGATTTTTTCTTCCTACTCAAAAAAAATCAAGAATCTCTTGGGAGGTGAACCTTTTTTTATCACTAAGTAAATTGTACAAGTCGTACCTAAATGTTGTGCTCCTAATTTCCACCACATCTTCATGAATTAAAACTAACATCAGGCAACTCCTGAATTGTTGTGCCAATATGAAAACAGTATACTTTTTATATTGACCAAATTAAATACAAAAGACATACAATGATTATATAAAGTAGCTCACAAAACTCCCATTGAAAGGATATTGTCTCAACACCTCTTGAATTCATATTGTACAGTTCAAGCCCTTAGGGAATTCATATGTAACAATTTTTTTTACAAAAAATGTATGACTGATGTACCAAAAAACCGATTTGACAGGACATCCCCACGCTTGGACTTACCGGGTGGGGGATGAGGTGGTGGGGCCAAAACTTGACCCCTATTTTGTTTTTGAGTGGGGCCCTAAATTTAGCCAAAGGGGGATCTTCATACTAAAATAAGGCCGTAGGCCCCAATTTTGTTTTTTAAAAGCCAAAAAAAGCCTCTGACCCCCCCAAAATGGGAGGGCCAGAAAAATGAGCCCATGCAATTAAGACGGGCCCACCTCGGGTAAGTCCGAGCGTGGGGGACGTCCTGTCCGTGCCCAAAAAAACCATGTTCCGCATGGTAAAAAATATTCATCTTTTTAATGGGAACCCAGTAAACCTTGTGTCGATATGATTTTATATGAAAAGAATCTCAAACCCACCGCCTATAATTTTCCTCATGATGTTGTGCCATAGGGCATACATTCTTGTCTTTTATGTAAATGCCAACATGTGTGGGATGTAGCACAATCCTTTCACAATCCTGTCCTTTTCTTATTCGCTGGGCAGTTGAGTACACTTTGTATAGTACTTTACACTACAAAAGTGTGCATTCTGCATGTGACATTTACAAATGATCAAATGTACTATAACCTTTTTGCCCATGTTTTACAAATGTGGGGCACACTCTACTCTTTCATTGCATGTAATTCCAAGCAGTACCTTACTCTTTTTCCAGTGTACGGTGGTGCTGTAGCAGGGGGATGACCCTGGAGGCGATCAAAGGTCTGCCCCTCAAAAAATAAATTTTCTGACTATGGAAAAAATCACCGACAACTGTTGAAAATAGCATGAAATAGTTAGATATCACCATTTCTAATTAGGGGGACGATTTGCATTTTGGGTAGGTTGCTAAAAATTTGAAAAAAAATCCCTTTTCTTGGAAAGTTTTATACTCAATTGTCCCTAATAAAAGTTCTGTAGAGTTTTTTTTTTTTTTGGAGTCATTATATGAAAGTTATTAGACCTTCAATAAATTGGGGACTCCGAGAAACTCCAAAACTTTTGCTAGAAGTTTCTTTTGACATTGAGATTTCTCATACACGTAGAGATTATTACTTTTTTGAAGATGTCAAAAACAAAATTCTTGTCTTTTGTGTAAACAACATTTTAACCCAAGTCAAACATTTTCACACATTGTCAAGCAAGGTACCAAAAGAACTTCTTCTTTTCTACGTAAAACCTGTAGATCTTCATATTTTTCACTTTTTATTTTTTTGACAACAACATGTGGTGAAAAACTTCTTATAGACCGTTTGGATTATCATTCTTAAGCATATTAAGTTCACAATAAAATAAAAGGTGAATTGGCAATTTTTAACCTCCACTCCTTGCACACTTGTTTTGAATATGCTACACCGCTTCTCTACCTCTAAAAATTGGTCTACATGGAACTACCATCATGCTTAGCACAATGGTGTAGGATTTAGACCTTTGTGTAGTGTGAATTTGACACTAAGTGAAGTTAAAGTTTGTTGATTCACTAATGCACGGAAGAAAACAAACCATTTTCTTGACTTCA
Source organism: Bryoerythrophyllum caledonicum (assembly GCA_963971425.1). Lineage (NCBI taxonomy): Eukaryota > Viridiplantae > Streptophyta > Bryopsida > Pottiales > Pottiaceae > Bryoerythrophyllum > Bryoerythrophyllum caledonicum. The sequence goes on along the minus strand of OZ020517.1, from coordinate 24,324,693 downwards.
AACACTATAATCTTTATATCCATGCACTAGATTGTAGCGAAAAAAAATATTAAGTTCATATAGAAGTCATTTATAAGATCTAACGGTTTGAAGGCCAAATTTGTACCTCAAAATTACATTTTCTTGCCACTTCTTGATAGTGGCAGTTTTGAAGTATTTCTTGAGGGAAAATGCCTTGGGCTCTTAGGGATTAAATGTACCAATAAATCAATGGACAATTTACACTGTCTATACTACTTTGTGAGTGTCTAAGTGCTTATACATGAAGCTAAGCCTTTTTACTATGAAAGCTTTTTTTATTACTTCAAATTTTTAACAGGGTTCACGTTAACCTCTAAAGTCCCAAGGTATTTTCACACCAAAAACACTTCAAAATTGCTCATTCTAGTGTAATGAGTAAGGAAGGAATCAAGAACTTATAATTCTACATTTAATCGTAGGATCTTAATTAGTCCCTAAAGACCTAAGAGTCCCCTCGGCGGACTATTGAAGGTTTGGGCAGGTTCCTATGGTGTCATTTTTAAACATTCCTCTTTCAAATTCATACAGTAGACGGACTTTAAGAAAAGCTTTGAGTGAGTACAATTTATCTTGAAACCAACATTTAATGAAAAATTTATAAACTTTTTGCTAGGACACTCTTTTTTACGTGAGATTTTTAAAAATAGCTAATAATAATATTTTCTTTCATATTGTCAAAAAAAATTTATTGTCTTTAATGAAAGAGAGCTCATTAACCTATGTCAAACAATTTCACACATTGACACACATTGTCGGACTAGGTACCAAAAAAACTTTTTCTTTTCCACATACAACTTAGAGATCTTCATATTTTCTTACATTTTATTTTTTCTACTACAAGATGTGGTGTAAAGATTCTTATTGTCGATTTGGATTCTCATTCTAAAAAATATTTAATTCACCCAAAGAAATGTGAATTGGCAATTTTTTTAACCTCCACTACTTGCACAATTGTTTTGAATATGCTACACCTCTTCTCTACTTCTGAATATTGGTGTATGAGGCACTCACATCATGTTTAACATGATGGTAATTAATTTAGACCTTGTATAGTGCAATAATCTCACACCAAGAGAAGTCAAAGTCTATTGATCAACTCAATGCAAGGAAGGAAATGAACAAAAATTTCTATTTCAAACACTTTAATCTTACAATTTGTGTGGTCAAAGTATATGGAATTTTGTGGAGAAGTTACTTAATAAGTTTGAATTGAGATCCTATAGGTAGATGTAGAAATAAAAAAATTGTTTCCCTCCTTATTCATTGCACAAGAAGGAGTAGTTTTGAAGTGTCATTGGTTTGAAAATGCCTTGGGCCTTTAGGGATTAAAGCTTATTAAGTAACATTCCCACAAAACTTCTTAAACCTTGTACACGTAAATTTAAAAAAATTAGTGTTTAAAGTAGAGAAAATGGTTCATTTTCTTCCTTGCGTTGAATAGATCAACAAACTAATTGATTTCACTTGGTGTCAAATTTTTGCACTATATAGAAGGTCTAAATTTGATACAATCATGTTAATCATGATGTTAGGTTCCTTGGGTAACAATTTTTAGAGGTAGAAGAAGGGTGTAGCATATTCAAAATAATTGTGCAAGGAGTGGAGGTTCAAAAATTGCCAATTCATGTATTATTTTTTTGTAAACTAAATATGTTTTAAATTGATAATCCAAACGGTCAATAAGAAGGTTTACAACACATCTTGTAGTAGAAAAAATAGAGATTATACAAATAAAAATAAAGAGACAAGGATTCTTTTTGAACAATGTGGAAGGAAATAATATTACTTGCTAGTGTTGAAAATCTCACATTCAATAGAGTGTCATAGCAAAAGTTTTTGGAGGTGCCCGAAGTGCCCGCTCTCCCCATTCAAAATTCAAAACCCTATAACTTTTTCATTAAATGTTGGATTTAGGAAAAAAAAAATTGTTCTTCCACTAAGGTCTTAGTAATGTCCTTCTACAGTAAACATTTCAAAGAGGAATGTAGAAAACTGACACCATAGGAACCTCGCCGAACTTTCTAAAAGCCCATTTTTAACACTTGGTCCTTTAGGGGTTAAAAGCTTTCCTCCATTGCTACCACCTAAAAAAGAGTGCACTTCTCATAACTATAGTACTACTATTCAACTCTATAGTATCCTACCCAATTGTCCCAAACTTGAGTATTTGATGTTTGAAGCACTGTAGTTTTTTTTTCCTACAAGTCCAAAATAGGAAAAGAACATATCCCTCCAAAGATAACTTGTATTCCTATTCTCACTAAACTTTTCAAGAATTTATCTTCAATTTTATATTTTTAGAAACCTATCTATATTCAATTTCTACTCCGTAAGTACAACTTGCCGTTTGGTAGTTTATTACTAGTATCTTATTGGTATTTAAAAATGTTACACCAATTCGTTTCTTCACAAAAGTAGAGATTTTTGCCAAAAGGCTGGGAGTTTGTGTGAGTATGATTATGCACATAGTGTCTACCTCCGAAAGGGGGAAGTAGTTCCAACTCACTAATTCCTTGTCCGGTGGACTTGGTCTTAGTAGTGGAACGAACGGACACTTTATTCACGCCGGCCTCCTTTCTGGAAACCGGCGTTGTTCTTCTACACAAACATTATTGTTTGACTATTTCACATCAATAGCATTTTAAAAGTGTCTATTTTTTATGTAAAGAGAGAAAAAGGACAAAAAATTGTTTAAATTTCTAGCTGCAGTATTTGGTCTACATGAACAGAGTTACATGCTGACAAAATTTCACACTTTGATTGCACGGATCAAAAAGCTAGTGTTTGAAGTGGATAGCAAGGCTATTTTTCTTTTAGTGTTCAGAGGATCCGAAGCACACTTTGACTGCACTGGTAGTCAAATTTTTCAAATGCACAAGGTAATATTTCTATACTACTATGTTTTACATGATATATTATAAGAAACTAGGGTTGGTACCCGTCGTCCCGACGGGGAGAGCGGAGGGTGGTGTGTTAAATTTACGTGTGTATATTTTGTATTTTAAAACCTATAAGCTCAAATCGAATCTAAATCGAATAAAGTACATTCCCCGTTGTCATCAACTCACCGGGGCAATCCCAAGTTAAATAAACATATGTAAATGCAAAAATAAAATTTACCCATTATATATGCATTATGTACTATATATACCTACTATTCACTTTAAATATCCATTATTTATTTCATATACGTGTTATTGTCTTTAGATAACTATCATTTATTTTATGTACCCGAGGTAGTATATTGTGTAGTTTCAATATGTTGGAAATTATGGTTTTATTTTTCTATTTTTGATACATAATACAATTTTAAAACTCAATAAGCCAAATTTGAATAAAAGGGCATAAAGGATTCCTCCAAAGGGCACTATAAAGGATTCCTTGAAAGGACACTATAAAGGATTCCTCCAAAGGGCACATATGGAGGATTCTTTCAAAGTTCACATTCAATTCAAAAGGCACATTTGATTCAAATGGCAATTCCAAAGGTCACGTGATTGGGAGCGGCGGACGGACAGACTTTCGCTTATTATATAGGTAGATTACGATACATACTTCTATCTATAATACTATTTTTCTTTTCCTCACAAGGTATTATTTCTATACTACTATGTTTTATCATGACAAGTGTTTGTACACCAATTTTTAAAAGAAGAGGATGGGTGTAGCATATTTGAAGCAATTGTTCAGAGGGCCAATGCTTAAAAACGTGTCACTATCCAATTTAATTTTTTTTTAATTGAATTTGTTATAGCATGAGAATTCCTTTGGTCAAAAAGAAGGTTTATACCACATTTTACGGTTGTGAAAATATGATAAAAATAAAAAACCAATTTTTTTAATTTTGTGAGGAAAAGAAGAAGTTTTTGGTGCCTTGTCAAATAATGAATGAAATTTTCTGACATGATATATTAAAATAGTGTTTTCAAGCAAAGACAAGATGTTTTTGACAATCTCAGAAATGGCAATAGTATTTATCCATATAAAAATTCCTCATTGTTTAGAAAAGAATTGTTTGTATAGAAAAGTTTTTGGAGCTACTTGGAGTCCAACAAATTGTTCTCAAAGTAGCATAAATTTTAATTTTGGGGTTCTATGTGGGAAAATTTATCTTCCAATTCAAACCTGTCATATAGACTTTTCCAAATCAATGAATTTTGACACAAAATTCAGTCAAAATAAAATTTGGAGAAATATAATGTTCAAGATATATCAATAGCGGCATTGGGTCTTTAAAGCGCATAGTTTTGGATCCTTGCACCTTACATGAGCTTGTCATCAGTGGCCTTGCTTGGAAGTTCTGAACAAGTCGGTGTGGTTTTGGTCATCTATGTGTTGGTAACATGTTATGGCATGCCTTTCCACTTCCACTCTATATTTAGGCCCAATTCCACCCCATATCCGCCCCATTTCCACATGTTCACTCTTTGTCAGGTAAACAATAAGGCTTACTATTGGTCAAGACTCCTAACTTTTGGTTGGCGCTAATGGCGCGTATTTAGTGGCAGAAATAAGGGCCAAACGTGGCAGCACTCTTTGGAAATTCATAACTAATTCAATTCTCATCGGAGAAATATAAAATTACTTGGGTTGAGATTGTAATTCTACTAGCTATCATTGAAAAATAGATGTATTATTATTTGGGTTCTCCTTATATGTACATTGCTTAATCTGTCGATCATGGGGGGTATCCCTTACTTTACAATACAATTTAGGCCGAGTGGATTTTGATCTTGCAAACTCTTTATCAAGTTGGCACCTTTGAGATTAAATTTGAAAAATTTCTTGATGACCTTGCTTACTAATTCTTTATTTTTGTGCATTGTCCCATTTGGCATACAATGTGATTTTAGACGTCATTTGACTTGATAGAATAACATTGGGTCACTAAAGCTTATGGTAATTTTGATGGTCCTTGAATAATTAAATTTTTAATGTATTCGTAATTCACAGCCAAACTCCCTCTTCACATTGCCTAGCTACTAAACTTTAAGAATATCTCTAAAATATGTATGAAGCAATGATTTTAGCAATCAAGTTCACCTATTTGTTGTCCTGCTCCACACAAGATTGATGTCCTTTACTTTAACTGTAGTATAAGGGAAAAGAGACAAAACAGATTGATACAATAGTCATGGTCAAAACAGGCTTGAAAGGCTGGAATCATCTTGTGAGTACAGCTTGCTTTCCTTGTGCCAAAAAAAAAGAAGAAGAAAAGGCTGGAATCCAATGCCCATCCAAGAAAAGGTGCTCATTACACTAAAATTTATGTTTGTTGTACTGGTACTTTACAGTTTGAAAGTGCTATGATATTTGACATTTGATGAAGATTTTTTTTATTGAGAGCACAACTATCTATAGATACTTGTGCTCTGAGTCAACATACTTGGTAAGACTCAGTTCATCACAAGTAAATACTTATAGCAAATTTTTATTAATCATAGAGTGTGGCTACACTAGATCTAAATTTTAGTGTTTTTCTTCCCAACATGATTACAGAGCTGCTTCCACAAAAGTGAACGGGGAGTTTTTCAAGACAACCGGTAATCATTCTACAATCAACTGATTTGAGACACCAAATCATCCAGTTTTTTATATATAGCTATCATCTAAGGAGGATGAAGTATCGCAACTTTCATCCGGATTTTTCCATAAATTAAAATATTTACCAGTATGTTGCCCATTTGATTTAGTTTATTCAACCACGCACTAACTATCATATCTCCCCAGACATTGTTTCATAAAATTAAGTTGCATATACGTCCAAATAATGATAGTGGAAGAGCAAATCAGGTATCATTAAGGTATCATCGAGGTTTCATCGACATAGTGTCAACATATCATCGAGGTTTCATCGACATAGTGTCAACATATCATCGAGGTTTCATCGACATAGTGTCAACATATCATCCAAATAACATCCAAAATTCGTCCAATATTTGTCGGTGTAGCATCCCCATACCAGCCATGTTTCATCGATGAATCATCCATGTATCATCAAGGTATCAGCCAGGTATCGCCACAACAGTAACTTGGAAAAAATGCTAATCATTCGGTCAGAATCCAGATGTTTCCAGTGAGTCTACCCGGAGCTGCCCACCTTGAAAATTACCAAGGAGACAAAAACTGACCAGAATCGTGATAAGACAGTCATTTGTCTGTCTGTCTGTCTGTCTGTCTGACTGACGACTGCGCCGCTCGTCATTCATGAGGCACCACGGACCTCTCGCACCACATCACACTAAGCATTCACAATTTCACAGACATGCAAGCATGAGACAGGACCACGATATAACTAGATAGATATATTATTACCAGTAAGCATGCACCTGCATGCAATTACAAGTTCGAGATAAGCACAGGACCGGCATGTAGCTAGCTGGGCCAGTAGTACATGTACAACATGGACCAGTACGGCTAACTGCAGGCCATGCCGAAGCGTCTCCTACCTACCCTCTGACAAACCGGATGTGCCTCTCTCGCTACCATCCATGCGATAGTCTGGATGGTGTACACTCATAATTCAGACGATTCGTCCTAGACCATTTACTCACCAGGTTTCTGCACCGGAAATGAGCTCTCTTCCAGTGCCTGCCGTGAAGAAGGTGCTGAACGTGGCCCGGATACGATAGATGATTCGTCCTTGACCTTTTACTCACCAGGTTTCTGCGCCGGAAATGAGTTCTCTTCCAGTGCCTGCCGTGAAGAAGGTGCTGAACGTGGCCCGGATATGATGTGTCTAGCCGGGTTCCGCTCATGTTGTCTGGATCACATGCTGTCCGTGGCTTAGTAGGGCTCGCTTCTCGTGCAGACGGCAGGTGGCGGGTTCCGGAGCTCGGTTTCTGATTTTATGCAGCTTTTCGTTGAGGAATTAGTCGTCATGCACAGACTCAGGCGCGCGCACATTTGTCGTTGATGATTAGATAAAGTCATAGGGTCAGAAGTGAGGTAATTAGCACTTGGTTCGAGGATCATCGTTGGATTTGGGATGCCCGAGCAGTTGGTCTGGGAGTGGTAACAACTGAGTTATCTGCAGAATGGTTGATTTGGGTGCGTGGTTCCGACTTCGGTAGTAAGTTCACCAGGTTGAGTAGTTTGCGAGGTGGGAGAGTGAGCCAATCAGTTGGGTAGATAGACTGTAAACGAGGTTAAAGATTCCTGAGCAGCTCGAAAGGAGCTGCAACCACTGACTTGTCTGCGTCTTCCAACGTCGGTTAGTAGTGTGGTGGTTGAGTAGTGGTTCGCAACACTCCAGTAGCGTTGTAACGGACGACTAGAAACGAGGTGACTTTCATTCGATGACCGTAAGAGACAACCAATGGACCATACATGATTCCATGACAAGCTAATTGGAGACCTGAGCCGCTTAGTCAGTCTAGTGTTAGATAATCGCCAAGACTCAGGGATGGCGAGGCGGAGGGTGCTCGCGTTGGGCCCCGCGGTGTCCCGGATGATGTGCATGACCAACCCTTATCAGCAAATCCGCGGAAGGAGCACCGAGGACGACGATGCGCCACCCCGGAGGCGGCCGTGGCTGCTGTGGAGGCGCAAGAAGAAGGAGGCGACGAGAAGGAGGCGGAAGACGTGGGGGCTGCGAGTGGGGCGGCTGCGCATCCGCGTGCTGTCGCCGCTGGCGCTGCTGAAGCGGCTGTGCGACGCATACGTGAGGATGATGTTCGCGTTCGAGAACAAGATGGGAGGCGTGGGAATTCAGTGCGCAACGGGGCCCACGTTTACTGTGTTTCCCATGCACTTGCCCGGGCGAATGGGCACCAGCGTTGTCGGCTAAGGTGAATTCGATGGATTCGTAGAGCTCGACCTCTGAGCTATGGCGATGGTTGTGGATCTTCTTCGAGCTCTGGCGATGGTGATTCTTCTTTGATCCCGTGACCATCCTGCACATGTCAAGTGGGATTTGTTTGGTAGGGTCCGCCACTGACACCATCTTTACGCTGTTGGTGAAATTATTGTTGCTCTCAAGGATCTTTTCTGATGTGCGCTCAAGGAGCGCAAACACGCTATTTCAATACTATTGTGTATAGTGACCTAACTTGGCAAAGTGTGTAATGACCTACAGTAGAGTTATTTGTAAAGGGAACCGGTCTTTTGTCCTCCTTTTTTCATGGAAATGTAAATCTAACCTATATTTGAGTGTAGCCGCAAAGTAATCCTGTGAAATAAATTCACGATTTGAGGGTTTTATGGAGGTGTCAGTTACCACAAATGGCACAAATCTCCCAAAAACAAACAAGAACTATGTTGAACGTCATGACACTCCTCTGGCATATATCCTACAATACTAGAAATGTACATGACTTGAATTATCTGCAAAGTACCCCAAATCCTCAGTTTCTGACCTGTAAAATGAAAAAACCAGGGTCGTCGAGTCCAATGGCAGGGTTTTACTGTAGACCTTGAATAGAACACTGGACATATTAGTTTTTGAACCCCAGATTTTCCAAACTCCAGTTTGAGCCTGGCTTTTATTGAGCGCCAAGTGTTGTCACAAGTTCCACATGGGGTGCTGTGGGGTGGGGCATGTGTCCTTCGATGGGAAAATGTGCATGACTTGCATAATTTAAAAATAAGCAAACTCTGACCCTTCAAGTCATGCACATTTCTAAGATTGTAGGATATATGCTAGAGTGTCATGACGTTCAACACTGTTCTTGTTTGTTTTTGGGAGATTTGTGCTATTTGTGGTAACTGACACCTCCATAAAACCTTCAAATCCTGAATTCATTTCACAAGATTACTTTGCGGCTACACTCAAATACAGGTTAGATTTTCATTTCCATGAAAAAAGGAGGACAAAAGATTGGTTTCCTTTACAAATAACTCTGATGTCTCACAAAAGTTCTTGGCACTGTCTGGAAACTTAGAAATCTAACAATATCTTCTAAACTAGTGACAATAGTAGGCCAGATTTTTCATAGATACCATGTTTGCTATCAAGAACATGTAATCAAAATTTCATGCAAAGAAAATTACATTGCAAGCAAAAAATAAAACAAGTGTGCAGAAACCATGGCCAAAAACTTATGTTGATTACATAGGAAATCATTGGAATATAAACTAAATTTGGAACAAAAAGCTAGTAAGTAGTAAATGATATTTTGTACATCCTATACAAGTCTATCAACGTGTGTATCCATCGTTAGCTGCAAGAAGATCAACTACTCTTGCTGGCATTGTGGAAATGAGCTTCTGTACATATTCTATTTCAATGCTCTGCCAAACAACCTCGATTTTCTCCGACAAGTCATCTCTGCTTGTTGGCAAATTACTAGACAACCTTAAGCATCTATCTACTTCATTCTACACGTGTTCGATAGGATTTAGATCTGGAGGTTGTGGTGGCCACTCCATCACATAAAAATCTTGTCGACTTAGCCAGCGTTGCACAAGATTAGATGTGTGCTTCGGGTCATTATCATGTTGGAAAATTATGTCTGCCTCATCAAGGCCTTGTCTCTTAATAGTATCCAACAACTGCAAATCCAAAATGTTGGGATAAACTTACAAATTCATAATGCCATCAATGCGGTACAAGTTTCCAACACCTGCCCAACTCATGCATCCCCATACCATAATGCTACCACCACCATGTTTAACCGTAGGTTGTACATGACTATCACGTAGAGGCTCTGTAGGACTTTTCCAACACCTTTGACGGCCATCTCAACCAAAAAGATTGAATTGACTCATCTGACCAAATTACATGAATGTAGTCCTCTACAGTACAATCCTGTGAAGCCTTTGCCCATCGTAATATCTTTTATCTATGTTTTTTTGTCAACAATGATTTTTTTCTTTTCACTCTCGATCCAAGCCCTTGCCTTCGGAAACATCTACAAATAGTCTCATCACTTACCTGAAGACCCAAAGTTCTCAATCGACGACCTACAACTAGAGCAATTCCCGATTTGGGCTGATTCAACATCCTCACAGCAAGCCTCTCATCCCAAATGCTTAGAAGACGTGGTCTTCCTGACCTTGGACAATCACGCACCTCTTCATCTTTTTTAAATCGTGCTAAAATGCTTCCCACTGTGCTACGAGGAATGTGCAAACTATTTGCTATGAAACGATGTGAGAATCCTTCCTGACTCAATGCTATGACTTGAGATCGTTCATGAAGACTCGTTTTCTTCATCTTGACCACTTACAAATGTAAAAAGTCTCAACATATGACTTATGGCAACTCTCAAAGATTTCTATGCACATACAAAAGACAAGTGACAAAAGGAGTCACTAGAATCCACATAAGTAGTTGGCCACCTTCAAGATTCATTTGGCCTTTCCCACAAAAATGTGCCACTTGTATTTCCCTAACAAAGCCACCTAATGGTGCCTTAAATGAAGCTCATTGACTGTAATTAACTACAATGGCTGATTTTTTTGGACTCTTTCTCAGGTGGCACGCCAAATGGATCTAGGAAAATGGCCAAGAATTTTTTTGAGTGACTGACAAAATACTTTTGTTTGGTAGGATCCGCCACTAACACCATCTCTAGGCTGTTGGTGAAATTATTATTGTTCTCAAGGATCTTTTCTGATGTGCGCACAAGGAGCGCAAACACACTATTTCAATACTATTGTGTATATCGACCTAAGGCAAGGTGTGTAATGACCTAAGACAAGGTAGAGCCAAACTCCATGAAATTTATGCAATGTGTAGTGGAAATCAAAATCTTTGCAATGCATGGTGGCAAATCAAATATGTTCTAGCATTTACATGGTGCAAAAGCTTTAACTCTTTGGATAGTAATTTTTTTAAAACAAACTTTTGAAAAATCCACTAATTTGGCATTTTTGTGTGCTATGGCCGCCGCCGCAGACAAGTGCACTTTTAAACTATAAGGGAAATTTTTCTTAATTGTGTGTTAAAGTAAAAGAAACTTGAATCTAAAGTAAAATTAAAGTAAAAAGCTCTAGAGACATAGAGACTATGTAACACCATATTCATTAAATGGGAAGATTTCCAAGATTTTGAAAGGTTTTTCCAATAATAACTCATTGTGCTCATTTAGGTCAACTCAAGTTGATTATGTACCCCTATTTTTTCAACTTCCATATAATTTCAAAGATAACTGTAGATACTCGACAAATTGCATTATGCAAATTCACTAAACATTTGCATGTTTAGGTCAACTCAAGCTTTGAATATGATTTTGGAAGGCTCCCAATCTCCCAATTTGATGAATATGGTGTTATGTCTCTAATAGGCTGCTAATCGCAATCAGGAAACATATTCTGAGGTTGTTAATCGTAATCTAGAAATGTAACCTGAGGATGTTAATCGCAATTAGGAAACATATTATCTTGAAAGACGAGAGCTTAGCTTTCGCCCTGGTATTCAGGGGATGAATAGGGCTTGCAATTGGATAATGATTCATTGTCTTCATGACGTCTTCGAGCGCCACATCAAGGAAGCAAAGGCAAAAGATAATTGGTAATCTCCCATACCAATTGAAATCACAAGAGTAGGAGGCTAGCCTCGTAGCCAAGGGTTGCTTCAAAACGAGGGAGCGCCTTGCTACTCGGTGCAAGGGTCTGCCCGGCTCTTGCCAGGCTTGCGGCCTTGTCATTGCAGTGCGGGCCCCGCCTTGCTATGTCGCCAAATTCCCTCCCGTGGGTATCGCCTCCTTCTACGGTTATCAGCTGCGGCACAGTGCATCGGGATGTCTAGCAGCTCATATTTCCTCAGACTCCAGAAACTCCAGCAACTTCAGAGAGTACTAAGTGGATTATGATATGGATTGATGAGTGGCATTTGTTGTGGAGTGAAGGGGGGGGTATGGTAGATTAGTGTAGTATATTGTAGTGTATGTAGTGTATGATGTAGATTAATAAGTTACTAAGTAGTGTAAGGGGAGTAGAGGATTAGGGTTTACAAGTGAAGATACTTCAAATCCTACAAGAAATTTGTAAACTTCTTTCAACATTAAAGCTTTGATATTCTAAACCATATTACTCCCATTTAAAGATGTGCATTAACATTATTATCTACTTTGATGTGATTTATCATTTGTGATGATTTGGGTATTGTGAAGCGGTGGATTGAAAGGTTTTGCCATAATCTATACCAAATTAATTTTGGATTTTTCAGCATTAGAGGTATGATACTCTAAACTATATAAATTGTATTATATCAATGGATGTGTACATGAATGTTTGGTGTATCAAATGGTTTAGGGTTTCAAAAATTTATAATAAATTGGACTTTTTGCACTTGTCCAATTTTGATTCAAAGATAAAAGCGAGAATGTGTTTATATGCACATCTTTATTTCATTCACATATTTTGGTCTTATACAATGGAGGAAGAGAATGCTATTGGAGATTATGATTGCATCTATCCTTCCAATTTTGAAAAAGAGTTGGACAATGTTGTTGGATTGGAAAAAATTCTACAAAGTCATTGAAGTGATGGTGGTTTCGCGACACACATTAGACTTCCCAATTGAGAAATCGATACAGAAGGTGAAGAAGATTATGAAGAAGTGTATGGATGTAATGATAATGTAACCTTTCAAATGGCAACATTGGTATTTCCACATATGAGTCATTTTCTCCCTCTTTTGAGCATGTTGCAATTCAAACTTTCCCAAAATATGTTCACTTCACTCTTGAAATTATAATTCAATGCTTACAAAACAAAGCATATCCCTCTTTTGAGGAAATTCGTGAAAGGGATTCAATTTTTTGTCCCCTTTCTAAAGTTCATGGTCGTGTTGTGGATGTCAATGAAGTTGTTCACACTAAAGAGCGATGGAAAGTCCTCCAAGATAATGTTAAATTGTGTCTTGTGGGTGATTGGGTAGCTTTGGCTTCCATAAAACGAGAATCACATGGGAGGCAAATTCCTCCCATTGAACTTTGGTCTTCTATAGTCCAAAATGCTTATGTGGATATTAGAGCAAACATTTGCCTAAAACATTTGCCTAAAACATTTGTGGATATTTGTTTAAGCAAATATTTTAGGCAATTTTTTGCTTAAATATTATGTTTGCTTAAAACTTTTGCCTAAAATTCCCACATTGAATGCAATCCGTGCAAAATGGAGCACGGATATTAGAGTAGGAGGAATTCATTCCTTTTATGTGGAAAATTGTCTCCACTTGTGTTCTATTTGTGAAGATTTGACATTTTGGAATGATAGTCTTTTTGTTTCCCTTCATGCCTTGGATGCTACTCTTGATGAGGTATGTACAAAGCATAAGGTATTGCAAAAATTTCGTAATACCGAACGAACCAAAACTCATATTATAAAATAATTTTGTTGTCACAGGGGTGGAAACAAGAGTCGTCCTCATAGAAAGAGTTCTTTTACAAGAGTTGTAGAAGACATGAATAGTCATCTAGATAGGAAATCTAGGTTGTGCAATTGTTCCTTTTAGTTGAAGATAGTAGAACCCATTTCTAGTAACAATGATGGTGGATCTTCGACAATAAAGAAGCTTGTATTTTTATCCATTCAAGGCATACATGACATGTATTAGGTTCAGACGGCGATCTTTTATTTTTAAGGGTGCATCTAGTTGTTCTTGACATGGCCAAAGCAAATATAAGAAGGGTGATTTCTACGTCAGCTGTTGCTCTTGCTTCCAAGCAAGATGAACATAAGATTAGAGCTATGGTGACGGAGTTGAAACGCGTCACATATCGGTTTTTAATTATTGCAAAAGAAGTAGCCCACTTGAAGCAATATATGCAATTAATTGGTAAGTGTATGTCCTATCTATAATTATGTTTTGTATCTATATGTTTTGTTTTAATTACATATTATTTGGTGTTAAAGTTATTATTGTTAAGGTTTTTATTAATATATAGTTTACTATATAGGTGATATTAAAAGGTTTTCAATAAGAGGCAATGACAAAGAACATCGACGCCGTCTGAAAAGTGGAGAAAGGATATTGAAAGCTTACAAAGACAATCTCGATGCAGTTTTGGAAGTTGTGAATGTAGAGCTCATGTTATTCTACATGACAGGATTGCTATCTTATGAGCGGTGAGCGGCAAGCGGCGACCACTAAGGATTGAGTTATGGAATTTTTTTTGCAATATTTTTTTTCAAAATTTGAATGGAATGCCTATGGCCGTGGTTCATATTTAGATTGGTTTGACATATGCAAAATTCAATGTCAAATTTACAATGACAAGATACTTGGACATATGGAAGTCTTAATAGTTGAGGTTTTTATTGCATTAGGGTTTTCAAAAATTGAAAGGGGTGCTCATGGCTGTGGATTTTGGTTTGGGGTAACGTGGCATATCTTTATAAAAATAAATAGATAGAAGGAGAAAAATTAAAGGATTTTATGACAGACAATTCCCATGTTATACCTAGGTCATACCCTTTTATTTTACAAGTAATAACCTTGTAACACCTAGGTGATATCCATGTTATATCATGGTGATATCCTATATGTCTCAACTACTTTGAATTGTAAAGTGTAAATATTGCTAGAAGGATTTTCCGAATTCGACCAATGCATACGATTAAGGATAGGTAAACAAGGGAGATATGTGATGAAATTGCAAAGGTTATTCTTAATGGATCAATCTCAAAACTGTCGGAACAAGGAGTTCTTCAATACTTTTGGCATCTCTTTACTGCAAAACTTCTACAACATACTACTTTCATGAGATTCTTGAAATGAAGGTAGCCGTCATTGCCTCTCTCGCAGACCTACGTAGGTTTAGTTTCCATCCACTCCTAGGATGAAGCGAGGCTCATTTTGATTCTATGGCACAAATGTAACCATTCTTGAATTCCTTGGCCCTCGGTAGTCCCAATCCCTTCGCCACTCAGATGCGAGAAGTGTTTGATACCACAACGCTATGTCATCCGAAGGCCATGGATTGGCAGTAGTATTGCGTTGAAGTGTTGTGAGGTTATGGGATTTCTCAATGAGTCTATCCAAGGAATCGAGCTCCTCAATCGTTAGAGTTTCAAGGCCACGTTCAAGGAGTGCGGCATTGCTTGGTTTGCAGTTGTGAATCCACTAACTACGGCTAAGTCGATGCCGACTTCGGAAAATTGCGTGTAAGAGTGGATATTCCATTAGCTTGCGTTGTTCCTCAATGGTTCTTGCGATGTTCCCATCACGAAAGTCGGTCTTCACCCTCCGTAAAGCCAATCGGTAGTGCTATTGACGAGTCGTTGGATCATCTTAGATGTAACTCGGATTTGCATCGCTTGGAAGATATATGGCAGAAGCGCATCAAATTGAAGTGAATTTACACAGGTCCCATCTAGTGGCGAAAAGTACATCTTCCAAATCACCGCAAGAAGAGTGCACTCATCCGTAAACTTGTAGAAGTCGCCAAGAAACAAAGCAGACGGAGTCGTGGTCCACAGTGGGGCATCCATTCCGAAACCTAGGATAGACAACACAACAAAACATGAGACAACGCAGCAAGAACCCCATAAAAAAGAGCAGTTCCGAAAAGCTCAAGGTATTGGACAACATACCTACAGAGAAACACTCCCCGTTCACCCTTGTGTATCGACCTAAGTGACAACCACTACGACGACAAATACACCCTACCACTCCACTCATATATACCGAAGTGCATTCCCTCCTCTCAATCCAGATGTGAATTCTCCTTCATTGATCCGACTTATATAGGTTATGAACAAGATGCCCGTTCTCACTAATATTGGATTAATTCAAATGTATAAGCTCAGCGACAGCGCAAAGTTATAATCATACTACTAAAATCATAATCTATGCAGTGAATCACACAAGGAGATTAACCATGCAGTCAACCGTGTAGTGAATCATGTTACCTTTATTTTTTAATAGTTTATTATATAAAAACTACAATAAGATGGGTTGCAAAGCAAGCGCCAACCACTAATTGATTAATAAAAACCTAATTGGACAACTACAACGTTTCCTAGACGTATTTTTAATTATGTATCACGTTGAACAATAATAACAAGTTATGAAATTTTAATAAGTTAATTAAC
Source organism: Bryoerythrophyllum caledonicum (assembly GCA_963971425.1). Taxonomy (NCBI): domain Eukaryota; kingdom Viridiplantae; phylum Streptophyta; class Bryopsida; order Pottiales; family Pottiaceae; genus Bryoerythrophyllum; species Bryoerythrophyllum caledonicum. Next base: position 24,308,688 of record OZ020517.1, on the reverse strand, counting down.
ATGTGATTTGGAAAATAAAATAAAAGAAAATTTTAATTCTGTAAATAATTTCTTTTCAAATATTAATTAAACACTAAGTCTTCATAATAGTGCGTAAAATATAACAACCATTTAACTTGTAGTACTAAAATGAAATATCATCTTCAATATACAATAGTAAAAGCATGCAAAACAAAGAAAAACCATACCCAACGTTACAAATCAATTATTTATATCTAATTGCGGGAGCAAAAGTTAAAATATATAATTTTTTTTTGTCATATTGAAATTTAGACAAAAAATTGAGGTCTGTGCTCAAGTAGGTCCCTATGATTACAATTTATAGTTTTGGAACTTGAAAATGTATCTGAAGATGCAAGAAGGTAGGGGCCACGTGGAAATATAACTTCATTCTCATCGGACCTATAAAATAAAAATTATGCCATTGTAAAAAAATGTGGCAAGAGCAAGCAAGTTCAAAATTGTTCTCCATCCCTCTAGTGATGGAGAATTTTTTTGAACTTACTGTGACTCCATGCTTGTGACTTTCTTTTTTGCAGTCGGTCTTCATCGTTGATGACTTCATCGTTCTCGACTCGTGTGGGGGTGTTGTCTCATTTGTCAAAGGAGGTGATGAGTCCGACTCGGTCGTATCATTTGGGACCTTGGGATGCGGGTGTTGCAGATGCAATGGCTGCCCTTGCATCCCCTCCACGTCTTCCAAAGGTAGCCCGACAAAGGTCCGTCGCATGTCTGTTCATAGACAGTGAGGCGCAAGGTAGTGGTTTGGATAGTGGTGATTGTTCTTTGGAAGAAGTAAACTCTGATTAGTTTTCCGCAGAGGAGTCTTGATTCCTTTGAATTTGTTTGTTGTCTTGTTTTATCTTTAGACTAATTGTGGGAGCAAAAGTTAAAATATATGAATTTTTTTTATCATATTTAAAATTGAGCCAAAAATTGAGGTCTTTGCTCAAGTAGGTCCCTATGATTACAATTTATTGTTTTGGAACTTGAAAATGTATTTGAAGATGCAAGAAGGTAGGGGCCATGTGGAAATATAACTTCATTCTCATCGGACCTATAAATAAAAATTATGCCATTGTAAAAAAATGTGGCGAGGGCAAGCAAGTTCAAAATTGTTCTCCATCCCTCTACACCGTTCACTGAATATAGTGTGGAGGTATAGGTAATGTGGATGAAAATTGAGGTGGACCACATCAATTCTAGTTTTGGATGAAAATTGATGTGGACCACATCAATTTTGGTTATTAATATAGTATTAATATGTTATTATTGTATATAATATTAATATTATAATATATGTTATTATGTTATTCATATATGTTATTATTAGGTTATTATTATATTATTATGTTATTATGTTATATTATTATGTTAATATTATATTATGTTATATTATATTATAATATTATGTTTATATTCTTATGTTATAAAATAATATTATTATGTTATTATATTATTATGTTATTATTTTATTATGTTATTATGTTATTATTATGTTATTATATTATAATTTTGGTTTTAGGGTACATCTTGTAAAAACTTATCCACATCAATTCCCGTGTGTTTTATTTTGAAACAAGCCACACTATTTCTAATGGACATGATTTGATGTGGATGGAAAATTGAAGTGGACCACATTAATTTGCGTTTAATGAAATTAGTGTAGGAAATTTCAAATAGTCTAGTCTACACTATATTCAGGGAACGGTGTAGTGAAAGTGAGTTTTTTATGCAAGTAAACAACATGATTTTGTTTGAAGTTTAAAAAAAAACCTTTCATGAGATATAGCTATTGCTCCAACGCGAGTGAAAGTTTTATCACAGTTTATGGCAAGGTGCAAAAAAAACTATTCATTTCCACATAAAAATAAGGGTCTTGGTCTTTTTCTCAATTTATTTTATAAGTCTTCAAAACGAAGGATGGAACTTTGATTTTACCTTTTGGATTTTCAATTTATGAGGAAGTGAATTTATTCAAAGTTAAAATGTGTTTTTGCAAATTCCAAACCCCAATTCATTGCACATTTTTGAAAAAATTGCTTTATTAGTCTTCTATTTTCAGAAATTGGTGTGCAAGGAACCAACATTACATTGTGCAATATATTGGTATAAAATTTAGAGCTTGTGTAATGCAAAAGTTTCAAGCCAAGTGAAGTGAATCATGTCACATGTGTACTAGTGTTCTAAAGCATGGATGAAAAAATGGCATTGTCTTCACTTTAAACACTATAATCTTCCAATTAGTGTGCTCGAGTTGTACTGTACAATAGGGTGACATTCAAATTGGCCGTTTAGTAGTTCCAGGGATAGTGTCCTACACTGCTGCCAACTTTGACACCCTCCCCAAAGCTGAGAAATTGTTATTTTACCATGAAAATTTGGGGACAGCATCATCTTTATGTTGAAAACATGCATACCAAATTTCAAGTCCAGGAGACTTATACAAAAAAACTTATGCAAGATCTACCAACATGGGATGGCTGTGAGAAAAGTGTCACAGCTGCCAACTTTGACACCCTCCCAAGAATTGAGGAAATTTTTTTTGCCCATGAAATTTTTGGAGCAAAAACATTTTCATGTTGTTTGCATGTGTGGAAAATTTCAAGTCCAAAAGACCCATACAAAAAATAATATTCCAAATCTACCAACATGTGTAGTTTTGAGAAACAAAGGGGAAAACCATTTTACTACTTCCAACTTTGACGCCCTCCTTAGGATTGAGTTTTTGTTGATACATAATGAAATTTTTGGCACAAGATCATCTCTACGCTGGTAACATGTGGGATAAATTTCAAAGCCAAAAGACATACATAAAAAAAGTTATTCCATATCTATCAACATGTGTAACTATGATAAACAATTTGAAGGTCATATTGAAAATGTCAAAATATCTTTGACACCTCATGCTTTTTCATTGAACTCAATCATGTGAGTAAGCCACCAAACATAAATGCTTCTCAAAAAGATCAATAACATCTAAATGAAGAAGTGAAGAGGTGTTCCATGCAGAAGAATCCACTTGGCCATAAAGTGTACATTAGACACATGACAAAAATTTTCTTCTAAATATCTATTGAACACTATATAAAGGGAATGGTGTGTGTGATTTGTGATAGACTGAATGTTGAGACAATCCTCAAAACAGAGAGTGTTGTATTGTGGGATGCATAATAAACAATTGAATGAGCTGAAATTAAAATATAGAAAGTGACAAATTTGGAACATACCTATTCCAATTAGTCATTGCATTGAGCAATATGTGTCGATTTTCCATAGATGGCTCAATTACCACAACCCTCACGGGCTGATGGAAGGTATAGTCGCTGAGGTGCAATTGAGAAATCACCTCAGACCATGCCATGTGGTGGTGATTGCCATCCCACACGAAGAAGAACTTGTCGGAGAATGCGGCGTATTCTGGTCGACTCTTTAGTAAAGCTTCAAACTTTCGATCCTCTTCCTGCCAAAGTCGGGACCACGTTGCTTGATCTGTAGGAATCACCTGCTTCTCCAACAACGAGAAGTTCTTCAACGGCACATAGAAGCACGCAGATCCCGGTCGGTAGCCCTTCACGAATTCTCCCTTCAACTTCTCTACATCACTTCTTAGTGGAAGCCTGACCTTAGTCATGGGAACCATGCGGCACAACGAAATGTGGAGGAGGTCACCAACGCAGGGGTTGATGGAACTCTGCTAAACATCGTAAGAGGTTCCACGAATAGACCTCCGCATTGCTTGTAATGTTGAGGCCAAGCCAAGCTCGTCCACAAGGTTAGTGACGCTAGCCTCTGTCTCCTCATCCACCAACTCCATGCCTACCTCCGTAGAAGGGGGTTCTGGCCCGATAGCCACCATCTATAACAAGGGAAAGTAGTCAGCATTATGAAGGACTTATATAACTATACTACAAGATGACTTCCTCTCATGACCCCGAGTATTGCCACATACACCAGTAGAATCTGGTGTTTTTACGACTGCCACTTCACAACTGCAAAACAGTCGTATGTGACATGGCACGACTTGTATACAACTGCTGTAGTCGTAAAACAGGCGCATTTGTCTTTGAGTCTTCCCATAGTCGTGCCACACACACACATACACAATTGCTACAACTGCAAGAGCTTCTTAGAGTCTTGGCTGTGGACAGAAGGCGGCGCATGGAGGTAAGCCGTCACACATTATGTTGATCTCAAAATGCATGTATAGTCATTTTGTAGTTGTATGTACAACTGCATATATGAATGTCCGACTAGTGATAGTTGTTTTGTAGTTGTATCTTAGTAGTAATTTAGTTATAAAAGCCTTCTCAGTAGTATTAGTTATATCATGAGTTTTTTTGAACAAAATTGTAGTATTGGCTCAAAAGTTTGCCCTTGCAATCCAGAAGTAGTTGACTAAATTATGTTATTGTATTTAAAAATGAAGAATATCACAAGGTACTTAGAAAAATACATAATGGAAAATCTTCATTTGTCCATACAAAATTTACAATATCGATTGTGGTTGAATTGAAGTGGTTTTAAAGTATTAGACAACTAAAATGAATGTTGTAAACATAATCTCTAGAAGCTTTGTAATAAAATAATGTAAATATTTTAGTACTCGTAGCTACATCTTCTTTACAATGTATAATGTTTAAAGAAAACTCATGTTGAAAGCGTCTTCTATTGATTCTTCTTTTCTTAGAGTATATAAGAATGAGTTGGATTCAATCTTAAAGACAAAAACGTGAGCAGCTAGAAGCACATTAAATATTTTTGTGAGGAATTTGAAGTACAATTGATATTTATGTCTACAACAAATTTTGTACCAATTATTTTTGTGCTTTTCAACCTCAACTCTTATAGGGTGTTTTTTAAATAATTCAATGTTTTTGCATGCATGTGTTATATAAATTAGAACACAAAATTTGTAGTCTAAAAGACCAATATGTCTTTGTCTTAAAGGTCCAAATGTATTCCAAACTTTACATTGAAATTAACAAATAATGATTCATTTGGACCTACAATGTAAACCCTTTATTGTCTCCACATCATTTAGAAAATAAGCATCCAAATGCTTCAGGAATAATACCAAAATTGAATTCATTGGTTTAACTTGGCAAATGTGCTCTATAATAATGAAACCTTTCTATAATCAAAATGACAAATTAAGGTCATGAAAAGGATGTCTCCATGTTAAAAATCATCACATACAGTTATACAAATATTTTTATTTAACAAACCAATTGTGATAAATTCTTTGGTGTTTTTTTAGTAGACAACATATAGTTGTAGTACACGGACAAGACTGAGGAAGAGCTTGAACCAAAGTATGGTACCTAAAACCATCAAAATTCACCTGTCCCATGCTCCAAAACCTGTCCTCTTTATACTTGTAATCCTAACACAGTAGAAAGTCAACGACATAGATACTTTAATGTGAGAGCAACTACAGTGCGACTGCATGACCTAAGACCCAATTTACCCCTTTCAAGCTAACCTCAAACATGCATTTCTACACAAGATCGTGATGCTTAGTACATGGAATAATGTGAAGAATAATCACTATAAACCAAGTTTCAAAATTCTGGATTTTAAAAATAACATGATTTGTCTTTAGTTGTTGATTAGGTGTTTCACAGTAAGCTTAGTAAAAATATGACATAGCAACTAAATTGAAGTGCATCAATAATGCCGTAGTGTAACCCAGTCATATTGACCACAATTAATTGTTACAGCACTTGACATGGTTGGTCCTCCAAAATCCAAGAATGTTAAAAAAAAATTAATTATGTAAACCAAATTTATGGAGTACAAAATGTTATGAAAAGTATTTGTACACCAGCCGTTAATTAATTGTCCCACAATAGTATAGAAATGTTGCAACAATTACATTGTGACTATGTGACATGTGACACAGTATTCCCCATTCACATTGACCTTATGAAGGCAGTATTCCATATGAAATTGTTGCTTAGTACATCTAGGGCGATCAAAAATAAATTACATGAATCGAATTTAAATTATTGAGTACTAAAAATTGAAATAGTTGTACCATAGTTGTTGTTGAATCATACCACAATATATTAATGCTGGAACGACTATATGGCGATTGCGCAAAATGTGTCACATACATAACCTATATACATTGAACCTAAAGAGTGCGTTAATGCACCTGACAGTGATGCCTAAGGACATGTACAAATGTGAGAAATAAGTTACATAAACCAAAATTGATAAAGAAAGCCCCCTTTAAAAAACAATTGTATTCTAGTCATTACTTAGTTGCTACACAGTAGCAAAGAAATGCTATAATGACTACACTGCAACTACGGTGCAACTACAGTACAACTGCATTATTTACCAATGTCCCAACATAACACATTCACACCAATCTCAAAAATGTCACTTTCAGCATAAACAATTGCCCAGGGCATAATGAAATTGAATTTTATTTTTTAATGAGTGAAGTATAAAGAAGGTAGTAAAAAAATGACCTACGGTTGTGCCGCAGTTGTTTATTAGTAGTATTACAATTGAATGAAAGCCAAGACACAACTACAAGATGACTTTGGTGAAAAATATGGACTACATCCCTGATTTTCATCTAATCGAGGTGGAGCATTGTTGTTGTGGGGAGCACATGTCCTGATTTAGGCTTGGGTTTCTCCACGTCGTGGGAACTGGTCGAGGCTTGGGCTCTCTCCAGCTTTGAAGCTCAGGCTTCGTCCAATGCTTGGTTGCCTAGGGTAGTTCCGATATGGAATTAGACGACAAAGCAGAGCTCAAGCTTGAACGTCGGGCGTCTGGTTTAGGCTTGGAGCATGGGTCGCTCTTGGAAAATCGGGCTTGGTGTTTGTGCAGAGAGCGCATAACAGGTCACGTATCAGAGAGTTTGGCCTCAAAGTGAGGCACGTTGTTGGTGTGCGGCGCGTGCTACCAAGATCGGTGTTGTGTCTAGAGTTTGGGGTTCTTTCAGGGTGTGGTTGGGGTTTGTTGCAGCGGTCAACACTCCTCTTTGGTCGGGTACGCCTCTTTGTTCTGATGTTGATTGTGAGTGTCTAGGGTTTATGTTTGGTGTGCCTCGCTGACAAAGGTCGTTGGGGAGTCTTTGCAATAGGATTGAAGTCTCTACTGTTGGGTTGAGAAGGGGGTCGCTGGAGAGTTTCTACAATAGAGTTCGAGTTTCTACAATTGGGTTGATAGGAGGGGTACTGGAGGAACGTCTCGGATACCTACCCGGCCTCACGGATGCAGCACCATCGTCTTTGTCCTTTCTAATCTTTGTATCTGCGGTGAAAGTTGGAGTGTGGGTTTCTCAATGTTGGGTCGCAATCGATGTGGAAATGTCGTAGTCTTTCTGGACAAGCCCTCTTTTTGTCGAATAGTTTGTGTTGGTGCTAGGTAGATTGCACTCGTTCCACTCTCTCTCACAGTTTCAGTGAATTGCTAGCGTTATGATGAGAGTTGTCTGTTGTTGCACCGCAATAAGTGTTGTAATGTCGTGATCTTGCCGATGTCGCAATCTTGTGATTCAGTGTCGTAGGGTGTTCAGAGCTGCCATGGTCTTTTCACTAGTTGTTAGGTCCGTTGTTGTTGCTCATTGCTTGGTTCTTTTTGGGGCTGGTTGCAAGTATTCAGTTGTGCAGATGATACTAATGCAGTATCTGTATTGAGTTGTGTAGCTGAAGGTGGGCCTTTCTCCAATTCTAGTCTTGATCTTGGATGTCTATGAAGCTGTCACAGTTCTAATATCAGTTGTTGTAGGTTCTCAATGTTGATGGTGCGTTTGTGTTGGGGTGTAGGGTTGCCGATAAGGTGGAGATCTTGAGATAGGTTCTTCAGATCTGAAGAAAAAATGACAGCACTTCCGCAAAGTGTGTGCATATCCAACTCTGATGAGGTGATGTTTAGTGCAAAGGTAAGTGTGGGTGTTGGTTCTACTACGTATTTGTGTAGATATTGTCTAGGATATAATATGTACAAATTGTTGCTCTAGATTGCATGAACAATGAGTTAAAGATGAAAATGAACGAAAACAAAGCTGAAACGAGCGAGTGTTAGAAGGACATAACAAATTTGATCCATAGTAGCACTTACGTTAATGTTTATTCGGTAATCTTGTCTCATGTGGAGTGTTGCAGGTCTGATCTACAGGGTCTGCTGGCAACTCCTTCTGTGTCCACACCTTTATGTTTACTTTGTGGGGGGAGTATTGGAGAGGAGCGGTAACAATCTGCAATAAGTATACCTAGATCTAGAAGTGCAATCAAATGCAACTTGGGCAGTGGATGTATTGTGTGTGTATGTATTGTGGGTGTATGGTGTCAAATCTAATATGTTTGGTGCTTGAACTATTATGTGAGGTGTCGGATCTCAGGTGTGTTGTTTTTAAGCTAGTAATTTTTATGCAAGAGTGAAGGCATGTATTAATGATTTGAAAGCAGAAAATAAAGAAGTTGAAATGAAAGTGTAAGATGGGGTTGAGAGGATGTGTATCTGGTGTAGTGAGAGCGTTGCAAGATGCTTGTGAGATTTCTTCCTCCAGATCTATTGTGTGAATGCTTCTGGGTTGAGGTTGCACTGGGGGTTTCTAGTGAGTTGGGCGTTTTAGCTCTCCAATGGTTAGATTTCTACGTTTGCATATGGAGAAGGGAGGTTCGGGGGTCAAATCTAACCTCCAACACTTAGACCCCAACTCTTGCATCCGTATCTAGGTTAGTACTAACTTTTGTAATCCCACCTTTGTTTGCAAGTAATAGATCTGCACTCTCCTTTGCTCCTTTCAACACTCTATTCCCAAGCTTACTACAAACTGCAGATCTAGAGTTGAAAGTGGAGCTCACAAGGCTAGCCACACTTGTTTCCCTTACACACCAAATTTGCGGCTAATTCCCGTGCAACCCCTCACTAGAAAAAAACGGAGCTTTCTAGCAGTTCATCTCCTCATGTCAAGGATCCAAGGGTAACCAAAAGTATAGTCAGCTGAAACAAGATGTGATCTAGCCCGAGCCAAGGAGGTGAATGCAAAGGATCCATTGTATTTTCTATTATACGCCTACACATGAACTTAAGAAAATATAGTTAGTAAATAAAATTCATAGATGGTTCACCATTGAGTTTCAAACAAAATAGTAAATAAGTCAAACAAAGTAGTGAATAAGTAAAACAATCAATAGGAAGTTCAAAAATATTAACACCAAGCTAGTACTACTCACCAAAGCACATAGGATGGGAAAGGAAGTAATGCCTTACAATCCTCCATATTTATTCCAAAAACCCAAGATCCTTCAATTGGAAATGTGAAATTGAAGGCCCAAAACCAACTTGGCCATTCTAATCCACTAAATTAAATACAAGCATATGCACATCAAAAGCTTTTTATAAGGATGTACTTTGCATTCAATTCATTTTATCTTTGTTCCTTCAAATATGTATTTGATTGATTTTTGGGCACGGCCTACTATAGATATTAATTACATGTTCCCAACATATTCTATTTTCTACACCTTTGAAAAAAAACCATTTTTATTTACCATTGTAAACGTGATTTAAGAGTTTCCTATCCGTTCCCACTATATTTTCTAGTCATGCATTGATTAGGTTTTTTTCTATTTTTAAATACATTTTAAATATATTTTAATAAAATTTAAATATATTTTCTAATCATGCATTGATTAGGACTTTGCTATTTTTCATCATGCATTGATTATGACTTTGCTATTTTTAAACTAGGGTTGGTACCCGTCGTCCCGACGGGAAGAGCGAAGGGTGGTGTGTACATTTGCTTTACATTTGCATTTTGATCGATCACTTGCCTAATATAGGAGGAGAAAACCCTTCACATCAAGAGGTCAAAATCAAGAGTCATTAGGTTACTACCTAATATCAAGAGTCAAGAAGAGTGCATCACCATGCCTCACCCTTCACATCAAGAGGTCAAAATCAAGAAAGAGAGGTCACGTGACCAGGAGCGGCGGACTCACGCCTTTTATATAGGTAGATACAAGAAGCCACTAGTCAATCACTCTTACAAGCCAAAGGACTAAACCTCATTTTGCACATCGCACACCATGTTAACCCACTTTGGTCAATTTTGTACATAATTAATTCAAAATTGAGCCTACCAAAAAAAATTTAAGAAATTTCCAGAGATTTGTCTTGGTGATAACTATGGAATGCAGAGATGATGTCCTGTAATACATGTAATGCTATGGTGATATCCATTTACGGGTTGAAAAAATTCTTAGGAAAGTGACCAACCCTTGCATCCAAAAAAAAATAATCCATTTGGCAGTAAAGTGCCAAAAGTGACCACCATGTATGGTAGTTCCAACTTCTGGAACCTCATTCACTAGTGTTGACAAATTTTTGAAAAGATTGTTGCCTCACAGGTCCACTTTGCACAACCATGTTTCTCATGATGATGTAACATTCACCTGGCATGTTTGAATTCTTTCAAAATTTGGGATTAGAATCATAGAACAGATTATAACTCTCTGTATGAAATTTGAAAATATGATTTTCATTTATAAAATACATCATTGCATGGTCACTGTTGGACTTAACCCCTAAATTACGAAGGCATTTTCAAACCAAAACATTTTAAAACTGCTCGTTTCAGTGGAATGAGTAAGGAAGAAAAACAAAACTTTTATTTCTAGTTTCAATCATAGAATCTCAATTAAGACTTATTAAATAACATACTCACAAAATTTTACTAACATTGACAGCACAGATTGAAAGAATATAGTGTTTGAAGTACAAATACGAGTTCATTTTCTTCCCTACGTTTAGTGGAGTAGCAGACTTTGACTTCACTGGGTGTCCAATTTTTGCACTATACAAATGTCTAAATCCATTACCATCATGTTGAGCATGATATTAGTTCCTTGTACACCAATTTTTAGAGGTAAAAAAATGGTGCAGTAGATTCAAAAAAATTGAGCAAGGAGTGGAGGTTCAAAAATTCTCAATTCACGTTTTTTTTTTTGTGAGGTTAATTTGTTTTAGGATGAGAATCCGATTGGTCAATGAAAAGGTTTACACCACATAATCCCATGGAGAAAATGAAATGTAAGAATATAAAGATCTCTAAGTTTTATGTGGAAAGGAAGAAGATTTTTTGGTACATTGCTCGACAATGTGCAACAATGTGTGAAAATGTTTGACTTGGATTAATATACTATTTTTCACTAAAGACAAGAGATTTTTTTTGCAAAGTGAAAGGAAATAATATTATTTAAAATACTTACATTCAATAGAGTGTCCTAGCAAAAGTTTTTGGAGTTGCCCAACATGCCCCCCCTACCCATTTGAACTTCAAAACCCCATAACTTTTTCATTAAATGTCGGATTTAGGAGAAAATTGGACTTGCACAAATTTTTAGTAATGCCCATCTACAGTAATATTTTAAAAAATAATGTTATAAATTGACACAGTAGGAACCTGCCCAAACCTTCAAGAGTCCCCTGAGGGGACTCTTGGTACTTTTGAGGTTAAACCTTTATGGCCTAATGTCAATTTTTGGGTCATTTGGGCACGTTGACCGATAAATCATCTCCCTGGAAAACTTGAACTTTGACTTAATGGCGCAGCAAAATGAACATCTGTTGGGATCAGCGCCATCAAAATCGATGCAAGCTACAACAATATATGTTATGTAGGGTCGCGATGAAATATATCATCTATATAGATGATGTTCTACATGATGTGTTACACTCATGGATTCTCCCACGCCTTGGTAGCTCATCGGTCTTAACCCTTTGGCGCCTAGGAGTCCCAAAATGAGACAATTAAGGTGTTAAAACTCATTGAAATCCATCAGGAATTAGGTTGTGAAATTTGAGATTCAAATTTGCGCACACGTTACATGAACACTTTGCAAAAATCAAATCATGATTTGGAATTATAGAACTCATGGAAAAGCCAAGAGTACAACACAAAATACATCAAATATAGAAAAATTCAATGAATACCATGCCCCATACTATGTTGTATTTCATACACATGCAAAACGATTCTGGTCTTAAACTTGGATTGAAATTTGTCTTTGAAAGATTCTTCATTTTTTTGTGATTGTTGATCTATCTCATCGCGTACAAAACTTTCTGTTATAATTTGTATATGTTTGGAAGATTTTTGTATACAATCAAGTAGACAAAAGAAAAAAATCATCAATAAACATGCATAAATGTTTTCTTCACACATGATATGTCACTATGAAGCTGTCGACCTAGAGCATATGCGAATCTCTTTCATTCAAAGTACAAAATTCTCGCAAGAATCTATTAATGGATACAATAGTATACCCTCCAAAACCTATGTCCGCTGGACATGGATTTAGTGGTGGAACGAACAAACACTTTATTCACTTTGACCCTCTTTGAGGACCGGAATTCTTCTTCTCCTTCTATACCCTCCAAAGTGCACAATTTTAATTACCAATATATGGTAACTTCAAACACTATAATCCTTTCTATCAACCGTTGGATGTTGTGCAATTTTTTTCCAAAATATAGGTCACAATTTGAGTTCAATTTTGTTAGGTTAGATATTAAAATCAGGCATTGTATCTCCATCATAGTTAGCTCAAAGAAAAAAATCAGCACATATCTTGGTTTTGGAGCCAAAGGATTAACCCTTTACTGCCTAGGGATGTTTATGGAAAAACAAAGGTTTCTGCTAATTTTTTCTTTGAAACGGATTTGATGAAAACAATGCCTAATATTAATATCTAACCAAACAAAATTGAACTTAATCCATGACCTAAACTTTGGGGAAATTTTGCACAACATCCAACGGTTGACGGAATAGATTATAGTGTTTAAAGCTACCGTATATTGGAAGTGAAAACTGTGGATTTTGGAGGGTGTACTACTTTAACCATCAATCGATTCTTGGAAGAATTTTTTTACTTTGAATTAGAGCAATTCACATGTGCACTAGGTTGATAGCTTTGCATTGACATATCATATGTGAAGAAAATATTTATACAATTGTAGGTGTTTTTTTTGCTTTTTTCAACTTGATTGTATACAAAAATGTTCCAACCTTATACGAATCAAAACGGAAGTTTTGTATGTGAGGAGAAAGATCAACAATTTCAAAAGAATGAAGAATATCTTATAGACAAAGTTCGATCAAAATTTAAGACCAAAATCAATGTGCATGTGTGTGAAATACAACATTGTCTATGGCATGGTATTCAGTGTTCACTGTATTCACTGTATTTTGGTGTATTAGATATATTTTGTGTTGTATTCCTAGCTTTTCCAAGAGCTCTATAAATCCAAAATTTCATGATTGATTGTTGGAGAGTGTAATGACATGTAATGTGTGCACAAATCTGCACCTTATATCTTGAAGCCTAATTCCTCATAGATTTCATGCAAATTGAGTTTTAGCACCTCCGGAGCCCCATTTCGGGCTTCCTGGGTAGTAAAGGGTTAAAGGGTTTATCCAAATGGGTAAGCTATAGGATCAAACATAAATAACCCATATAACAATGTAAGAATGTACGATACCATGTACATGGCAGGATATTGAAGTATTACTCTGAGCATGGTAGCGTTTCACTAATCATTTGTACAAAAAGTCAACATCTTTGTGCATGACATGCATTAGTTAAACTTAGGGGTGGTTTACACTACCGACCAAGAACTTGTCCCATGCACCTCTAAAATCTGTGATTGGTTCCATTAACTCGTCTCGGGATGACTTGGGTTTACACTACGAGGAAAAAAGAAAAGTGACCAAAGGATTTGAGATCCTGAAAAGTCTTAGAAATAGGCCTAGTAGATAATGTTGAAGGGTCCCCCAGATTTTGTAGCGAGAGAGGCAAAAAGGATTCTCTCATTGGTGAATGAGGAGACCATGGGCCTGAAATGCCATTTTATTATTTTTAAATTGATTTTTTATTTTTTTTATTTTTTTTGGTTGTTGTTGTTGTTGTTGTTGTTGTTGTTGTTGTTGTTGTTGTTGTTGTTGTTGTTGTTGTTGTTGTTGTTGTTGTTGTTGTTGTTGTTGTTGTTGTTGTTGTTGTTGTTGTTGTTGTTGTTGTTGTTGTTGTTGTTGTTGTTGTTGTTGTTGTTGTTGTTGTTGTTGTTGTTGTTGTTGTTGTTGTTGTTGTTGTTGTTGTTGTTGTTGTTGTTGTTGTTGTTGTTGTTGTTGTTGTTGTTGTTGTTGTTGTTGTTGTTGTTGTTGTTGTTGTTGTTGTTGTTGTTGTTGTTGTTGTTGTTGTTGTTGTTGTTGTTGTTGTTGTTGTTGTTGTTGTTGTTGTTGTTGTTGTTGTTGTTGTTGTTGTTGTTGTTGTTGTTGTTGTTGTTGTTGAGGGGGCCCAATGTATCAATCCCTCATTTGTCTTGTGTGCCTTGATTCTTGCTATATTTTGTTGTCTTGGCTTGTTTTTTTTCTTCGTTTTTAAGGCAAATTGCCCTTTCTAGGCATTCATTAAAAAAATCAGCACGCCTACTTTTTAATACATGGTCATTCCTCCCGGTCCAAGTTCGGTTTACACTTAGTGAGAGGCCCAATGGCTTTAAAAATTACATTTTTCTAAAGTGTGACCATGGAAGTGTGACCATGAAGTGTGACCATGGAATTAATCCATTTTCCTTGGTCATGGCTCTTGGTCAGTAGTGTAAATTGCCCCTTAGATTGTAAATCCTTTTCTTGAATGAAACTTGCATCGTTAAATTGTTTAGTTGCATTGCCTTCAGCCCGTAATTTTTGGATTATCCAGGTTTGCCACAGTGGCTCCATGAGTTGCAAGAATGCGGCAGTTTTGATTGCTCAGACATTCCAGAGGGAAAAATAAAGTGGCCGCGAAGGCATTTCAATCAAAGCAATGTGCCACTTTGTATGAAACAAAATAAAAATGAAGTGGTTGAAACAAATTTTTTTTGTGGAAAAGATGATTTTGTGACTATAGAGAGGCAAGAAATTGCATTTAGGCCACTTTGAAATATTGTAAATTCAAGAACAGGCGATCAACACAAGAAGCAAGCCTGAACTTGGCTGCAATAGTGACAACAATGTCCAAATCATGCCTTAACTTGGCTACACTTGCAAGTTGCTACAATGGAGCTAAAAATTCTCTATCACGGGACGTGGCATGGAGGGCCTCTCCGTATTGTAGTATTTTAGCATAGATTAGTTTGTTACTAATCTATGGATTTAGAGACGTATGGCGGCGCACCGCACACATTCATGACTTGACGTCTTTGTCAAGTCAAACTTTGTGAGTGAATTAGATAGTGTTTAATGATTACCTTTGCTTTTAAGTGATTGTTTATCACTAGTAAAGGCTCTGCATTTTCTTAAACTACTTGCACTTGTTGATTCTCCCTTTGTGGAGTGCAAGACGCTTAACTACACTTCTGATTTATTAATTATTCACTTGATAAAATGTCGTAGTCTAGTAGTTCGTAATTTTCAAAGTTAATCAAAATTAATCTTCAGCAAGCCCACCTAACCAGATTGTTTCCAAGGATATTTATCGTGCGTCAAACTCTCTAAATCTGAACAACACTTCACACTTAATACCTCAACACATTCTAGAGGATGGCTTCCCTAGTACCTTAGTGACCGGTAACAAGTATCCACAAGTGTTTAGTTTAAACTCTGTTGAACGTTAGAGTAATTTTCTGGTAAGTTTTTATAATGCTCGGAAAATCACTGCCCTTCATTCTTGCAGTCTAGAGGCCACAATATCCACAATCTAACTCTTCACCTTGAAAGAGTTAAAAGGTTGCCGCTAGTTTACTGGTCTTTACAATCTACCAAAAAATAGTTTCGGTAAATTGGTCACGCAAAGCCGGGTTCCAACTATAATCACACTCAATAAATCAAACAAAGAAGATACAAGAGTCACAACAAATCTAATACTAAGTAATTCACATGAGCAAAACAACCTTCCACGAAGATCAAGGAATCTCATCCACTGTAAGGGTAGAAACCCCGGAATACTGCGGACTCAAGCTTAGCCGGGATCTCTCCCGGTGTACCAAGCGGGGATATTATCCGTCCTCCCCACCAATCCAAACACTTCCCAGTTAAGGGATGCTATCATAAATAGCAGTGGGCTTCCCGGATCCCATCCAGCAAGCAACTCTATCCAGTTCAACCGGTCAAGGATTTGAAGTAGATCTTGGATCTTACTCCACCATCTAGCTTGTATAACATTCAACAAGACACAACCTTGCACATCCTAGCAATGATCCACTAAAAGGACTCAACTTCCTCTCTTTCTACTCACACAAGCTCAACAAAGACTCTACAGACAATCAATGAAGACAAGACACAAGCAAAGAAACAAAGAGAAGAGTACTTAAACCAAGAGTCCAAGGCTCTTTAATTACACAAAGGTCTCTAGGTACCCTCCGAAAACTAAATCCCTAAAAGGTGGGAAACGACATTTAGATCCTAGAATTGAGGATTGCCTAGTCACCGGCGGATTACGGGTTAGACCAATATATCGGTAGACTACCGGTCCGAGATCGGTAAAACATTTTCTAATAAAAGTAGGTAGCCTGAGAAATCACTCAAGTGGTAGTGACCGGGTGTACAATGGGGCCCCATTGACATCACTACTCTCACCCTATCGTTAATCTCCCGCACCTAACAACATTCTATCAACAGATTAAGATAAATCTACAATAGCATATAACATATAACATAGGCTCAACCAAAAGACTCATTCAGAATAATGGAATTATTTCTTGGTTGATCCATGGAAGGATTGATTGGAAGATTGGGAGTATCCATGGGTAGATAGTCAAGAGAATCCACCGAAAGGTTGGAAGTCTGAACCGAGAGGTCTACCGGTAGATTGGAAGTATCCACCGATATATTGGAAGTATCCATCGATATATGAGAAGTCTCCGCCGGATCATCAAGCATAGCTACCGGAGACTCAACCAAAGAATCCATTTGTGAGAAAAAAATATCCTTCCCGAGAGGTTTGATCGGGAGACCTTGTTGCCTCTTATAGACTTTTACACCCCACTCCTTGGAAGATGGAGAATCCGCTCTAGTCATTGGACATTGAGTGGGTAGATCACCATCTTCTAAAAAAAAAGAACTAGTATAGATAAACCTTTTCTTCTTTCGAGTTGGGCTCCGGTCTTGGATTGGTATGGCAACACTTGTCTGTCCAGCAAGTAACTTGGTTAGTGCCACCATAGTCTCCTATGTCTTGACCTTCGTGTTAAGGCGCTCATTCTTGGATGTCCAGAGATCCTTCTTCACCTTGGTCAACTGTTCTCGGTCCTTCTAGACTGCAGCCAAAATGTCTCAAATGTTTTCTACTCCAAACACCTTCCGGAAAGCCCTCTAAAGACTCTTTGCCTCCAGAAGCTCCATCTCCATCTGTTGAATATCCCGGATCACATCCCAGGAGAACTTGTCTATGTTTACCACCAGTGTGAGATTCTTGGATGGCCAGGGTGGTGGTAGTCTTTATATCCGGTGAGATCGGGATGACCGTCCTCGTTTGAGAGTGCTTGAGATGATGACGCCTCCCCTGGGATTGCCGGTAATGTCAGCCGTAGCTTAGTATATTGAGGAAAGGCCCGGGGAGCATGATCTTGGGGAGCCATCCCTTCTCTCCAAACTTTCTTCTCTTCCGGTTCCAGACAACCATAATGCTCATACAAGTGCATCAGAAATAGAGTCAAAAAGGTCTTGGAACCTCCACCTTGTTGAATTGCTCAGAGCTGAGGCAAAATTGTTTCTTCCAACAAAAACCCCTAGTCCGGGAAGGAATTCTCAAAGAATGTCTGTATGTAGGTGGTGGCCAACCACGCTATCGTGAAGGAAGTCAGTAGATGTTGTAAAAAATAGAAAAGCAAGGAAAGTGAATGGTTAGGGCCGAAGGTGAAGACATGACTAGCCTATTAGTCCTCAATTACGTAGTCATACTTCACCAAACCGCATCCTTATCTTAGAGGATCTTTACTACATCTTGTCACTAGCTTAGGGCTTAGGAGCGTCCACCAGCTGGTTTTCTTGCTGATTCCAGCGGTCCCCTGACCATGCGTGCGCTAGCCGTTCTGACAAGCCAAGGAATCGAATCCAGACCGGCGAGATGCAACGAAATGCTCAGTCAGCCAATCAAAGCCGCGGTCGATGACAGTACGTGGCCTCTAATGATATTTAAGCCATTATCTAAATCTTCTAAGATAAAAACCTAAACAGAGTGCTACGATATTTTAGTTTGTAATAAACGTAAGAAATGTTAGTGTTTGGAGTCAAGTTAGAGGGAAGAAAATAGGGGCAGCTACTTGTTGATATTGTAGATAACAGATAAGAGGGAACCTAGGCTTACTTATGAAGATATGGGCAAAAATTGAAGGTAAATTGACTTAGGTGACTAAGGTTTGGTAAAAAGAAGAGGCTTATAGGCATCAGCTATTAGTCCTTGACTTTCTTGCCCTTCTCCCCCACTTGAACTCTTCTCCCAAAACTACAAATAGCGTTCGGGTTTCTGGTTGTAACATTGCGAGTTTTTGAAATCTGATTGTCAATTTTTAAAGTGTTGCTTCTCTTGTTGTTAGCTTTTCAAAGATGTATCACACGCTCGAATACAAAATGTATTGAAGCCATGGTGCGGGTTTGAATAAAGAGGGGTTTAGAAATTGTGGCAGTAATGTACAAAGACTTTGAAGGAGTGGTGTTCCGCGATCATTGTGAGTTTAATAATGAGATTTTGAAGGTATTATTGCAATTTTCTTATAAATCTTGTGTCGAAATCTTAGGTGCATTGGGACTCTAATCTAAAAGTTATGAGGTAAATTGTAACCGAGATTTTGAGAGTAATTCAATGGCTGAATTTGGTATAAGGAATCTACGGTTTGGGAGATTATTGATAGAGTCTTTAGGATTTTTTTTTGTAGAAGTGTGCTTTGATATATGAGTGGCTGAAATAAAAAATTTGAGATCTTTATCCATAATAGAATAGGAGTGATGAAGAGTTGAAGTAAGGGGGGCCTGGAATTAGAGGCACATGAGTTTGAGGCCATGAATCTTGTTGAGAATTGATTTAATAGTAGTGAAAATTGCTACATAGCTTTTTAACAAAGGTATAAAGTTTGTGTCAAAATCCTAGAATCATTGGACTTGTAGAAAGAAAGTTATGTGAAAATTAGTGATGGGATTTTCAGGGGCAACGTTTGAAAATGGGAACTACTAGATTAATAGTGTTATGGAGATAGATTAGGAGAAAAAAAGGCATAGTAGCCATTTTTTTATGTGTGTTGAAGCCATATATACAAGATAAATCTTTCACTTAACTAATTAAATGCAATAAAGACCTTGTGTTTCCTAAAGCAAAGTTCTCTCGACACGACAGCGTTGTGATTCTTTCACGTCGGTTGGGGTGGAAGATTGGGTTGAAAAACTCAACCACCTTCTTCAACCGGTTGTTCCTGAATTGATCACTCCAGTAGCACTCCAATATGTTGTAGGAATTTGATAAGTGCTTATCCAACAACTCCCGTTTGACCCCGGGTGTCCATCCTTCCTCTTGTTGAAAAGAATACACCTCACCCCATACTTCTCTAGTCCATGTCCAGGGATTAGCCCGATAGACTCCCCGGGATGTTCCGGGAGGTAACAACTCTGCAGCTGCATATCCCTTTTGGAAGACCCACGGTTTCTAGTATAATCCCATGCAATCCATCCGGGTAAGGTCTTCCTCCAATTCTCTTCCTTGCTCCGTTCCCTCCCACTAGTTAGGATGAATCTTGGAAAGCTTCAATGTCCCCAGTGGAGTCATGTTGTCCAGAATGGACTAACTCCGGGATGTGCTTGTACTTCCACCAATCACCCTACTAATTTATCACAATTTCCGGTCCGGCCCAGAAAACACAAGCATACCGGGCAACTAGTGCACTTTCTCCAGAACACCTTTCTAAATTAATGTGGATGTAGGCATCTCACATATCTAGTAATACAATTAACGAATCAATATAACAATTAACCACTTCAAGCAATAAAGATGACTTAGGAGAACAAGAATTTTGGAAGGGGGTTTGCTGGGTGACCGGAGAGACCGAGAAAAAGATGGAAAATTTAGGCAAGACTTAAGAAGAGGGGAAGAATAGGGAAAACACAAAAGAAGACTTGTCATAAGACCGAGATAATGGAAAACAAATGATGGGACAACAAGTAGACGCACAAGTAACAAGAACTCAAGATCTAGGACATATGAGGTCTAAGTATAGTCTACCATGAGACTTTTCTCTACACCGAAAAGAAGGCAATCAAAGTTTGCCTCGGGAAAATTAAAGAGATTAAACAAACAAGGAAGTTGTATAAACCATAAAGACCCATCAATTGGCAAGAAATACCTTGTTCACAACTCTTTCCACCTCCTTGTTGCACCCGCAACCTCCTTGAAATCGTGGTTTAGTCTCTGAATCTTCTCGCGGCGGTTGTGAATCTCCTTGGACCGCCTCCACGCCTAGGAATCTCCACCTCTTTTGTGTCTAAAACCTCCTCTATGGCAATCTTCTCACAAATCCTAAGTTGCAACTTCAAACCCTAGCTCATCAAACCCTACGTAGTTGCAACTTAAAAACCCTCCTCTTGCTCTTGCTCCTCTTGGTCTTGCTCCCCTTTTTCTTCTTCTTCTTCTTTGTGCATTGTTGCCCCCTCCTCACTCGCCCTAGGCTGTGCTCCTTACTTCGCTCTCTGTTGTATTTCTTCTTCGCTTTCGGGCAGTGCTCTTTCTTGTGCTAGTACCCGACAGTGCTCCATCTTATGTTGGTACTTGGTTGTGCTCTTTTTTGTGCTAATACCTAGCTATACTCCTTTTTGTGCTGGTACCCGGCTATACTCCTTGTGCTGGTACCCGGTTGTGCTTCTTTTTGTGTTGTGTGGGAGTCTAAAACTCCCACTTGGTTTCCCCTACCAATAAAATTAGTTAAAATAGGGTTTTTAGTCTTAACTAACTAGAAAAGTAGTTAGTGTTGTGTAGAATTAGATTAGATAGCGGATAGTAAAAATAGGAAAATGCTTAAGTAGTTAATTAGGTTTATAGTGGTGATAAAACCGGGTCTTAAAATCACTGGTTTAGTCCCGGAAAAAAATTTCAAAGAGTCCCGGAAGAGATCCCATGATGTAATTCTAAAATCACCACTTAACCTAAATTAACTAGTTAAGTTTAGGAGGTAGTTAGAAGTAGTTTAGTCCTTCTTTTCTAGACACTAATTCTTGTTTGAAAAAATTAGTAGTTAGTTGTAGGAGGAAAAGAAAAGACAAAAAGAAAAAGACTAAAATAAAATAAAAATATTTAAAAAATGTACAATTTTTTTTAAAAAAATGGTTGATACCCGGGAAGATCCGGGTACCAGCCGGGCCGGGTCCCGGCAACCCTAGGCCGCGTCCCGGCAACCTTGGGCCGGCAGCCCGGGTAGCAGGCTCGGGTACCTACCCAGCCGGGCCTTGCCCAAACTCGACCGGGCATGGCAAGCCGGCCCCGCTAGCTGGAGTCCCGGGAGACTCCAACGGGATAGCCTTGGCCCCGACCCCGACTCCAACTGGCGATTGACTCCCCTCCCTCCCGACTTAAGATTCCGACCCCCCCACCGTTCTTTTCCAGCAGCCCTTTCTCCCTCAAGGCCGCATCTCTCTTCTTCCCCTCCCTTCCAAAAATTCCCCCTCTTAGTTTTTTTCCCCTCTCTCTCTCTCTCTCTTTCTCCTTCCCTCTCCCTCCTAGTTTTTCTTTCTCCCTAGATTGGTCCTAAATTTTTTGGAGTTGGGGTTTCATGAAGAAGAGGAGAAGGTGTAAGTTGAGGTTTTAAAGAAGAAGAGAGAAGATTTCAAGAGGAGGTGGTGCAACTAGGGTTTTGAAGAGGAGGTGCCTTTTTGAACAAGTTAGTGGGGATTCCTAGGGTTTGGTGGTGGTGGAGATTCCTAGGATTTTTGGAGGTGGAGGAGGTTCGTGGCCAAGGTAAGAATATAAAAGAGACAAAGGAAGGAGGTTGTAGGTGCAACAAGGAGTTGGAAAACAAAGGTGATTCTTGCCCATGTTGGGTTTCTCTTGTTTGTACAAATTTCTTTGTTTGTACAAATTTCTTTGTTTGTAAGTCTTTTCTTTATTTTTCTACCGGAATGACCTCCGGTCTAGAGAAAAAGTCCTCCGGTGGACTCTATTTAGATCTTATTGTGACTTAGTGTACATGTCAGTCTACGTTGGTGTCATAATAATTGTTTTCTATTGTCCTAGCCTTGTGGCAAGTCTTTCTTTTAAGTTTTTTCCATCCTCCTATCATTTTTAGGTCTTGTCCATATTTTTTATCTTTTTTCCGGTCTTCCCGGTCATATCGGAAAACCTCTTTCTTAGTCTTTGTCTCCCAAGTTCTCTCCTTGTGATGATTTGATGTGACCTTGTGTCATTAGCGTGTTGCTAGATATGTGATTGCAAAGTATTCCGGAGTAATCCAGCGGTTGACCGGTAGATTTGTGTTTCCGGGCCAGACCGGAGTTTGTGACAAGTTAATAAGGAGATTGGTGGAAGTATAGGCATTTCAAGGATTTTGTCCACCCCAAAGAACATGGTTCTACCGGTGTAGATAACTCTTTTGAAGATTGGCCCGAACAAATAGGAGGGGACTATGAAAGGTGAACAATTGGAGGAGGACCTCATCCGGATGGGGTGTTGAGGACTCTACGAGGAGCCGTGGGTATTTCAGAGGGGACGTGTGGTGTCGGAATTGCAGCCTCTCGGGACGTCCCGGGAAGCCTACCGGGTCAATCCCCGGTCTTGGACCACGGATGTATGGCGCAAAGTGTACTCTCTTTGTCAAGAGAGTGAGTGGATAGCCGGGGTTAACCGGGAGCTGCTAGAAGAACATGTATCGCATCCTTACAACTCATCGGAATGCTACCGGAGCGACCACTTCACTAACCACCAATTGAGATGGGCGGTTGAGTTTCTAAACCCAATCCTCCATCCCAACCGTTGTGAAAGGGTCACGGCCCGGTTGGCCACCGCCTACATCAAAGCATTTTTTGAAGAATCCTTCCCAGATTGGGGATCGTTGTTGGATGAGGCAATTTTGCCTCAAATTCGGGCGGTTCAACAAAGTGGAGGCTCCAAGACATTCCTGACCCCTATCTCATGCATTTGTATGAGTACCACTATTGTTTAGACTCGGATGAGAAAAAGATGTGGAGACAAGGGATGTCTCCTTTAGATCACCCTCCCCGGGATCCTCCTCAACAACCGTAGACCCGGTTGGTGTTACCGGCAACTCCCCGGGATCCTTCTCGACAACCGGAGTCACGGTCGGCGTTACCGGCAACTCCATGAGAAGCCTCTTCGTCTCAAGCAATTCCGAGTAAGGGAAAGACCTCCCGGTCTCACCGGGAGAAACCACCACAACCACCCGAGACATCCAAGAAACTCACTCTCGTGTAGAACATATCCAAGTTCAATTGGGAAGTCACCCGGGAGATCCAAGAGATGGAGATTGAATTAATGGAGACAAGAGGACTTCAAAGGGTTCTCCGGAAGATCTTCGAAGTGGAGGACAACCTCGACATCTTACCGGCGGCCCGAGAGAAGTTGGAGCTAGTGGCCAAGTTGAAGAGGGATCTCCGGGCCGCTCAGAAGGAGATCCACGGCTCAAAGGCTAAGTTTCAAGAGACTATCATGACGTTAACCAAGATGCTTACCGAGCGACGAAGTACCACCACACCGTTGTAAGACCAGAGTCCACCCCGGAAGGACTACGCCAAATTTCCCTCTTCGGAGGAGGATGATCCACCCACTCAAACACCGGTGAGTTGGGTGGATTCCTCATCCTCAAAGGAGTGGGGCGTGAAGGTCTATGAGAGAAAACGAAACCTCCCGTAACTTCTACCGGGAAGGAACCGGTTGACCTCCCGTCCACACCCCCGGAGTCCTTTGTGGAGTCCTCTGTGGCTATACTAATTAACTCATCTTCAAAGGAGACTCTGCGTGTATCTTTAGATACACCCAACCTTCCGGTGGATATTCCCACTCCGCCAGTAGATCTCCTGGTGGATATTCCCAATCCACTAGTAGACCTCCCGGTTAAGACATCCAACCTCCCGGTGGATTCTCTTGACCATGTGGGTACTTCCAGCCGTAGTGACAATCCCTATATGGATCAACCGGAAGAGTCTTCCGGTTAAGCCTTTATTATATGTTATGTATTATTGTTGATTTAACCCACCGGTTGGTGGGATGTTGTTTAAAGTTGCTAGATTTAAACGCTAGGGTGAGAGTAGTGATGTCGATGGGGCCCTATTGGGCACCCGATCACTGCCACTTGAGTGGTTTCTCCGGCTATTTACTTTTGTTAGGGAAAGATTCACCGGTCTCCGGACCGGGAGTCTTCCGGTTTACCGGTCTACCGGTAATCCGTTGGTGACTAGGCTACCCTTTATTTTAGGATCTAGATGCCATTTTTTTCTGTAGTAGATCTACTTTTGGAGGGTAGCTATTGACTTTAATGCACTCTCTAGATGCCATTTTCACCTTTTGGGGATCTAGTTTAGAGGGTAGCTATTGACTTTAGTGCATGCTCTAGATGTTATTTCCACCTTTTGGGGATCTATTTTTGGAGGTTAGCTAGTAGCCTTTGTATACTTAAAGAGCCTTGGACTCTTGTGTTAAGTACTCTTCTCTTTGTTGATTTTCTCGTGTCTTGCCTTCATTGCTTGTATGTAGAGTCTTTGTTGAGCTTGTGTGAGTAGACCGGGAGAGAGTTGAGTCCTCCTACTGTGTCTTTGCTAGGATGTGCAAGGTTGTGACTTGTTATGTGCTATGTGATTGAGTGTGAGTAGAGATATCCCGAGGGTGTAGGATATCTAGGTTAGATAGGTGGAGCGAGATCCGGGATCTATGCTCCAGACCCTTCACTAGTGGGACTGGGAAGAGTTGCTTTATCGGATGGAATTTGGAAAGCCCACGGCTATTTATGATAGCCTCCCTTAAGTGGAAAGTGTTTGGATTGGTGGGAAGAAGGGGTGATATCCCCCCTCTTGGTACACCGGGAGAGATACAAGACTCATTGAGTGTGGTTGTAGCTGGAACTCGGACTTGCGTGACCTGCTACCGGGACAAGTTCTCGGTAGATTGTGAAGACCGGTAAACCGGCTGCGACCTTTTTAACTCTTTCAAGGTGTAGGGTTAGATTGTGGATATTGTGGCCTATGGACTGCGAGAACGGAGGGCAGTGACCTTCCGGGCACTGAAAAAACTTTCCGGAAAACTACTCTGACGCTCAACAGAGTTTAACTGAAACACTTATGGGTACTTGTTACCGGTTACCAAGGTATCGGAGAAGCCATCCTCCGGGACGTGTTGAGGTATTAAGTGTGAATAGTTGTTAAAATTTAAAGAATTTGATGTACGTTAAAAATCCTTGGAAACGATCTGGTTAGGTGGGCTCGCTTAAGGTTAATTTCCATTAACTTTGAGAATTACAAACCACTAGACTACGACATGCTGGTATCCGGTTGTGCTCCTTCTTGTACCCCAATTGATACCCCGTTTTAGCCCGGGTATCACACCTTATTTTTATTTTTATTTTTATAAAATTAAACTCATATTCTTGCGAATAAGAATTTAGGTTTCTAACGAACATTAAAGTTAAAAAAACCTAAACAATTACAAAGAACAAATACAATTAATCTATCCATCTAATAAAAACATTGTGGTATCCAGTGGCATCTTGTTGCTGGAAGGCAAGGATGGCCGAGAGTGTCGGGAGCACTCTAAGAATTGTGCTCCATGCCATTTATCCATTGATGCCTCCATTCATCCGGATTTGGTCGTTACACCAGACGACCTTTCGTGTTTTGTGTGTGGTGAGAAGAAGGGTGCAACCACCATGTTGTTTTGTGACCATTGCCAGCATGGTTGGCATATGGCTTGTTGGATGCCGCTTTTTTCTACTCTTAGACTACCGTCGGAGATTTGGACTTGCCTCCGTTGTTGAAAGTCTTCGAGCCACGTTTCACCCGATGAAACAACTTGAATTTCTCGTGGACTTATCACTATGTAGTGCGTTACTATGATCTTGTTGGAGTTCCTGGTTTTTATTCAGGGATAGGTAACGTGAAGATTGACCAATGAATTGGCAACAAAGTTGCCTAAAACAATTAAAAAACATTTCACCGACTTACCCTCTCTTTGTTACTTTCATATGCTTATTGATTCGGGAATGGACGACATCTTTGACTGGATGCGTACAGTTGTTGCAGCGACATCACCATGGCATTTAGTATTGTTTGTGTTGTTTAATCCTAGCTAGATAGAGGGTCTCTTTATCCGCTAACAAAGCCACTTGAAGATGTACTACATATACTTGTTTTAGTGTATGTTTTTTGTTTATTTGATGTTGGTTACGACTCTCGATCTATTGTGCTTATCGATCTTTCTATGCACAACATCTCTCCTACCTAGCCACACTCACATTTTAGCACCTACACATGTATTTTAGCACTTACACGAGCATTTCAGCGCCTACACATGCACTTACAACAGCTACAAAAGCATTTCAACACAAGACAAGACAAAGGAAAGTTAGAAACCAAACAAGAGCAAACTCCAGAAAAGAAAACAAGTAGCATAATGTTTAAGTCTCAAATGTCATTGTGGGAATCCATTCCCACACAATTCCAGATATAGCCTAAAAATCCAGCTAGATATAAAAATTACAAAAAGATTAGTAAATAGAATATTACAATAGGACGCAAATAGGTAGAAATAGGAAATAAGGAATCTAGGTCCAATCGGAATCCTTAAATAGTGCTATTGGAGTACTTAGTTTTAGTGCCGACGTCTGCAAAAATCCGGACTGTTTTAGGAGAGATTCGGAATCCGGAACTGTCATCATGAAACAGACCTCATCCGGCGGCCGTTTGTTCCTCAAGGCAACTCTAAGAGGAGATCCTCATGCAGGAAATCCCTTCAATGTTCCGGCGCTCATCCACACCGCCATCAACTATCCTCCGGAAGTCGACTTTCCTAACCTCGAGACGGTGTTTCGAGGAAGGTGCCAGTCCGATAGAGAGCTTTCGGAATCTCATGGGAAAGCAGATCTGGTCGGTAGGGAGGTCGATAGCAACACCACTAGCAGAAGAATCTCCAGCAGCGGCTTTCGAATCCGGAAGTCAGCAGTCGGAGGAAACTCCGGAGAAGACATACGCCGAGAAGACAGACGCCGAGAAGGAGATAGAGGAATCACCTAGGAGTAGGAATAAGAAGACACCATAGTTAAGAGCAGGGTTACCAATCCGACGTCCTTGGGGGTCTGAGAGCGTCCTAGGGCGTCCTAGGACGAGGACGTCCTGACATCACGTCGGACGCAACGTCCGGGGGGGGTAAAATGCATTTACCAAAGGCCATAGTAAGTTATCTGGACCGTCAGATTTGACGAAGTGCGACGCGGCGAGATCTCAGCCGTCGAAATGCGTCGAGTCGTCCGACCGGACCCCGCCGTCGGAGAGATCGGACGGCACCTCGGCCGTCCGCGTGATCGGACGGCCGATGGACAGATCGTACGGCCGATGGACAGATCGTACGGCCCCGATT
>OZ020517.1:24239451-24280928 GCA_963971425.1 Bryoerythrophyllum caledonicum | reverse complement strand
CGTCCTCCGTCCTGACGTCCGGACGTCAGGGACGTCAAGCGTCCTGACAACCCTGGTTAAGAGTAGTATTAAGAAATCCCCAGTCCCTTTTGAATTAGTAGCGATTAACGATGGGACTCAGAAATGCACCCGGCTACCAACAAAGAAGAATAAGGGAAGTTTGCATCCGGAATGCCTAAGTCTAGAAAACTGTGAGTCCGGAAAGCTTTCCTAGATTTCAGGGAATTTCCGGATTTCCGGAATCCGAATCTCAGATCCATAAATTTCGGATCTGAGATTTGAATTCCGGATTTTTAGAGATAAAGCTTTTTACTGTTAGGATAAGATTTTCTGGATTCCTCACGGATAAGATGGAGCTGAGGTTCGGAAGTTAGTTAGTACTTAAAGGATGAGTCTTAGGAGGCTCATCATCTTGTTTCCTCTAGCTGAAAACATCTTAACCTCTGAATATATTTCTCTATATCATAGTGTTGAGCATTTTTGTGAGGAACGGATCCATTGCGGTTTGTGTTGTTGTGGATAGGTTCTGTCGTAGTGAGCGTTATTGTATTTGTAACTTGAGGTAACCGGTTGGGACTTGCATTAGGAGAGCGCTCGGGAGAGCTAGAGATGTATTGCAGAGGTGTTCTTGGCAATCTCCAGGGTCCGGAAGAAACCAGGAGGGGAAGAGATATATTGCAGATGTGTTCCTGGTAGTCTCTAGGGCACGAAAGATCCGTATGAATCCGGATTCCGATTGAGGCTGGAGTTTACCTCCAGAATAGGAAAAAGCCTGATGTGTATGTCCTAAAGGAGTCCTCGTTGCAAACCGTAATACTCACTTGGTAGAATCATGACAGTACTTGCCGGAATGTCGTTGTAGTCTGGATCAACCTTTGCGTGACCGCGTCCGGATGGCCATCCGGATGTTGTGAGAGCGTGGGTCTAGCAGAAGCAATCAACCACCGGTTAGCGGAGTAGGGAGAGTGGGTGTCCAACCACTATAAATTTTGGGGCAGTGGGTGTCTAGCCACTTAAAGTCACAAGATAGTGGGGAATCTGGCCACTTACACAAAATATGATCAGTGGCACCCGGCCACTCGCTTAAAAAGTCCGGAAGGAACTCCGTCTAAAGTTATCCAGAATCCATAAGGATCTGGAAACTATTAATAGAATCCGGAATCCAAAAGGATACGGAAACTATTATTAGAATCTAGAATTTGGAAGGATCTGGAATCTATTATTAGAATTCGGAATCCGGAAGGATCTGAAAATAGTTGTAGAACGAGTGAGAATGAGGATCCGGTGGATGGGTGCTTAATGATTGTGGATTATTTAGTGATTCTAGAAGAAATGACAGGTCTCTGTGGGAACAAACTTGGAGTGGTTTACTTTGGAAGCATTTAGTGACGATTAAGTGCATTCCGGAGGAATACTAATGCTACGAACTGCAACAGTCATGCTCCGCGGACAGGTAGTGTGACACTACTTCCTCCTCCGACGCCGCATGTGGCACTGATCTCCGCCCCCCCTCTAAAGCCTCCACCGTAGTCTCGCCCTCCTTAGCTCCAAAGGCACTACTGGTGAGATCTCTACACAAACGGTCGTCCTCGGGATCCAACACGTCACCGCGATCACGAACAGCTTCCTCAAGATGACCCACTAAGGTAGAAGCACCCAATTCCAATCAGTAGAGTATGCATGGCATGGTGCATGTAAATGGCAAATGCTTGAAATGGTGCATAGATTGACCCAAAACCGATAACTCAAAATCTGAAAACACCAATCATTATTGGCATTGGGTCATGATGTGTGCAATTTTGGATTGCTCCACCTCAATTGAGCTCTCATTGGTGGCATTGCCTCGAAAGTCGAACAAGGCCGATCGGTATTGGGTATTGTCCATGAGTTGGTTATCTATGGCATGTCTTCGCTCTTTTACTCACTCTCACTTATTGGCATTGGGTGAAGGAGGGCACCAAATCTCACCTACTCTAGAGTTTGATTATGGGCTCCGGTGTAACAGAATTTTGGCAGCGTGGTCAAAAGAACCACAACATGGAAATGAGTGCGATTCTTTTTCCTACTTTTGTACTACACTAAAATTTATGTTTAGTGTAGTATATACTAAATGCGAACCCATACACCAATTGCAAATGAGGCATTTAGTGTAGTGACAAAACCCTACACTAACTGCCAACTACTACACTATTTGTCAATTTTAGTAAAGATTTCAACATGATTTTTTTCACTTGTGCACATTTAGTGTATCAATAGTAGAAGTAATAAAAAAGGTCCAGCAGTCAAGGGCTGTCAGAGTATCTCATCAGCAGCTTTCAATTGGCCACAACTCATTCATTATAAACCCGAATTGGACATATGAGGTGTTTTTTGGCATCTACAGAAAATGTAGATGCTATAAAACACCTCATTTGCCCAATTTGGACAAGTTTTGAATGAGTTATGACCATTTGATAGTTCCAAATGAAGAGAAGCATGGGCTGGAATGATTGGGGGGTTGATTGGGGTTTGAGTGAAGGTTATATTAATAACCCTAGCTCCCAATCTTCCTTACCGCAAGAATGAACTCACAAATCCTATCTCACAATGTCCAGAATTTGAACAACCCTGGAAATGTAGCTAGAGTTAGGAATTATTTAAAGCCTATCTTGAACACGTTGGATATTCTCTGTATTCAAGAACACAAGCTCAGGGGTCAACACATTGAGTACATAAATAAAAGCATTTGGAGACAAGCCTACACTTTTCATTGTGAGGCACTTGAGGCAAATCAAACCAATACAGGGTGTGGGGGACTAAGTATGTTAGTCTCTCCCAAAATCAAACATCTTATTATGGACCAAGGACATTCGAGGAGGCACTCAACCCAATGGATTATACTCAAGAGCACTTCTGGAAGAGACCTAGGCATTTTAAACATATATGCCCCGCATTCCCCTTCGCAGAGAGGCCTTCTATGGTTAGAGCTGATGGATACTTTAAACCAAACTGCATTTGGATCTTAGGAGGTGATTGGAATTTTGTGGAAAATGCTAGAGATAAATGCTCCACATCAGACAGGATTATCTCGGCAAGGGAAAGACTTGACTTTAACCTCTTTAAGGACTTCCTGAACGTGCAAGACTACTTTGACTTCAACCAACAGCTATTATTCACTTGGGATAACCACCGAATGGGTTCGGAAAGGGTTTTAGAGCGACTTGACCGTTTTTATGTTTTCCCCTCCCCTAGCGGTGAACCAAAGGCACATGTCAAATCCTATAAGATCCTAGGAAATGGTAGTCACTCAGATCACCTCCCAGTCTATCTTTGGGTGGAACTAGAGGAGACAAGGCCTAGAGGAGCTAAGTATAAGATGAACACCTTCTATCTAAATGATGCAAGAGTGGTTCAAGAACTAAAAGAGAAGTGGTTAAATTGCCCCCCTTCTCTAAGGTTTTTTGGAAAACTCAGGAGGGTCATCAAATGGTATAAGAACTTCTGCAAAGAGAAAGCCAAAGAGAGGAGGTCTAAGGAAGAAGATGCAAGAAGTAACTTAGAAAAGGAAAGAATTTGCCTTCAATCTAACCCAAACGACGAGGAAGCTCAGAATAGGGAGATTAGAGCCAGGGATATCTTAACCAAGTGTGAGGAGTGGAAGCTAGCTGGACAACACATCAGGGGAAGGACAAAATGGAGGAAAGTAGGGGATAAGCCCACGAAAGAGTTTTTCCAAGCTTACAAACAAAGAGAAACCCAAAGTAGTATTACGGAACTCGTAGATGAGCATGGGGATATTCACACTAGTCAACCAGCCTTAGAATCAGTTGTTTTCAATTTCTATTCTGACCTCTACTCCTGTAGGGCAAGGCCAGAAAGCTGTGAAGGAGCCCAACAAGCCTCTCTAACAGGGCCAATCTCTAAACTTTCAAATAAAATGCAAGAGATTTTGAAGGTAGAGTTAACCCTGAGAGAACTTTATTCTGCGGTGGATCAATTGGCTTCAGGTAAATCACCAGGACTAGATGGCATAGCAACAGAGTTCTACAAGAAACTTTGGGGGACAATCGGCCCAGACTACCTAGAAATGGTGAACGAGGCACTAGGGAAGGGTAGTTTCCACAAGGGTGTCACAGAAGGACTAATTGCACTAATACATAAAGGAGGATGCAGGGGAAGCCTCGATAATTGGAGACCTATTACTCTACTCAACGTAGCCTACAAAATCTATGCCAAGGCTCTCCAAATTAGATTACAACCAATCTTAATGGACTTGATAAGCTCTGATCAATCAGCCTTTCTCCCTATGAGATACATCCTGGATAATATTTTCCTGACACACCAGACAATTCACCATGCCAAACTCTCTAACCAACCTCTACTATTCCTAAAACTAGACTTTTCTAAAGCATACGATCGTGTAGATCTCAGTTTCCTTTTTTGTGCCATGGAGGCTATGGACTTTCCAAAGGAATTCCTTGACATGGTTGCTTTGCTCTTTAGGGATGCTAAGGCTAGAGTTAGCATTAACGGGAGAGTAACAGAAGCCTTTTCCATCGAACAAGGAGTTAGACAGGGGTGCCCCTTGGCGCCATACTTCTTCCTCATCATAGGAGAAATCCTCAACAGGTGTTTCAAAAGAGAGGTTGATAGTGGAAGAATCAAAGCTATAAATCTACCAGGAACAACAGAGCCACAGGTTCTACTGCAATACGCTGATGATACCTCACTAACGGTCTCAGCGGAGGAAGAAATTGTAGCAAAGGTGATTGAGACCCTAGAAGAATTTGGTAAAGCCTCAGGTTTATTGTTGAACAGAGAAAAATCGGCAGCTTACTACTGGGGACAGAACGGACAACCCCGACCTCGATGGACACAGATGCTAAGCTTTAAATGGGCAGAAGAGGGAGAAATCTCTAAGTTGTTGGGAACAGCCTTTGGTCTCGACCTCACAACGGAGAATATAGACTTCTTCCTTCAAGGAAAAGTTGATAAGAAACTGGAATACTGGGCAAAAGTTAAAGCAAACAGCACGGCCAGAATCATCATTGGCAATAGCATCCTTATTTCTACTACTCTGTTCTATTTGGCAATTTGGGGAGGCAGTAACACTGGGGTTAAAAAGGTCACAGCGAAGATCCGCAACTACATGTGGGCTGGCACTTCCCAACCCTCTAGAGCTCGAGTAGCTTGGAGCTCTATTTGCCAAAGGAAAGAAGTGGGGGGCCTCGGGGTGGTAGACCCCATGGAAGCTATGACTGCTTTGATGTGCAAATGGATCATTGCTGCCTGTATGCCTAGCCAATCAAACTTCACATCTCTAATTCGAAATAGATTGGAGCATTGTCAACCCGCTACAGGATCGAGATGGCCACCCAACCTTTGGTGGTTCACGTGCAAAGGCTTTCAAAGCTCAGGTGGATCCAAACTCTGGAATAAGGCCAAACAATCTTGGCGCAATCTTGTTAACGAACTTACCATTAACCCACCGAACTCTATCAAGGAATGGCTCAGTTCACCACTGTGGACTGCGAGAGGGCTACTTATGGAAGGTTTTCACCTATCAAAACAAAGAAAGGCAGCTCTGGCAAGGAATGGGATGGTCTACACTAGAGACATCTAGATTCAAGAGGAGAACAGATTTATTGCTTCCCAAGAAGCTGTGGGTAAGTTTGGGCTGAGAGTTGCGGAATTCGAGGTTTGGGAGGAGTTTCTACTGCGGCTCAACCCGGTTAGTAGATACTGGACCCAGATTCGGCATCATCCCCCTAAACAGAGTGACTGGCTTGGATTTTTTGAACTTAACGGCGATTCCTTACCTATCTGAGTTTTTCTTGGACAAGAGTTGAAGGGAAGAGGAGAATTAGGGAGGTATGGAGCTTGGCAAGTCAACGCAAGCGGTGGGCTCTACTCTGTCGCCGAAAAGGCTAGTATTCTTCTCAAGAGCCCTACGACCGTGGATATCAGTACAATTACTGCCTGGGGAAAACTTGAAAGGGTGAGAGTGGTTAATTTTGTTAAAGAGAAAAAGGAGAAAGGGATTCTTCTTTACTATGGCAAAATCAGCTTGCTTCTCTGGAATCCAGGGCGCATTATCTGGCCTGACAAGAAGCAACCAATCTCCTTCATGAACTATTCCACCAAGCATGGGAGGATGCTTCTTCGAGCTCGCCGCCCACCACCGAATGTGGTTCAAAAGAAATGGAGTCAAGTCCTCCCCCACAATTTCAAACTCAGATGGTGCAATGTATGGGATAAGGAGCGAAGTGGAAAAGAAGCGGGGCTCATTTGGCAATTATGGCAGAAAGCTGTTGCTGTGAATCTTTGGAGGAAACGCGCCTCTCCGCACATCGATGATAGCTGCATTGTTTGTAACACAGGAGACCAAGAGAGTATCCTTCACAGGTTCTGGAGCTGTAGCCAGGCTAGTAGATCGTGGGTTTATGTGAATGAGATCCTCAGGCGCCTCAGTAAAACCCCCCACTCTCAATGGGGAAGTGTTAATTTCAAACAGGCTCTCTTCGGAAGTAGGCCCCCTCGGAAATTTGCGACCTTAAGTAGAATCTGGCTCCTTCTTAGAGGGATTACTCTTTGGACTCTTTGGATTTCCAGGAATGATTGGGTGTTCAACCAGAATAGGTGGAACCACTACAAAATTGAGAATGTCATTTGGCAAGGCCTTACGGATTACGGGAGGATTGCCTAGGGCAGAGTCCTCACCGCCAACACTGAGGCTAGTAGAAACAAGGCGGCGAACCTTTTCGACTCCACTTGGGGTTGTCATGAGTTGTTGTGTAGCGTTCAAGGGGACCACATTGTCTGGGTCAAAGAGTTTCATGCTAGTCCTGAGTCTTGAGTCCTTGGTGTGACCGGAGCTGGCACACTTGTCTGTACTGGTACTTCTTTGCAATCAACTTGGTTTGATTTGTTCCCAAAAAAAAAAAAAAAAAAAAAAAAAGGTTACATTAATGACATTGGTAGCTAACACCAATTGTCAACTTCTTTACAAAGAATGTACTAGGGTAAGTACACTATTTGTACCACTACACTAAACATAAATTTTAGTGGAGTGCCCAAGCATGTCTCGCTTTATGGCAGAAGTCGACATTGTGACGCCCTAAAATCCACAATCACAACAAGTCACAACCAGGAAGTTCAATCAACCCTAAATTGAATCCATTCAATTCACAATTCACCCACCCCAAGTTCTCCAATCTCAGAGCTCTCAAACACGTCAACGTTCGCATAAGAAGACAATTGACAAATCTACAATTTACAGGTAGAGGTTTGAAGCGAGACATGTTTGGTCATCCTCTTGAAGCGCGCATAACGCGGTGTTTCCCTTTCAAGCTCCCATGGCGCAATCCTCTCGCCCACCAAGTATGCCATCTCCAGATTCTCAACTAATTGCAACAATTTCAACAACTAACATCCTAGATCTGAAAGGCCCGCAATCTACAAGCGCCAATCCTTGGCATCAAAGCTATGTTCAATGGTGCAAGAGAAACCTCGGCAACTGCCAAAATTCTCCTAGTGCAGAAGCCGCAAAGGAAGTCAAGCAACACACTTAAGCGAGGGCAAAGCATCGAGGCAAGGAGCCCGAGGCAACGGTCACAACGCAAGCGATTTAAGCGGATTACTTGCGTGCCCTACATGGCAAGAGGCTATTCTTGGAGAGAGAGGGTGGGCAAACAACAAGCATTGAACGTGGCGCATTGGTGCTCATCCCACAAAAAACCCGGGAAACTTGGTGTTGACATGCGACAGTATGTTTGCGCCTTTAGCAAGAGGCTACTCGACCTGGTCTCTCAGCCACCCGCCCCCAACGCCGTCTAGCTCTGAACCTATTACCAGATATCTACATGTGGCTAACTCTCCCAGAAATTCCAAATTTTTAACCAAGGGCATATTGCCATGTGTTATTCTTTTTTGCTTTCTTGCATTGGATAAAAAAAAATAAGGCCTAATTGCTTCCTTCACAATACCACCCTCATACTCCACCAATACCCCACTCCTATCCCATCCTCTCTCTCACACATTCTCAAATATCCTATAATATACCCAATCATTATACACAGAACTTGAACATACACCAATGTAAACAACATTGCAAAAAATGACTCCACTTTAATATGCAAATAGACAACAAATAAAAGCACACAATACATAAAATGGCAACCACAACAAGCTCTCTTCCCATGGCACAATACAACCCCAACCACCCATAACATCACATGTCTCCTCAACTATTACCAACAACAACACAACCGCTATACCAATATAGCCGCGGCACACCACCCACACACACAAATTAGTGATACCCACTACGTCCACCCACCCACAAACCTTCCACTTCTACAAATCTCCACCACTACATGTAACTTAGAGACCAACATCAATGTCACCACACCCACTATAATAATTTTAAAAAAATTATTTACAAAGACACCAATTGCCACCTTACAACCATTTTCATTGATGGATCAAATTGGTTATGGACCCGATACCACCACTTCATTAACCCTTTAAGGACGATGGTTGAATCTGGTCGCTGAGAGAATCTACAAGGATCATAGATTTTTACAACAGAACCTACGACACTCTTAGATTTTGTAAGCGACCTGAATCTATCATTGTCTTACAAGGGTTAGTACTACAACTAGCCTTGCATCCCACATCCAATCATTTAAAAAAAAATAGTATGGTTATTCCAACAATATAAACTCAAAACCTCAAATAAATATCCGCTCAAATCCGCACAATACACCCTACCAACCGATCTCCTCTATTCTATAGCCAACAACTTCAAATGAAACACACCTATTTCTCATCACCACTACCTGGTCCTACAACACTCAACAAATTTTATTCTTCTATCGACAAAGATATAATCTTTGGCTCCCTTGGAAAAGCATTTGATTATAAATGGAACGGCATTAGAATTGCACATCTCCATGCAAACAAAGAGGCCCACTAGGCAATACATTGGGCCAGACTAGCTACTCAACAAAACCCAGACAATATAACGTTCATAATTACCTCCGACACAAATTGGTACCAAAACTCCACACCATTTACAGGGCCATTCCTTGATACCTATATCATTGCATTCTTTGACCCCGATACCATCACCTATACCAAACCCACTCTCAACGACACACACAAATCGCATACCAAACCCTCCACCCTACAAATTTTATGCACACTACCAAAACACGTCATAGTAAACATAGACAAACTAATCATCCTACGCACTACAACACAAACTCTAGGCATCTAATACATTTACACTAACCACGCACCCTCCACTCCAACACCACTAAAATTCGATCGCTGTAAAAATTGACCTACACTCACATACTCCACATCCCACCACCAAATGCACCCTGCTCCATCTCTTCCCGCCTACAATACAAGCCCCTCTCAAATTCAACCCATAATATTGCTACTACATAGCTGTATCCTTGAACAAATGCATTGAAATTAGTCCTAATATTTGGCATCCCAAAACAGCTCGATATGACATACATAACGACAAGAAAGAACTCAACATCTCCAAAGAACTACTTGGCCTACAAAATATTCTCAGAGCAAAAAGAATGGTTGTCCATAAATTTTTTAAGATTATTATCAAACACTCTCCTAATGAACTTGCCTATATTTTTACTGATTGCCTTAAAATATTGTATCTTATCTATACACATATCAAACACCCCACCACCCACAAATAGAACCCAACCAACCACATTATCAAAGTCAAAGCCCACTCCAAGATCACAGGAAACAAAGAAGTAGATAAATTGACCAAAGCCGAAAGCAACAAAATCCACAAAAATGCATCTAAACCACAT
This sequence comes from Bryoerythrophyllum caledonicum, assembly GCA_963971425.1. Lineage (NCBI taxonomy): Eukaryota > Viridiplantae > Streptophyta > Bryopsida > Pottiales > Pottiaceae > Bryoerythrophyllum > Bryoerythrophyllum caledonicum. The sequence continues at coordinate 24,271,098 of OZ020517.1, read as the reverse complement.
GAGCACACTCACCTCACCTCCTACTACTATCAAAAAGACCTATGGTCCAACATGGAAGACACATCCAACACAAGCTATATATGATTCCTAGACAAACACTTCAAAAAACACAATAAAATACACCATTTAGAAGTCATTGCTGCACAATTTTGCAACATTAAAAAATGGGTCAACAACAATGACATTGATGACATACTCTCCATTGATTTTTGGACCAACTCTACCATTATTGAGGCTCAAATAACTTGCCTAACTAAATTTAGAACCAAATGATACATGGATAATGCACGTAAACAATTATTCTTGGGTCACGAAAGATTTTCCAACATCACATGCTCCATCTGCAATTCCACCGGCCCTCATGTGTGGCTCAACGTCCTTTTAAATGCCAATACCCCCACAAACATGCTTTAATAACTAAATGCCACAACAAAGTTGTCTAGAAACTAAGAAAAATGTTGTAAATCCCGATGTTACACTTTCATGAATGCTCGCACATTCAACAATTGCCCGCCTGAATGTATAGTTCCAAATTGGCTCCTCCTTGTACATGCCACCCCTCCCCCAGTGCCAATACATTGCTAGATATAAGCTTGATATCTTATGTGTTCAAAGACTTTGATTTGATGCCTCCTTTCGAGATGTTGTCAATCCTAGCTTAACTCTCCTATTTATTGAATTTGCATACTGCAATGATTATTTTTGGCTCACACAATACTAAATAAACAATACTAAATGATAATAAACAAAATCACTAAATACCAGCCACAAATTGACAATATGACAAACCATGGTTGGAAAGTAGATCCTATCATCATTAGAATGGCCGGCTCCTGGACTTCAACCCATATACCACCAATGACAACACTCTTCAACAAATTCAAAATCCATATCACCGCTATCCACCACAGCTTTAAAACTATCAACAATATTCTTGCAAATCACCCTATGTCCATAATACTTCATAAACAACGCATCAAAAATAATCAACCACTCTCAACAACATACAACCCCCTAGAGTTACATAAACACAATGATAACATTAGAAATTGCCTCTAACCACCGTGAATATTTACAAACCTCTTAGTTACCAAACTCTTAACTCTATGTCCAATCCCTATCATCAACAAACATGACCTAGAGGGTCACACTTCTTGTCTTTGTTGGAGTTAAGACTTGCTCGAAGTTATTACGTCATTGTAAATAATTATTGAGGTAGATTAAGAGAGGAAAGTAAATGGGGAAGAAAGGAGGAAAGGTGAAAGAAATTTGAGAGGTACGTGTATGGCGCAAGGTCAAAAAAGGTAGGACCAACCCTAATGTTTTGTATGGGATAAGCAAGGACAAGTAGGTGGCCATAAGTTGGCATAGAGGGACTTGCAGGTTGCTTGAGAAAGCCACTTACAAAATACATGAGACCCTACTAAGTGGTGGTATAAGTAAAGGCCTTTGAAAGAAGGCAACATCTCACTCCAAGCATTGTTTGTACTACCTTGTGTGTCTTTCACTTGCTTGTGCAACCATCTCTCTACTACTTTTAGCATCAAGAATCTTCACTTGCCCCTAGCTATGGGCTATTTTTCTCATATTCTCTATCGACGCAAGAGTGCAGTAGTTCTCCTATACTTATAATTATCTTGTGGACATCAATAAAGTGACCGGAACAAACAGACACTCTACTCATGCCGACCTCCTTCAAGAGCCAAAGTTTTTACTACTACTTCTATTGTTTAGTTGCCACCACAAGCTACATTGGTGCAATGTAATGTGACCTTCCTCAGTCGTACCTCATTAACTCATTAAAGGAATGTCGATGTTGTCACAACTTGTCAAACAAATTAAATTTTAAAATTTAAAACTAAAAGTGCCAACCATGTTGGCTCTACTGCGAGGCTGACGTCCTGTTGGCAAACCGGCGCTTGGCTAGCGGGCCATGTTTGGTCAGTGGCCTAGGTGGCAAGCGCATTCCACGGACAATAAATCTTGCGTGGCAAACTCCCCGGGTACTTTTCAATGTTTTTTTTATTTTTTAATTTCAAGAATGTTTTTGACTTGGAGTCAATTCTTAGAAGACCCTAACTTCTAGAGGGAGTAGGTGAATGATATGGCCTTTTATTTCATGTAGGGCCCCCAATTTCAAGTTGTACTCTCCTCCAGAATGTTTAAATGATTCTATAAATTCATGAAAATGAGAGATTTTGCTATTTTTGAACAATTATTTTTCTAAAATTAGAAAAAATAGAAATGGAACATATGAGCCATTGGAATTTTTTTAAATTAAATTTTACAAAGCAAATAATTTCTTATCACTTTTGTACTCATTCTCATGGTTTTATACCCCCTTTCAATAAAGTATTTATTTTCACATGTTACACCCCTCAATTACACCTCAAATTTTGCACACAATTATCTAGCACCATAGGAGTCATATTGGTAATGGTTTCAAATACAATTTAGTGTAAAACATACAAGATATGCTAAGTGAAAGTGGGCTGACCTTGATGGGCAAGGAAGGGAAAAAACTATTTCTTGCACTTCAAACGCTATAATCTTCATATCCGTGCGGTGGATTGCTACCAAAAAAATATGGCATATTTGTATATGACTTGATTTCTAAGATCTTATAGTTAGAAGTCCAAAATGCCACTCAAAAATGTGAAAATACTTGTGCTTCTATTTAAAGTGGTAATTTTGGACTAGTTTTTGAGAGACATTGTGAAGAAACTATAGTATTAACCCCTAATAGACTCGGCCTTGTGCTTCACCAAAACCACCCCAAAATTGCCACTTTGAGATGAGATATTATTAGATTTATTCAAGTATTTTTAAAATTGTTTTCAACGATTGGTCTTCAAGCTAATTGCTAATTGCTGCAAGAAGACACCTTAAAATTTTTGTAAACTTTGATTGTACAGATTGAAAGATATATGCATTTGAAGAGTGCAAAATTGTTTTTTTCTACTATACTTGCATAGGTTCAACGTACTTTGACTCAACATAATGGCAAATCTTTGCACTACACATTGCATAAACTGAATGGATATATGTTCTGCCTTGTGTTAGGTCATTGAATGCCAAAAATCACAAGTAATGGAGGTGTTTTCAATAAGAAATATGGACTTGCAACGACTAGGGGTATAAAAAGTGGCCCTTTACTTAGGAAAGCAATTTTGTTTTTTTAAATAGAGAAATAATTGTTGGATCTGAAATCCAAACAATAAATTAAAATTATTATTACTTATTCTAATAATAGAAAATTATTTTTGAAAGAAACAGAAAATTATTAGTATTTTTCTTTACTACTACCCACCTTAAAAATTGCAATTGTCAACTCTACTATAGCACTATTCATCTTTACAGTACCCTACCCAGTTGCCAAAATGAATTAAGTTTTTTTTATGTTTGAAGCACTGTAACCTTTTTTCTGTAAGTCCCAAAAAAGAAAGAAAAATTTTCCCGCAAAGATAATCCGTATTCCTATTCGCACTAAAATTTGTAAGAAATTATCTTCAAAAATGGTTTTCTGGAACGTGCATGAAATCAAGTGGTAATTTGGTACATCGCAAGTACAAATGGTCCTTTAGGGGTTAAGGTAGCACTTAGGAAGCCTTTCTCTAAACATAAAGATGTTGTGTACGATGGACCCATTGGGAACCTCAAAACTTTGACCATAAAATAGAGTAATCAAAATCTGTAACAACTACACCAAACATTGAATTTAGTGTGGATTCATAATTGATGTGGAACATCCACACTAATTTTCATCAAGCACATGCATGTCAAAATTTGATTGGCTATTCACTTTCAAGCAAGTGTGTGACAATCGTTGATTAGATGTAATTTCCAATTAGTGTAGAAACTCAAACTACTCTAGTCCACACTACATTCAGTGTTTGGTGTAGATCTTTCATGGACTAATTAATTCCCAGAAGCAATACCATGGACTTTTCCATACACAGCAAAAGGTCCGAGTCATCTCCACATTCAAGACAGATATTTGGAAACACTTCGTCCTGCCAGGTCCAGTATGCCGTGGAAACTCCCACTCTTAGCTCCTCCGCCAACTAGTCGCCATGGTTACTAGCCTACTACTGTTCTACAAGACTTTGACAATTCAGAAGTAGGATGTCGTTGGACTTTTATCCTAGCTACTGATGCTTAGACTTAAAATAAATTTGTTCCAAAAGTGTGACATTGTGACGTAAAAAGTAATACACCTAAGAGTACTATAAAGTCCTCCCTTGCCTTGTGGTTTTCCAGTATCCAGATATTACTTTTAGAGTCAACTGCCTTAACTGAGCAGGACACGTATTCCACGGAAAGCTTGAGGAGGAAACGTATTACACGGATAGCTTCCAAGGGATTATTTCTAGCTCCCTCATCTCTCTCGTTTGTATCAGAAAATTTAGTTGAGAGTCCAGTGACTTCACCATGGGCAGATTCGGACTTGTCTCAGTGTTGGCAACTGTGGTGTTACTTGCCTTCGTACCCTCAGAGTCAGCAGCAGCTGCGTTCAACCAGCAGGTGTGCAGGCTCTCTCTTTCAATCAAGTGATTGATTTCACATCTTGTGATATATTACTATCTGTTTGTACCCAATTTGAAGTTCTTCGTGTGAATCATGGCCTGAAACTGTCCCTCGTACATATGCGGTTGTTTTTCCGTACTTATAAGTAGACATATTTACATTCTGCATAAGTTTTTAATTTTCTGGATGGGATGAGGGATGAGGGATGAGGGATGAGGAGCTCATTTGAGCACGCAAGCATGAACAGTACCTAATTCGCCAAGTTCATGATTGACGATGCGCAGGTTCGTATGGGGCGCAAGCTGGCGCACGCCACCACGCTGCAGGAGTGCCTGGCTCAGGGCGGCGCGCTTACGGCGTTTCCGGGGAGCTCCGAATATATCAGCGCGAGCGAGACGTACAACACTCGGAACCTGCACGTGCCCGCGGCGTTCGTGTTCCCTACCACGGTGGCGCAGGTGCAGAACGCCATCTCGTGCTCCAAGCAGGTGGGCGTGGGGATCGTGCCCCGCTGCGGCGGCCACTCGTATGAATCCTACTCCCTCGGTACATACGCCTCTACCCTCTCACCCTCAATCAGTCATCGTCGTGTCGGTACTTTTTGCAGTATCTCGTCCTCAATCAGTCATTCAATCTCTCATTACATGGAACAGCTAGTAGAATTCTTCAAGGAAGTGTGGAAGTGTGCGGTGGACCTCTAGAAACTCGCTTAGAACTAGTTTTGGGGATTTAGTTTTTACCCAAAGTTTCAGTCAGAGGCCGTTTCTTTTTGTTTATTGCACTCACTCTTATATACAGAAGAGCTTTATGGTGTCTCAACTACAATTCCTCTAATGAGTATGGAAGAGCATCGGGGGCTTGAAACTCAAACTTAGAAGTGGTGTTAACCACAACAGGACATGTTGTACCATGAACTGTAGCTGCCTTTTCAGTCAACAGATTCCAGATATTTTGAGCTAAATTTATGTCAGATGAAAATGAGAAAGGGCGTCAAAACTCACTTGCATAACTTCACAATTGCCCATTTGTTTCAGGAGGTCAGGATGGGGTGCTGGTGGTGGACATGGCGGGATTCAAGCAGTTCAGCTACGACAGCGCGGCAAAGACCGCCATAGTGGGCGCGGGGTGGCGGCTGGGCCCGCTCTACTTGGCGCTCTGGAACGCCGGCAAGGTGACGATCCCCGCAGGCCTCTGCCCGAGGGTGGGCGTGGCGGGGCACGCACTGGGCGGCGGCTGGGGCTACATCTCGCGCAAGTTTGGCCTCGTGTCCGACAACATCCTAGAGCTTCAGCTCGTCACCGCCAACGGCACCGTCGTCACCTGCAACGCGAACCAGAACAAGGACCTCTACTTCGCGCTCCGAGGCGCCGGCGCCACCTCGTACGGCATCGTCACGCAGTTCACGTTCCGCGTGAGCGACGTCTCGTCCCCCGTCACGTACTTCAAGTATACATGGACCACCAAGTCGCTCCAGTTCGAGAACTTCAAGGCGTTCCAGATCTGGGCGGTCAACGTCCCCGCTGAGATCACCGCCCTTTTCAGAATTGACACTGCCGGAGTGAGCTGGCTAGAAGGGAACTACCTGGGCCCCAGATCCGCCCTCCCACCTCTAGTCCAAGGCTTCCTCTCCGCTGCAGGACCCAACCCCCAAACTATAGAGGAGCAGGTCGACTGGATCCACTCGACTCTACTGATCGCAGGCTACGCTAGCAACACCGATCCAAACACCTTGAACAACGTCCCGTTCTTCAACACTACATTCAAGGCCAAGTCAACCTTCGTGAACGCGCCGGGGATGTCGAACCGGGGGGTCAACACCATGATCAAGGCCTTGAGATCAGCCGAGAACATCGACTACGCGTTCTTCAGCTTCGATCTCTACGGCTCCCAGTCCGCTGTCAACAAAGTGGCACCGACCGCGTCCGCGTTTGTGCATCGAGGCTCACTTCACACCGTTCATATGGTGGCGGTTTGGAGTAACGCTAGTGATGCGGTGCGGCACACGAGGTACATCACGAACTGCTTCAATGCAGTGCAGCCGTATACCACGGGAGCCACGTACCAGAACTACATGGACAGTGAAAGGCCTCTCAGCGCGTACTACGGGGCCAATCTCGGTGCACTCATCCAGGAGAAGAGGAAGTGGGATCCGCAAAATGTCTTCAATTTCCCCAAGAGCATTCCGCTCAAATAGATACTAGGACCTAGCCAGAGATCCATGTGCTGTACCGTGTGATTACACCGTGAAAATACAGACATAGTATCGATGATATTTTAATCTTTCTCTTTTCCAATGGAGCAATGCATTCCGAGTTGCCCTGACGGAGCATCGTGAACCTTGACGTGCAAAGCACGAGACAATAGCGAAAAAATCACGATGGAGAATAGGCTAGAATTCTTTTATTATTAGATCCCTTCTACAAGAGTGCTTGGGGGGGAGGTACATTGTGACACTAAAAAGTCCAATACTTAACCCCTAAAGGACTGTGACAAACAAACAATATTCATACTATGTCGTACATACTATTTGTACTATATATAGTTACCATTGTTTGTACTATATATATAACAAATTATATACATACTTGACTTTCAAGAAAAGTGTACTTGAGTTTTCCTGAAAGTCACCAAAATACACTGGATAGGTACCCCGAATCTTAGGGTCTTATGTTAGTAACCGGGACCACATGCACATGGTGTCTTGCCTTGGGAAAGGTTTGGGGAAACTATTTGTCAACCCTTGTGAGAACTTAGCGTACTATGGGGGAGGGCCCAAGAACATTGATTGCAAAGCATTTCATTGGTGCACAAAAAGGCGATATGAAATTCCCTCATGCTCTCATTATTCCATTAATACATCTCGTACTCTCTGGCATCCTGACTTGCTCATTCAGGAAGCACTTTCAGGAAAACTCTACTATGTGTACTAGGTAATATTCATATTTTTATGTAGTGCTTAGGTCATACTATATGTAGCAAATGATATATATTTTAATTTTCCACAATGGTTGTGGAGTTTTACCAGACTTACAAACTTGTAAGATACACCTACAAGTTCATACAATACTATTTATACTATATATGGCAAATCATACTCATAGTATACATTACAAATTGTGTTCATACTATATGTGGCTAACAATATTCAAACTATATTTAGTAGATACTAGTCAACCTATATATAGAAAAGATCAAACACACCATTTGTGGCAAATATAGTTTATATTATCTATATCTATAAAAGAATACAAGATGAAGGACGCGTCGAATGGATGAACGTGTGGATGGATGAACGCATCGAGCTTGGATGTAAAAGTGATGCATCGCGGAAAAACACTAAAAGCTAAAAAATTAAGCTAAAAGTTAGGGTTTTGGATAAAATGCAAAGCTAAAAGTTAGGATTTTGGATAAAAGGACGGGACGGGGGATGGGGGACGGGGGACAAGGGGACAAGGACGGGGGGGGACGATGGATTGGAGGGAAAGGGCTAGGGGACGGGGAGGTGTGGACTCAACACAAAAAAATGTTGTGTCCGGAGGACACGGGTAACACTCTAGTATGTATATAACAAATAATATTCATACTATATGTAGCAAATTTTATTCATTAATTTCATATTATAACAATGTAGCAAATACTATTTTACTAAATATAGAAAATTTACATACTATATGGAGCAAATAATATTCATAATATATGTAGTAAATACTATCCAAAATATGATAACAAATTATGTTTATATCATATGTAGCAAGTAAAATTCATACTCTATATAGCAAATAATTTTCATATATAAAGCAAAAAGAATTCATACTATATGTGGAAAATACTATTCAACTATTTAGATGGCAAATATTGTTCACATCATATGCAGCAAATGATGTTTAAACTATATGTAGTAATCAATATTCATACTTAGTCTAAGTATATAGTCTATTGATGTCGCAAAAAAATTCATACTACATGTTGCAAACACTCTATATGCTATATGTGGCAAATACTTTTTATACTATACGTAGCAAATACTCTTATATTATATCTAGCAAATACTCTTTATATTGTATATAGCAAATACTCTTTCCACTATATGTAGCAAATTATTACTCTTTATATTGTATATAGCAAATATTCTTTATACTATATATAGAGAATATTGATCATACTATATGTAGCAAGCAATGTTCATACTCTATGTAGCAACTACTATTCATATTGTATATAGCAAATAGCGTTCATACTATATGTAGCAAATAGCTTTCATACTATATGTAGCAAATACTAAATTGTTATAATGTGTTACGTGTATAACAAGTTATAGTGAGAACTCTTTATATGTTATTGCAAAAAAACCATAACACATACAATGGTATAACATACAACACAAATAAAACTTGATCTTAATAATAAATAACAATTTCATTTTCATCTCGCTGGCAAGTTTTCATCCAAAAATTTCAACCATTGAGACAATTTTAACCCAAATGTCATTGTAAACCCTACACTAGTCTTACTCAACCGATTTGATTGCCTTACACTACTTTTCACTGCCCTTGATAACTACCCTGAAATTTCTCCTATTTTTTCAACTTTCACTCTCTTAAAAGCAAAACCAATGAAGTAGGAAGTGAGACATGACATGACACATAACACTTAAAAGTAAGTTTTTAGGGAGCGTATTTTGCATAACTTATATGAGATTCTAACATAATAAGAGATAGCTTAAAACGAATTCTCATTGCACTCTAAATTCAAAAGATCAGTGTGATTTCTACATTTCCACAGCAAATGGGCAACTTTTAGGTGTTTTGGTGAAATGTAAATTTCAATACAAAATCTCCTTCCTGATTACGAAAATTATCCACGCATTAACAGTAGTCCAGAAATAGACAATGCATCTTAAATGAATCAAATTAGGTGTTTCAACCATACTTAGAGCATCTCCACCCGGAGACAGAGAATCACCAAATTGGAGTTTTGTGAGGTCAAAAAGTTGCACCCAACACCTCAAAATGGAAAAACTTTATAAAATTTTAGAAATTTTGGTGCATGGCACACCAAAATCTCCTTGGATGGGGGGAGTGTGCCATTCTTTTATGTTGGCAACACACCCATACCCTCGCGCCGCGTGGTGCCATGTCATTGGTGGCAACACGTGGCGCCGTGTCATTGGTGGTGGGAGGTGAAAGGTGAAAGTATTTTTGTGGGTTGAAAATTTTAGAGCTTTGCAGTGGAGCTCTTATTACTCGAAACCCTAATCCACTCCTGGCGTGGAGTAGATTTTCCAACTTAGCGTGGAAAATTCCACGCCGGGAGTGGAGATGCTCTTAGAGAATAAATTGAATCCCCACAAACACAAGGAAATTATTCCAAATTCGATCATTCATCTATCCATAGACATTCATCCATTATATTACTCTCCATTTTTCTCATATCTGGGCATACAGATTTTCAACTTCGATCATTAAAATATTAGGACTCAACTCACACTTGAACGCTGGCTATGGCTGGCTATGGCTGATGGCCAATCTACAAGCGTATTACATTATGTGAAAAATCATCACTTCCGCTCGTAGATTCTGCATTAGCCATAGCCAGCATTATCAACACAGATTTGGAACCCTCTGCAGAGAATTCGAGAGACAAACAATGAATATTAAAGAGTAATCCTAATTTTTTAGGAAGGTAATTAGCTGCATTGCAAGCCAAGTGCATCACCAAATCCCAAGCCTTCAAATGAGGCACAATCTAATTTGTTACCTCGTGAAAGGGCACACGGTTGCTAAATTTAACAAAACCAGTTATCCTCAAACCAATTCTGCTCCACATCAAACCAATGTTGAGTCTTAATTGCAAAATCGAACCATTGATCTGCCGCAGCGTCCTGATGGAATAGGATGCTTCTTAATTGTGGTTTTGGGATTTGGAACGCTGAGGGCCGCGCATACGCGAGCCCCTGCTGCACAAATCATGACGCGTATGCCTCCCGCGGGAAGATACTACAAAATGAAACTAAAACTCACATGAACTTGACGTCACAAAAAAAGTATCAGGATTACAAACATCCTAATCTAGTATACAATTATTATCGATCTCAAATACATGGGAATCGCAAACTGGCAATCTAAGACAGCATCGGAAATCCAAGTTCAGGAAAATACAGTGAAAGTGAAATTATAATACGAACATACTGTAACTTCTTCTAAATGAAGAAGACGAAGGAAGAACTTCACAATATCCTCATTCAAGGCCTCAGGTTGCAGATCGGCAACCTTGACAATCACATCATTCAAGTCAACTGAAGAGAAACTTAAACTTTCAGAGCATCCAAGTACCTTACTGGAATGTTCGTTTTCACGTCTTTCAGAGGTCCACGCTGATGTTGGACGGTAGAACTGGACCTTGTCGGTGATAGACCTCTGCAGGCAGGAGCTGGAGACTGTCGAGCTGGAATTTTCGAAGGACTTCGACCTCTTGTTCCGAACACCTTCTTTGCAGCGATGTCGCCATTCACACTGACACAAAAGTTCTCATGGTTCTCAGTGAATATACTTGCGCTTCGAGTGGGGCTGGCCTTCCGGACTGGTGCTCTAGGGCTCGATCTGTCAACAGAGAGCGACCTCTCCTTTCCTTGTTTTTGTACCATTGCGAGTCTGGGTTTGGTCACTTCAGTGGTTGAAGGTGCGCTGGAGTTTTGAGGTTTCTGCCTTGCTTTTGCAGATTCACTCCCTTCTCTAGATCCACAAGGCCGACGTGGGGTGGAAAGTCGAGAAGGTACGGACGTAGTTCTATCAAGCTTGGTTGGTTCCAAGATGCGGCTCCCTAGGATGTTTTGCCTGTTGTTAGTGCACAATACGGACGAGCGTTTACAGCCTTCCGTTTGGTGATCCCTGGCCACAGCAGTACATCTGCAGCTGCAGCTGCTGATATCGGCAATCGGCGGTAAAATTACTACGCTGCCAAGATTAATACCGGCAGTATGACCGCTTCCTATATCCAACCACCTGCTCTGTTCAAGAGCATGTCTTTGCTTGACCCCTTCTATTGTTTCTTGAAGCTGCGTCAACTCCACTTCCAGCTTCTCAATCTTCTGTTGAGCTGTCTGAGCTTTCACGAGCCATTCTTCTCCCTGTTCATTATGGCAGGAGTAAGCCATTAGCCCCCTTCCAACTTTTAGAAACTGCTCTACGGTACTTGATTGGGCTCAATCTATTCGACAAAGTCGTGTTCGAGCCCTAAAACTTGGCAAGAGACATTGTCCGAAGTTAAGAACAGGAGCTTCTTAATAGCAACATTACCTCTCGTTTCCTGGTAGCAGCGAGCGCTTCAGCATCGAGAGCACGCTTCTCCCATCTCATACATGATTGCTGCATGGTGGCCATTTCTACGCTTACATTTTTCAGCACTCCCTGGACGTGAATCCATTGCTCAGCCTCGGCGTTAATCTGCAAAATATACGTACCACAAACCATTCTTCAATCGAAACGTGAGGGCTCTGACGTACCAAACTCTTTCGCCTGAGGAAACCATGAAACCTCATTTGGTCGATTCGAAGAAATTAACTGAGATATGTGTTAATGAATTTTATCAACTTTTGCACGTACCTGAGCAAGAATCTCCCGGATGGTTTCTTTAGTTTGCAGTTGTTTAGCATGCTCCTCCTCCAAGATACAACCATCCTCCTGTTGAATGAGTGCTGCCAATCGATATTAGTCGTGGCCCGTAAGCAACATTCACATGTGCTCCTACACGAGCGTACCATATCATGATATCTTTAAATGATTGAAGATCATCATGTCAGGACCTTTTTCTGTTCCAGAGGCACTTCGACCACTTACCGCCTGTTTAAGCAATCTGTAAATTGCATCATTCGCTCTTGACGGGCTGTAGCAGGATGATTCCGTGTCGTCGTTCTCAACCGACTGCTGACAGAGTGGAGTGACTATTAGAATTTCGACGATGAATATTTTAAGTCATGGCAGTAGATTCATGCAGAGATTAAAGGCAACCCAGAGTTCCGTCTTCAACAGTTGCGGGGATTGGTGCCTCAAGAGCAATTAAAAAGTATGCTACAAATGAGAAATCAGAAACAATTTGAATCTCACTTGATCACACTGATGCATCTCGCAGTCACTTTCATGTGGAGTGCTGATGTTCGAACAAGGGAGTTGAGATTTCTGCTGCAGCATCTCAATTCTTCTGTGCAATTCCTCCGCTTGACTTCCAAGGTCCAGTTGTGCTCCACGATTCATCTCTTTACTCCGCATTGCCGAGCTAGCTTTCAGTTTCCGGAGTCTAGTATCCAGACCATAATTCTGTTCTTCCTGCGGTTCTCCTCCGCGAGGTGTGCAAGGCGCTGAAAATGTTCCCCGTCTCCTTTCCTGCGTTTCAAACTGGAATATGAGATATCTGTCCAAACAATTATACGTCTGGGCAAATCGAGTAAACACTGCTCAGAGAACCCACGTTTGCTGTAAGTTCTAGAAGTGAGGATGTCCTTTCTGACCAGATTATGAGGCAAATAGGTTTGAAGGATACTAGAGTTATTTGTAAAGTGAGTCCGAGATGTCTTGAGTTTTGACCTCTTTTTCAAGATTCATGGTAAGAGATTACCTCTCCTTCAAAGGCGGCTAAAGATACCTTGACCTCGACTTTAGAGACCACGAAGATCCTCCGCAGTAAAAAGGGATTCTACTTAAGAAAATACCAAGCTCTTCCACATCTAATAACCATGCAGGCTTAACTGATGGTAGTATTATGACTAAAAAGACTGGTACTATAATGAATCAAAAGGCTAGTATCGTATTGAATGTTTGGATGAACTTACAAATAGCTCTACCGTATTCAACAGTACTAAGTCTACCCATTCCGAACTCGACGGCCAACACAGGGTTCAAAAGCAAAAAAAACTAGCGACAGGATCACTTCCTAAGCGATTCGATTTCATACAGTTTAACGCAAGTTGACAAGCAAGCAAGAAATGGCGTTTACAACTTACATACAGGTTCAATAATAGACTCCACAGCCACTCGTAGAGAGTACGCCATTTGCGCGGTCTCCGCCATTTCAGCGCACCCTTCCTCCCACCGTTGTCTTGAAAGCTCTTTTTCCATCCTCAATACTTCACACTTAGCCTTTAAGACTGCGGCTTGCTTCCGCCAGCCGTCTTTCTTACCCAAACGACCAGGCCGCTCCTTCCTCGATACGAAGCCGGATGTGACCTCTGCGTTCGTGCCGTTGTTGAGAAGCCCTGAGCTGGAAGAATTCAGCGGAGTCTGCTGGCTGGTGATGAACACTTGAATTTCAGGAACGTTCATCTCAAGATGCGTGATGTCCACGTCAAAGTTGCAAGATTCCTCATCCGCGGAGAGAAATCTATGCAGCTCGTCCTCTCCGATATTCACAGAATCGGAGAGCTCGTCGACAGGAATCCAAGGGGACATCCCGGAACTGCTATATTCGCCAGACATCTTTCCCGTTCCCTCACAACGAATTCGCATCGGTTACAAATAATGCTTCAGCACCAGCTTCTACGAACGCCTTTGTAATGGTTGGCGACAAATTAATCATAACTTTTAAGGAGCATACACAACTCGTCTTTGATGCTTCAATGTGCTCTTCATGCACTCGTCGATAGTACGGATGTTCGTTGTATCACAACCATCACACCTCATGAAAATCAAAAAAGTACTGTCACTCCAAGCTTGAATCCGGTCTGCACATGCCACAACACAGAGTGAAATTTCTGCGCATCCGTCTCACACGAGTACTCAAACTAACTCCCTTTCTACAAGGTCGACAGAAAATTGCGCGTCTAAGACTACTCCCTCACATTTTTTTTCAACGCCATGGCGAATTCGTAACAAGTGCTACAAATTAGAACCTCTCACGTACTGCATAGAAATCTGTAAACAGCCATTCCGAAATCACTTCAAAATACCTGAAAAATCACCAATTTCTCCGCCTCCGATCTCCAGCGCTCTCTCCGGTACAACAACGTCAACAATGGCAATCCAGCCGCGCTTCCGCTCCCTTACCCTCCAGATCAGGGCGCATCCAGTGGCTCCGTGCACTGCAAGAAAAACCGCGGAGATGCCTTGACGTTCTCCTCGGCAAGAACATACAGGTGATCGCAATTCTGCTCTATAAGCTGCAGACCGCAACGGCTAGGGCGTCGTCTCGTCATGAGCGCAGGCTGTACTGCAGGTCTCCCTCCATAGCTCCGAGGTGAGTAGCAACAGCTTTTCAAATCACTTGTCGTCTCCTTCTTCTTGACGTTTTCGTGGATTTAGAAATCGGTAGATATGGGACTTGGGAGACTTGGGTTCCGTAGATTTCAGAGGCTAACGGCTCCACCATATTTGAAATTCAATTCCAACCGTCACGCTGGGTAATCTACGTATTAACCTCCTTCTACGAAATACTGTGCAATCTACAGCCTGACAAAAGGTACGTGTACTCTCAACCATACTCATGTAAGCATAACGTCCACATTTGGTGGAACTCATTATCCAAATGGGTGGCCAAATAGTGACCTACATTGAAGTATTTGAATGACATTTTTCCCTTCAAAATATAAGGTAAGGCTCCTCCATAACCAATAATAACCCATAGCCAACGCCTCTTCCATCCCATTACCACCAACTCAGCTTCCAATGGAGGTTTGCCATTAGTCAAGACCCTTACTTTTGGTCGTTGGTTATGGAGGTACCTACTGCTGGCCACCCACTAAACATGGCTCCACAGTTAGGAAATTCATAACTAATTTAGTTTTTATCGAAAAAATATGAAATCACTTGGGTTGGAATTGTAATTTTATTGGCTATCACTGAAAAATAATAGTATAATTATCTCACCTCTCCATATATGCACATTCGTTAACTTGTTGGTTTAAGGGGGGCTTACCTTATCCAAATGGGTGGCCAAACACTGACCTACATTGAAGTATTTGAATGACATTTTTCCTTTCAAAATATAACTGTCAAAAACTTCTATTAACCCTTTAGCGCCTACATGTACCACAAGAGTCGGAGTCAATCTACGAGTTTAGTAGATTAGGCAAAAAAATCATCTACAAAATGGGTTCATTTCAGCACAAAAATCTACAAACTCAATTTATATTTCCAATTCTTGAAATTTTGTACAGAGATGCAAAAAGACAAGAGGTACTCAGGTACATGGGAGTATAATATTAATTCACATCAGACCAAGTTGGCCATCTTAAAGAAGTTCTCAAGTGAGGGCGCATCGGCAACTTCAAAAACTTTTGCTACGATACTCTTTTGAATGTGAGGTTTTCAATACTACCAAATAATATTATTTTCTTTCATATTGTCAAAATAAATTTCTTGTCTTTTGTTGAGAAATACATATTTATCCTGAGTCAAACATTTTCACACATTGTCGGCCAAGGTATGAAAAAAACTTTTATTTTTCCACATTAAATTTTGAGATCTTAATGTTCTATTTTTTCTACTACATGATGTGGTGGAAACCTACTTAATGATAGTTTGGATTCTCATTCTTAAACATATCAACTTCACAAGAAAATAATACAAGATTTGGCAATATTTGAACCTCCAATCCTTGCACAATTTTTTGAATTTGCTACACCCCTTTTCTACCTCTAAAAATTGGTGTAAACACTAATACCATGCTTGACATGATGGTAATGAATTTAGACCTTGTGTAGTGCAACAAACTGACACCAAGTGAAGTCAAAGTCTGATGATCCATTCAATGCAAGGAAGAAAATGAACCATTTTCTCTACTTCAAACACTATGATTTTTCAAACCATGCGGTCAAAGTCTGTAAAAAATTTGTAAGTATCTTACTTAGTAAGTCTCAATTGAGATCCTAAGGTTAACCCCTAAATGAAAAAAGTCCCGAGGTGGGCTTTTGCAAATTTCACGCACGTTCCCATGGTTGCAGTTTATATTTTTATTTCTTAGAATTTTGTACATATATGCAAGAAGGTAAGAGGTACATGGGAGTATCATTTTTTTTCTCATTAGAATTATAGAAAAAAAATTATGCCACCTTAAAGAAAAAACTATAGAGTGCACGCACGTCAGGAACTCCAAAACCTTTTGCTTGGACACTCTAGTAAATACGAGATTTTCAATACTAGCAAGTAAGATTATTTCCTAACATATTGTCAAAGAACATTTCTTGTCTTAAGTGAGTAAATGCATTTTATCCCAAGTCAAAGATTTTTTTGACATTGCCACACATTGTCGGGCAAGGAACAAAAATAACTTCTTCTTTTTCGCATAAAACTTTGAGATCTTCATAGTTTTCACTTTTCATTTTTCCTACTACAAGATGTGGTGTAAACCTTCAAATTGACCGTTGGGATTATCATTCTGAAACATATTTTGTTCCCAAAAAATACAAAACATGAACTGGCACTATTTAAACCTCCACTCCTTGCACATTTTTTTTTTAATGTGATGCACCCTTTCTCTACCTCTAAAAATTGGTGTACAGGGAGTTAATATGATGATCAACATGATGATAAAGGATTTAGACCTTGTGTAGTGCAAAACTTTAACACCAAGTGAAGTCAAAGTCTACTGATCTGCACAATGCAAGGATGAAAATGAACCATTTACTTGACTTCAAACACTATAATCTTTCAATCTATGTGGTCAAAGTTGATGAAATTTTGTGAGTATGCTATTTATTGAGTGTTTAATGAGATCCTACGGTTGAAACTATAAATGATTTTTTTTTGTTTCTTTCCTCATTCATTGCACTAGAATTAACAATACTAATGTGTTTTTTGTGTGAAATTGTTAAGGAAATTTAGGGGTTGAATTTGGGAAGATATATTTTTGTCTCCTTTCAAAGTCATTGCAGTAATCCTTTCAAAATCAACAGTAATCAAGTGTTTTTGGTGTGAAATTGTGAAAGAAATTTAGGGGTTAAGGATGAGAGGCCCATAGGTGGCCACTATTGGAGTAATTTGCAAACTTGGGGGACCAATACTTCATCTTTTTTTGATCCACGGCCTAAGTTAATCCATAAGGTACTGTGACAATTTCACACCCAAAACACTTCAGAATTATAGGATTCTAGTGTTGTGAATGGAAAAAGGATACATGAACTTTTATTTCTAGTTTTGACCGTATGATCTCAAATAAGGCTTGTTAAGTAACATACTCTCAAAATTTTGTTCACTTTGACCGCACGGATTGAAATAATATAGTGTTTGAAGGCAAGCAAATGGGTCATTTTCTTCCCCGCGTTCAGTGGATGAGCAGACTTTGACTTCACTTGATGTCAAATTTTTGCACTACACAAGTTCCAAATCTATTACCATCGTGTTAATCATGATGTTAGTTACTTATTCACCATTTTTTAAAGGTAGAAGAGGGGTGTAGCATATTCAAAACAACTGTGCAAGAAGTAAAGGTTCAAATTTTGCCAATTCATGTTTAAATTTGTTGTGAACTAAATATGTTTTAGGTTGATAATCCGAATGGTCGAAAAGAAGATTTGAACTGCATATTGTTGTGGAATAAATAAAAAGTACAAATGTGAAGATCTCTAGGTTCTATGTGGAATTGCAGAAGTTTTTTTGGTTCCTTACCTGACAATGTGTGACGATGTGTGACAATGTGACAATGTGTGACAATGTGTGACGATGTGTGACAATGTGTGACAATGTGTGACAATGTGTGACAATGTGTGAAAATGTTTGACTTGGGTTAATATGCTATTTTTCACCAAAGACAAGAATTTTTTTTGATATTGTGAAGGTAAATAATATTACTTGGAAGTATTGAAAATCTCACATGCAATAGAGTGTCCTAGCAAAAGTTTTTGGAGGTGCCCAAAGTGCACGGTCTTCCCATTTGAAATTCAAAACCCCATAATTTTTTCAATAAATGTCGGATTTAGAAAAAAATTGTTCTACCACTGAGGTCTTAGTAATGTCCTTCTATAGTAAAAAAAATAATTCAAAGTAGAATGTTGGAAATTGACACCACATGAACTTGACCGAACTTTCAAAAGCCCATTATTTACACTTGGCCATTTGGGAGTTAAGTTTTGAGGATTTGTGTGCTTTCAACAAATGGGGTGAGAATTTGTGTCGGAATCTAACAGGCAAACTACAGTGATTTCCGTGACAATCAATCGTGATGAAATGTATCCACTGTGTAGATGATGTTCTATATGATCTATAACACTCGTAATTCTCCCAGGCCTGGTCATCTTAAAGGGTTAAGCTTTAAACTTCCTTTCAGTTTTGAAAATATAAGTGTACAAAGTTGCCTAACGCCTGTTACGCTTTCATCTAATTTTCCCATTTCGGTTTTTCATATTGTTTTTTGATCTGGAGTAACTCATCCAAGCTCACAAACGAGTGCAGTGTTTGTATACATTGCCAAGTTAATATAAAGTAATGAAGCCTATTACCATCTCTCTATAAATGATCCCATTTCCACCCTATTTCCACCCCCACTACCAACCGTTCATGGCTCCAAATTAAGCTAGGTTAACCAAAGTTTGGAACTTAGGTTACCATTTACGGCTCCAAATTAAGGTTAGCTTATCTATAATTTGGTCATGGCCCCTTAGTTTTGGCCAAGGCATATGGGCACAGGGTACCTAGTGGCAAAATTTGGCTAAACATGGCACACCACTTTGAAAACGGGGTTGTTCTTACACTCTAAATTTGACACTTTTACACTATGCACAAGTTTTAATTACTTTCTCTTTTTTATTTTTTTCAAAAAAATCAAATGCAGAATCAGACTTCAAGAGATTGAGAACTTTGAGGTTTTAACCCTTTAGCGCCTAGGAAGCCCAAAATGGGACCCCGGAGGTGCTAAAACTCAATTTTCATGAAATCCATGAGGAATTAGGCTTTGAGAAACGAGGTTTAGATTTGCACACATTACATGAACACTCTCCAACAATCACATCATGATTTGGATTTATAGAACTCTTGGAAAAGCTAGGAATACAACACAAAATACACCAAATACACTAAAATATAGTGAATACAATGAATTCCATGCCACATACTATGTTGTATTTCACACACATGCACATTGATTTTGGTCTTAAATTTTGATTGAACTTTGTCTTTAAGACATCCTTCATTGTTTTGTAATTGTTGGTCTCTCTCCTCACATACAAAACTTCCGTTTTGATTTGTATAAGGTTAGGAACATTTTTGTACACAATCAAGTAGGAAAAAGCAAAAAAATCACCAATAATCGTGTACAAATATTTTCTTCACATATGATATGTCAATGCAAAGTTCACATGTGCACTAGGTCAATGCACGTGTGAACCTCTCTAATTCAAATTTAAAAAAATCTTGCAAGAATCTATTGATGGTTAAAGTAGGGTAGAGGCACCCAATTCCGATCAGTAGAGTATGCATGGGTGCATGAAAATGGCAAATGCTTGAAATGGAGCATGAAGTGACCCAAAATTGACAACTTAACATTTGAAAACACCAGTCATTATCAACATTGGGTCATGATGTGTGCAATTTTGGGTTGCTCCACCTCAATTGAGCTCTCATTGGTGGCATTGCCTCGAAAGTCGGACAAGGCAGATCGATATTGGGTACCCTCCATGAGTTGGTTATCCATGGCATGTCTTCTATCTTTTACTCACTCTCACTTGTTGGCATTGGGCAAAGGAGGGCATTAAATCTCACCTACCATGTAGTTTGATTATGGGCTCCAAAGGTTTTTGGGCTTTTAAATTCTATATCAATTCCAAATCTTTGTGGTTAAGTTTGAAAATATATTTGTTGAGTTTCATTCCTAATTCCGCATCTTTCTACATGAATGTTTTTGACATACAATGTCAATTGAGTCCCCAACTAGCTTAAGTGATCGGAATTGGGTGCCTCTACCTTACTTGCATAAGCCAACTAGGGACAGGTCTGTCCATAGGCTGGGTTGTTGGATAAATGACTCCCACGTTGGCTTTTGAAAGGATGGATGGGGATGGACGGGGTGATCCCTTCCCCGTCCCCTTCCCATTCCCTTACCATGTTCAAGCCCCTAAACCCTAAACATCAGTGCCAATAAACCCATAACTCCAACATGTAATCACTAAATCCTAAAACATAGTCCGGGGACAATAATTCTAACATCTTAAATTGACATCATATATTTACGGGAAAACTAGACTTGCATTAGTATCCAATGTAAAAACTTTTATAAAAATCAATCATAGGGTGACAAATAAATGAAAGATTGACATGTTAGTCATTACCATCTCCAATGTTTTCATTTTAAAAAAGTTTTAAGGTATCAAATCTTTTATTTGTCATAAACAAGTAGCTACACTACAAGAGGCTCAGACCTAAGGAAAATTTTATAATATAAAATAAAAGATGATACAATTGTTAATACTGTAGTTAAATGTTTAATGATATTATATTATATGTATATTATACTATAATATTATGTTACTAATATTATAACACAATATCACTAAATAATATATCATAATATTCCTAAATAATATAACATTATATCATCTATATCTATAAAAGAATTCAGGATGACAAATGAACCTGTGGATGAAATGAGCGCGCCGATGAAAAACCGCAGCTTGGATGAAAAAAACGCAGCTTGGCAGTTAGGGTTTGCAACAACGAGTTTTGTCGAGGAGCTGCACAAGAAGAAGTCCGGGCGAGCGATCCATGGCGTCTGGCAGTACCGAGGCGGAGCAATCCACGGCATACGCTTCTGTTCCGCCGGAGCGCGCGATGGACACCATGCACTCATCACGAGAGATGCCGCCGACTATCATTACGGGCGAGGGTTTCGCGAAACATTTTTCACCTCCGCGATGGGAATTGAACCCTAAGTGTGTCGAGATAGGATATTGACAAGTATACTTTGCATGCTCTTTGCAATGAATAGAAGTGCAGCTCCATGAACCAACAGTGATGAAGATATGCAATCCTACAGCAATCTTTGCAGTGTTCAGAATTGTCCAAACTTTGAAAAATACTCAAGCGGAGCATAACATGATTTTGTTGAGAGAATGCATGCTGTAGTGTGATGGCGGTGGCATGGCTTCGAACCTATTCTGTGAGCCTTTCCTTTCCAAGGAGGCCGTTTCGTACTGGAGCTTTTGTCTTTTTTGTTTCTCGAGCTGATGTCATCATGGTTTGTGCAAAAGCACGGCGACAAGTGAATTCACCGGAACGTCCACGGTGCCATCCTCACCCTCATCTACACATCGTCGGGCATTCCAGAAATCAAATGGCGTCGTCGTCCGCATCGTCCACATCTTGCAGTTGGGGACACGGACGGGGACGCGGGACGGGGATGATGGATTGGAGGGAAAGGGCTGGGGACGGGGAGGTGGAGACTCAACACAAAAAAATGTTGTGTCCGGAGGACATGGGTACCCCACTAGTTCAATAATATTACATTATATTATTTAGTTGTTACATTACAGTGTTTCACACTCTAATATGTGGAAATATCATTAATTTCTTATATCTAATGATCTTATGATTTATATATTTTGAAGGTAAGATTTTTTTGTAGTTATATATTATACACAAACAGTATTTTAAACAATTTACTTTTGTTGTAACTTACTGTAAAGTCAATAATGATCAAAATTACATATGAGTATGAGCATGGTATATGAGTTATTAACTTGATGTACACTAGATCAAGTATTTTTAGCCTTAAAAGAGGTAGTACCAACTACCACCTTTTTATTGATGTTGTTAGCGCTGCATTTTCTACCTTTAGATTTCTTGCTAGGCATGCCAAACCACAGTGTTCCACAAAAGTGCACAAACAAATCCAAGAGGTTTTGAACCTAGACCAATTATATGGGATACACTCATTCCAACCAACAAATTTGAGCTTGTAGCTTGGCAACACAATCTTTAGAAAAATAATACTTTATTCATTTTTACTCTTTTTTTCGCCTAAGTAAACTTTCATATGTTTTGTCAATATACAATTAGCCATGTCTTAGAAACTGCATTAATCTTCTCACTATTTTTAAAAATAAGTGAGAAGATTAATGCAGTTTCTAAGACATGCAATACTGCATAAATCTTCTACATTAATCTTCTCACTATTGATTAAGATAAACTAGAATCTAATTCTTGTCGTTCCTTCAAAAAGAATTCAAGTTTTACTCTTACTTTTATAGGTGTTGTCATGATAGACTTACTACAATTTCTTATGGTATATATCGAGTTTTTAGAAGATTAAAAATTGGGTTTGACTAGATTTAAAATGTACATATGTAAGTATGGATATCTTTTTAAAAGTAGTTAATATGCTTGTTATTAGTTCAAATGGAATATTCACTAGAATCAATTATAAAACCTTAAATTGAGACACATTGATGTGAAGTAATGCTATGCAATACTTTCCTTAACACCATATAATAGGTTCCTATTGAAGTTGAGAATAAATAATTGATTTAAAAGAACATAAGAATTTGAAATCAAATCAAGGAATACACAAATGAATGTATTATCCTTGAAAAAAGGGTGTGAACACTGTGAAAAAATATTTTAAAAAAGGCTTGAGCATAGTATATTTATAGGCAATTATAATTGTTTTCGTAAAAAGAGAAAACCTTGGTAATTATTGGAAATGATAATTGGTTGGATTCAAGATACCAATACTCATGAAGAGTCCTATAAATAATTAAGTTTCAATTTACTTTGACACTCACCACATTTTATTGTGTGTCTAGGTTGGAGTTAATTGTAATAAAATGGTATGTTTTACAAGGCTAGTGTACTTTTGCTTTATGCCTTGATTGTAATTGTCGACTATATGTCTGATAAAGAATGAAACATGCTAGATTGAGCAAAGTGGATGTTATAACTCGAATGAGTTTTATACATGATTAACAAAAGCATTTAAATTCAATATGTAGTATAATAAAGACAATTGGTTAAAATTTGGAAAATAAATTGTGCAGTCAATGACTTTGGTATTGTGATTTTGACAACTTGCATCCCAATTGACAAAAGAAAACTTATGGAAGTATGTAGTGTATGTGCTAATTGATTAGTAAAGATGCAATGAATGACATGTTGTTGATTTTGAGGTTAGTGTAGATAATTGGTGACTTACTAACTTGCAATGAAGACAAAAGAACATAAATAAAAATTTGAAATAGCAATCGGTGAACAAACTTGTTAATAGAAATAATGAGTTGATGACAAGTAGTAGTCCAAAGTGAGGAGGCAATGGTAGATAAAATGATTCTGTAAGTACCATATTACAAGTAGTCTTGTATGGCTATTGACGTAATTTAATGTGAATTAGCATACATAAATACAAAGTTTGGACTAATGAGAGATTCTATAAAATTGATATATAAATGATCTTGAGTAAAAACCCAAATGAATTTAGAAATGAAGAAAAAATTGAGAAAAAATTGAGATGATTGATCACCCTTGAGTGTAGGTTTGTAGGACCATAACTTCACATGAAAAAACCAATAATGTCATTGAAATATAGATTGAATAGTGAATAATAATGTTGGTGAAGCACAACATTTGGTGGATAGAAGTTGCTAAAGAAAATAGCAATTGAAAATAAAACCAAGTAGCTTGTGGATAACTTAGTTGGTTTTTAAAATAGTAACATATTTTAATTGCATAAGTGTATGTGACTATTTCACAAGTTTAGCTATGGACTATGACTATTTTTTGTTTGACTTAACCCTTAAGGAACTTGACATTTAGAACCCAAACTCAATAAAATTTTCAGTTTCAATGCATTCAATACAAAATGCAAATGAACACAATTTTTACATATCAAAGCATAGGATCTTATACTAGGATTATACAAGTGTGTGGTAAAATTTTGGTATAGTTTGACGGTACGGATTAAAGGATACCAACCTCAGAAGTGAGGCATAAACTCTTCTTGAGGTCATACTAAACACCTTCTATAAACTTTGACCACCTTCTATGGCAAATTTTTGCACTACTGGCCATGATCTTCTAATTTTAATTTAAAAAGGATCATGTTAGGCACATGTGTACCAAATTTTAGAAGTAGAAGAGGGATAAAAGATGTCCTTAAAAATCCCGCAATGCAATTATGTGCTGAGAATTAACAATCACTAACAAGTTTTGCATATATGTATCTTCTCATATTTTTGAGGTTCAAAAATCCATACGCTTGATGCAAAGATTCCCACTCTCTTTCCAAGAGGGTTTTTTTTTAAAAAAATGGACAAAATGTTGAAGCTCTATCAAATTTATAATTAATTAAAGTTTTGCTACACTATTTGTTGTATGTTCCACTAAACCGTTGCACTACTTGTATAACACGCAATTAAGCAATTATGCACTTGGCCATTTAAAAGTGCACTTGGGTACAACGGCGGCCATTGCGAACAAAAGTGGCAAAATTGGAAAAAAAAAAAAAATCAAAGAAAAAAAATGTTTTCATAAGGAAAAAAAATTGAGCTTCTGCAACAATATTATGTACAATTATGGTTGTTCATATTGGAAGCGATTTTTGGCATTTTCAACTAATTTGTGGTGGCCCCTCGTTAATACTAGATAAATGTGTATTTAATATAGTTTCACAATATTCCAAAGATAGATTTGAAGAATTGTAGTATATAAACAGACTTAATTACAAAAAAACATACTTTTTGCAAGGGTTGGCAGTTGATTAAAAGATATTCTACATAGTACATAATGCATACAATGGTGAAAACTAAATATAGATGCTTCAACAATTCGACTTAGCACCGATAGTAAACACAGCTTTACTCTAAAGGATTAATGACATAACGTCTTACATCACCCTTAGAATATACTACTCTTACACATACACTATATATCAATTACCATACACAACTAGTATACACTAAAAAAGGCACACTATCTACTCCATAGAATTTAGGGCTGCTTGCAAACGGTCGTCATCGATAGCTTCGGTTTGCATTGCAATATATTGTAGGATGTGAGCCTTTGCCGATTGAAGAATGCGAATCCTGCTTTCAACTTGCACTCCAAATACATTGCGCTTTCTGCACCCGTTGGCCCCGGACATGGTTCTTTCCGGTGTGTCTACCCATGAAAAAATGCATGCATCTTTCTCTATCCAACTATGGCTCTCCCCAGATGGCTCCCAGAATGAATCCATGCAATTCGCATATCGTTGTGCAGAAGATCCATGTCCATCAGTAACCCCCCTTTGGATGATGGGCCAATACCAACAAACTTTAATCTTAAGTCTCCATCGGTTTTTTCCTTCCTCAATCACTTTCCCCACATAGAATGGTACACCGCCTTCTATCTCTGCTCGATCAACACTCAAGGCTACAAACTGTCCACAACGGATATCAGATTGTGGATTAAATGGTGGAAATGGGTCGTGATTACCTTCATACATTGCTCCTTCTTCGGCGCGTTCCTCAACATAGTTGCGCTCTGTTTGTTGTGCCCTATGCACTGCTTGATTAGAGGGTCTTCCTCTACGAGGACCAAAGTATCCTCGAGCCTCGGCATTTGGAAGCATGGCCACTACCTGCTCTACGACATTTACCTCGCGATTTTCTTCACTTGCACTAACCATTACATCCAAAGATGTGCTCCCTGTAGGTCTGGTGTTGGAGAACTCTGAAGGCCAAAATGGTGAGGTACGATGCTCATTGCTACGATCTTTGTGTGGAAATTGAGCTAAATAGAGTTTCAATCTTTCAGCCTCTACTTTTGCCTCACGATTCTTGTCCTCATGTTGCAACCTTTGAATGCACCTTTGCTTATATGCAATGAAGTCATCCAACGCCTTCAACTCCCGTTCGTCCGCTGCAAATACTTCCGCAAACGATGGTCGTTCATCCCTATTTGGCAACGACCTCAAAGTTTTCGTCCCTGCCTCCGGTCCCCATGGATCCTTGCAATAATGCTTATGTTGTACTCGAACCTCACGAGTCCCTTCTCGATTGTCCATATAAAATCGCATGTGGTGCGGAAATGTTATGCCCACCAATGAATCCTGACCTGTCAGTAAGTGAGGAGTTATGAACAATTTCCAATCCCATACATTCTCTAGCAGCCGAGCGCTAACAAATGCCTCCGTAGGAGATGTTCCTCGTTCTATAAGACTAATCATTTCCTTCAACGAGTCCACGTCCGACCTCTTCAACGTATTTGATATACAACTGAAGCGTTGATCAATATCTTCGTGGGTATGGCCTACTATAAGAAAAAATAGTTCCACCTCCTGAAAAAACCCCAATCCCACCAATGTAGCACATAGAGCAAACATAAAAATGTTTTTGTTCTCACGCGTGCAGTTGTCGGCCTGAATTCGCAGTGTTGGTGGTAAAAAGCCCCTCCTCCGTAGCACATCTCCAATGACGTACAACAATGTACTCACGACTTGATTGCTATCGTGTTTGTGGTGAGCCCCAAACCACACGTCGCAATATAAACCAATGCCATGTACAAGAGCACCACACAGATGGGTCTTCACAAACCGGTGTTCAATGTTCTTCACAGTCTGATGCATCCTCGGTACCATGGTTGTGTTTTGGTCCATGCCATCCACTATGATGCACATGTACAAATCAGGGCTAATATAACACGACCTCTTGAATATCCAATAATGCCTACGTTCTTCCATCTGATTGCGCAGATGCAACATAAACAACTCCTTTATCTTTATCCTTGCATCCGTATTGGTGGTTCCCTCCATGGCACATTTATACTCCCAACAATGATAACACTTTGAGAATCTCGAGAATGGAGGTACCTGAACGTGGGGATACTTGATGCGCCACATCCTCCGGAACGAACTCATAGAAATGGTTTCTCCATTACAAATTCTCTTGACCTCCTCATTCACGTAATTGAATACATCAAATTTGGCTGTATTCATAGGAAGGAGAATGAGAGGCACCACTTCGTTGTCACTCTTACGGCGAATACAACGATGAGGTTGAGGACAACCAGCTTCATCGACAAACGATTTAAAACAAGCCTCTACTGCAGACATTCTAGTACTCTCTCTTATCGGATCTGAAAGGGTATTGCCGTGAATCGATGTCACTCTTCCATATATTAGACAGTCCTTCTTCAATTGCTTAAAGCGCCTCTGTGAATATCCAACCCCAGGAGCGTAGCAAGCATTGCAAACTTGTTTCCCATCTAACTTTGTTACAAACTTGTCTCGACGAGTTCCTTCCGTCCTTGTGTAAAAAGACACCAGCATCTGTCTCATCCACGTACTTCGAACTGAAAACTCATTACCCCATGCATTATATCGCATGTCCAATAGATACCTTGCTGGAACGTCCCTCAAACAATTGTGTTTGCATCCTCCTTGTGCTATTGCAATTTGCACGCTTCTAAGTGATACCTTTGATGGTGCAGCTTCTGTCAATGATGGCTCTCTTGAAACTCTTCTTCTCCTATTTTGCATGGAATAGGGACGGCGTGCTGGTCTAACGTAAACAAATCCATCTACATGGGGCAAATCTTGGATGTTTGAAGGAGTAGGCTGGGAAAACGGCGAATTTTCATCAATGGCGTTTGAAGCTTGACTACTACGTCGAGACCTCTCGGTGGATCCTGGTATATTGATGAACTCGGAAAAATCAAATTCTGGGGCCATCATTTGTGTAGGGGCTATCTGTGATCCAATGTCCCCATGGACTCTTATAATATCAGGTTCTACTGCCACTACACGTAGCAAAGATCGTGGCCAACGAATGATCAAGCCCACACACATGCCAAGGCGTTCTCCTACAATCTCTCCGGTCCAATGCAATGCATCATCTACCCTAGTGATACGTACCGCCACCTCAAATGGGAACAGCTTCGACCCATTCAATTCCATGCCACTTTTGAATGCATGGTCCCTGGTTGCTAAGCCCACCACATCTTCTCTTTCAGAGAGCAATTCTACTGTCCTTTCCAATTCAGATGTCATGATCCCAGCAGATCTCTGTTGAATTTGCCTTGCACGCGCTGCTCGTACTAATCGAGCCCCTACAGAGCTAGTGGAAAGCATATTATCCCTTTGGATGTGTGGCCGTATCGAAGGAGTCTGAATCGAAGGGCTCTCCATTATCACTATTGAAAAAAAAACATCATAGTTGCACATTAGTCAAAATACATATACTAATTGTTAACCTCTAAAGCACCATTCATCTGATATAAGATATGTTTTTGATCACATATATAGTGTTCATCACATGATGATGATACTAAACCTTTTGATAAACTTCTTTGAAATGAAAAAATTTAATATATGAAGAGCGTCAACTCCTTGCAAAGTCTCTTCCAATATGCTACACTTCTTCTCCATCCCTAAACATTGGTGTACAAGGAACTAATATCATTCTTGACATAATGGTAATGAATCTAGACCCTATGTATTCAAACTTTTGAAACCAAGTAAAGTAGAATTTCGGTAATCGACTCAATTTAGGGAAAAAATGAACCAATTTTGTCTACTATAAAAATAAAAAAAATTCAAACCGTGCGGTCAATTTTATGAAACTTTGTGAGTATGTTACTTAACCCCTAAAAGCCCGTGACAATTTCACACCAAAAACACTTCAAAATTATTCATTCTAGTGCAATGGATAAGGAAGGAAATAAAACCTTAAATTTATCCTTTTGACCGTAGGATCTCCATCAAGACTTACTAAGTAACATACTCAAAAAAATTCATATACTTTGACCACACGGATTGAAAGATTATAGTGTTTCAAGTCAAGAAAATGGTTGATTATGTTCCGTGCGTTGAGTGGATCAGTAGACTTTGATTTGACTTTGTATTAAATTTTTGCACTACAGAAGGTCTAAATATTTTACCATTGTGATAAGCATGATGTTAGTTCCCCCTACACCAATTTTCAGAGGTAGAGAAAGGTTGAAGCATATTCAAAACAAGTGTGCAAGGAGTGGATGTTCAAAAATTGTCAATTTTCACAATATATTCTTTTGAGAATTTAATGTGTTTTAGAATGATATTCCAAACGGTCAATTAGAAGGTTTATGCCACATATTCTTGTTGAAAAAATAAAAAGTAAAAAATTTGAAGATCCCTAGGTTTTAGGTAGAAATGAATTTTTTCCCCGCTTGCCCGAAAGGTGTAAAAATGTTAGACTTCAATTAAAATTATTTTTTACACTACAGACAAGATTTTTTTAATTTTAAAAGAAGGTAATATTATCTACTTGTATGGAAAATCTCAATGTCATTAGAGACTCTCAGCAAAATTTTAGAGCTCCCCGGAGTCCCCATTTCTAACTTTTAGTGGTACTAACTTTCACACCATGAATCCAAAAAGCAAATTAAAAATATCTCCATCGAGCTCTTATCAGGGACAATCTAGTATAATAAAAAATTGAACTTAAAAATTTAGTTTAGAATTTTAGTAACTTGCTCAAGATCTAAAACGTACCCCTTACGTACACTTGGTCTCTTAGGGATTAATCCCTAAAGGACAGGCATTTTCACAACAAAATCTCTTCAAAACCGCTCATTCTATTGCCATGAGTAAAGTGGGAAACAAAAAGGTTTTATGGATACGTCTAAGCGTACGACCTTAGTTCATACTTATTAAGTATAAAGATTGACCACACGAATTGAAAGATGAAAGTTTGAAGTAGACAACACGGTTAACTTTCTTTCCTAGGTTGAGGGGAATTTTCTTTGACTTTACTTGGTGTCGAGTCTTTGCACTACAAAATGTTTAAGTTCATTACCATTATATTAATGATGATGTTATATTCTTCTACATGAATTTTTAGAGGTTTAAAAGGGGTGTAGCATATTCGAAACCATTGTAGAAGGGGTAGAGATTCAAAACTTACCAAGTTGCGCTTTATTTTTTTGTGATGTAACCATGTCTTAGAATGAAAATCCGTATGTATTATGGTGAAAGAGAAGATTTATACCACATCATTTGAGAGAGAAAATAAAATGAAAATAATATAAAGATCTCTAAGTTTTATGTGGAAAAGAAGAAGTTTTTTTGGTTCCTTGCCTTACAATGCGTGATCATGTGGGCAAATGATTGACTTGGGTTAATGTAGAAATAATATTACTTGTTATTATTGACACCATTGAAAGTTGTTACAACCGCTAATACAAGAAAGGATTTCTAATTCCAAATGTAGTTCATTCTAACAACACAAAACAAAAGATCGATAGGGAATCAATTCCAAAAATGAATAACAAGTAATTTCTCACCTCAAAATATGTTGCAAGTATAATTTCTCACCTCAAGATACGTTGCAAGTATTAGCGATACAAGCACCGATATTTGATGGCGCTTAACATTAAATCACCATTCCCCTACTGTTGGTAGACATGCTCTTCCACTCTTTCCTACTTGCGAAACCTGCATAAAATTTATACAATGCTTTGTTCAAACTACGCGATGAAAACTCCCAAGTATTGGTATATTTTATATACCAAAATAATTTAATGTAATAAGTTAAAAGTTTAAACAAATAGAAAACAAAGTAAAATTTCCAAAGTCCAAAAGTCAAAATTGGACTGTTCAACTTGAGGCACAAGGTTTCAACGTGCATATAAGGTTTCCATTCAAACCTAAATGCTCACTTCTCTTCCCACTTTCAAAGGTGAGCCCTCCTGGAATTGCAACATCAAAACCAAGTGTCTTCATTAGTTAATTTGCTAATTACAATTAGCTTTGTGTGGTGTGTAGATTGGAGGAGGCAAGTGGAGCTTCAAGGCAAATCACGCGAGTTTGGTAAGCTTCTCTAACTCTGTCTCATTGCAGAATCAAAACTAGGAAACTCTAAGTATAGGTCAATACGATAGAATGAGGTGAGGCAATCATTGATCACAGAAATAAATACACCAACTTCAATATCTCTAAAATTTCAAATCCATTAGAAGTCCAGTATTTATACGCGATAATAGCCATTAACTGAGTGCAGTCCAGAGCATAGTACTGAAATGTTGGCTTCAAAACCACTGAGAATTGAAACGGTGAGGTAGTCCATAGCGTGACAATTAATCTGTGACTGCAGCTATGCACACCAGCCCACAAAGCTAAACCCTAGCAGCCATGTAGAAAAAACCGCCAACCTAACTCAAATCCTAGCCGCCACAATCAACAACCCAAACCCTAGCC
>OZ020517.1:24089756-24239251 GCA_963971425.1 Bryoerythrophyllum caledonicum | reverse complement strand
CTCACACGCTCACATTCTCCTCCCACCTAAACCTAGCTGCGGCGGCTCCCCTCCCACCCTCAAATTCTCTCACACCTCCCCTCCATTCCCCTCTCTCCTCCAAACCCTAGGCTCTCACACTCAGCCTCCCTCACAACTGCCTGGGGTGTGCGCGTGCACACCCCTCATACAACTACCCAATGGTGCAATGAATTGATGTCCTTCATTGATACCCGCAAATACAAAACCCTAAACCGAAACCCTAAGTTGATACCCTAGGTTGATACCCTGATTGAAAACCGGGTATTGGTACTAAGGAAGCCATACCCTGGTGGTGATACCCTCACTATTGATACCCACAGTACCTTGGTCAATAAATGATGTGGAGAATATCTCAACCAAAAATCGTTAAAATTGCTTGTTTTTGTACAATTAGCAAGGAAGAAAAAATAAAGATTTTTTTGGTAGTTTTAACCGTAGGATCTCAGTAACGACTTATTAAGTAATATGCATAAAAAATTTCATAAAGTTTCACCGCACGGATTGAAAGATTATAATGTTTGAAGTAGAGAGAATGTTCATTTTCTTCCCTGCGTTTATTGGATCAGCAGACTTTGACTTCAATTGGTGTCAAATTTTTGCACTAAAAAAGGTCTCAATCAATTACCATAATGTTAGGCATGATGTTAGTTCCATACATACCAAATTTCAGAGGTAGATAAGGAGTGTAGCATATTCAAAAAAATTGCGCAATGAGTGGAGGTTTAAAAAATCTCAATTCGCGTTATATATCTTTCTGCACTTGATATTGTTTTAAATGAGAATCCAAATGGTCAATAATATGGGTTACAACACATAATGCTCTAGAAAAAATCAAAAGTAAATGATATGAAGATCTCAAAGTTTTATGTGGAAATGTAGAAGATTTTTTGGTACCTTGGCCGAAAATGTGTGACAATGTGTGGAAATGATTGACTTGGATTAATATGCTATTTCACCAAAACTAAAAGGATCATGCTTAACACGTTGATATTGGATTTAGATCTTGTGGAGTGCAAAAATTTGACACGAAGTGAAGTCAAAGTCTTTTGATCCGGTAAACATAGGGAATAAAATGAACCATTTGTTTTGTTTCAAACACTATAATCTTTCGATCGGGGCGGTCAAAGTTGATGGAATTTTGTAGATGGGTTATTTAACAAGTTTTAATTTAGATCCTACGGTTAAAAGTAGAGATAAAAGTTGATTTTTTTTTCTTTTATACATTGTACTAGAACCAAGGATTTTGAAGTTTATTTTTGAAACCATCACGGTACCTTTGGGGTTCAACATGATATTCGTTATTTGTTCATATATTTTTTCAAGTACATGAAGGGTGTTTAATGGAAGAGAAGTAGTACTGGAATTTAGGGTTGAAGATGGAAGTAGATTAATTTTTCAATAGTTGGTCTTCAATAAAAATGAACAACTTTGAAGTGTTTCTAGAAGGATACAGATAATGCATTTTGTTGCTTAACATATTAGACTTTCAAATTATCCATAGTATTGGTTCTACGTACACAAATTTTTGCAATTAGAAGAAAGTGTAACATATTAAAACAATTGTCCCTAAAATCAAGGTCTTACCCTAAATCAATACACATTTTCTATTCATGTGAAATGATCATCTATTGATGTAATTGTCATGCCTTTGCGAAAAAAATCTATATATGTAAGAAAAATCTTATTCCATACTAATAGTGACTATCGTTTTGTAATGATATACAGGTTTTTTGAGTGTTGCGTTATGGCACCACCAAATATTGACAGAATCTGGGAGAGCCACGGCTGGTGGATCACAGAAGTGGATGAGTCGAGCGCCTTCTTATGGGTGACGGATTATCCCTTTGAGCTGGGGAAGCGTACATCGGCGTTGGGAAAGACTTTTGGCAAAATCCAAGCACTCACTCTTCGACGTGATGATATGGTATACGTTACTTGTGCAGTGGGTCCAGGTCAATCGGAGGTGAAGACTTCTCTTTTGAAGAAGTTGCTTTTGGCACCTGTCCCTTTGAATCTTCTTCAAAATCCAGGTCAGGTGAAATTCCTCAAATCATTGCAGACGTTTTGGTTAAACATCTCTCTTGCGGTACGTACTGCTAGACACAACAACGTCTTAGACTGTTTAGCGTTATCACCGGAGATGGTGCTGAAGGCTAAGAAGATTATGGAGGAACATATTAGATATGAAGCATTTCGGGAGAGGGACCCATCACGTGCGACAACTCAAGCCCCACCAGCGGAACCAGAAGATACAGAAGTTTATTGAATTCTTGCTGAGCCGTTGCAACTGGATTGGCGACCACTGGAGGGGGGGAGAGGAAGTGGAGGCCAACATCCCACCACAACTTCTGAGGTACAGACATTACCGAATCCTCCATTAACGAGTAGACGTCCTACGAAGAGGCCACGACGTGTTGACAGTGATGTAGCTTCTGGTTCAAGAGAAGGCCCATCAAGTTTGGATCCAAGTGGGAGGAGGTTGATTGGGAGAAGTGCAAGATCGGGTGGCAGGATTCCTAGGTCGGGGCTCAGGACGTCTGATGGTCATCGTAGGGCCCCTACATCTACACCGGGAGATTTAGCTGATGTGTCAGCCATGGCGCCGGAGGAAGAAGATTTTCACAACCTTCCAGACAGTATACCAGAGGATTTTGAAGACAATGCGGAGATACCTCAGGATCTTCCAACTCCAATGAATTTAAAAGCACCAGTGCCTACATCAGAGGAGATTGCGAAAGGATCAGTGTGGGGGAATTTTGTGTTTAAGGCACACATAGACCGCATTGTCTCTGTGGAGAATCCGGAAACCAACCACCGCGTTTTATCACAGAAGAGGGTCATAGAAGTATTCAACCGCTTACGAGACCCAGAATCCGCGACTCGGGTGAGTAGATTGATACTTCGACCGATCAGATACATCGTGCATACTACCACCGATGATGGTGTCGTTGAGAAGGAAGAACTGCCATTTCCGTTGGTAGGAACCGCTCGAGAGTTTGAACGCGTGTTCATTGCACACGGGAGTGCTTCTGCACAGGGTGTTATGGGATCCCAGTATTCTTGGCTTCAAGATCATATCATTTGGGAACCCGTGGATGGGCAACACATAGTAGCAGCTTGTAAGTTTGCACAGCAGCAGTGGAGAGATGGTACTATGCCTTTAAGTGAGTACCTAGACACGTTCGAGCGGCGGGAGGCGTCTTTTGTAGTGTATGATGATCGTCGTTTTTACATTGAGAAGTCTGTGCGGATCAACGTGGCGGAGTTCCAGAGACAGTCGTATTCTACCATGGAGGAGGATTTGAGGAAGCTCCGTCAGATTTGGGATCTATATGGGAGGCCTGACAGCACACTACGTGCGGACGATGCACGCAGGGCTGTTGCTTTGGTGAGTGTAGCAAGTGCAGTGCATAAGTTGCCCAAGGGGGATGGAGTTGTCACGGTGAAGAGGTTGGCCAAAAATATGGAGGATCTGACCAATCATGCATGGAATCCGAGCAATGACTGCTTTGAAGCTATCATTCAAGTATGCAAGGACTACGAAGACGGCATTCTCTTTTACAGCAAGGAGGAGGAGGACAAGTGGAAGGACATGGCGAGGAAGAAAGAGCTCGATCCAAATGTGGACGTACGACCAACAAGAAAGGAGATGACCCAGAATTGGTTGAGGCCGTTAGGTAGGGTTCCGAATCCATATTATCTTCGGTTGGCAAAGTCTGCTGCAGCGAAGCCGGTGACGGAGGATGGAGTAAGACCTCGTCAAGCATACTACTTCGACGGTGTAAAAGACAAGAATCCACATCCTCGTACGATTGCCGGTGTTTGTGACCGATATCAGAGACGAGAAGCTGTCATCAATTCCATCCGTTGGTTGATGGTGGAGAACAAGGAAAGTACACCTGATTCCATGGAGGAGTTCTTCCGTATCCGTGTAGGGAAGTATTTTCCAAGGAGTAACGCACAACTTGATACCTTTGGGAAGCTTTTGAATGCTACCACGAAAAAAGCTTGGACTGCTCCTGTGCGGGGGAAGGTGTCTAAGCTGGAAGACATAGGCTACCTCATCCCTCCTTCCATCAGGTTTCATTATGGTGATATTGCAGCAGGGGGGCGTGGATATATTGGACTGTATGTGGATGTGGGAGGACATGCTACTGCTAATTGGGAATGGCAGATGGAAGTCAAGAGGCCAGGCCAGAGCGACACAGAGAATCTTCTTCCGATTCGGTGTAGAAGAGGGTTATTCCGCACCGACTACATAGAGTTGGGGAAACCATGTTCGTGGGTGATTGATTGTCGACGTGGCGGTGGGAGGCATGGAGATGGTCATTGGGGAGACGCCCAGTTATCCGCGGCTTTTGCACAGCTGTCATTATGGATGGCAAATATTGAACGATGGAACGTCATCTTCTTGTTACCAGCGGCCGTGTATGCCAACGAAGAGTTTTTCACGAAGGTGAAGCTTCCAGAGGGATGTACTATGCGACGTAGATGTTGGGCGTTTGATCCGAACTCGGTTATTCCCTATGCTCTCGATTTTACAGAGAATGGGCGTCTGGAGCAAGTAGTACAACCGATTGGCGATGTTGTGATTTGTATGCAGCACCCTGTGGGAACATCTCCTAGCCCGAACTATGTTTCTGGAGACGTTCCACTTCCTCTTGTTTTCTTGGATCACTGGAGTGAGGCACGCCAACCCTCTGAAGTTGATTCACTTGAGAGATCTCCATCAGAGCTGGCAAGACTAGTGGACTCTTACTTGCCCCGTGGTTGGGGTTTAGTGGCGTGTAACATATCTACGGCCATTCCCACGATCCTTGAAGGAGATTTCCAGGGATCTGAGGTTTTCATCATTGACGATTGTACAGACAGAGTTTCATTCTTGTACAATGAGTTGTCCGACAATTTCCAAGGACAACTGTTGGTCAGGACTGGTGGAACAAGTACTGGTTGCAACATCGTACCTGAGACTGAAGAGGCGGTTGGTGGAGTGAGGAATGAAGACGACAATGAGGATGGAGGTGGTTTACATGAGAGATTGCCACGTTCAGGTACCACTGACGATTTCTCATCTCGCAGTTGTTCAGACGCCGATGAAGATGGAGTGAACCAGTCTCCTCCAAGAGAGAGGATTCCATCAACGCAGCAGGGGGTGAGAAATACTTCAGGGGAGACGTCTGCAACACCTACAGAGAGGATGCAAGATACCCGTGTAGTGGATGTTGGTTTGGCGGCAGGGGCAGGAGTGGGGCATACATTTGATGGTCCTAGGCTGGAGATGGAGGAAGAAGAATTGGATTCATTGGAATTTTTTTCGGTGCAGAGGAGGATTCCACAGCCTTCGATGCCTTCTCATACAGACCCTGTATCGAAGACACAAGAGACGTTCGGAGGTACTCAGAGTGATACCGGACCAGGTTTGCATTCCGTTCCAAGATCTAGTGTATCCGAGGACATCATTGCATTTCAGGGGGCCTTCTCGTTAGAGCGAGAGATGTCCTTCAATCAAGAGGATGGTTTTTTCTACAACGATGATAGGGTAAGGCATACGCGGGAGGGTGTTCCTGGCAATTACCGATATGTTGAGTGTGCGTCCATTGGCATCGAAGATGTGGGAGATCATCCAGTGTAGGATCATGAACTGTCCGCTATGGTAGGTAGCGCCATTGGACACGTGGAGGGAGTCGTTCCGCCAGAAGATGAGCTCTGAGCCGTGGAGCTATATACTATAGTAGAGCATGCACGCAGTTTAGGTGGCAAATACGTTAGTATACTGTAATTTAAGATGTATCTATCGTTCGGTGGGTGGTATATATTTATATATTGGGTGGTCCATATGATATGTTTGATTTTAGAATTCCTCAGTGATAGTGTGGAATTGCTTGATTATGTATGTTTTTGCATTATAAAATACAGTGAGGTACTTTACACTGTCTTAGGAAATTGCATATATATTTTTGTATCTCTTACACATTGTATTTGTAGTGCACTACTCTAAAATCCTATAATAACTCATAACAAATTTATAATCTCTTTGGGCACATAATTATAATTTTGTAGCAGGATTTGTAAACTAGATTAGAAATCATATATTTTCTAAAAAAAGGTAGCAAATGTAAAAAATATATTACTGATATGAACATGAAGATGCCAAGGTATAACACGACAAACACCAAAAAAAATTGACAAAAAACATACGAAACTTTTGCCAAATTTTGATTTAAAAAATGGTTATGAGCAAATAACTTGCGGCTTTCTACCAGCAACCAGTGCACTTGGCTAAGTGCATAATTGCTTAATTGCGTGTTGTATATGTTATTAAAAAAATGTTTGTAACTTTTGAAACGTCAATTAGATTTCTACAAAAATTATGTCAGTGGAAAGCTATTAAAAAGTTGCCCACTTCCAGTTTTTTTATAAAAAGTCATGCCTAAACTTGAGATTGTGGGACTCAATTGAAACTCAAAATGTCCCCCGAGAGGACATTGGTCCTTTAGGGTTTACTAGTCAAACAAAGTATAATTCATCATTACAATTATATAAAAAATCATTGCATTTTTTATATTAGTGTTGCCATACTTCCTTGATTTTAATTTTGACACTTCAATCACATAAGAAGCATGTTAAGAAAATTAATTTCCCCTTGTAAATTGATTGCACTTCTATAATTATTGATTTATATAAGATCTAATCAAATGTTAAAGAACCATTTTAAACAAAGATGTTTTTCATGAATATAATTTGGCATGAAGGCACAACATGAAGTATATATAAATTCATCTTTTGCAATTTAAAAGGCGATGCTTGTTCTCTGTCTCCATGTCAAAGGATCCAAGGTTACACTCTCCTCTGCCCACGAAACCCAAACCCAACGCTATTGCAATCCGGTCACCTTGTAATTGCTCACTCAACTTGTTTTTGAGATCTTCATTTTTTCAATCACATCACATTGTGCCTTGTAAGATTTCTTCAAATCTGGGAAAATATCAATAGCTTCAATACATTCCTTCAAAGCTTCATCAAGATCTTCAAACCCTAAAGGCCCAAGGCATTTTTCGCTCAAGAAACACTCAAAAATTGCCACTATCAAATAGTGGCAAGATAATCTAATATTGAAGTATAAATTTGGACTTTTAATTGTAAGATCTTAAAATATATTTCTTTATGAACAAACCATAGTTTTTTAGGCTACAATCCACTACACAAATAGGAAGATTATAGCGTTTAAAGTCAAGGTTCATTTTCTTCCTTGCGTTGACTGAATTAGGAGACTTTGACTTCACTTGGTGCCAAATTTTTGCACTACAGAAGGTCTATATCTTTTGACATTGTGTTAACCCTTAAAGGACCACGACCACTTTCGCTCTAAAACCAATCCAAAATTGCCACTACCAAAAAGAGACATGAAAATCACATTTAAAGTTAATTTTGAATTTTCAACCGTAAGATCTTAAAATAGACTTCTATATAAACATGCTTAGAAATTTTGGTTGCAATCCACCGCACGGATTGATAGATTTTAGTGTTTGAAGTCAAAACAATGGTTTATTTTCTTCCCTGCGTTGAGTAGATCAGCAGACTTTGGCTTCTCTTTGTATCAAATTTTTGCATCGTACAAGGTCTAAATCTTTTACCATTGTCTTAAGCATGATGTTATTTTCCAACACACCAATTTTTAGAGGTAAGAAAGGGGTGTAGCATATTCAAAACAAATGTGCAAGGAGTGGAGGTTCAAAAATTGCCATTTCACGTTTTATTTTTTTGTGAACTACGTATGTACTCGAATGATATTCCAAACGGTCGATAAGAAGGTTTTCACCACATATTGTTGCTGAAAAAATAAAAAGTAAAAATATGAAGATTTCTAGGTTTTATGTAGAAAAGATGAATTTTTTTCCCCCATTGCCCGACAATGTGTGAAAATGTTTGACTTGGAATAAAATGCCTTTTTACACTACAGACAAGAATTTTTTTTGAAAATTTCCAAAGAAGGAAATATTCTTTATGTGTGTGAAAAATCTCAATGTCAATAGAAACTTCTGTCAAAATTTTTGGAGGTGCCCACTGCCGGGAGTCCCCACTTTTGGCTTTAAGTGGTACTAACTTTCAAATCACAAATCCAAAAAATAAAATAAAAATATCTCCACGAAGCTCTTAACAGAGGAAATCTAGAATGTAAATTTCAGAGAAAAAGGATTTTTTTTCGAATTTTAGGAACCTGCCCAAAATCAAAAACCCCCCAAAGGAGATTTGGTCCTTTAGCGGTTAAACATGATGTTATTTCCTCATACACCAATTGTCTAGCGGATGGTGTACTATCTCCCTTTGACTAGTTTGTATTAATTTCTCTACTGTCCCACGACAATAGATCATGCTCAAGACAGAAAAATGACAGCAAAAAGCTGAAAATGATCGAACTGCACTTAAATTTGCATCTAGAAATTTTTGTGCTGAACAAGCTGATGCGCTCTCAAGTTCACTGAACATAAGTTCGACGTCCGTTTGCATATAGTGGTGTAAGTAGACATAGGCAGATGTCGAACTGTATTGCAGTGCCCACTTCGGAGTACTTTGAGGAGCAGGTTATCGATGTAGAGCTCATCATTGAAGGTGCAAAACCTCGGCTGACCCCAACCGAACAACTGTCTCCGGAGCGTTGTGGCCCCTCCTCATGTACTCCTGGCCAGTGTTGCGGTCCACAACTGTTCCCCGCTGCATCACATCGAAACAAACATCATGTTTTCGTACACCGCCAACGACGGTCCGACTATACGATCGCAGTAATAGTATCACATTCACAGTACTCAAACCCATGGTCGACATACTCAGACAATAACTTTCTCTTAATATCCTTTGAATCCCATGGTGAGCTGTGCTTGCGATATACGATACCGATTCATCTGCGGTTTAGATTTTGGAATGGAAGGGGCCGCGCGAACGCGTGCCCCAGCTGCCACAAATTATGACGTGCATGCCCTCTATTGAGAGATGCTGGAGTCGCCCCACCCGAAGTGCAATGGGGCGGGCTGCTCCAGGCCATCCGCCTTCCGGATCATGGATCGACTCCGCCCAGGTAAGTGAGGACCTCATCGCCACTCCAGCTTCATATTCTCAAGCATCCAAGCACTAGGCGGTGAAGATGATGGGATATACTGGTAGGCAACCGGCGTGAGAGGAAGCCTTGCAACACGCACCGCCAAAGTGTATGGGTTGTATCTGCAACCACAACCTTGACTAAAAGTACGTATAAGCCCCACGAGCTCCCGTTGAACTGGTTCCAATACAACCTTGTCGCAGCTATGGATGACGGAGATTATTGAGTTGCCAAAAACTTGCTGCAGCGGGTCTATCGTAGGTCGTTCTCCCGCTAATCTGACTTAACAGAAGCTTTCTCCACCATCTCTTCTCGCACAGGAAGTGACTCCTCCAACGGTACTATAATTTAGTTTGTGTAGTTTGAAATCACCATCAATTCAGTGATACACTTGATCCTATCTCAAACGAAACTGACGAAGGAGAGTTTGGTTTCTATAGAAGTAATTTACATCCATTATGTGTTACTACACTCACTGTGAAACGCCTGTCCTTTTTTGGAGTGGCTCTATAAAAGAGGCCGGGCACTGAATACAAGGCAATTTTATGGAGGTTCTCTCAGAATTCGGGCATCTAATTCTTCTTTTGGACTTGATCTTTTTCTAGATAATCGTAGGAGGGAGTGCCGCCATTTTATATGTTTAATATAGTGTGTTTGTATAGTGCCTCGTAGGGACAATCCAACCAGGCTTGCCATAACGGTGAAAGTACGTCCAAAAGAGCCTCCACGAATGGCTCCACAATAAGGTGGCTCGTGGCCTTGCTGTAACAACACCAGCTGGAAGCATGTTTTACAGGACCGTAGTAAGCAATATTTAATAGAATACCGATTGACTACAGTAGACTTCTAATCCACAACCAGTGTTCTATAAATGACACCATCGTAGCAAGCAATATTTAATAGAACACCGATTGACTTCTAGTCCATCTATAAATGACACCAGTTGACTCCACTGGTCGTTTCGAACTATTTGCCACCGCATAACCTATTCCTGCATGCAGACGTGAAGTCCCTGTGCATGGCCATGCGGATTTCGATGTCTAAGCTGTATTAAAGCAAGCCGAGCCTATTCTACTCCTACCGATATGGGATAATTTTACCGAAGATTCTAGGCATTATGCGATTTCAGGCGAAGGATTCTCACGTGCTCGTGTCGTAATCCGGGGGCACGTTGCGAAGCATGTCGGCCAATTTTGAAGTGAACTTAATCGCAGGAACTTGCAAGCCAGCGCTGCATTTAGGGTAAGCATTGCGCCATCCCGGATTCTGTGAAGACTTCAGAGACATGAGTCCAGGTTTTTGAATAGAAGAGAGCCGCACTCTGAACATGGAGAAGCTAAATATGCTGAAATTATTTTGAGATTTCCTGAAAGCACCCAGTATGGCGACCTAGGATTAGATTCTGCATCCTTAGTTTTATTAGTGGGCTGGGATGTGGTCTCTAAAAAATTAGGATACTAAAAAAATGGGTGACTCGGTGATGGTCTAGCCGGATTTAGGGTGCAGTCATGAATGGAGGAGTCTATATGGGGATGTAGAAATCATGCACATGTGCATATGGAACCTAGTTTTAGGAAGGCTAGGTGGAGCTATGTAACAT
Organism: Bryoerythrophyllum caledonicum; assembly: GCA_963971425.1. NCBI lineage: Eukaryota > Viridiplantae > Streptophyta > Bryopsida > Pottiales > Pottiaceae > Bryoerythrophyllum > Bryoerythrophyllum caledonicum. The sequence continues at coordinate 24,228,536 of OZ020517.1, read as the reverse complement.
TGTAGTACTATTCAAGGAATGCCAACCTATGGTTATGAAATTAGATTTCTCACCCTCTAAATATTTCCGTTTTTATATCTCACCTTGCTTTTGTGATTAGATTTCTCACCCTCTAAATATTTCCGTTTTTATATCCACCTTGCTTTTGTGATTAGAAAATAACTAATTCTGCAGCATGTCGTTTTGGCTAAGACAAGGTAGCCACCCTCTAAAAATCAGACTTTCAGGAAAACTCTATTGCCTAGAGCTTTACGAAATTTCAGCACCTCGGCAAAATCCTCTCTCAAACAAGCAATTTTTGCCCAAAGGGTGCCCCGCAGATTCAAAGAGGTGAGACTCTTTAGAGGAATCGTGCTCTGGACCATTTGGATTGCTTGCAGTGACTGGGTGTTTAATCAATGCCGTTGGAATGTGTACAAAGTTTAGAGCACGATTAGGCAGGGTCTTACTATTAAAGTAGGGTGGCTTGGGGGAGAGCCGTGACGGCTAACATTGAGCAAAAAAGGCTCAAAGCGCTCTCCTATTTCGATGTCGTTTGAGGCTGTGTCTAGGAGACAAGGGGAATTAGTTACTTGGGCTAAAGGAGTTTAAATTGGGTTTCCTTAGTTTTTTTGGCACAGGCGGTTCTGGCTTGTTTTCCTTTGTTCTCGTTGTTTTCTTGCAATATAAAATTCAGTTTATATTGTGCCAATTTTTTTTAATAAAAAAATTAAGTACCTAGGTATGTTTCAATGCATATTCATCTATTCCTTATCTTCCTCTTTTAACCCCTAAATGAAAAAAATTACCCAGGTGGACTTTTGAGAATTTGAGGCACATTCCCATGGTTGCAATTTATATTTGCAATTCTTGAATTTTTTACAAAGATGCAAGAAGACAAGAGGTACGTGGAAGTATAGGTACATTGGACTTGTAAAACTAATACTTATGCCATCGTAAAGAAAAAATTGTTGAATGCGGGCACGTTGGGCAACTCCAAAAATTTCGGCTAGGACACTCAATACCAACAACGTGAGTATTAGCAAGTGATATTATTTCCTAGCATATTGTAGTATTACTTTTGCTAGTATTGAGTATTACTAGCAAATTTTTGTGGAAAAATGCATTTAATCTCAAGTCAAAGACTTTTACACATTGCCACACATTGTTGGGCAAGGAACCAAAAAAACTTTTTCTTTTCCAAATAAAGCTTTGAGATCTCCATATTTTTCACTTTTTTTTATATTACAAGACATGGTTTCAACCTTCATATTGACCATTCAGGTTATCATCCTAAAACATATTTTGTTCCCAAAAAATTAAAATGTGAACTAGTACTTTTTGAACCCCGACTCCTTGCACAATTTTTTTGAATATGTTACACCCCTTCTTTCCCTCTAAAGATTGGTGTACAAGGAGTTAATATCATGATCAACATCATGATACAAAATTTAGACCTTGTGTAGTGCAAAACTTGACACCAAGTGAAGTCAAAGTTTGTTGATCCACTCAACACAGGAAACATTTTTTCTACTTCAAACACTACAGTCTTTTAATCAGTGCGGTCAAAGTTGATGAAATTTTGTGAGTATGTTCTTTATCAAGTGTCGAATGAGATTATGCGGTTAAAACTAGAAACAAGACTTTATGTTTCTTCCTAACTCATGCACTAGAATTAACAGTTTTGAAGTGCTTTTGGTGTGAAATTGTCAAGGAAATTTAGGGGATAATCCAATTCAGTGATACAGTGTTTTGTGCGCAAATCCCTCACGAAGATGTGAAGTTTACACCAATGAGTACACGTATGGATGTTGTAGACAAGGCAATTCACGTGATGGCAACATTTTTGTCGAATTAAATGGTGATCGGTAGCAAATTTTTCATCATTGAGATGCAAAGTTCTGTTCAGTTAGTGGCGTGCTGGATTCAGTATTTCAGAAGAGATACAACAGGTAACAAAGGATGAATGGATTGATCCAAGGTCATTTTTTCTGCTCCAAACATTACACAAGTAAACGTTGAAAGAACAAAAGTTGGAAACAATTCTATTATATGAGTGTGTGCACTGCTCTTCCATGGCAAGTTCGTCGCACAAGTTGCGAAAGAATAAATAAATCAAGTTTCAACCAAATGGGGAAGAAACTACGTCGATTCTAGTATCACTACACTAAGTAGCTCTGTGGCTGACCTTACTCTCGGTTTAAGTTCAACCATACACAGAAGCATACTAGTTCTACAGCTAGACAGTACCATGTTGCATACGTTATATTGCGGTGATAACCACAATATAGAGGTGAATACATCAATTTGGAGGGGGAACCATGGCTCCGTTAAAATAAAATTTGAAACAATCTTTCAAGCTACTGAGGTGATGCGAAATGGTACATGCAGACTAAGACAGTACCATGTTGCATTCGGTATATTGCGGTAATAACCGCAATAAAAAGTGAAACATCAATTCGGAGGGGGAATCATGGCTCCAGTGGAATAAGATCTTTGAAAACATCTTACAAGCTGCTGAGGTGCGAAATGGTGAGCAGGAGGGCTGTCAAGGCGAAAGAGAAGGTGACACCAGGTGCAGCGTGAGAGTGAGTCGGACTCGGACTCGAAGGGGACGGAGCAACGACAACAGGAGGCGGCGGAGGCGCCGCAACAGCCGCTCCCGTGACGGTGATGGCCAATTTCATGCCCTGCGCGCAGTGCAGAGGCGAGCCGCAGATGTAGTAAACGGCTCCGGGGTTGGACAGGAACACATTGTCTTTCCCCGTCATCCACTTGTTGATGGGCGTCTTCAGGTTACACGTATTGTAGTCCGCTTCCACCACTTGCAACACGCTGTGCGTCACATTGTTGTAGTCAAACACTGCAAAAACAATCCAACCGGCCAGTTCAGGAAACATATCATTTCACAAAAAGCTAAGAACTAAAAGAGATTCAGCAGGGTAACCTACACAAAGTATCGCCAGTCGTGAAAGTTTGATTGGCAGCCCAATCATTGAACAAAGTAGACACATCATTCAGATGAAGGAAGGACCACTTCTGGACATCGCCCCCCACGACGTGCTGCACGGCGACAGTCACGTCCAGGAATGAGGCCAATGCCAACACAAGAACCAACCCTTGCACCATCATTGCCATTGTGAAGTAAGTACTCGTCTAGAGACAAGTAAAAATTTACTCAAGGCAGAGACCAGCCCAGACTGTGACAGGCGACTTCTAGAGCTGGACCTGCGAAAGCGAAGGATATTGTGCAGCAAACGCCTTGGAAATGACATCTTGGCACGCACAGTTATATGGCACCATTGGGACTAACTATTCCACCGGGAATTCATGCAAGAAACGAGTTGTTCAACAAGTGGGCAAGTGGGCTGGTTCCTAAACTGAGCTGTGTCTCGTGGCCTAGTTATTTTTACTCCAACAGTTGCCATGTGCGCGGATGGCGCTGAGCGGGAAGCACTGAGGTTTACACCGACAGAAACCTTTCAGTACACTTCGGAGCTCGTCCTGTCACGAGTATATAGTCCAGTCTCGGGCCTCTCACTATCATATCCTCTCAAGGCACTCAGCTAGCTTTTTAGTTGTATGCTAAGAGTGAGAGCTTTGAGAGTGCTATCGTCTGCTGATCATTGACTTCTCTGCAATCATCTCTTACCCACACCTCAAGTCTCTGACTTCCAAAGCCAGAGCCTGCAAGCTTAGGACTTCGTCACTTCGTGTAAGTTTTTCTTAAGTTTAATGTGACCCATGGATTTGTGATACTTTGTATGAGTTCCAATTGATTGAGAGAACCGCACAAGTTCAGAGCTGATGATCTAGATTTGTTGTACATACTGATCATAGTTCGATCCAGCTGGCTGAAGTTTCATGAGCTCACCATTGTTGTGTTTCGGTTTGCAGATTTGTAGTACACGTGCTGCTCAAAGTTGACGGTTGATTTAATTATCATCATGAAGGTTGCGTTGGTTATCAGTGTGCTTTGCGGCTTATTAGCCTTGACGGAGGTTGCGTCTGCTGATGGATGTCCATTCAGCGGTGCTGGAGTGCGGCGCAACCTGCTCCAAGCGCCCCTAGCTGCTCCTCCAGTAGGGGTGCCGAACGCATCTCCAGTGGGGGTGCCGAATGCAGCTCCGGCTCTGGCTCCAGCTTCAGCTTCCGGCCGCCCTTCAGGTGACGACGTTCACGGGGACGGACCCTTGAACTACGACTTCTACGCCACGACGTGCCCCACGTTTCCTGCCATCGTGAAGCGTCAGGTGGCCGCGGCGATCGCCGCGGACTCGCTCACCCCCGCGCAGCTGCTGCGCCTGTTCTTCCACGACTGTTTCGTGAACGGCTGCGACGCGTCGCTGCTGTTGAGATCCACCATCGTGAACCTCGCGGAGCGTGACCACCCCAACAACTTCACCGTTGGGAAGTACTCCGTCATCGACGCCATCAAGGAAGAGCTCGAGACCGCGTGTCCTGGCATCGTCTCGTGCGCCGACATTCTCGCTGCCGCCGCCGCCGAAGCCGTGGAGCAGGTACACACACTCGCACTCACAGCGCCTCCATCCTATGCACCCATTTGGATTAGATTTGAGTTTCAGCTAGCAATTACAATCGCACTGACCACCGTTTATATATGATCACAGGCAGGAGGCCCACATATCGATTTGGCATACGGACGCATGGACGGCTTGGACTCGTTCGCACCTGCGGCGAAGACCAACTTACCCGGCAGCGCGCTCCGAGTCGGAGGACTGCTCGAGGTTTTCGAAAACGTGGGACTCAATCTCACAGACGTCGTTGTCCTCTCAGGTGAGGAGGTGAAGTCGATCACAGTTTGTTAGATATCTACTTTTTGAACCACAATTCTTTGACTGATCGATCACAAACTTCTTCATGAGCTCTGGAATTCTTTAGATTTCTCACTGTTTTTTTTGGTGGTTTCAGGTGGTCACACGATTGGGCAGGCACGGTGCTCGACGTTCGCAGACCGGTTTGGGCCCAACACGACGTCCCCGTTCCTGGACACGGAGTTCGGGCAGGCGCTGGAGACGTACTGCCTGGACGGCAACACGGTGGGGATCGACCGCCGGATGACGCTGGACCCGAACACGACGACTGTGTTCGACAACGGGTACTTCCGGAGCCTGGTGCTGGGTCGCGGCGTGCTCACCTCCGACGACGTGCTGCGCAGCGACAACCGCACCAAGAACCTGGTGACCCAGTACGCCAGCGACCAGAGCGCGTTCTTCGCCGCGTTCAAGGTGTCCATGGCTAAGATGGGCCGCATCAGCGTGCTGACCGGCACCAGGGGCCAGGTGCGTAAGCAGTGCTGGGTGCGCAACCCTGTGGATACCTCTGTCACGCCGCAGGCCAACACGGACTTCGCGCCGCAGAGCGTGAACTTCTGCAAACCCGCCGACTGCCCGGCGTCGTGCTCCGGCACCGAGCAGCGTTAATAATTCATCGGCTCACTCATCTCTACGCTGGTACATTCTCCTTCCGATGTCTAGACAGTAAATTGTGCAGCTTGAGAAGCGCACGGTGCATATTTCTGTCCACATGGGTCTTGATCCGCGGAGAGATGCCCATTGATTTTTCAGGCCTCTATTATGATACTAAGTTAGGACATTTATTGAACATTCTGGTGTAATCACTTCAGGTTTTATCATATATGAATCATGATGAATTCGTCAACTCCTTCTAGTAGGTATTCTGCTCGCAGCGTCGAAGTTGATTCAGATGAATTAAGGAAAGTGGCGCACAATGGCCATTTGGAGACGACAGCGGGTTAACCTTGATCTGTTGAGACAATTCGAGAGATGCCATGTTACTTCGGTCCGACGGGTGTATTGTTTTTTTTAACAAAAATGCCTCATCTTCATTGGCTTATCGGAAGAGAACACTGTCCTGTACAGTAGTGTAGACGTGCTTGTCCTAAATATGTGATTCACTAAAATTAGTTCGTTAGAGGGTAAAAGAAGAGAGTCGCTGTTTGTTTTTCTGTTTGGATTTTCGTATAAATGAACAGAATTCAATGCCAAAGATAACAAAGTACAAAAGAGAATACAACCAGGCCAGGTCCCGCCAGTAAATTATAAACTACAACGAATGAAAATTGCAAATTTTTATCAGGTATCCTGCATCTAAAGTCATCCTAGAAGCCAAGTCATTCTAGATTTTCAGGATGGTAGTTAGTGGCGTTGCCGGTTGAGTGTGAGATGTGCATACGAGAGGGTGCATCACTCAATCAAAAGCAAAATACAAGCGATCACATTCAAACCCACGGTCCGCATCCTCGAACAATTACTTCCATTCATCCTCAACCCAAAGGGAGCCAGTCCTTGCGATATTCATTACCGATTCAACGCGGTATAGATTTAGGAATAGAGGGACCGCGCGACCGCGAGCCGCCGCTGGCACAATTATTAACGTGCATGCCCTCTATTGTGAGATGCTCGAGTCGCGATGGGGCGGGCTGCTCCAAGCCATCCCCCTTCCGGATCATGGATCACCGAATCCCAAGCCTTCCAAATGAGGCACAATCTAATTCGTTCCCTCGTGAGAGGACACACGGTTGGCACACGACACAAGTACTTACCCTCAAACCATTTCTGAAACCAATTCTGGTGAGTCTTGCTTGCGAAATTAAACCAATGCTGTGCCGTGCAGCATGCTGAAGGAATAGGATGGCTCCTTTCTTGCGGTTTTGGCGTTTGGAATTGGTGAGGGCCGCGCGAACGCGAGCCCCCGCTGCCACAAATTATGACGTGTATGCCTCCCGTAGGAAGATACTAGAATTACCCGGCCCGAAGTGCAATGGGGAGGGCTCTCGTAGGCCATCCACATTCCGGATCATGGATCGACCCCGCCCAGGTAAGTGATTTTCCGATCATCACTCCGCCCTCATATTCTCGCGACTCCACGCGTATGGAGACCAAGTTTATGGGATATACAAGCAGTCACCAAGAGCCTCTGAGGGACTTCAACCTCAGATGTTCGATAATGTCTGTAGAGATCCCCTTGTCTCTTGAACGGTTGGGCAACTTTGGGGATTAGAATCTGAGACTCGTTTTGGAATCTTGGAAGCTTGAGGCTATCGAGTCTCTGCGACCAAGTGATACTCTCACATGCTGAGAAAAATTTGAAGCTCTTAAGCAGGACGCCTTCATGTTGTGTCGAGGAGCTAGAAACATAGGGACTGGAGAGGCATGTCCATTGAAATGCAGGACATCCACCGAGGATAGGGTGTACTGGTATTTCCAGTTTAGGGTTTGAGATTGGTGAGGGCCGCGCGAACGCGAGCCCCCGCTGCCACAAATTATGACGTGTATGCCTCCCGTGGGAAGATACTAGAATTTCCCGGCCCGAAGTGCAATGGAACAGACTCTTCTAGGCCATCAACATAAAGGATCATGGATCGACCCCGCCCAGGTAAGTGATTAGCACGTCGCCGATCCTGCTTCATATACTCAAGCCTTGCAACACGCAGCGCCAAAGTGTATGGGTTGTATCTGCAACCACACCCACTGCCATGAGTGAAAGGACGCAACATTGGCGAGCCACGCGAGGAAGCAAAGGCCGAAGCAATCATGTATACCCGGCTCTTTCAAAGTCCACTGTATTGATTAAAATGATGCGCTCCAATTCCTGCGAACAAAATATGTGGATGAATACATGGACAGATGTGGAGAAACATGAAGAAAAACGTCGGGCATATCCGTGCAACAAAAAACGGTTGTGAAAGCCATGCTGCAAGCCAATGAGCATTGTTTAAACTGCAACTTGGGCTCTGAACATCCCAATCACAGGCAATCAATGGACACACAATACTCAAGCACGCCGAGGGTGTGCAGACTTCTAGTCAAGAACTTCGACTGTTTAAGTTCGACATCCTGTCAATGTCTGTCATTGGATAATGTACACGGACTCTCTCTCTTCTCCGATCTAAATGAGCTTCGATTCCATCAAACACTCGCATCCGGGCCCTGTCGTTCGAACAGTTCCCGTATACTTCGACACACTGCGTGAACCGCTTGCAAATCCATCGCCAGGCAAGAGAACATGATGCTGAGGACGGAGGACATCCACTGCACCGGCCGCGTTGTCATCGCCATGTTTCAAGGTAATCTCTCAACGGTGAGAAAGAGAATGTTGAATTCAACTTCTAGCGGTGATCGTCACTGAACGTAGCTACAAACAGAAAAATGTTTGAACTGACCCACACAGAAGCGATAATTAGAAGCACTTGACACACTTGGTGAGGTTGATCACCGGAGGTTATGTTTTATGCGATCATGTGACGTCTCAAAGTCATCAACAAGTGCACTTTTTACAGGAAAAGATGCAAGTAACGAGTGGACTTTTTACAGGAAAAGATGCAAGTAACGTGTGGACTTTTCACACTCTGGCGATGGCTTCTTTGACGAAGTCGTTTGCGGATGTTGCCTCGCTCTCTTCTGAAACAAACACAGTTGGACTTCCCTTGATTAGCTTTAGGGACTTGAGAGATGAAAATGGACTTATTTGTAAAGTCATCCTTAGTTTGAGCAAGTCACCTCTTTTCTATTTTATAATTAAATAAGAAGTACATTGAGCTCTTATATCTAAATTAGTTAAAAGGATATTACAGGTTACCACATTGATTATCCCTAACATTGTGTGTGAAAGTAGTTTCCAAAACAGTCTGGTAGATTGCATAGTTTATTTTTTTGAGTGGATGGTGTCAGTCGTTGAGCAACTCACATGAGCAAACACATGTCACCCTTGACGTTCAAACACTAAGTGTCACATGATACTACTTATACAATAGAGATAAACGTAAACGAACCAAAACTCAGCATCTCCATGCCGAATCTCCTCTGAACCCAGGGTATGCTCGAGGTTTAGCGTGCTCTCATTTGTGCTAAAAAAAAGACAAGGTGAGTTACAAATCCGGAAAGTTTTCCAGGGTCTGGGAGTTAAGGCCTGGGTTTGATGGCAGCCGCGTAGAATAAGGAACGGGTTGGCTATGTTTGGTTCGGTGTGAAATGCGTGGGAATGATGTAGGAATCGTGGATCACAAAAAGAGAATCAGTGCCTCTAATTCAAGCTTCAGTAGTATTCTCCGCCTCCAAATCAAGCCCCTTCCACATTCACCGCCCTGACTTTTAAGCGCCGGTTTTTTAGGGGAAGCAATTACGTCTATCTTAAAATTCACAAGATACAGGACAAACACAGCATCCGCATCCTCGATCGTTTACGTTTATCTCTAATAACGAGAAATTTAGTATCACCTTTATTAGATTCCCTCGCGCATTATGAAGCCCTCTTGCTATCGAGGATAACCAATGTACTTTTTCTTGCAAATTTTGACTTCAATTTCAAAGATGGCTAAAGGTCTCTTCTTGTAATTTGAATTTAATAAGAGAGTTCAATAAATTTAATGTCAATTGAACAACTCTCATACCTACCTTTAATCCTTTAACTCCAGAGGTCTTGTGAAGGCATGGGAGAATCCACAAGGGTTGGATCATGCACATCAACTAGTAGATAATGCACAACAATATCTACATAGAGGATACATTTCATGTAGACCCCACTTCACATAAATCATTGTAGCTTGCCAATGCTTGTACATATACGCTTGAGAATTGTTCCATTTGAAGTGTATGAACTATTGCCACACACTTTCCCGATGAAAAAAATGCATTTTCCATAGAAGGAGCTATACCCCAAAAGAAAACATAATTAACCCAGAAACGACCACCCCAATACTAAAGGATTAAATAACAATGAGGTACATTGATTATCTTTAATAGGAAATCCTAAGGCTCTCCCATTTCCTGTATCTGTAGCTTGGCTTCTTAACCCTTTAGCGCCAAGCTAGACTTTTTTGGATTGATTTTGTTGTACATACGTTGCCTAAAGAAAGTGGATATAAGGTAGAGGCACCCAATTTGGATCGGCCCCCCAATTCCGATCAATAGAATATGCATGGCATGGTGCATGAAAATGGCAAATGCATGAAATGGTGCATGAAGTGACTCAAAATCGATAACTCAAATTCTGAAAACACTAGTCATTTTCGGCATTGGGTCATAATGTGTGCAATTTTGGGTTGCTCCACCTCAATTGAGCTCTCATTGGTGGCATTGCCTCGAAAGTCGAACAAGGCCGATCGGCATTGGGTACCCTCCATGAGTTGGTTATCCATGGCATGTCTTCTCTCTTTTACTCACTCTCACTTGTTGGCATTGGGCAAAGGAGGGCACCAAATCTCACCTACTCTAGAGTTTGATTATGGGCTCTAGTGGTTTTTGGGCTTTTAAATTCTATATCAGCTGCAAATCTTTGTGATTAAATTTGAAGAAATATTTGTTGAGTTTCTTTCTAATTCCGCAATGTCTTTCTACATAAATGTTTTGACATACAATGTCATTTGAGTCCCGAACTAGCTTAAGTGATTGGAATTTGGTGCCTCTACTTTAACTATAAGATCGATGGATGTATGTCGCTAGGCAATGACCTTAGAGATTCTCTTGGTTGTTATAAATCCTTTAAGGCCAATGAGCTTTTTTGGCCTGAGAAAACCTACGAGTGTTTCTAGATAAAGTAGAATGACATCTACGCATTGGATACATTTCAGCACAAAAATCTACGAGCTCATTTCACAGAAGTCACTACAGCTTGCCGATGCTTGCACCAATTGTCGTGGCAATGGTCTCAATGATTGCCCATCTTCCTCCACCTCTAAGTCAAGGTCTATTTTTCCTTCGAGGTGGCCTACAACGCTTGCTACAAAGGTATGTATGGTGCCAAAACAATCCATATATGGTGGTTTAGCCTTAAAGGATTAATTAATGAATACAGCACCGGGGCTTTCCATAAGGTCACTGGGTTCTTCAGATGATTAGATCACATTGAAGAAATAATGCTAGGACAAATTCCAAATGTACATGTATTGAAGATCACAATTGAAGTGTATTGCATTTTATTCTTTACAATGGAATTTTTAAAACCTCAAAAAGTTCATTCATCGCACTCCAAACCCCAATTTAATCCCTCAAGTTCTTTGAGTATATAGCAAATTTCTTCAAGTTCATAGTATGAGATTCTACTCCGGGCTAAGAACATACAACATACATGGTTCATTTCCGATTGTATCTAGGTCCAAAACATACCAATGGGGGAGCAAGTTAGAAAAAGGAGAAGAAAGTACCCAAAACAAATCCAATCACCCCATCTTCTCGTGTTCAACTTTAGCTCACAGTGATTTCCAGAATAAATAAAATGCCAGCCATCAATTTCAGTTACATCCACGATTTGCTATTAGAAGGAACTCCATGGTGCATTCAAGTATTGAATGTCATGAAAAACAAAATAAGAACATCTAAACGAGGCTGGCAAGTAGGTTTGGTTTGGCAACGACCTGCTTTGAGGATGTTTCCTAAGAGACTGTAAATTCCACAGCCTACTACATGTAAGGCAAGGCATGGGTGGAAATTGAACACATATAAAACTATCAAAGCACAAAATCCAAAGTCCACATTTTTCTCACCTATGAGATTGTTCTGCTCCAAAGCAATTTATCAAGAGGCAAGATTCTTTGATAAATGAAGATCTAACACCATATAAGGTAAGCCCACCATAACCAACAAAAATACATAGTTAAGGCCTATAAAATTCGGGTATATCCAGCCCTCTTCCATCCCATTACCACCAACTCACCTCCAAACGGAGGTTTACTATTAGTCAAGACCCTTACTTTTGGTCGTTGGTTATGGGGGGTACCTCCTGCTGGCCACCCACTAAGGTTGGATGACCCATAACCACCACGAATCCCATAATGGAGACGCTAAAGTGGACCAAAACCACCACAGACCCACCCCATTTCCGAAATTTTAGGAAGTCAGATATGATGGGTGTCAATTCATGATTGGTTCAAAGCTGTCGGTTTTTAGTCAATGCAGAAGTGGTTATTAGTACAACTTAGTGTGGAAATAGAGAGTTTTGTATGTCGAGGAATGGGTCACAGCTTACTATCCACTTTGAAAATTTGTAGCAATTTCAATATGAAGAAATAAATGGTCACGACAATTGCAATATTCATGAAATCCTATTTTGAATTCCCAAAAAATGTCTTACCACGTGTACAAACGCTATAAATAGGTCAGCAAGCTTAAGCCCTAAAGGACTAAGAGTTATTTCGCTCTAAAACCAGTCCAAAACTGCCACTGTCAAAAAGAGACATGAAAATCACATTTTAAAGTGAATTTCGGATTTTCAACCGTAAGATCTTAAAAAAGACTTCCATATAAACATGCCATCAAATTTTGGTTGCAATCCACCGCACGGATTGATAGATTTTAGTGTTTAAAGTCAAAACAATGGTTCATTTTCATCCCTGCGTTGAGTAGATCAGCTGACTTTAACTTCATTTTGTATCAAATTTTTGCATTGTACAAGGTTGAAATCTTTTACCATTGTCTTAAGCATGATGTTATTTCCCAACACACCAATTTTTAGAGGTAAAAAAGTGGTGTAGCATATTCAAAACAAGTGTGCAAGGAGTGGAGGTTCAAAAATTGCCATTTCACGTTTTATTTTTTTGTGAACTACGTATGTATTCAAATGATAATCCAAACGGTCAATAAGAAGGTTTTCACCACATATTGTTGTTGAAAAAATAAAAAGTGAAAAATATGAAGATCTCTAGGTTTTATGTAGAAAAGATGAAATTTTTTTCCCGGTTGCCCGACAATGTGTGAAAATGTTTGACTTGGAATAAAATGACTTTTTACACTAAAGACAAGAATTTTTTTGGAAAATTTCTAAAGAAGGAACTATTCTTTATGTGTGTGAAAAATCTCAATGTCAATAGAAACTTTTGTCAAAAATTTTGGAGGTGCCCGGAGTCCCCACTTTTGGCTTAAGTGGTACTAACTTTCAAACCACAAATCCAAAAATAAATAAATAAATATCTCCACGAAGCTCTTATCAGATCCTATCTTGAAAAAAAATTCCAATTAAAAAGGATTTTTATTCGAATCGTAGGTACCTGCCCAAATTCACCAGAGGACCGTTTTGGTCCTCTTAGTCCTTTAGGGGTTAAGTTGCTGGTTATAGGTCATCCAACCTTAAACATGGCTGCACAATTTGCAAATTCATAGCTGATTCAGTTTTCATTGAAAAAATATGAAATCACTTGGGTTGGAATTGTAATTCAATTGGCTATCACTGAAAAATAAAAGTATAATTATCTCCTCTCTCCATGTATGCACATCCCTTACCTTAATGAATTAAGATCTCAGTACGTTTCAAAATGCTACAATGATGTCCGTCGAGAGAGGTGAGCAGACTAGTCAGGAAAACTGGATTCGGCACTGCTCACGTGCGCCTTGAGAACAAGAAGCGTCCATGGATTGCCTGTGATTGGGATGTTCAGAGCCCAAGTCTCTGCAGCAAAAAATAATGCTCACTGGCTTGCAGAATGGCTTTCACAACCGTTTTCTGTTGCACCGCTTTCCCCCTCTTATTTCTTCATGTGCCTCTACATCTGTTCATTCATTCATATAAATCTTCTGCTCGCAGGAAACTGAATCCTATACGGTGAACTTTGGAAGGGATGGGTATACATGACTGCTTTTTGTTCCTTCGCACTTTGCTTCCTCGCGTGGCTCGCCAATGTTGCTTCCTTCTAGTCATGGCTGTGGGTGTGGTTGCAGATACAACCCATACACTTTGGCGCTGCGTGTTGCAAGGCTTGAGTATATCAAGCAGGATCGGCTATGCACTCCCTACTTACCTGGGCGGGGTCTATCCATGATCCGGAATGTGGATGGCCTGAAAGAGTCTGCTCCATTGCACTTCCGGCCGGGCGATTCTAGTATCTTCCCACGGGAGGCATACACGTCATAATTTGTGGCAGCGGGGGCTCGCGTTCGCGCGGCCCTCACCAATTCCAAATGCCAAAACCGCAAGAAAGGAGCCATCCTATTCCTTCAGCATGTAAGGCACAACATAGGTTTAATTTCGCAAGCAAGACTCACCATAGTTGGTTTCAGAAATGGTTGGAGGGAGAGTACCTGTGTCGAGTGTGGCAACCGTGTGCCCTCTCACGAGGAAACGAACTAGATTATGCCTCATTTGGAAGGCTTGGGATTTGGTGATGCACTTCGATCTCCTGCAAACGTCTTACACTTGGCTTGCAATGCAGCTGGATTACTCTTTTCTATTCAATGTTTGTCTTTAAAATTCTCTACAAAGGAGTTCCAAATTTGTGTTGATAATGCTAAGGAGGAAAAAGGAAATTTCAACATCACTTCCGAAACATCGTACTCACCCGGGCAGGAAATTTGTCACACAAGCATTCGAAACTATGTCCTCTGGGATTTTTTGCAGTGTCAAATCCAGCTACCTTTCGTTGGTTCCTGTCTCGGCAGTTGCCAACCAGCAAATCCCATCAACTGCACCGACTAGTGATGTACCCTCTCGTATGCACATCTCACACTTAACCCGCAACGCCACTAATTATCATCCTGAAAATCTAGAATGACTTTGAAGTATGTGTATGATTTTGCGTAACCTTGGCTTCTTGGATGACTTTAGATGCAGGATACCTGATAAAAATCCGCAATTTTCATTCATTGTAGTTTTTTATTTACTGGCGAGACCTGGCCTGGTTGTATTCTCTTATGAACTCTGTTATCTTTGGCATTGAATGCTGTTCATTTGTACGAAAATCCAAAAATGTTAAACGGATTAACAAACAGCGACTCTCTTCTTTTACCCTCTAACGAACTAATTTTAGTGAATCACATATTTAGGACAAGCACGTCTACACTACACTAAACATCGCATTTAGTGTCGTCTACACTAAATACGAACTCTTACACTAAAAGGAAGAATTACAATTAGTGTAACGACACAACATTACACTAAATGTGAAACATTACACTGTATGTGAATTCCAGTAAAAATGGGTGGTTTTTTTTTTTTACTTGTGCACAATTAGTGTATGAAAAATCTTGCCGCTGTGAATAAAATCAGCACTATTCAAAGGAGCATAAGTCACTTAAAAAGGATCGGAATTACAGCCATGAGATGTTTTTGACATCTACATTTTCTGTAGATTTCAAAAAACATATCATATGTTTAATTTGAAGAAAACATGAGTAAGTTATGGGCATTTCCAGATTTTGGTGATGTAAATTCAACATAGTCGCAAAAATAAAGGAATATTTGTATAAAAAAGACTAAAATCATAAGACATGCAATATATTGAATAAAATAGGGGTAAGAGAGAGAGAGAGTGCAAGAAAGGGATGGAATTATAGGTAGGCTTTCAATGAAGAGAATTAAGGCATGACAGCTGGTAGGCAAATGATTGGGGGTAGGGAGAGGTGGAAAACAAGAAAAGTCAACATAGAGAATAAATACTTGACGGCTAGTAGGCGATTGGTTGAGGCATCATTAATGATGTTGGCCGCTAACACTAGTTGTGAACAAGTTCGCAAATAGTGTAGTAGGGTAATTACACTATTTGTGTGACTACACTAAATGCGATGTTTAGTGTAGTTCTTCTTGATGAGTATATCTAACGATCTAACACCATATAAAGTATGCCCCCCATAACCAACAAAAACACATAGTTAACGCCTATAAAATTGGGGTATATCCAATCCTCTTCCATCCTAGTACCACGAACTTAGTTCCAATTGGAGGTTTGCTTTTAGTCAAGACCCTTACTTTGATCGTTGGTTATGGGGGGTACCTACTGCTGGTCACCCACTAAACATGGCTACACAGTTTTAAAATTCATAACTAATTCAGTGTTCATTGAAAAAATATGAAATCACTTGGGTTGGAATTGTAATTCAATTGGCTATCACTGAAAAATAAAAGTATAATTATCTCCTCTCTCCATATATGCACATTCCTTACCTTAATGAATTAAGATCTCTGTACGTTTCAAAATGCTACAATGATGTCCGTCGAGAGAGGTGAGCAGACTGGTCAGGAAAACTGGATTCGGCACTGCTCACGTGCGCCTTGAGAACAAGAAGCGTCCATGGATTGCCTGTGATTGGGATGTTCAGAGCCCAAGTCTCTGCAGCAAAAAATAATGCTCACTGGCTTGCAGCATGGCTTTCACAACCGTTTTCTGTTGCACCGCTTTCCCCCTCTTATTTCTTCATGTGCCTCTACATCTGTTCATTCATTTAAATCTTCTGTTCGCAGGAAACTGAATCCAATACGGTGAACTTTGGAAGGGATGGGTATACATGACTGCTTTTTGTTTCTTCGCACTTTGCTTCCTCGCTTGGCTCGCCAATGTTGCTTCCTTCTAGTCATGGCTGTGGGTGTGGTTGCAGATACAACCCATACACTTTGGCGCTGCGTGTTGCACGGCTTGAGTATATCAAGCAGGATCGGCAAGGCACTTCCCACTTACCTGGGCGGGGTCGATCCATGATCCGGAATGTGGATGGCCTGGAAGAGTCCGCTCCATTGCACTTCGGGCCGGGCGATTCTAGTATCTTCCCACGGGAGGCATACACGTCATAATTTGTGGCAGCGGGGGCTCGCGTTCGCGCGGCCCCCACCAATCCCAAACCCTAAACTGGAAATACCAGTACACCCTATCCTCGGTGAATGTCTTGCATTTCAATGGACGTGCTTCTCCAGTGCCTACGTTTCTAGCTCCTCGACACAACTTAAAGGCGTTCAGCGTAAGAGCTTCAAATTGGGTGCCTCTACCTTAAATCCACTTTCTTTACGCAACATATGTACAACAAAATCAATCCAAAAACGACTAGCTCGGCGCTAAAGGGTTAAGAAGCCAAGCTCCAGATACAAGAAACGGGAGAGCCTTAGGATTTCCTATTAAAGATAATCAATGTACATCATTGTTATTTAACCCTTTAGTATTGGGGTGGTCGTTTCTGGGTTAATTGTGTTTTTTTTTGGGGTATAGCTCCTTCTGTGGAAAATGCATTTTCTTCATCGGGAAAGTGTGTGGCAATAGTTCATACGCTTCAAATGGAACAATTCTCAAGCGTATATGTACAAGCATTGGCAAGCTACAATGATTTATGTGAAGTGGGGTCTACATGAAATGTATCCTCTATGTAGATATTGTTGTGCATTATCTACTAGTTGATGTGCATGATCAAACCCTTGTGGATTCTCCCATGCCTTCACAAGACCTCTGGAGTTAAAGGATTCAAGGTAGGTATGAGAGTTGTTCAATTGACGTTAAATTTATTGAACTCTCTTATTAAATTCAAATTACAAGAAGAGACCTTTCGTCATCTTTGAAATTGAAGTCAAAATTTGCAAGAAAAAGTACATTGGTTATCCTCGACAGCAAGAGGGCTTCATAATGCGCGAGGGAATCTAATGAAGGTGATACTAAATTTATCGTTATTGTATAAGTAGTATCATGTGACACTTAGTGTTTGAACGTCAAGGGTGACATGTGTTTGCTCATGTGAGTTGCTCAACGACTGACACCATCCACTCAAAAAAATAAACTATGCAATCTACCAGACTGTTTTGGAAACTACTTTCACACACAATGTTAGGGGTAATAAATGTGGTAAACTCTAGAATCCTTTTAACTAATCTAGATATAAGAGCTGAATGTACTTCTATAAAATGGAAAAGAGGTACCTTGCTCAAACTAAGGATGACTTTACAAATAAGTCCATTTTCATCTCTCAAGTCCCAAAAGCTAATCAAGGGAAGTCCAACTGTGTTTGTTTCAGAAAAGAGCGAGGCAACATCCGCAAACGACTTCGTCAAAGAAGCCATCGCCAGAATGTGAAAAGTCCACACGTTACTTGCATCTTTTCCTGTAAAAAGTCCACTCGTTACTTGCATCTTTTCCTGTAAAAAGTGCACTTGTTGATGACTTTGAGACGTCACATGATCGCATAAAACATGACCTCCGATGATCAACCTCACCAAGTGTGTCAAGTGCTTCTAATTATCGCTTCTGTGTGGGTCAGTTCAAACATTTTTCTGTTTGTAGCTACGTTCAGTGACGATCACCGCTAGAAGTTGAATTCAACATTCTCTTTCTCACCGTTGAGAGATTACCTTGAAACATGGCGGTGACAACGCGGCCAGTGCAGTGGATGTCCTCCGTCCTCAGCATCATGTTCTCTTGCCTGGCGATGGATTTGCAAGCGGTTCACGCAGTGTGTCGAAGTATACGGGAACTGTTCGAACGACAGGGCCCGGATGCGAGTGTTTGATGGAATCGAAGCTCATTTAGATCGGAGAAGAGAGAGAGTCCGTGTACATTATCCAATGACAGACATTGACAGGATGTCGAACTTAAACAGTCGAAGTTCTTGACTAGAAGTCTGCACACCCTCGGCGTGCTTGAGTATTGTGTGTCCACTGATTGCCTGTGATTGGGATGTTCAGAGCCCAAGTTGCAGTTTAAACAATGCTCATTGGCTTGCAGCATGGCTTTCACAACCGTTTTTTGTTGCACGGATATGCCCGACGTTTTTCTTCTTGTTCCTCCACATCTGTCCATGTATTCATCCACATATTTTGTTCGCAGGAATCTGAGCGCATCATTTTAATCAATACAGTGGACTTTGAAAGAGCCGGGTATACATGATTGCTTCGCCCTTTGCTTCCTCGCGTGGCTCGCCAATGTTGCGTCCTTTCACTCATGGCTGTGGGTGTGGTTGCAGATACAACCCATACACTTTGGCGCTGCGTGTTGCAAGGCTTGAGTATATGAAGCAGGATCGGCGAAGTGCTGATCACTTACCTGGGCGGGGTCGATCCATGATCCTTTATGTGGATGGCCTGAAAGAGTCTGTTCCATTGCACTTCGGGCCGGGCTATTCTAGTATCTTCCCACGGGAGGCATACACGTCATAATTTGTGGCAGCGGGGGCTCGCGTTCGCGCGGCCCCCACCAATCTGAAACCCTAAACTGGAAATACCAGTACACGCTATCCTCGGTGAATGCCCTGCATTTCAATGGACGTGCTTGTCCAGTCCCTATGTTTCTAGATCCTCGACACAACATGAAGGCGTTCAGAGCTTCAAATTTTCCTCAGCATGTGAGAAGAATCCTCAGAGTATCACTTGGTCGCGGCTCGACAGCCTCAAATTTCCAAGATTCCAAAACGAGTCTCAGATTCTAATCCCCAAAGTTGCCCAACCTTTCAAGAGACAAGGGGATCTCTACAGACATTATCGAACATCTGAGGTTGAAGTCCCTCAGAGGCTCTTGGTGACTGCTTGTATATCCCATAAACTTGGTCTCCATACGCGTGGAGTCGCGAGAATATGAAGGCGGAGTGATGATTTGAAAATCACTTACCTGGGCGGGGTCGATCCATGATCGGAAATGTGGATGGCCTAGAAGAGTCTGCTCCATTGCACTTCGGGCCGGGCGATTCTAGTATCTTCCTACGGGAGGCATACACGTCATAATTTGTGGTAGCGAGGGCTCGCGTTCGCGCGGCCCTCACCAATTCCAAACGCCAAAACCGCAGTCTAGAAGCCATCCTTTTCCTTTTCCTTCAAGTGCACAATATTGGTGTAATTTCGCAAGCAGGACTCACCACTGGTTTGATGATGAGCAGAAATGGTCTTAGGATAAGTAGTTATGTCGAGTTTAGCAGCGGTCTGCCCTTGCATGAGGTAACGAATTAGATTGTGCCTCATTTGGAAGGCTTGGGATTTGGTGATGCACTACGATCTCCTGGAAACGTCTTACACTTGGCTTGCAATGCAGCTGATTACCGTCATGAAAATTTAGGATTACTCTTTTTCTATTCAATGTTTGTCTTTAGAACTTTCTGCAAAAGAGTTCCAAATTTGTGCTGATAAAGCTTAGGAGCGAAGTGGTTTTCAAATTCCAACATCACTTCAAAAGCATTGTACTCACTCCAAGAAATTTGTCACACAACCATCCAAAACGGTGTCCTTGGGGATTATCTGCAGTGTCAAATCCAGCTACCGTTTGCTTCTTCCAGGCTCACACATTGCCTGTTGTTGGTTTCTCTCACGCCGGTTGCCTACCAGTATATCCCATCAACTTCACCGCCTAGTGCTTGGATGCTTGAGAATATGAAGCTGGAGTGGCGACGAGGTCCTCACTTACCTGGGCGGAGTCGATCCATGATCCGGAAGGCGGATGGCCTGGAGCAGCCCGCCCCATTGCACTTCGGGTGGGGCGACTCCAGCATCTCTCAATAGAGGGCATGCACGTCATAATTTGTGGCAGCTGGGGCACGCGTTCGCGCGGCCCCTCCCATTCCAAAATCCAAACCGCAATGAATTGGTAACGTATATCGCGAGCACGGCCCACCATGCGTTGAGGATGAGTGGAAGTAATTGTTCGAGGATGCCGACCATGGGTTTGAATATTGTGAATGTGATTGCAGATACTCAGCTCTAGATTGAGTGATGTGCCCTCTCGTATGCACATCTCACACTTAGCCTGCAACGCCACTAATTACCATCCTGAAAATCCAGAGTGACTTTGAAGTATGTGTATGAAATTGTTTTATCCTTGGTCAGTTAAACCTTTAAGTGGCGAGCATGACAAAGGAGATTCTATGACTTTGATAGATTATGTGAAACATCATGTACACAATGGATACGTATCAATGTGATACAAATTCATGAAATCACTTTTGTGGGGGTGTAGCAATCAGATTTGGCATTTGAGAGTTGCATGTGATCCCAAATTGTAGGGAGCGCCTCCGTTCCGAAATAGGCAAAGCCCACAAGTGGATAGAATAATAGATATTCTTTCTACGATAGTGCCTAGAGACCTTGTTTGGGCCTCCTCGATACTAAAGGGTTAATAACCTTGGAATGTCCAAAGAGCCAAAATGCGGCTTCCTCGATGACTTTGAATGCATGATATTTTGATTCCTTTTGAGAGAGCTCATTGAATGTATAAGCATTTTAGACAATGATGAAACTTGCCTCATTGAGGTGATCATATTTTTTTCTAACAAAGAAAATGTTTGTGACATGGATCTCAATATAGTGAATCTTATTATTTTCTAGCTTTTACTCTAAATATAGTTGAAATGAGATTTGTTGAATTTAAGTCCAACAAATGGAAGAAACTTTAAAAGTCTATTTTCCACTTTAATTTTTAAAACTCATGACATTGTATAAGTTATTGCACTTTAGTCTTTGGGCCTTTAAGCATGGTTGATTGATCTTCTAATTTTAACTGAACACTAAAGTTTCATTTATATCATCGTAACCCCACTTCACGGAAATCATTGTAGTTAGCTAATGCTTGCACCGATTGGACATCATGGAGATGCATTGGAAAGCTCTCGCAAAGCTCAAAGTGCATTCAAAACCCACAACAACAATGGCCAATCATGGAAAAAGTTACAACACGCAGAGCACCAGAATTGACCTTCCCAGTGCCTTGTAGGCCAAAAAGGGTTATCACAACCCTTAACTGAAAAGTGTGGTAGCTCTTGCACCTTCCATGAAAATTTTCTCCATCAAAAGTTATCACTACATGTAAATCTTATTAAACTTTAAACGCCGGAGCAGCCAAAAAGTGGCTGCTCGGATGACATTTTGAAGATGATTATTGTCGTAAAGAGTCATTTTTCATCCAATTCTTTTTGTGAAGAGTTCATTGAACATGTGAGTATTAAATGCTGATGAAACTCGCCTCATTGAGGTAATCATGTTATCTCTAAAGAAGAAAAAGTTTGTGACATGGATCTCAATGTAGTGTATTCTAGAAACGTCTCGCTCTAGCTCTAAATTTGAATCCAAGTCATTCAAATCATATTTTTTGATTATGAGTCCAACTAGTGAAATGAGGTTTATGAAGTCTAGTTTCCATTCCCGTTTGAAATCTTGAAAAACACTTAAAATTTGATAAGTTATTGCGATTCAAACTTCGGGCCTATAACCGGTTTTCTAATTTTAGCTGAACACGGAAGTTTCATTTGCACCACAACTCTGGTCCCTACAATTGGTGAAATTTTCAAAGCTTTTAGCATACTTTGAATTTGATATGAATTTTCTTCACTTTTTCTTCCAAAATCACAATAAATTGAATTTCTCCCAAACAAATTTGTGATTTTTGTGACATGAACAAATCATGTGATCTCATCTCTGAAAAATGAAATAATAAAATTCCCACTTATATTTGATGAAAAATCACAGCACACAGGAGAATGGAAATTGGGGTTGATTCAACGATCATAGGCTCCGCCTTGAAGGGTTAAATCAACTAATGTCCAAACGGCCAAGGCAAATTGACCTCCTCACTAGGAGTTACACAAGGGGACCACGAGGTGGTAGGGCCAAATTTGACCCTATTTTGTTTTTGGATGGGGAACTATTAATAGAAAGGGAGGATCCTACGAAGGTAAACAATGGCCGTCGGACCCAAATTTGTCCAAAAAAAGCCTCTGCACCCCCCAAAATAAGCGGGCCAGAAAGATGACCCCATGCAATTAAGACGGGCCCACCTCGGGTAACTCCCAGGCGAGGAGCCCTGGCCTGTACCGCACCAGGCTTCATATGAGTGCGGCTCTAGACGTCCATAATTGTGTCGATGTCGTCGAGTTTCACGATGGAATCATCAACCAGTGAAGAGATTGAAGCGATTGAGGACGGAGAAGTCGTGAGGACTAGACAATTTGCAAGTAGTCCTCTTCCAGACCCGCCTGGCGTGGTTGAAGACTTGAGGGAGGATTTCAAGGTGTTTGATCTGAACGGCGACGGCAAGATTTCGCCGGTGGAGTTACGAACCGTGCTGCACTCGCTCGGGGAGACGGTGAGCGACGCGGAGGTGGCGCACATGATCCGGGACGCGGACGCCAACGGCGACGGCGAGATAGACCTCGAGGAGTTCATCAGGTTGAACAGTACCCTGTATGCGGAGCCGTCGATGATCGAGCCTCAGTCGACGACGCTGCAGTCGGCGTTTGACGTGTTCGACTCGGACAAGGACGGGTTCATCTCCGCCGGGGAGCTGCACCGCGTGTTGGTGTGCCTCGGCGACCATCGCGTCTCGATGGACGACTGTCGGTACATGATCAGCTGCGTCGATGTCGATGGGAACCAGTTGGTCGATTTCAAGGAGTTCCAGACGCTCATGTCGGCTCATCCTGGTCGCCATCGGTGGTAGTTTAGGGTGCGAGAGAGAGTAGGAATCACCAGACTAAGGTCATTGAATTCAGTTGGACTACAGCAAAATCGAGGTTTCTTTGGGTTTTGTAACAAGTTTCGTGAAATTTAAAACTCGTTGATCATTGCACTCCAGTCCTTGGAATCTTTCTGCTGATGTGCATCGAAACAACGAAATTGATAGAAACTAGGAACTATGTTTTGTAGGTTTGCAAAACGTCAGGTTCATCTTTTTTTTTTTAGAAAGTTCTGGTAAAGATTTAAATTAATCGATAACGGTTAGGGTTTTTCCTAATCCTTGAATGCATCGAAACAACCAAGTCTTGCAGAACAAGTTTTCAATGAGACGTGGCCGGCAATCTAGACAGAGCTTGAACATGTCTACCAAGTTTACTTTCGAAAGGTGTAGATTGTCGTGCTAATTTAGAAATCTTGTGCACACTTTTTGCGTAAATTCTCAAAGGAGTTTGAGAATTCTCAAGTATATGTTAATTTGGGAGGTGAAGCCTGGAAACAAGGATAAATCAGTGAATGATCTAATCACCAGCTTTAGAGTCGAAGTCATGGCCGGTATATATGTTGGTGGACAGAGCTTGAACATGTCTGCCAAGATAAATTTTCTGTGGCGTTTTGGAAGATGAGATTGTGGTGCTGCACATTTTGTGGATGTCTGAGAGGTCCATACTGTACTTGTATAATTACGGAGGTGATAATAGAGATTCATAATTCTGCAGCTTGGGAACAACTACAATAAGACAACGCTTTTGGTGAAGAGTGATCATCCAACTTCACTGAAGCTTTGTCTGTTCTCTTAGCTGTCAGAAACGTTTGTTTCACTTCACCTCCGGCAGCTGCTTTAATTTTATTAACCTTTTAAGGGCTGGCTGGGTAAAATTCTACCAGCGTAGTAGACAATATTATGAAGAATCTATTACTTTTGTAGATTTGACCATTAGCCATAGTTAGCCTAGCCTTAAAGGGTTGAAGATGTAGATTGTGCAAACATTTCTCTTTTGTTGTTTCTCTAACTATCTGCCTAGCTTTTACAACGGAAATTTTGTTCTAGCTTACTTGGCCAGGAATTTCTTCAAATGTTAAATTTAAGCTCCAAAAGTCTTCATCAATATGTACAGTGGGCTCTCTTTACAAAAGCATCTGATACAACAGCATATTCATTATAACGGGCGGCATGGGTCCCAAACAAATATTTGTTGTCTACAACATCCACTTGGTATGACAACAACATTTATCAAACCAAATTGTCACCCCGTATGACATCCATTTAGAATAAAGCATATGAGAACTAGATGCATAGTAAGAACCATTTGTCGAACATCCCAATGTTACAACCTTCACCCATCATTTCCATTTTTACATCTACTCGATATATAGGCTCTATGATTAACAAGCACAACCAATAGGGTTGTTGTAAAGGGAGCTACCTGTAGATCAATTAAAGTTCATGTAATCATTTAATCCTTTAAGGATGAGAGAATCATGGGCGATGGGAGAATCTACAAGTGTTATAGATTACGCCTAACATCATCAAGGCCGCGGGTACATTTCACTATTAGAAAATGGTCGCTTGTCCTTGAAGGGTTAAATTCTATGTCAATACACCTTACAATCAGTACACAGAAGTGGTTAAGTAGAGAATTTAGTGAAGCGTTATATATAAAATGATTTATATTGGTGAAATGTAAAAAAAAAACATTCAAAAAAATACTAGAACATTTGTGTAAAGCGTAAATTTTTTTAATTTAAGTACAAAAACAACCCTATTCACCTTAACCCCTAAAAGACCAAGTGTACATGTGGGTACAATTCTTTCCGCTTTGACTCCAATCGACTTTTTAATCTGTACGGTCACAATTCAAAAAAAAATTACCACATCATCTCATGAAAGTTTGGAAGAAGATCCTGCAGTTGCATTCTCAAAAAAGTCCATCTTGGCAGTTTATAATCTATGGATCAAAGATTCCTCTAAAATGACTTGGCCCTTTAGGAATTAAAATAAAAGCAAGTGTCACCCCCTACTTTATGGTCTTTTGGCGGTAACCGGGACCACATGGAGATGGTGACATAGTTGAGTTGAGAAGGTGTGGCGGAACTATCGGTCAAATCTTTGGGAATTTGGGAGTACTATATAGGAACTTTAACTTGCATTGGGTAGGGCCCAAGAACATCAATTACCATTACTTAATTGCCATACATTTCATCGGTTCACCAAAACGGAGCATGCTCTCTTTCTTTCTAAACCTCATGCTGCCTTCCTCTTGTCTTTCCTCTTTTGGAAAGACTTCCAGGAAAACTCTAGTGTGGCATGGCTATCGATATGAAATGGGCAACCCCGGACATTGATATATTTTATGCACCTAGACAAATTTCTATTGGATCATTCAAAGTCTAAAGTGTAGGCGCCGTTGATGAGGATCCTCTGCTGTGGTTTCAGGTGAGAGGAAAGAGGAAAGAGTGGAGGGAGTTTCTGTAGTCCACGGCCAACTGCTTTGGGAGCTGTAATCTGACGTCGCGCGTGACGTTCGAGCCGTCGACAAAGATGGATTCAACAACCACCTACAAATTGCCCATCAGTTTCCGGGTTGTAAGACTTGGGCCCTACACAAAATTTATAAATTTACTTGGTCATAATTTGTGCACATTTGGCTTTCAAACTTCGCTTGCGATGAAAGATTTTTATGCACATACACTTTTCCCTCCCATAAGTTACAAGTTACACCTCCGATAAGTTATGATGTCGTTAATTTATAACCTCAACTTACTTTTAAGCCTCACTAACACTCCAGCATCCATGTCAACCTCCGGTCTTCTCTCCGGCCTCCTCTCCGACCTTCGTGTTAACCCCTAAAGTCGAAAGCCCTCAAAACTGCCAAAAACCCTCGAAACTGCCCTCTTTCAATGCAAGGTGAAAATTTTTAACTTTTGACAAATTTTCGAGTATTGAAACCGTAAGATCTAGTACCTAACTTGTACATGTACATGCATACCGAATCTTAGATTCAAATTCCTCACCATTTGTGAGATCGTAATGTTCAAAGTTGAAAAAAAGATTTTTTCCTTGTTGTAGAATGGAAAACTAATGTTTTGGGGTCCAAAAAGACCATTTTTGAAAGGAAATTTGACATGAGGCTCTTCAAATTCTTGTTCCTATGTGAGTAAGGAATATGTCCATATAATTTTTACCCTCATAGGACCTATAAAACCTAAAGAAATGCTTAATTTTTCACATGGAGGTATGCTGAAATACAAATACAAATGCCCATTTTCAACAATTAAAAATGCATGTAAATAATTATTGGATTGGAAATCCAAACGGTGGGATCATGCTTTACTACCTCTTTTACATGTACGAAAAAAAAAATCGAAAAAAAGTAAAATCTCAATTTTTGGTGAATTTTTGAAGTTACTGCGATCTAATTGATTTTGGGCAGATTTTGAGAATAAATGAGCATATACCGCAGTTTTGGGCAGATTTCAGCATGCCCTAACAGTGTTTTCAAGCTTTGACCGTGAATATCTCCTAAAGTATGAGGAATTTTGAAGCATGAATGGTGTCATTTTAAAGGTATGGGAAAACTCTACAACCTGCAAAAGTTGTAACTTCATACGATCTAAATTTAGAAACTGAGAGCCTGACCAGAGTCAGATCGACCACATTCTGGTCGATTTCGACTTTAGGGGTTAACCTCATTGCACCTCTGAAGTAGGATGACGGATGCCCCTCTACATGGATAGGTGGATGGACGTGCAATTGGGTTGAAGTTACGAAGCCCTCTACTAAACCCACTGCTAACTTCTAACCTCTACTAAATTCTTACCGCCTCCATCCTTGGCACCATACTTGGCTATAACTTATGGGAGGGATGTAGTTATTAATGTTGCTAAAAAAACAATTTTATTGGACACCACATTCCATTTTGAGGATGTGATATTGTGTCTGGTGGACACTTTCCGCACCACTTTGTCAAAAGAATTATTTTTCTTTGATGTAGTGATTTGGACACAATGGGTATCACCTATGTATTACATGGATATCACCTAAGTATTTGATTGATTGATATCACCTAGGCATTATAAAGGTATCACCTAAGCATTATAAAGGTAAGCACCTCTACAATACATGGATAATCATCATAACAAAATAATTATATTTTCAATCAAAAATTGGAAATTTTGTATTTTGAATTGATTACAAATGTGACCACTACATAGGGTAGTTTGTTCCATAATGTCAAATGTAGCCATTACTTGTTACGTGGTACATAGTGTCTACCTTGGAGGAGGGGAAGTAGTTCCATACTACTAACCCATGTCTAATAGACATAGACTTAGTGGTAGAATGAACAGACACTTTATTTACACCGGCTCCCTTTAGGCCCTTTAGGGACCGGAGTTCTTCTTCTTTAAGGTTGGATAACCTATCACCACCATCAACCCCAGAATTGAGAGTCTTATGTGGGCCAAACCCACAAGCCGCCCACCCCATTTCCGAAATTTTAGGAAAGTCAATTTATAATTGGTTCACAGCTCTCGGTTTTTAGTCTCTCGTGCTCACAATGATGGGTGCTTTGACAAGTGGTCATTAGCACAACTTACTATCGGAAGTAGAGAGTTTTGTATGTCGAGGAATGGGTCACGGCTTACTATTCACTTTTAAAATTTGTAGCAATTTCAATATGAAGAAA
Organism: Bryoerythrophyllum caledonicum; assembly: GCA_963971425.1. Classification (NCBI taxonomy): domain Eukaryota; kingdom Viridiplantae; phylum Streptophyta; class Bryopsida; order Pottiales; family Pottiaceae; genus Bryoerythrophyllum; species Bryoerythrophyllum caledonicum. Next base: position 24,200,724 of record OZ020517.1, on the reverse strand, counting down.
TAAATGGTCACGACAATTGCAATATTCATGAAATCCTATTTTGAATTCCCAAAAAAAATCTTACCACGTATACAAACGCTAAAAATAGTTCAAAAAGCTTATACAAACGCTATAAATAGGCCAACAAGCTTAAAGGTCATCCAACCTTAGATGTAGCCAAGCAGGGCAATCAATTGTTTTTTTTTTTTTTTTGGCACAAAATCAAAACGAATTTGAATTGCAAAGAAACCAATACAAAAACATGCACGCCAAGGCCGGCAGCGCAGGACCGACAAGAAAACCGAGAACCTAGTGAAACTCTCTAACCCACTCGACCCGACTCCCCACCCTCGTGCACAAAGCCTTGTTGCTACCCCACTTGGACTCAAAGTTAGACGCCGCTTTGGCCCTGTTCATCTCTGAGTTCGCCGATCGAATCCTATCCCAAGCAATTTTCCCGTAGTCAGTGAGGCCTTGTCAAATCACACTCTCAACCTTGTAAGGAGTCCAAAGGTGTTGATTAAACACCCAGTCATTCCGAGCAATCCACAGAGTCCAAATGGTGATGCCTCGAAGCAGCAACCAAAACCTACTGAGTTTCCCAAATTTACGCGAAGGGCGGGCTGCAAACAAGGCTTGCTGAAGAGTGGGAAGTCCCCATCTTTGTGTGGAGGAGTTGCTAAGATGCTGGAGGACTTTGATAACATAGAGCCATGAGGAGCGCGCCTGCGGACAGGCCCAGAATCTATGCACAATGCTCTGCACCTCCCCACGATCACAGACCTTGCAACTATCATCAGTATCGTGAGCAACCCGGCTCCTCCATTGGTTAACCGCAATGGCCTTGTACCAGAGTTGCCAAATGAGGCGCAAGGCAATCAATTGTTGGTTACGAAGGACATGGGTTGATTATATCCCATATGCAAGGCCTGCTTTGCAACTATGATGCCCTTCTCATGCAAGTATGGACATCTTTTACATAATATTGAACTAAGGGTCACAAAAGAGGAGTATTGTATTGGTAATGGAAGATGAATCTTGTCCTTTTTATCCAATGGTAGCCTCCCATCTCTATAATTACAAGTTGCAATACAAGTTGCATTGAAGTTATGTTTGGTAATTTGTGCAAGCAGCCCTTTTAGCCCCTATCGTTCCTTGACTATTTTACACCCAAAACACTTTGAAACTACTCATTTTAGTGTAAAGAATGGAAAAGGGAACTAAAAATACTTAGATTCTCCATCTAATCTTGATCTTGATCTATTACATACCCATTGGTTACAAATTTCACAAAGTTTGATTGCACAAATTGGAAGATTATAGTGTTTGAAGTGAAGAGATTTTTTTATTTTTTTTCTTCCTTCCTTGCATTAAGAGTATTGGCAAACTTTGACTTCATTTAAGTTTTAGAAGTTTAAGATGCCAGATAGGTGTATTATATATAAATAATCTATGCAAAAAGTTGGAGTTCAATCATTATTGATACAAATATAAATTCTTTTACAAATTTGAAGTTGCAAAAGAATGAAAATCCCATGGTCAAAAAGAAGGTCCATACTACACCTCATAGTATAAAAATTTAAAAAATCAGAAAAATCAAATTCTTTTAGTTTTATTTCAAAACAAAAGAAATATTTTGATACCCTACTAGGCAATGTGCGACAAATATTTGCATTGAAGGGGAATATTGCACCAAATATGAGATTTTTCAGGCGACCTCAAAAAAAATTATTGTTCATTTTATAGAAAATCTTAACGTTTATAAGAGGACGTAGAATTTTTTTGGAGCTGCCCACAATCCTTAAAATTGACTGCAGAGTAGCATAACTTTATTTTACAAGTCCAATGTGAAACAAATTATTTTTATGAAGCTACTACCTTGCACATCTTCTTTATAACATTCAAAAATTTGTGACAACATTGACATCACAGGAACATGCTCAAAATGGAAAAAATCCTTCAAAAGACAAAACGTCCTTTAGAGGTGAATTATGGGAATAACCTGTAATTGACAAAGGAACTATCTACAGAATTTTGCAGGTTCAGGATTGGAAAAAAGCTTTTAATCTATTCCACCATATCAGAGTCTGAAGGTTAATAAAATACATCTATCTGGAGGCAAGGAAAGCAACAAAATAGTTCATATGATACAATCATTGGTAACATGTAACAGAGAAGTATACGGTACCTTAGGTCACCTTTGGCACTTCCATACAAATAATTAATTAATTTTGGAAAATTTGGGGTTTGGCTTTCAAAAAGATAATTAAATAATTTTTAGCAAGAAATCAAATATTACTGTATTAAGCCTATTTTGATGGCCAAAAGGGTTGAATCCAAGACCTTGAAGCGCCATTCCAAATTTTTCATGGACGTTCTTCCAAAGGTTAAGGCTTTTTTATGCCCCATTCAGCCTTGGTATGACCACATAACTCCTAAATATGGGGGGTTTCACACATGGACCATGGTATCAAGGTACCAAAGGACCAAACTATGTGGAGGTGCTGAATTTTCAAGTTAGAAAAAAATAATAAAATATGCAATTTGTGGAGTTTGGGACCGTCCATGTGTGAAAGCCGAAGGTACCAAGTTGAGAGGTCGTGATCCCTACCATTTGGCAAATCCCAAGTCAATTTCTACTTCTTAAGGGTCTTGCTTCTATGAAATTTTCCTCTCTCACATTCTCTAGCGATGGAGCCTACAAGGGAACACATTTTTGGTGAAACAAAAATTAAGAAAATGGTCAAAATGCTCATTTCACAAAAAAAATTCTAGCACAAGCACCGGCACAAAAAATTTCAGGTAAAAAATTTAGGTGAAAATTTGAATTAAAAAATTAATGTAAAAATCTCAGGTAAAAGAAGTTGGATAATAAATTTGAGTAAAGAATTTGGGTAAAATAAGTTATTGTTTTGATCTAATGGTTGAGATCTTATCAAATCTATATACTTTAATGAAAAAAATGTTTGGCACCTCGGCAAGAGTTTGGTCCAAACGAGAATAGAAACCCAAACTTCACTCAAGGGATCAAACTTTTGGCGTCAAAACCTCCAAAAAGTGATGCCATGTAGGTATTTTAGACTCCCTTGGTACCTTGGTACCTTGGTCCATGTGTGAAACCCCAAGGTCGGGACCAAGGTTGATTTTGAGGCTCTACACCAATCAAATCGCAAGTAGCCCTACGTAGCGCTTGGTACCTAGAAAGTTGGTACCATGGTCCATGAGGAAAACCCCCCTATGACTAGAGTCTGATGCTCCGTTTACACTTTGCAACCATATTAATGTATGCACAAAACTAACTGACCATTGCATATCTCTTCACTTTTTCTCTAATGATAAAATATTAATGTCCATCCATTGTATACATTAATGTATTCATCACATATAAATGTATTTTATTTTTGAAAAAAACTTATAATGTCTACCTTCAAGTGGGGGAAGTAGTTCCATACTAGTAATCCTTTATCCTTTGGACATCGACTAGGTGGTGGAACAAACAATCATTATGTTCACGTTGCCCTTCACTAGTGACCAAAGTTCTTCTTTTACTTGTACATCTATTCATGATCTGTTTGTCCAACAAAGCTTATGTTTTTGAAAGATTTTATACTCTTTGTTACTTTAATACTTCTACTTTTATATACCTAGGCAAGTTGCTCATGGATATAAAACGGGAATACAAAGAAAATAACAAATATATAAAGTAAATAACAAATATGTAAAGAAAATGTCAAGTATATGACAAATATACATTTACAAATGTTAACTTAACTAGAGACTACTCTTGGCTCGTTGGAGACAACAGGGATCCATACAAAGCAAAAAACTACCGCCCAATGGTAGGTAGCCTATTTTGCTTACACAAAAATGAGTACTATACATATCAAGAATTGAGTTTGTTTCAAATCAAAATTTAAACCTATTTTAAGCTTAATGACTTATTATTTTTAATCATACTATATTTTACTTAAACCTAACTGATATATCATTTGTATATAAATTGTACTTAACTCTGATTTTTTTAATTTACCTTAATTAATTTGTATTTAAAATAAATGATTTTTATTTATAATAATATATTTTTTTGTTTATGATAAATGATTTTTTTATATTTATAACTAGCAATTGGCGCTTGATCTGCAATGCATTAGTCCAACCATTTTAATATAGTTTTTATATTACAAACATTAAAAAAAAAAACTAACATGATTCATTGCGCGATTGATTGCACAAATAGCTGCGTGGTTGACTGCGCAATTTACTGCGCGGTTGATTGTAGCAATTCTGTAGTTCAATGCAGGGTTGACTACATGGTTCATTGCATAGATTATGATTTTAGTAGTATGATAATATATTTTTATTTATAATAATATCATTTATACTAATTTTAATGAATTTTACTTATTTAAGTTATCTTTAATTAATCATTAATAAATAGACGTATTATTTACTGTTAAAGGACCAAGTGTCACGAAATGGCAATTTGAAAATTCGGTCAGGTTCCTACGGTGTCAATTTCCAACATTTTTCTTTGAAATTTTTACTATAGAAAGGCATTACCAAGACCTTAGAGGAAAAACATTTTTTTTCCAAAATTGGGCATCTGATGAAAAAGTTATAGGGTTTTGAATTTCAAATGGGGAGAGCGGGCAAGGTACCAAAAAAACTTCTCCTTTTCCACATAAAACCTAGATAACTTAATATTTTTCACTTTTTATTTTTCCCACAACAATATGTGGTGTAAACCTTTTTATTGACAATTCGGATTACCAATCTAAAACATAACAAGTTCACAAAAATTTAAAGTGTGAATTGGCAAATTTTGAACCTCCATTCCCTGCATAGATGTTTTGAATATGCTACACCCGTCCTCTACCTCCAAAAATTGGTGTCTAAGGAACTAACATCATGCTTAACAAGATGGTAATGGATTTAGACCTTGTGTAGTTCAAAAACTTGACACCTAGTGAAGTCAAAGTCTGCTGATTTAGTGAACGCAGGAAAGATAATGAACCATGTGCTTGTCTTCAAACACTATAATCTTTCAATCCGTGCGGTCAAAGTTTATGAATTTTTTTGAGTATGTTACTGAATAAGTCTTAATTGAGATCCTACGGTCAAAAATAGAAGTGAAAGTTTTTGTTTCCTTCTTTGTCCATTGCACTAGAATCCAACAATTTTGAAGTGTTTTTGGTGTAAAACTGTCACAGTACCTTAGGGGTTAAATCCTAAGTAGTTTTTTATTATTTAGAATAAATTGTTGGTTACTTGTAAGTAGATTTTTATTAACTTTAAATAAATTTTATTCACCTTAATTATTTAAATACACCCTCATTAATTTTACAGATGCTAATCATTATTTACTTATCATAGTTGTTTTTTTCTTATCTTGGTCACTTTTAATTAACACTTAAATTTTAATTAACATCTAATAAACTTCCAACAAATTTCTAATTAACGATCAATTAAATTCTAATTATTTATTGATTTATTTCTGAATAAATTTATTCTTGAGTATCTAACCTAACGTATACACTAGATCTAAACACTAAAATTCACCAACGGTAAGAAGAACAAAAATTGACTAAAAAGGTTAATACAAGGGTGTAATTTGGCATGTGAAAGATTAGTACAATAAGTTACACTAAGATAGGACCTCTAAACTATTGAATTTTTACAAACTAATCTCATAGAAGAGAGAAAGAGGAAGAGAGATTAGCTTAAGATTTCCAATATTACTATTTTAAGTAAATTTTGTCATTGTAGGATGGTTGGAATTTGAGCGTCGCTAGTGTGTACATTTAGCTTATTTTAGGTATCTTTGGAAAACGACTTTCATTAATGATTTTAAAATATCAAAATGCATTGGAAAATGTTGTCCGTCCGCCCCTATTCAAGTTTGTGATGCTCCAAAGGTACTTTTCAAGTCATATACATCATGTTCATATTGAAATTTAAACCATTTCCACCTCAAGTCTTCTAAGAATTTATTTCCAACATAATACTATTCTAAGGCATACATTACCTTTCTTTCACTACCTATAAAATATCCAAAACAATCCAAACTTCTTTTATGTCTTTTTTTAGGCTTTTGATCTCTTTCTTATATTTTTTATTCTAATAAAATATTTTCTTCCTCGAACACTATTTAACATCTATGCTTTTCTTCTACAATAACTTTGCTAGTGACTGAAACAAGTGGATATCCCCGCCTAAGTACTATCTTAGGTTCAACAACATTTATTCTACCTACATACATTCACAATTGTTTTCTCTTGTTTGAATTTATTTTTTCTTATAATTTCTTCTTTCAACTTCTTCTTCTAACCTCTTCTCTCTCCTGATTATTTTATTATTATTATTAAAAAATATATTAAAAAAATCTTTTGCTACTTCGTGGGAACATTTTTACAAGGATTGGTTTTGCTCTTGACAAAATCAAAATTACATTGCAAAACAAATGATTTGTGAAACAATGGCACATATGGCAGAGGAAGTGAAGCATGGGCAGCCGCTAAGGAAGCGAAGCATGGGCAATCGGACGATCATATTGAAATTGGACCTTGAAACCACTGCTTTTTCAGCATTTCTTAGTGACTTTCCAAACTTACAAAGTAACTTTGCCAAGATTACTTAAAGTTACAACGCCACCTCTAATATTGTCTCTTCCTTAAAATAAAGTATCCTCTAATTTTTGTTATTTCAGTCCTCTTGCTCTCTTTCTCATTCACTGCTCTGTCTCTTTGCCCTTTCTTATGGCCAGTAATTTTTTTACAATATTCTCCTTTATGACTTTGTTACCTTCACACTTTTCCATTGTTTTTTTTGTACGTCTTCCTACATAACATCTTTGTCATGCTCATCACCTCCCCTTCCTTCAAATCACACTGTTGTAGGTGTCAATGTTGAAAAACTCGCACTCTCGCTGCAACTTCTGGCGGATTGTACACTCGAGGAACGTACTCTGATATTGAAGAGGAAAGAGGGAAGGAACCAAAACCGAAGATGAGCTATGAGCAAATCTTCAAGCAGTTAAACGGTGGATCTCCCATTGGCAAGGCATATCTGAAGCAATACCACAATACGCCTTAAGTTTGCAAGACCAACCTAGAACAGTTTCTTGAACTGCAGAAGCAAGTTTGACAACTCTTCACAAACCCCCGCAATGTAAGTGTCTATCCTTATTCCTTTTGTAACTAGGGTTTCTACCCGTTGTCCCCACGGGAAGAGCGGAGGGTGGTGTGTTAAATTTACGGTTGTATGTTTTGTATTTTGAAACCTATAAGCTCAAATCGAATCTAAATGGAAAAGTACTTTATTTTTGGAGTGCATGTAATCGTTACCCTAGTTTAAATCCTAGTATTTTAGGGTTTTTAGGGGATTTTAGGGTTTTAGGGTTTTTAGGGTTTAGGGGATTTTAGGATTTTTAGGGGGTTTTAGGGTTTAGGGGATTTTAGGATTTTTGGGGGTTTTAGGGTTTAGGGGATTTTAGGGTTTTTAGGGTTAGGATTAGGGAGCGGCGGATAGACATATTGTCGCCTATTATATAGGTAGATTACAAATATATTAAAGATGCAATAAAATCACGTATGATATTTATTCAAGACAATACGGATACTATACAAAGATATATTCTATACCATTTAATAAATATTTAACCAAAAAAACAATAACATTTTAAAATATTATATTCAATTATAGGTAACTTGAGAACTATAATTTTGTAAGGATTTAATTAAATTCAATGATACTAACATAATGTAAAAAACTTAAATACACAAAATATATGTGCTTTAAATGAACTTTTTGTTGCATATGACAATTCTAATGACCTTACCACATAGATGATCCATACAAGGTGTTGTGAATTTAATCAAATTACATCTTGTTTTGGATATCATTTATTGTCAACAACTTTGACAACTGATCTATACACACTATCTAATCCATAAGAATTATTGCCATTGCAACACTACCTACATGCTGTCATTTAAAATTCAAAAAATCAAATTTTAGTAAATTTTTTAATTGAAAACTTATTATGAAATTTAATAATATTAATTGCACATCAAACTATAAAAAACTATATTAAATGCTTAAATGAATAAATTCACCAAAGCCTATAGTTTTGGTACCTTCCTCGCAAGTCTTTTGTTTATATATATATAAATTTGAAAATGACTATTATCCAATTTCTTAATGTGTTACGCGGCAGTTTGCTTCGCTCTACTTATTGTGTTTATTTTTTTATTAAGGTTTAGAATTTTATGTTCATGTATAAAAATACTTCAACGTTGCAAGTTTGAATAATGTCAATTCTTAGTCACTGGTTAAAATCAAATACTCCTAGTCAACTATTGAAGCACATGGTATTTACATATGCACATATAAAAAGAATTGCTAGGAAAAAACTTTCACTGGACTATACAATTTTGTAAACAATTAGATGATGCCTTCTTAAGGAACGCTATATCTTAGAATCTAAACCTCAAAATCTCTTTTCCAAGATCTAAAACTTTTTCACTTGCTTGAAAATATTATCATTTGGATTATAGTTCAAATTGAGAAGCAGTTATACTTACAATTAGAATTTCTAAAATTGACAAGTTTCATTTTTTGTTTGATTATACATAAGATTTCATCTTGCAGATTCACAAGCCTAATTTTGTATCATTACCCTAAATTTTGATTTCTTTAAAAACTTCTTATTGATTCTCTTAAAACAGGTTGTTATTTCCGTAATGTAATTTTCTAAATTGATTTTTGTATTTGAAATTATATGTTGAGATCTTAAATTATTTTATAATAATTTATAGTCTTTAAGGGTGTCAAAGGGTTTTTGACTTTTTTTTTGAAGTTGATATATTGTACCCTCCCTAAATCCAACCATGCCAATTTCAAATATGAGGTTTTAAAACTTGTATAGAGAGAGAGAGAGAGAGAGCGTTACTTTTCAAGACTAGACACCCCAAAATAAGGCAAATTCTATACTTGACAAGACATATTGAATCAAACTCAGATATGACACAATAATGTAAAAGCAAGCAAACATGGCCCAGGCTTTCAGAGAAGGCACTATAGTGCCATAAAAACTAAAAAGGTGCTACGGAAAATGAGTTGTACAAGTTGTATCGAAAGAAATACAACGAGAAAGTAACACAACAAAGTCATGAAGCAGATCAATACGAGATACTAAGTAAAGCAGTTTTAGTTTGTATGGTATTGAGGTCATCGTAAAACTATCATCTGTAAAGCAAAAATGAGTGAGTCCAGTCTAGCCATGCAAAAGAATATTTTGTATGGTGGACATAAAAAAAGTGGAGTGACATGAATATTGTAAATACTCTAAGTCTGAGGTCGCCACGCCTCACCTGCACCCATGGAATCAAACAAACAAGTAGTCAGTTTAAAACCGTTTGCGAGGTGTCTTCAGCATGGCAACATCTTGTTATTGAAAACACAGAATTAGAGTTTAAACAATCCAACGCCAAGAAACACAATCAAGAGCCTACAGAGCTCTCAAATATCACAAATACTCATGAACCTTTTCAGTCGAGTTTGGAGCCTCGCTGGTACTCATGTTGTCGAGAACAACACTATACTGTAGTAAAAAAGAAGCGACGACTCCTCGTCTGCCGGTGTTGTCGTTTGCAAGTTACATGCAGAACATCATTGGAGCGCGCAGACGTTGGAATTACAGCTGGTGTTGTAGACGTCGTAGCATGCAGGAATTAGTAACGAAAAAAAGCGAGACGAACATCAGTATGTCGTGTATTAAGCCAGACAAACTTAGTATGTGATGTGTCGTACAGAAGCAAAATACCGAACTTGTGAGCATGGCTTTTTGTTCGGCATGCAGCTGGGCCAGAAAAAGTAGCGTATTTTTTTGTAAAAAACGAGAAAGGAAAAGGGCAATTAACGAATGTCACTCCAATACCACTTTCGTGTATGACAGAAGCTTATAATGGGAGCAGTAAGAACAGACACCGAAAACTGCGATAGTTGGTAAGTATTGGCTTTCGAAAGCGAGCGAACTGCTACGAAATTAAACTTCACCGTCCACACACTGTAACATAGTTTTGACAGGCAGAGAACTATGTCATTGAAAGACTAAGTAGATGGAGTGAAAGACCTCATGCCGGTGACTTATATAACAACAACATGCAGATCAGGTTACAAGATATGAGAAAATATCTTCATCAGTGTCACCAACACCCACACAAATCAGATCTCAAGATATGATAAATATTGTAATAAAAGTCACTAACATCCTTACAAATCAGATCTCAAGATATGAGACATATTGACGTCGATGTAGCTATTAAACTTTTAAGATGGGTGGCGGTTACAAATAAAGTTATTTGACGTTTAGGTCGTTGAACTGCCATAGTGGTAGACTGAAAAAATCACCATATCACCTGACTTTTGATATGGAGTATGTACGCATATAAACGAACCATCATATTATTTGGTATATACCCATATAAATTATATGTACTCATTCAAGCAGAGTATGTACAGGCTCTGCAAGGATTGTAGAGGGACAAAAACTTCCAATAATTAAGAAGAAGCCGTTAGTCGGTATATATAGCTGAAAACTAGTTGTGTATCTAGGAGACGACTGAAGGTAGGTTCAGCTAAACACATACACAAGTAGGAGTGTAGCAGTATCATATAATTGCATATAATAGTATACAATAAAGTGAGAGAGAAAGAGAGAGCAACTTTTTCGTGTGTCACCCCATTACTGGGCACGTTCTATACATATCTAAGCTATGTGTGATTCATCATGCCTGATCAGAATGAGCTGCAAGCAAGCATGAACTGAGAGGTCACAAGACGAATCATGCAATTTCGAAAGCGCAAACACTTTCTCTACATAGTTCTCAAAAATTGTCATTAGCTCCAAGTCAACTAGAAATTTTTTTTTCACCAGGAACATACTGTGTTTGCAGTAATGCTATTTCAATGAACATCTAAAGAAAAACAAAGTTGTTGTGAAAGCAATGAGTGATTTTAGAGTAGTAACCATACTAATAGTTATGTAAACTACAGCAAGTAGGCACTAGTAAGCAAAAATACAAAGTTGAGGTGAATTAGGTTTTTAATTAAACACATATCTGAAGTTGCCACGCCTCACCTGCGTCCATAACAACCAACAAACAAGAAGTTTGTTAGAAGTTGTACGCAAGGTGTCTACAGCATGGCAACTGTTTGTTATGGTTGTCGCAGATATCAGTTAATTGTTACACAACTTCACATTTTATCTAGAAGTAGATTAAAACGTTCACCATAAACCAAATTAGTATACTTTAATAGCAGCATGTTTCTATTCAAATCTCCTTTTTGTCCAAAAAACCTGTTGTGTTGGGTTGGTGTCATCAACCTCGGTGATGGTCAGAGCCATCACGTCGATATGAAAACTAGTCACGGCAGTTCTTCAAATCACTGTATAGTCATTCTTTGCGTAAAAACAACGTAAGTCAGTCCATAAATGACGACACTTGACATAAGCAAGGATTTACACAACAGAAAAAGTCATCTGATGTTCTGTAAAATCTTAGGAGCAGAGGTGCTTATACAAGCAACGATCCTTTTGACTTGTATCAACACAACATTATGAGTGAGACCAGTGCTCCTTCGTATATTTAACTTAGTCATCTCTACATGAGTGAGTCCTTAAATTTTCATGTGGAATTTAAAAAAAAAACACACACACGGTGACTAGTGCTTAATCGTGACTTCGACTCAGCTTTGACTCAGAGGTTTCGATGTACCAACCTATGTATCAGTAGCAAGACCTTCATACTATTATGAGCAAAACAACGTTTCAGATGCTCTTGAGTGGATAGATACATAGAAGGAGCATGACCTTTACACTATCTTCACTCGTGAGTAACTGGACTTGTCCAGAAAGTTCAAACGACGTTGATGACTGCATATATCGTTTATGAGTACCTACTGCGTTTATGAACACATACAACGTTTGAGAATATACACAAACGTTCATGAATGAAAAGATACATTAGATGAGCACGACCTTTTTACTATTGTGAGTAAGTGGACTTGCCCAGGATTTTACATGACGTTCATGAGTACCTACAGCGTTTATGAGTGTAGATAGACGATGTTGAATGAACACATACATAGCATGAGCAAAAACTTTACATTGTCGTGAGTAAATAGACTTGCCCAGTAGTTCAAACGACGTTTAAGAATACATACAGACGTTCATGAGCGAACTAAGAGTTCGACTTCTAGTGAAGTTGACGTCCTAGAACATTTCTCTCATCTTTCTCATACAACAAGGATCATGCTTCCACGTCAACATGGGAGTTTGTGTGTATGGTCTGTATTCATTAAGGCTAGCTTCGGTTTTTGAAGTTTAGATTTTTTAAACAGAAAAATCATTGCCTTTGGGCGTCCTTTAACGGTCCTTTACATGGAAAGATTCAGTCATGTGTAGTTGTAGTATAAGTACAGTGGGTGAACTATCATGAATCATAATGATCCATATTTTTTTTGTAGATTTGGCGGTATTAGTGTAGTTGGGTGAGCTAGAACTTCTCTTGATGGAGAAGTTATTTGTTTTTTCCATTTTGCACTCCAAGTACATTGATATTTGCATGTGAAAAAAAACAAATCTCCCGCTTTTGCATTCTTTGTAATAGCTGTCGGTTCGTGGCTTATCCCTGGCATGTATCCGGTCATGGTAGCATGTACCCGGCCGTGTATTCTTTTGTACGTGGGAATGTCGGTAGTAATTACATTGTAATAATATCGTAAGATAATAAATGTAATTAACTCAACTAGGATACTAGAGGTTTGGAGATTGCTTTATATTAATATCACATGATATTAAGTATTGGAAATCTCACTTGGACAAGATGAGAGAGAGAGAGAGAGAGATATCAAGATACATATATAGATATATAGATATATTTTAGAAAATACAATCTCTTTGACCAAATATTGACTTCTAAACAGACTTATTTATAAGGTTTATTTTGGTGATTTCACTTTGACTATGGTATAAAGTTTAAGAGTTTTAGGATTTAGAGTTACATGGATATCTTATAGACTTATAACATATGTGATTTTAAATTTTGATTAATCACACTCCTTCATTTATGAATGCTACAATTTCAATGGTATTGTCTAAAAACCAATAGCTAGAGCATATGCAAATGGGCTACATTTGCGTATACATCAATATATCATTACAAAAATTGAGCTACACCAATGTATATCATTAGTTAAGAGTCCACATTATATTTACAAAACAATAATATTATTAGCTTTCATCCTTGGCTTTGAAACTTGGAGTTTATATGTATTTTACTCCATGTACAAAAAATAAATAAATTTGTATGACTTCGATTCTCATATTTTGGGTGTTTAGTGGGTTTTTATATATATAAGCTATGATTTGATTTCCATTTTCAAGTTCAACTTTCATTACTTGTTGATGGTGGTGTTTACTTTAGTACTTATAACTACCAACTTTCAAGAATTATCCAAAATCCAAAACAATATTGCATATAATACCTAATGTTTTCTATTCAAAAGGGAAGTACTATGATTTTAATCTATATTCTATAATGGAAGTTATTTTTAACGCTTCCATGACCATAATTGTGTTTTCTACAATACACAAATTTTTAAGTTGTTTACTTACGGCTTTTATACCTCATGAAATTACTCTTGCTCACTCTTTTGCAGTCTTGTTTATGGAACATGCTCAACCCCGTCCACCTTATCAACCGCAATAAGTTTCAACCATTGCTACAGAAGACACTAATTACGTGAATGATTCAAGATGAGTCACTGCATGGGCTTTTAGGCCTTTACATCAACATTATTCAAGCATATTCAAGGCAACTTTGAAGACATAAAATTGAAAATGTTATACAAACCACGCGTTGGTGGAAATTGCTCAATGAATTTTGCAATGAAGCTGAAGTAGATGCAACAAGCAATTTTTCCATGACATGTAAAAGAAGTTGTTTTGAGAAGCAAAAACAGCTACGGACTTAGGTTGCTTTAGGATATAATAACGAACAATCGAAATAAATACTATGGATCTACCCTAAGCTCTTTTTTGCATTTGAACAATTCAAAAAGACCACTGTCAAGATTTCCTTGAAGTTCTTTATGGAACTGGCTCTTTTAATATTGTTGGATCTAAATTTTCTTTCTACTATTGAATGTATAAATCTAAAAGACAATAGTTTGTTTACCAAGAAACTAATCTATTCTTAGATCCAACAATTTATGGACGTAAATAGAATGTAAAAATGGAAGACGTAGTACTTAGACGTGGAGTTGCATATAGTTTCTACGTTGTCCTATATTCCATGCTTGCTATCAAAAAATTAGACCAAATAAACATAGTCATACAAAAATCCATTTGTAGCCTCTCGAAATGTATGTCAAATGCTATAATCCAACTTCTAAAAAACTTTTTCGGATTATAAGCTTTCTTCCTTAAAAATGCTTACCTTTGATGTATTGGAGAACAACTCTAAAATGCACTCAATGACAAAAGTAGACTTGGTAAGATTTACAAAGGCCTCATTCATTCTATTTTTGCCAAATACAGCGGTGCTAATAACATTCATAGACTAAACAAAACCGACTACATTAGATCACCAATCACTCAAACACTTTTCTTACTAAAAAATAAAGCAAAAGCCAACCTAAAAAGCACATTTACGGACTTCCTCTTAGAACCATCACTGTTGGAACATATATGGCTACAAGAATCCCAAAATGACACAAGAATTAATCATAGCCTCTTCCATAAACTATTACAAAAGCTCCTTTCGGTAAATATCATGGACTTAAAACAAATTACATTACCAATTGGAACACACATAATGAACCATGATGACTTCAAAACATTTTATGCTACACAATCTAAATTAATAAAAAAACGCTCTTAATATTTCCCAACAATTAATTTGCTATCCTCCATGCTCTAATACATGCGCATCACCATGCTCTACACACCCAAACCCCTACACACTTAGAGATGCACATGTCACCACCAACAATAACATTCATCCTAGGAACAACCCCCACCAATTTCCCCCCCCCATCCACTGCAACCACCCCTTCTCCCCGCCAACCATACGTCCTTAAAAACTTGTCCACATATCCCATAAATCTCATCATTGATCATAAACATAGAAAACACATTGAGTCAAACAATATTAAAAAAAGTGATACCAAATATTAATGCCAATGGCAACACAACAATAATACCTCCAACAAATAACTACCCAAAAGAAACCTCTTCCCATCGCATGACCAAAACACCTCCACCCATAACTCCGCACAATCAACACAATATTATCAAAGTACCCAAAGTAAATTCTTCTTAGAAATCATTCAAACACACTACTCCCAAGAACAATCCCGTTATTCAAAATCCGTTACTCCACCGATAATCATTCCTCTCCTTAACATCCACACAATCGAATGCAATCCCGAAAAATATATTCTCACATCAAACAACACAATTAAAATTAACAAAGATCATGCGCATATAAAAAAAACAATAGGAGACATCTAATCACTATTCCCATCACTAGACTCTGATGGCTATGGAACAAATACCATAACAAATTACACACTCCCACAAACATAGAGCCAATTTCCCAACCTTTTGAAACTAAAATATTTTTGTTGTACCAAATATAAATATTGCATCTCAAGAAATGACTCCTTCAAACTCGCACAATACACATTACCCATGCCCATTATAGACTCTCTAATCTCACCCTTCAACATCTAGCACTTGTACTTCTCATCCCCCGTCACATGTTCTATCCAACTCACCAAAGTTCACTCCCCCTTTGAAAGAGACAAAATCTTCGGATCACTTGGAAACGCCTTTGAGCATAAATGGATTGAAAGTGGTATTGCGCACCGCCACAATATAGAAGCAATACATTGGGCAAGACTTGCGGCCAAAAATGATCCAAAATACACTTCCACCCTTATCATCACACTAGACAATAACTCGTACAAAAATTTATACCACATTTAGGCCCATTTCCGGATTCTCACATCATCGCATTATTTGAAGCAAACTTAGTGCCATGAAGAACCCACATTACCACCAGAACTAAAAAATTAACCAAGACTCAAGCCATCCACCATACAAATACTATGCATACACCACCAAAATAATCATATATGGCACCACTTAACAACTTGCCACACTCACCTCTATAACAAGTAATCTCAACATACACCAACTACATACAAAAATAGCCCCACCTACACCTCCCCTAATCCCGATAAATCACAACAAAAAATTGCCATAACTCAAATATGTAAACACAACACAAAATTACCTTACCTCACCGCCTCCCCTCCCCACATATTCAAACCACATTTCATTAAAATTTGACCCCACATATAGCTACTACACATATGACTCCTTCAAAGAACCAACAGAAGCAAGCTCGGGACAATGGCATAAAGAAAAAGCTGGGTATGGCATATACAATTCCACCAAAGAAATAAAAATATCCAAAGACTACACGGACTACAAAATATCTTTAGAACAAAAATGATGGCTCTAAATAAAACCCTCCAAATTATCACTACACAATACGCTAATGAACCCGCACACATCTTTACAGATTGTATAAATGCCTTTTATTTATTAAACACACAAATAACACACCCTACCCTCCACAGTAGCTACCCTGACCAAGCCATGTTAACATCTATGGTTCAAATGCTACAAAATTGTACACAAATTATTAGAACCTCCATACAGTTAGAGCACATGTTAATATAGAGGGAAACAAACAAGCAAATAAATTAGCTAAAGAAGGACTAAATAAATTCCATAGAAATGCCAAATACCTGCATGAACATGCCCATGCTACCCCATACTACTTTCAAAGAGATAATTGGCCTTCTATAGAAGACTCCTCGGACAAAGGCCCCATTATATTTTTAGACAAATACCTAAAAAAACAAGATCTAACTAACAACTTAGATCTAATCTCGGAAAATTTTCCTAATATAGACAAATGGACCAAAAACAATAATATTGATAACAAACTCTCTACAAGATTTTGGAAAATCCCACAAGTACAGACTCACAAAAAACATGCCTTATCAAATTCCGTACGGGACAGTATATGGAAAATGCCCGCAAACAATTTTTTTTTGGGAATAGAGCAATTTCCATCCATAACATGCCCAATATACACCTCCACGAACCCGGACACATGGCTACACTTACTCCTCAAATGCCAAAACCATCACATACACTCCCTAATTGTCAAAAGGCACAATAAAGTAGTATGAGAAATCCGAAAACTAATTATATCCTCAAATAAATCACGATGCTTTATACTGATGAACGCCGAAACCTTCAACAACAATCCACAAGAAAACACGGTCCCCCCTGGCTACTTCCATGCACATGTGGAATCCAAAGATGTCATTGTAATGCTAGATTTAAACCAAACATACTATACGTTAAAGAACTATCATATAAAGATCCCCCTCCAGTCCACATAAACACAAAACTTACTATCTAATTTATTAAAATCAAATATTGTGATGATAGATTCTCTCAAGAAGCAATTGAAAACAAAATTAATAAATACCAACCACTTATTAAGGACATTGTAGCTCTTGGATGGAAAGTTGACCCCTTTATTGTCATTGCCACTAGAGCTAGAGCTACTACCTTTATCTCTTCTATTATTCTTGAAAAAGCATTCAATATTCCCATTAATCCAATTAAAAAGACATTTACAAAAATTAACACCATTGCTATCCAACATGCAATGTCCATACTCCCACATAAACAAAAATTTGAAAACAACCAACCTTTTTCCAAATTAAATG
The DNA here is from genome assembly GCA_963971425.1 of Bryoerythrophyllum caledonicum. Lineage (NCBI taxonomy): Eukaryota > Viridiplantae > Streptophyta > Bryopsida > Pottiales > Pottiaceae > Bryoerythrophyllum > Bryoerythrophyllum caledonicum. Next base: position 24,182,862 of record OZ020517.1, on the reverse strand, counting down.
ATTCCCCCTAAAAAGTTCCCTCAAAAAAAAAAACACACACTTAAACTATACATTTCATCTCTTTGAATTGAGTCATGTGGCTTTGATTGGTCCTTGGTCCTTGGTTAGTAGTTACTGGTTACATAGTGTCTACCCTCCAGAAGGGGGAGTAGTTCCATACTACTAAACCGTTATCTGGTAGACATTGGTTTAGTGGTGGAACAAACAAACACTCTATCCCCCCTAGGACCGGATTTCTTCTTCTTTGGATGTACAAAACGTCGTATAATTATCTCAATGAGACATGATGACTTGTAATTCCAAAAAAGAAGTACAAATTAAAATGCTTACTGTACACCATTTAAATCTTGTTGTTGCATCAATGAATCCTACAAACACGCTTATGCCACCCCACGCTACTTTCAAAGATATAAATGGCCCTCTAAGCACAAAACCCCCAACAAAGGCCCCATATTAAGATTCTTGGATAAATACCTCAAAAAACACAACAATTTTTTTTTGGAAACATTCACCAAAAAAATTCTCAATATTGATAAATGGACCGGTAATACAAACATTGACAACCATCTCTCTACCAACTTTTGGAAAAATCCCATAAATCACGGACTCACAAAAAACGTGCCTCATCAAATTCCGCACCAGACAATATATGGGAAATGCCCGTAAACAACTCTTCTTTGGCATAGAAAGATTTCCTTTCATAACATGTTCAATATACAACACTACAGACCCGGATACATGGTTGCACATCTTATAAAAATGCCATAACCCTCATATATACGCCCTAATTGTCAAACACCACAACAAAGCAATGTGGGCAATCCGTAAATGAATTGTGTTATCAAACAAATCCGGTTGCTTCATCCTCACGAGTGCCGGAACCTTTAACGACAACCCACAAGAAAATACCGTTCCTCCATGGTTATTACCATGCACATGCGGCACTCAAAGATGTCATTGTAATGCAAGATTTAAACCCAACCTATTATGTGTTAAAGGGTTACCATACAAAGACCCCCCACCAACCCACATAGACCCAAATCTCACTATTCAATTTATTAAATTCAAATATTGTAATGATAGATTCTCACCGGAAGCTATTGCAAACAAAATAAAATAAATACCAACCACTCCTCAATGAAATTCAAGCACTTGCAATGGATGGCAAGTAGACCCCCTCATCGTCATCACCGCCTTTATCCCTTCAATGACAACCCTTGCATAAATATTCAATATTTCCATGACCTCAATTAAGACCACCTTCATAAATATTAACACTATTGCAATCAAACATCCTATGTCCATACTCCTACACAAAAGAAAACTCAAAAACAACCAACCCATCCCGGACACACTAGACCCCCCATGAAAGCTTATTAAACACTTCATTGCATTAGCTTCCTTGGCGTCTTAGGTTCTTTGTTCTTGGTTACTCGATACGTGGTACATAGTGTCTATCCTCGTGAGGGGGAAGTAGCTCCATACTGCTAACCAATGTCCGATGGACATGGACTAAGTGGTGGCACGAACAAACACTTTCTTCACGCCGGCCCCCTCCGAGAACCTGAGTTCTACTTCTTCTTGTAAAATTTATGCAATGTGTAGTAGAAAAATATGCCACTATCTTAAGTCAAAGTACGCCGACCTTATCCGTGCAGGGAAGAAAAAAACCATACTACACCATTCAAATGAATTCATTTTACAATCAATGAGGTCAAAGTTTACAAAATGATTTGCAAATCTTCTTGTAGTAGTGAACTTAAAGATCCTCGAGATGAAAATAGTAAAACATTCTTCCATTTAATCTTGCAACGTCTCATCATAGAGTGGCAAATTTGGAGGTGATTTTGGTGAAACATACTCTCGGTCATTCACGGGTTACCTTTCTTTTTAGAGAAAAATTACTGAAAGAAAAAATCGTTTTTCGAAGGGATGCATTCTAAAACACCGTCACTAAACCTGAGAACCACCACTATCTACCCAGAATGGACATTGGAAACCCCGAAAACTACACCGAACATAGATAATGTCGGCTCTATATACGATGACGGCTTTGGGCACCCATCTCTTAGGGTTTAGCAAGGGTTTTGCAACCTGTGCAAGTTTTTTGCAGTGAGGTGATGAAGCGATGGCGGATGCTCGCCTTCGTCCCATGGCCTCGACGTAGATCGCTTTGCCTGCAACCTCCACTGCACTGCGCGGCATTCCCTTCCGATGGCCGCCGCAGCACGCCTGCTCTCCCGCAGAGCCTCCAGGATCTTCTTCTCCTCGCCCGATGAAGCGCTTCGACGCCTCTGCACTTTCTCTCTTCCAAGCGCGGGCTTGGAGCGTAGGAACGAGGATGTGAGCCTCCGGAGCTTGTTGAGCCGCGTTTACAGTACCGGTGCGGTGGAGAGCGGTGATGTCGCGCAGGCGATAAAGCCGCCGCCGAGGCCTTTCAAGCTTAACAACGAGCAGCGGGAATTGGCGGAGGAAATTGGATATAAGGTTGTTGATCGCTACACGCAGGAGGATTTCGGGCAGAATAAGCGGCCGAAAGCCTTCGCCGTTGTTCAGGTATGCAAGTTGGAGAGTCTGGAATTTTGTTTAGTTGTAGGTTTGTAATCGAGTATGCACATTTTCAGGTTATTTGAGCAGTGGTGACCGAATTAGTTTTGAATCGGTGCTCCGGTTATAGTTTTCAAAGAATTGTAGACGTTTTCGAATTTCTTTTGTTGATGGAACTTCACAGATTCCACAGCCGCGCACGTTTCAAAATTGATTAGGTCATTACTGGAGGGATTCTAATTTCAAGCGGCGAAGGTCGTTTCTGATCGCTTTGCGCCAGTTGCAGTGAGTCAGTGTGGCTTGGATGCTGACGTTTGACGCGACTCTTTGCGCTCCGCAGATCGGTTCTCACCAATTCAAGGTGTCTCCAAACGATCTTATTTACACTGAGAAGCTGAAGTATTGTGACATCAATGACAAGGTATTTACTTATGCAGATCGGTATGTTGGTTATCGTGCTTGTGTGCCGTGGAATGTTTATTTTTTTTAATGATAGTAACGTTGGATTAGCTTTTATTGTGGGTTTCTGCAGCTGATGCTCAGTAAAGTTCTTATGCTTGGATCGAAAGATCAGACGATTATTGGTCGACCTATCGTACCTAAAGCGGCAGTCTTCGCTGTTGTGGAAGAACATGTAAGAAAGAGCAACTGCTTTTATGCATTTTGAATTCCCCCTTTTTCACCTTAGAAATTCTTGTCTCTGAGAACTTTCGATTCATGACAAGTGGAACTTACACATAGTGTTGTTTCAGGCATTGGATGAAAAGGTGATCATATTCAAGAAAAAGAGGCGAAAGAACTATCGACGGACCACTGGTCATCGTCAAGTAAGAAGTGGACCGACGGTTTCTTGTTTGTTAGACTTCTCTGCTTACAACTAGGCTTTGCAGCTTTGCTGCGCATGGTGCTTTTGACTGTTCTCGGCTGAAAGTGGTAAAGTGAGTTGTGGTTGTTTTTCTTATGGTGTTCGTCGTGCATTCAGGAACTGACCCGGCTTAGAATCTTAGAAGTCAAAGGCATCAATGTGGAGACGGCTCCAACACCATCACGGAAAGTAAAAGCTCCCTCTTCGTCAAAGGTGCAGGAAACGTCTAGGGCAGATGGTAATACTGAAACTGCTATGCCTGTTTTGGCTTAAGAGTCTTGTGTAGATTCATTGAATCGCTCATTGAGAAAGATAATGCGAGAATCATATTTTGGTTAATAAAATGCGACCATTTCTAAGAATCCCTTACCTTGAATAGCATCATATTCGCTCCCAGCGTTGCGACTCATAGATTGTTGGAACACTCCAACACTGTCATAGGAGTGGTGACTTTAGCCCAGTATGCCTTTTCCACTGAGTTGTTGAGTCCTGGCTCTCATATCACATGTGACCTGCCTTTCACCACAGCTGTCACCTTATGATCTGTAATCACAGCGATTGCACCTCACCCGTGCTCGCACTTAGAGCATGACAAGTTTCAACATGGGTAACTACGTCTGACCAACTCATGATAAAGCTCTGAAGGTACTCCAAGGTAGAACCGAGTTGGTGCTCCTTGGCAATGTTAGTTGTACTATGTTGTACGTGTGACCTCCACGTCCAGACACAATTCACGGCGCACACATCCACAAAACATGCAGAAAAAGTGTTTCTGACAAGCCACTAGTAAAGGTTTCGGTTTTTATATAAACCGGGGGTTTAATTAACCTGCGCAGAGGCACTACACTAACCTATTATTGCTACTGCGCTTACAATATCCTAGAATCTAACCAAGATATGGAACTGAATTCAGTTCGACCTGCCTATACATACCACAAAACTCTCAGGCGATGGGCTTCGCAATCACGTTGTAGTGAGTGGCAATGCGGAGGCTGAACTGGCCTCCAGTCTCAGCCATGTCAATCGCCTTGACACCGGGAGGCGGCAGGAGCTCAAAGGACTGGATGAGACGCCCCAACACAATGGAGAGCAGGGGCATGGCGATGATGATGCCAGGGCAGGCGCGTCGCCCTACGCCGAAGGGGAGGAAGCGGAAGTCGTTTCCGGACGCCTCGATCTTGCCGTCCAGGAACCGCTCCGGCATGAACTTTTCAGGCTGCTCCCACAGCGCGGGGTTGTTTCCGATCCACCACGCGTTCACCAGGATCTTGCTCTCGGCCGGGATGTCGTACCCCGCGAGCTTGGCTTGGTTGATGTTCATGTGCGGCACCAGGAGCGGAATCGCCATGTGCAGGCGCATCACCTCCTTCACGAACGCGGACAGGTAGGGCAGCTTATTGTTGTAGGTGTCCGGCTCCGTCACCAGGTTGCCCTTTCCGAGGATGGTGTCGAGCTCGGTGCGGATCTTGCTCTGGATCTCCGGGTTGTTCACTAGCTCCGCCACTCCCCACTCGATCGACCACAGCGTCGTTTCAATGGCTGCATCACACGACAGGTTTTAGTTCCAACTACATGCAGAATGCTATCACAGAGTTGTTTCATTCGCAAACAAGAGACACATTCTAATTTCAAATGATAATCTAGATGTAATCCATCACTGTTATCACGGAAAGTCGTGCACAAAGAGATATTTCAGCCTACAACATGAGAGACTGAAAGCGGCAGTTGCAGTACCTGCGACATTGATATTCTCGACGATGTAGAGAACATTGTCTTCATTGATCTCGCCCTTCTTCTCAGCATCCAGGATGTGGTCGATGGCGCACTTCTCAGCCTCGGACTTGGGAGGGTTGACACTGTTCAGCTTCCTGCAAGGAACACAAAGAAGAAAGTGTCAGAAGGCGTTCGAACGTTTGATGATGATGAACAGAAGTATGAGAGATTTGATGATGAGGTACAATTTAGGGTTACGTACTTGCGCTGGTCGACGAAGTACTCCTTGAAGAGAGCGAGACGACGGTCCTTGACATCCTGGCAGACCTTGAGGTAGCCTCTGAGGAACGGGCGCAAGATGGGGATGAAATCGCCGTAGTTGTAGTCGAAGCTCTGCGCCAACCTGCTGCGCTCGCCGTTCAACGCCTTGAGCTTCACGAACAGGGGATCCTCCTCGGTCTCAAACCGTGAGTTGAACATCATCCTGTACATGACGTTGTACATCATGAGCTGCAGGCGGCGCCTGATGATCACGCCCGAAGTGGCCGCCTCGGGGCGCGCCTTCAAGTCCTTGATCACGTAGTCTGTCTCCTCCTCCCACGCGTACCGCGAGTGCTGCACCACCTTGTTGGTGAAGAACGGCACCGTCATGATGCGCCGCATCCGGCGCCAGTGCTCGCCGTACACCGTGAACACCATATCCTGCCCGTTTCCAGTGAAGATGTCGAACACCACGTTGCGCGTGCGCGACCCGAACTCCACTCCCTGCGTGTGCAGCACGTCCTTGGCAATGTCGGGCGAGGACACCACCACCAGGTTCCGCTGCCCCATCTTCAACAGAAACACGTCCCCGTACTTCTGCGACATCTCCGCCAAATTCCTGTGGTTCAAATCATCCCCAACCTGAAGCAAAAAAAAACACTCAAGTCAGTCCCCGACCCAATCAATTGACGACCACTTCCACTCCCAAACGACTCAAAAAACCCATCAGGCTCCCAAACGTCCATTCCCAAACGCACGCACCTGCAACCAGTTGCCCACCACCGGAAGCGCAATAGGACCCGGGGGCAGCTTCAGCTTGGGCGCCCTCAGCTTCACGATCAAAACCGCCACGAACACCGCCACACACAACCCCTGCACCACATTCTGCAGAGTGAAGAGCTCCATCGACGCTAGCGCCGCCATCGCCACCCCACCGAGCTCACACCAAGCTCCCACTTCTTCTTCTTCACGTCCTCCGCTGCCCACGTCAACAACTCAACACACTCCCACAATGTGTGAAACGCTGTAAGCTACTGCTGCCACATTAAGTGAGATCGGTGAAGACAAATCAAGCGGCCTGCAACATTTATGCAGAGAAGTTGGGAGACAGGCGCGTGGGACCCAGGGCATTGAAGGCGAGCCCAGACATGAGCCAGAGCTGAAGCTACAGCGAGAACGTGGACTGCGAGTTCGGGGTGCAAAAGTGGAGGCGGAGGAGCATGTCAACGGAAAGTTCAACCAAAGCGCACCAAAGTGCTGCGGTTTCTCGACCTGCCTTTTTGACGGGACGCGACTCACTGCCCGGCTGTTGACGCTGCCGCGACCCCACTCCTTCATTCGTTTTGCGTGTTAGTTTAGTGCGCAGGCTAATGGCGTGGGTACATTTTCATGATTCTCTACTGTAGTGGAAAACTCTTCTTTCTACCCGGGCACACTTTGGATGGCTTCAGTAGTCAATTTCGATACTTTCTTCGGTGGTTTTTTTGACTCGCCGTTGAATTAATAAGAGCTCGTTTTAAGAATTTAATACAAGAAAGAGGTCCGAACTCATGGTTCTTTCCCCCACTTCTCAATCTATCCACCTTGTCTTGAAAGCATCTTTTTTTCAATGCTTTTGCTGTGAAGGAGATTTTTGAAGAAAATGAAAATGAAAAAGAATAAGAGAGAACTGTATTATCCACCTAGTGTTGTGTGCATTTTTTAATGTTTTTTTTATGCTTTTGCTGTGAAGGATTTTTTTGAAGAAAATGAATATGAGAAAGAATAAATGAGGATGATTGATTTATAGGGTGATAATGAGAACATGAGAATGAAATGGCGACGACCATGTGGAGTTGAATCATTGGTTTGACTAGAAGGGATTTCGGAATTTGCACTGTTGGAGATCAGTGAAGGAATTACTGTTCAAGCTTGAGCATGGATGGGAGTGCTCTTTTGCTGTTTGAGGAGTGTTCGGTCAATATATGTCAATGCACTTTTCAACTGTGGACTCGTTTTTCTTTTCTTGATAAACCTTTTAGGGCCTTAGTGGACTACGAGGCCCTAGGAGAATCTACGAGCGTAATAGATTATGCAAAACATCATTTACAACCCTACTTCTTGGAACAAATCCAGACAAACTCTTACTTTAAATCCAACATTGGCATTATCCCTTTAACGCCGCAGGATTCTTGGAGATAGTGTTGTAGAGGCCCGATTTTGGGCCTCTCTCGCTTTAAAGGGTTAACATCTAAAGGAGTTGAATGTCAATTTTCTTTTCGCACTTTGGGTGACTAAAACTTTGAGGGGCTCTTTCTTTCTCATTCATAGTTGGGTTGTAATGAATTTTGTTGGGATTTAATTCTGATTGAAGTACTATTTGCTGAGAAAATCTGAGCTTAATCCAAGATGTTTAGAGGATAGATATTCAGATTTTTTCAGATTTCTTATTTGTCAGCCATAATAAATATCAACAACAATGCAGGTGCAATGATCATTCATGAGAAACATTTCATGTGGTTGGTTAGACAGATGACTGTGCTATGGCATAGAAAGCAGACACAATATACATCACTCTCATTCATGGCACCAAATAATCTCCTAAAATTTCAACAGAGAACCTTCCATTTTGCAAACCACACCTGCTGCTTTTTCCGAGGCAAACATAAAATTCTTGCTCACTATGGAAAGGTGTCTGGTTTCCAGTTCTTTTTCTGAAGCATATGGATGTAGTGTTTCCATGTCAAAATTCATTTCCCATAAAGTACCATTTGTAAAGAAAAGGCTTCAAGACACTTTTACATTTTACCCATCAAGCCACTTGTACAGTCCGCAGCAATATTTTGTCCTTGTCCTGTAGAGCTGATCAAAGGGTTTCACACCAAAAACACTTCAAAACTGTTGATTCTAGTGCAATGAGTAAGGAAGGAAACAAAAACATTTATTTCTATTTTTAATTGTAGGATCTCAATTAAGACTTATTAAGTAATGTACTCACAAAATTTCATCAAATCTGACCACCTTGATTAAACCGTTATAATGTTTGAAGTAGAGGAAACGGTTCTTTTTCTTCCTTGCATTGAGCGGATTAGAAAACTTTGACTTCACTAGGTGTCAAAGTTCTCCATTACACAATGTGCAAATGTTTTACTTGGGATAAAATGTCAACGAAGTCGGTCAAATGTCATAAAGCCAACAAATGTTTTTTGACAATTCCAAAGGAAATAATATAACTTGCTGGTATTGAAAATTTCACATTTGATAGAGTGTCCTAGCAAAAGCTTTTGGAATTGCCTAACATGCCTGCACTTGAATGTTTTTGGTTAAAGATGACATAATTTTTTTCTAAAGTCCGATGAGGTTCAAAATTATACTTCCACATACCCTCTTGTCTTCTTGCAACTTTGTACAAAATTTCAAGAACTACAAATATCATTTGCAAATGTGGTTCAAGATAATAAGAATAGTATATAGTATTATATTTATTTTTTACCTTCAAATTCACACTATTTCAATTGTGATATGTATTACATTCTTTCATATTTTTATTTAATCAAAATAAACACACAAAGCTACTATGTGTAACAAAAAATAATTTGTCCAAAACATCTATCGGTAGCAATAAACAACTTTCATCTATCGGTTCTTGGCACATTTCCAGATGACAAAGCCTTTTGGAAGGATCACTTTGTTCTTTGGATGTGCCCTTCAAAAGAATCCTCCATATTTGCCCTTAAGAGGAATCCTTTGAATGTACCCTTTCATTAGAAATTGGATATGATGTAAAAGTGATTAAGTTTTAAAATACTATTATCCACCAAATATATAAAAAAGTGCTACACATACAATTCAAATATAAAAAATTCTAAATATAGAATTTATTTGTATGAAACTACGGGATATATGAAGTAAATAATGGATATATAGTAAATAATAAATACACCCATGATGCTTCTCCACAATCTATATGGATCATATGGATTATATAATGGCACCACATTGCCTTCAGCCGGTCGGTTATGACGGAGGTTCTATTAGTAAATATATATTAGTGGAACCCCCGTCGTAAACGACAAGCCAAGGGCAATCTTGAGCTAAACAAATGTACATAAATGAAAACTTTAAATTTCATATTGGAAACTACCTACATTGTATTGAGAAAAGCAATCCAATGCTTTTCTGGATCAAAGGAATCCGAGGTACCAACGTACAATTAATCTGGTGCTATTATATAATCCATACAAATTGTGGAGAAGCATCATGGGTGTATTTATTATCTACTATATATCCATTATTAATTTTACAAACCCTATACTGTACTTACTTCATATACCTTATGGTTTCATCCAAATAAATTCTATATATAGATATCATTATTTTTGAATTATGTATGTAGCACTTTTTTTTATATTTGGTGGATAATAGTATTTTAAAACTTAATCACTTTTATTTCATATCCAAATTCTAATGAAAGGGCACATTCAAAAGATTCCTCTAAAAGACACATATGGAGGATTCTTTCAAAGGGCACATCCAAAGAACAAAGTGATTCCTCCAAAAGGCTTAGTCATCCGAAAATGTGCCAAGAACCGGTGGATGAAAGTTGTTCATTGCGGGACCGGCGGATGTTTCGGATAGACTATTTTTTGATTTATATGTATATATATATATATATGAATATATATATAATTAAATCATATGCTTAATTTTTTTATGTAGTCATTAATTGTTTTCAGATATTTAAATATTATTTTGAAATGATTATACCTTCTCTTCTAATTCGTAGTCAAGGCCGTGTACTCAATGGTCGATATTAGGGTATTGGGGTAGGTGATAAAGAAAACATTGAGGAGTGCGAGCTTTTTGTGAGAGGATCCACTAGAAAATTGACATTGCAAGTATTACACGGAGGGCGTGCCTTAAATTCTTGTAGGGCCTTTAGGGGCGGTTTACACTACAGACCAAGAACTCGTCCCATGACCCTCTAAAATCTGTGATTGGCTCCATCAACTCATCCCGGGATGACTTGGGTTTTAAACTACGAGGAGAAAAGAAAAGTGACCAAAGGAGTTGAGGTCCTCAAAAGGCCTAGAAATAGGCCTAATAGATAATGTTGAAGGGTCCCCCGGATTTTGCGGTGAGAGAGGCTGAATGGGTTCTCTTGTTGCTGAAACGAGGAGACCATGCGCCTGAAATGCCGTTTTATTATTTTTAAATTGATTTTTATATTTTTTATATTTTTTTGGTTGCTTTTTGGAGGAGCCCAACGTTACTATAGATACAATGGCGGCCACCCTTTTTGTCTTTTTGTCTTGTTTTATTTTCTTTGTTATTTTAGGCAATATTGCCCTTTTAAGGCTTTCATTAAAAAATCAGCACACCCACTTTTTAGTACATGGTCATTCCTCCCGGTCCAAGTTCGGTTTACACTTAGTGAGAGGCTTTAAAAATTACATTTTTCTGAAGTGTGACCATGGAAGTGTGACCATGAAGTGTGACTATGGAATTAATCCATTTTCCTTGGTCACGGCTCTTGGTCTGAAGTGTAAACCGCCCCTTAAATGCAACCACAACCTTCTACTATCCATATCTCAATGCTCTCGACATCAAGAGGACAAAAGTTCACGAAAATTGTAATGATGAGACAATAGGAATACGTAATGAATCTGATAATCAAGTAATCGGAGATGAGATGCTGATGATGCTAATGATTAAATAATCGCACCACCATTGATGTTATTCAACTTCTGTTGCTCAAATATTTGAAGTGTTCATAATATAAAAGCTAAAATTTTGATGTCTTCGTTGTTTGATAAAAGAGCTGAGTTACTAGTACATGGATTCTACCCAATTATTGCTATATAATATAGTGGATTTTACATTAGAACTATTGATTGCACTAGATTTCAAGAGATTGCTACACTAAAGCTACCTAGTTTAGAGCAAGATGAGGTGGTGACTTTTGAAGCCTAAATGAACTTAAACAAGATGTGGATGGATTGTATAACACAAGTTGAATGTCAATTTAAGTGGTTCCACCAATGGAAACTCCGGTAGCAATTGCAAGTAAACAAGGTGGAGCTCCATTCACGTTGAACAACTTCATTGCAGTTTGAATTGGAACACTTGTTTGTTGTCTATTGGAAGGTACACTCCGACTTGTTCATGAGAATGAAGTGACACTTCTATGAGATTGTAGTTTATTTTACTCATTATTTATAGTGTTCACACAAAAGTAAATTGGAGTTAGATAGATTAAAATTGAATTAGTTTGATTTAGACTAAAAGTTCAAAAATATTTTGAAGTTTTATTTAAAATATTCAAAATTTAATAATTTCAATTTATATTTAAATATTGATCAAGGTAATATTTTCTAATGAATCAAGGTCATAAATAAATCAAAACATGTAAAATCAATAAAATGTGTTGTGCAAAAAACTCAGCTTACATATCATTTATAATGGTGATTAATTTTTAAGTTGTACAATGCAAAAATTTGACATCAAGTAAAGCCAAACCTCTGCTTTTTTTCTCCACCCTAGAAAGGAAAGAAGAGAAGAAGAAGAAGAAGGGAAAAAAAAGCATATTTCACTATTTCAAGATCCAAGATTCACGGTCATAAGCTATAGTCATTACAATTTGGCACCTTTGAAATAATCAAAAGAAGTTAGGCACTTATTCATGTACTTGTTACACTTCATGAAATGATATTGTACTTTTTATCTATTGTGGTTATATTTTCCTTTAGCAATTGAGGCTTGAAAGTGTATTTGTTGTGTCTGTAAAAGTCTTATTTTGCAAGGATATTGTGTTTCTTTACGAATCACTAGACTATTTTAGCACTTCTTTTTTCCTTGGGCACTTATGAATTTTTAAAATTTCTTTTTTGATAAAGACAAAAAATATTTATTTTCTACCTAGCCTGCTTAGAGACTATGATTGTAATTCCAATAACGTTAGCATTGGTTCTAAAATGTCATAAAATAAGATATAAGTTTGAATACACATCAAAAAAATAATCATGAAAAATGAAATTTCTAAGGTTCTATTAACGGATACTTAGCAAAACATGGACAAATTGATCAATTATGGACCAACAAAAATACTGAGACTCAAAATTCATGTCCTTTATCTTAGAAACAAATGCACATATGGGCAAATTTTCAAAGAATGTACAATTGAAATGAACTAAACTTGTTGGTTACTCTCGAACACACCAAGATAGATACATATCAATTGTCACAAAATTGCATAAATTTCCTTGAAGACCTACATGATCCAATGATACCCTCGGCGGATCTGCTTAGAAACCGTAAAAATTCTTGAAAATCCTAAAGATTCTTCTAGACCCTAAAGAATCTTACAATCCTAAAGATTCTTGAACCCTAAATATTTGTGTGGACCCTAAATATTCATGTAGACCCTACTCATTCATTAAAATCGTAGGTGATCTTCTGAAACCTAAATATTCTCGTAATACAAATTCTCATTATGTAAATGTTTTTTTCTCGGCAGTCCGCCGATGTTGATGATAAAGAAGATGTTGAATCACATACCTCATCTTTGGTACAAATATACACATATGGTAATTTAAGAATGAGATAGGAGGGATTCAGATGCAAGAGTTGGCGGGCAACTGACTTAGAAGGCCCAAAAAGAAGGTGAATGAACCAATTAACATGCAATTAAGAAATTATGCGGTCACCATTTAAAAGTGCACTTAGGAACCATGACTGCCATGGTGCACGAAAAATCCCAAATTTGAATTTTTTTTGTCTATTTTGAAAAAAAAATAGACTTCTTAGATCAATATTGTGTGCAATAAAAAATGTCAATTAACAAGATGTTAAATTGCTTTTTCAACAAATTTTTAGTGGAACGTCGTTGAACTTTGATAAATGTCTATTTAATATCATTGTACAAAATTTTGTGAATAACTTATAAGGATTGTAATGTAGAAAAGATGCAATCATCCAAACAGAATTGTCAATTGATATGAAGAAATTCCACATGGTACATGATATATAAGAAGAAGACAAAAAAGTGAAGGCATTTATACATGCACTTGGTGATGTAATTAATCAATAGTAAAAACTTATAGCATTTATTATTTACATAGTGTGCCTACACTATACATGATATTTAAAGTAGTACTAAAATTTCAATTTTTATATGCATAGCGGGAGGAGAGTAGGAAAGGAGAGGAGGGATACGGGAGAGGAAAGAGGCTCTAGGTTTAGGTTTGGTGGTGTTAGATTGAGGATGGCCGCGGGTTTAGGGTTTTGGGGGTTTAGGATTCCGCAGGTTGGGGCAACGACATCGAGTTTAGGACTTCAGAGTGCGCACATACACTCGTGTGGAGGTGAGAGGGTAGTGTGAGGGAGGGGGTGTGAGCAGCGGCGGATTAGAGTTCTGCAGGGGTGTAGTAGCGGCAAGGTTTAGGACTCCATGGATGTGTGTGCGTACACTCGTACAGGAGAGGCGAAAGGGGAGTGTGTGAGGGGAGGGGGTGTGAGCGGAGAGAAGGTGTGAGCTGCGGTGTAGGGTTTGAGGTGGGGAGAGAGAGGAGAGGGTTTGAGCGGCGGCGGGGAGCTGTGAAGAGAGGGGAGAGGGTTTGAGCGGCCACCGGGAGGGACTGTGAGCTGTGTGGAGAGAGATTGAGCGGCCGCGGGAAGAGTGTGTGAACGGGGGGCAAAGTGTGTGAAAGGCGGAGAAACATGCGAAGGAGAGCTGCAACTCAACGCCACTCAAAACCAAAATCACAACCGCCAGGGGTGTGCGCACGCATACCTCGCACGCACATATCCGCCCTAGATTTAAATTAATAAAAAATATTTAATATAAAATTAATGCTCGTAGGCTACCCGAGTTCCCCATGGGCTCCGCGGGCTTCGTGAGGCGAAGCCAAGAAGAGCTAGGAAATTTCAACCTAGTTCCCTTGGTCACCCATTCGAGTCCTATTCCTTCACCATCCCGCTTAACTTCAAGGTTGCTCAACTACCTTCAACCGGCTTCTACTAGCCTTGGTGATGTTCAAGGCTTGGAGGTTAATATCTTTACACTTAATGCTTCATTTTACAAATGGTTTGTTGCACTCACATCAAGGTATGGTATTTCATTATATGATAGTACAAACACGTAAGAAAACAATGAATCACCAAAGTATTGGAAGTGATACACGACTAATATTGTCTTATGTTTAAGATGTAAGTATAGATTTTAAGTACATAAATAATGTCGTTTCCAAAAAAACAAAAACCAATTTAGTAATCATGTATTCTACATAAGTTTAAAACAATAGTTATCATATATTTTGCATATTATTCACGTACATACACATATTTAACGCAATATGTATTGCAACATGTAACGCAACATGTAATACAACAAACACAAAAATTTAATACAAAAGAGTTAGTAAGATTTTAGCATTTTAAAAAAAACAAATTGGGGGAAAAATCTTCTGGTTTTTGAGTGCCAAATAGTGCACTTGGCCAAGTGCATAATTGCTTAATTGCGTGTTCAATGTAGATTTTAGATTAAAGACATAGAAGGGATGTGCGTGCAATGTCCAATAACAAAATTATAAGTACGTCCGCAAACAGAGGAGAGAAAGTTTCTATATCGTTCCTACCTGTGCTAAAAGTAATTCAGTAGAAGCCAACTCTCACGCAAAAATAGAAGGAGAGTTGATGACGACTCGTCAGTGAGCAATAGACTACTGGAAGAGTTAGCCGTGAACGTCCTCCTTGCGATTCATTGAGACACCACCCGCCTCCAAAGATGCAATAGCGGCACTTGTTGCAAATGGAGGTGAAGAACCAATGGAGATTGTAGATTGAAAAACTTAGAAGATAAGTGCGTGCAATATCCATCAAAAAATTTATAAGTACATCTGCAAACAATGGAGATAAAGTTTCTAAATAGTTTCTGCCTGCGCTCAAACAATAATTCAGTAGAAGGCACCTTGTAGGCAAAAACAGAAGGAGAGTCGATGATGACCCGTCGGCAGGGAGCCGACCGCTCGAAGAGTCAATCGTCATTGTCCTCCTCGCATTTCATTGAGACACCACACGCCTCCAATGATGCAATTGCGGCACTTGCTACATCTAGAGAAATGAGGTGACTAAATGGAGGTCCTTTCTTCCGATGAGATGGATATCAATGCAAGTACAATACAATTTTGCAATCCATTGTTTGTGGGAGGCACTTCTCCCTCTCCCATCTCCTGGTCCAATATTTCATCGCGAAGTACTCTCTTTGACTCTTTCCCTTTCATAAGAGTCCACCATTCAATTTTAAATTTTCCATAATTAGGTCATGGGGCTAAATCGACGCATTCAAGGACTTAATCCATCGAGACGAGAAGAGGATGCTTGTTGCTAGGGCAACAAAGGACAAAATCACCAAGAAAAACGTTGCGATATGGATTGAAGGAGAATTTTGGTAAGCTCTGTTGAGGGCCACAAAAAGGGTATGTATCGGGGTCATTTTTTGATGTGATATCTAGACTTGCTTGTGAGACTCCTGCCTGTGCACTGTTGTGGGCATGATTGATAGTCCAATCACTTAATGGCCAGAATCTATCGTGAAGTGATTCCTGGTTAAGAGGAAGCGGACAAGAAATTTGCTGGTGAATACGTTCCAAGTACGCAATGTAGGGTGCCAAATCCAATGCATATTTTTTTATCTCTAGAAATACTAGACTTCCAATAAACAATATACTTTGCAATGCCGTTCTTAATGAAAGACTGCTTCTCAGTTATCCCACTAGCTGTGACAACTTTCTTCTCATTGTTCCTCTTGTTTGGATTGACGCAAACATCTCCCCAAAGGAGTTTGAACGGACCATGCATAGGATCTTCCACAAGAAAGCGTGAATTTTCCAAGGCATCCACCTTCCACATTTTGATGGGCTTACCTGAATCAAACATAGGAGAGAGAATAATACCAAGTCATAGTAGAAGACAAGGTTGTTCGTCGGCCAGCATCCGACAAAAAAAGTAGTGAGTTCCATCGACGGGCAACAAATGGAATAGGAGGAGAGAAATGGAGAAGGAAAACAAGGGGCTTACTTGGAAGAAGCCATGAAGAATCTGTCGAGCAATTCTTGTATTGCATGACACGCCACCCAATGTCATCGCCTTCCTCTTCTACGTAGAACTTGAAGAGGTGCATTTTTTAGAGTCCAACAATCTTGTTGTTGCCATCGTGATGGAAGTCAGCAATAAAGCTCTTGAAATCCGCGGTCTCTTGCACAAACTCCAGAATGAAGGCCATTGTCTTTTAGGAGTCCATGAAAGCTTTCATAAGGCCAGCGACACGGTAAGTGTTCTGCCTTTTGATGTGTTTAGAACAAGGTAAGTGAAATGAGCATCAATATCCTTGTGAGTGTGTGCGACAATCAAGAAGCCAAGAGTGACTTCCTTAAAGATTTGTGGAGCGTTGAGAAGTGAGCAAAATGCCATCAAAAACCTATTTTTATTATCCCTAGCGGAGTTATCAAGTTAGAGAAATAGTTTTCGTGGAAGTGCAATTTGAGGGCGCCCCGGTTTAGCGGTTGAAAGAGGATCTCCTTTGGATTTGGGAATAGAGGAACTACATAGAGACTTCCCATGGAGGAGGGCTTCAAAAAGTGAATTCTGTATTGGAGTGGTAACGAGCTCCTTGGACTCTTGCACCAGGAGCCGTTCCAAAGCCCGCAGTACCCGACTTAGCCAGGATATTGTGAAGTTGGAGTCTCCTAGCCAAAGCGATGTCAAGTAGTGAGCATAAGCACCATGACCATGACCATCACCATGCATGATATGGGGATTTGACCCAGACGTGCTGTAGCCTTGGTTATCCATTGCATTCTTGGAATGGCCGTCTTGTATATATCCATTTTGTCGTGAATGATGCAAAGGAATTTTGTTGGATATTGAATAGATCGCGCAATCCATCGAGAATAAACATTCCGACAAGCCGTTTGGAAGTTAAGATGACGGTGTCGATCATCTGACAAAGCTTGCCATTTATCCAAACCACGAGGGTATTTTGCAAGGAACTCGACAAGAAAGTCTCACTTTGTACACCTAAAGAAATCACTTCCAACAGATTTGACCTTTACATTTCAAAAGTGTTTATTCTTCATCTGACTAACAATGGATTGTGAAATCGGCTTCGCACGACAGTGGTCCTTCACTTAAGGAATCAAGAATAAACAATGGGATATGGATTTGGACTATCATCGGCGGGCCGCCAACATAAGTAGAAGAAGAGAAACATGAAAGAACATCAAAATGTAATCATACGCAATCATGAAGGAGGGGCTTATTAAGTTAGCCATGTCACACAGATGATTCCAATTCATTGCTGAAGGAAGAACCTTCAGCGCGTCCACCCTCTTCTTTCCAATAACACAAAATTCCTCTGGCATCTGGTTTGCGTTGTCAATTACAATACTGGAAATTGTACAACGGGCATGAACCGTGTGAGGCTGAGGGCGTTGTATCCCGATATTTCCATGGCAACCATTGATATGTCCAATCTTAGCATCGGCCTTGTAATTGTGATAGCCAGACTTTGCGATCCCATGAATGTGGTAACAAACAGCTTCATAGACATATATGCCAGCTAGGGTGATATACAGCTTGCAAAGCCCAGGTACAAAGCGAAGTTGATCATGGTCTGCATACGATGTCTCCCTAAGATCCTTGAAGCTTAAAGTGTAAAACTTGCGGCAGACCTTCACTATATCTTTCCAACGGAATGTTTGGCAGCACCTTTCACTACAACATCTCTTTGAACTAACAGAACGACACTCATTAGGATCACTGAGGCGGCGACGCTTACTCAATGACACGTTGTCCTTGGGAAGGAGTTTTCGGCACAGACCCCTATATGGATCCTTGGGTACTCCCTGAAGCTCGTCTTCATGGTCGACCTGTGGAGGATTCTTGGAGCAATAGTCAACACATTCAGATAGAAGTTGACCTCCTTCGAGGCAAGTGTGGATAAGTCGCCAACGCATTGTTGTCATGTGATGATCATTATCGTTGGAGACAAAGAGAACTTCAACATCGGTGTCCTCAAGAACCATCTCATCGTACGCTTCCTTTGGCATGTTGACTTAGATCATTGCCCTACCACAGACTCCAAAATTGTCATTCAAAAGAGGACAATACTTGTTTTTCCAAAAGGGTTGATCTGGATAAAAACCCACGTCGCAACGATCTTCTCTTAGAGAGACAAAAACACCATTCATAGGAGTAGCGTCCTCCTGAGCTGCTTTTATCTTGGACTTGGAGTCAAAGTTGGCAATGTCCGGATTGGCACCGTCGGCAGTTTGCCAACAAAAATAAAAATACACACGATCCTTGCGGTCGTCATTGTCCGAGTCCTTTGATATTTCCAAAGGAACACAATCTATTAAACAAGTGAAACCGGGACCAGGGTCCATAGCAAGAGGACATATTTGATAACCACTCCAAAGAATTAAGCAACCGATGGTGTTCCAAAGTTCTACAACCTCTGGAAGTTCACAATATGCCACGTGGTTGGAACATCTTGGATTTACAAATTTGACTTCGACAAGCAGGAAAAAACTGTGGGGAATGAGGAACCCTTTCCATGTCCTCTTCGGCGAGCACTCCTAAATGAGTCCGAGTCCAGCAAATCATCTCTGATTCACATAGTCAACAAGAAGTGCAACCTCCATACCCTCGCCCAAGTCGAGGAATTCTTGTACGGGTTTAACATCCTCAAGACAGGGATTTGTAACTACAAGTGGGTCTTCACATGTGACATTGACCTCAGCAGAGGGTCTTACGCATGTTGCCTCCCATGCGATCGACTTGCCTTTGTAGTCACTCAGCATAGAAACTCCCTCTTTAGGAAACGAGATCTCCATGTCCATTGCATTGGAGACTTTAATAATCAAAACCCTCACTATACCAGGATCTCTTGCAATGATGCTCTCAACGACTACGCGACCCGCAAAATAAAGACCAAAATGAGTGAGCGCGACAACGACACCTTTGCGCACCTTCCATTGAGTAGACTTTCCGTTGTGATTAAAAAATTAGTTCTGTATTTTTCCGGGAGAAAGGCTCTGTAAGGAATACCGAGACATTGTCAATGGTCAACACAAGGGTTGGGACACGCCATGGTGTTTCACTCTAGAAGATTCCACGCCGCATGTTATCCCCCACCTTAGGCACTCTCATTGCCTCGGTTGGTCACCGATATCAATGCTTTGAGCTTCTTCTCACTAAACTTTATTATACTTTTAAGACAATTTTTGTAATTAGGTGGTTCCATTTATTTTGTTTGTTTCAATACTTGTTTTTTTTTCTCTCACTTACATATTATGTTTGGATTTTGGCTTCTTCTTGTTTCAATTGTTGGTCCATCGGCGACCAACCGACGTGCTTACATATGGTATCCATGTTTCTTAATATGGAAAGCTCTTTTTTCCCTTTTTCCAAGAATCATCCTTCCATTCAGATGCATGCACGCTCAACCATCACCCATTTGAAAATGTATTGTACTTTATGTCAATGGCCTTCTTTGCTATGTGAATCCTTGCATACCAACCTTCTCTGAACACTTGCATGCAAATGTTGTCCTTAGGTCAGGGCTTCAAAATCTTTTTGACATGTTCCTCTCCCGCTTCAACATCGAGCTCTGGTCAAAGATGCCTATGGGCAAGTTAAAGCCACTCTTATAGAACATTCTTCCTGAAGGAGTCATCGATATGTTGTCCTTGGTTTTTAGCATAAGCGCCAAAACTAGTAGTCCCAACTTTCCATGCAGTTACAAAATGGTGACTATTATTTATAGTAAGATCTAATCTAGAGAAGTTTGCAAGCCCCACCAAGTTCTTTTTGTTGATGTTGACCCGATATCGCTCCGACGTACACCCGACTACATGTGTTATATCCCTTGGCCGTTCGAGGGTCATCTGACCCCTCCAACCAAAGATAGAGTAATTCCTAATGTGGCAATCGACATCCTCCCCCTCGTTTATCTTCATCACAGATCTGGTTCCGTCCCCGAATACATGGTGCAAGTGGAACAACCAGGATAGGCGCATTATGCCGTTTTGGAGGCGCACTGGTATGGGCGTCAGGTAGTTAGATGGTCCAAAGTTGTATGGTAGGTCTTTCATCGGTGGCCCGCCAATCATCTTTTCTACTCTCGATTGACACGGTTCTAGTGTTGGGCGTTGGAAGATAAATGGTACATCTCATTATGGGCCACCCCTCGACTATCTTTTTCGTATCCGATGGCAGAGTTGAACTTTCTCGGATCCGATGGCAAAGTTGAACTTGCAGCACCTGTCATTTCCAGTTTCTTTTATTCCTATATAGAATGCTAGGTTTACATCGTATTGTACAAGGAGATTATTTTTAAGTTTAAAGTGCAATATAGAAGGAGTTTATTAGGAATATGTTTCCGAGTGGTAGACCTTCGTGTCGGCGGCTTGCCGACATTGTAATTCACATGTACCTAATTTATATGTTTCAAAGATCTTTTTGCATGATTTTGATTTCAATGGAACGTGTATTTGCAATTTAAATGAGGCATCTTTACGTCAAACGACGGTACTAGAGTTTGACCATCATGAATGTAGTGCATACATTTCATGCTTTTGATATTTTCACGACTCCTTAATGGTTTTGGATGTTGAATGGAGGGGTTTTCCATCGTCAGCGGTCCGCCGAGTGCATGGAAGCAGTGATCGCATTTTGGGACTTTTTTATGTCCATAATTTGTTGAATATTTGTTTATTCTAAGGAATTACTGGGATATTCAAAACCAAAAAGTTAAAGGTTTCTATCCAAAAACTCGTAACCATAGTTGCAAAGAAATGCGTTTTAAAATGTTTTTGTTTCATTCCCATTTCGCAACAAAATTCATCCATTAGACAAGTTTTGTGACGTGTCAACATGTCATGAGACATTTGCATGCAAATGATCCTAAGCAAGGTGCGAGTTGCAAGTTGCAAGCTGCGAGCTGCTTTTATTTGTTTCTATAGTTTGTGTGAGTTGAATTCATAGATTGAAACACTTACTAATCATGTTTTTTTCTACTCGGCTAGCAGCGGTGCCAAATCCATTACATAGACTCTCTGATTGTCAAAAGGCACAATAAAGCAGTATGGAAAATCCGAAAACTAATAATACAGAGTTGATCGTGAAGTGTTTTGGTTGTTTGGACAGCCAACCCTTCTTTATCTGGTTCCATCTCACCTCTTTGGCGTGATTATAGTGGTGGCATCAAGAAAGGAAGCTTATCTTTTGTTGGAATACAAGGAGTAAGGAATGCCAAAACGGCCACGCCTGAACCAAGCTCAAACCATTGGAAAGACTTCGGGGACCACTAGAAAGATTTCAGAAACCACTAGAAAGATTTGACGCACCACCAAAAATGCAAAATGACAGATATGCATTGTATGCATAACCAAATTTTTAAAAATAACTCAGGCTAATGAAGAATTTGTTTCAATCAACTTGCATCAATTGTTCATTTCAAATTTTTTACACTTCAAATTCTCACAGGAAGCTTGTGCCATTACATTGTGACATTATGGAGGTTATGTCAAACCATATGCATTCTAAATTTTTAGAGATTGTATTAAAGCCAACTAATAAAACTAATGATGCAGGATTTAATCCGAGGTCGACATACTAGGTACTTTCAAGGAAAACTTGAATACCCAATAACAATCAAAAGTGAACAAACAATAGTATTAAAGTAATAAAAAAATACTTACTATTGAAACTATGGACAACTTCAAAAGTAACTTAGGTTAGAGAAGAATCCATTGCAATTAACTTGCATCAATTGTTCATTACAAATTTTTTTACACTTCAAATTTGTATAGGAAGCTTGTGCCATTTACATTGTGACAAATTGAAATCTGGTATAGAAGTCATGAAAATTATATAACTTGTAGAAATACAAAAATGAAACAAACATTTACGCACATTCTTTGTCTGACAACATAGTCTGCATTCATAGTGCGCTGGCCTTTGTGAGTGTGGATGAAGTACCATGAATGAAAAAATAGGATGAATACATGAAATCGAAATATTGGATAAAAACATTACAAAATTACGTTACACTTTGCACTTAACCCTTAAACATCAGTTGGAAACCGTATATAAAGGCATGTTTTTTACTCTTTAGGATACAAATAATTTATCACATTTTAGCAAGACTTAGAGCATTTTCAACCGGGAGACGCTAGCACAAGGTGATGGGCCGGGAAACTTTGGGATGGAGAGAGACCTAAAGGGTGGCTACCGGAGTTGAAGTGCACCGCTGCCACAAAAAACACATGCAACACACGGAATTCAGTGACGTAAGGTGGCGTTGACGAAGATTAAAGTGGAAGTAGACTGACAATGTAGACGGAGTTCAACATTGCTACCAATGATTGGTTGCAAGAGATAGGAAAAAAATGGTGTGAACTCGCCAAATGCCCTCAATTCTCCTTTTCTCCGCTAGGTCGGGGAGGCAAGATGGAGCGGAATGGCGGATGAAGAGGTTGCAATGGAGCACCCTGGCCAACCGGACCCACGAGCCCCAACATTTATGCCGTAGCGGCGGGCCCTTGAGAAGATGCTCTCATACCTTTGGATTGAGAGGATTCTTCAACTAATATCTTTCACTTGGAGGTAATTTCAATATGTGAACCTTATCATGTTCAAAATACGACACCATACATGTAGAATTATGTGGCCACCAGTGGCACCCTCTAACATTTAATCCCTAAATTTTGAAGAGTCTCCTCAAGGGGCTCTTGAAGGTTTGGGCAGGTTCCTACAATGTTAATTTATCAAAATATCCTTTGAATCTTTTATTGTAGATGGACATTACTAAAGCTTTGTGAAGTCCAATTTTTCCCCAAATCCAACATTTAATGCAAAAGTTATGCCATCTTAAAGCAAAACTTTACGAGAGCAAGCATGTCGGGCAACTCCAAATTTTTTGCTAGGACACCAAATTATTGAATGTAAGATTTTCAATACTAGAAAGTAATACTGTTTCCTTCCTCATCGTCAAAAAATATATCTTGTCTTTAGTGAAAAATAGCATTCAATCCAAGTCAAAAAGTTCAAACATTGTCACACATTGTTGGGCAAGGTACTAAAAATATTCTTCTTTTCTACATAAGAACTAGAGATCTCAACGTTTTTCCTTTTTATTTTTCCTACTACGATGTGGTGAAAACTATTTTTTCATCTTCAAACACTATAATCTTTTAATCCGTGTGGCCAAAGTTAATGAAATTTCAGGAGTATGTTACTAAATAAGTCTTTATTGAGATCCAACGGTTAGAACTCAAAGTAAAAGATTTAGTTTCCTTCGTTATTCATTGGACTAGAATCAACAATTTTGATGTGTTTTTGGAGGGGAATTCTCACAAAATTTAGGGGTTAAGAATTAACTCTTTAAGGTGAATGAACTCTTTCGGCCTACGAGGATCTACAAGTGTTTGAGATCATGTAGAATGACATTTACGCAATGGATACATTTCAGCACAAAAATCTACAAATTCTGTTCACAAAAATCACTGTAGCTCGTCGATGCTTGCACCAATTGTGGTGGCGATGGTCTCAACAGATGCCCATCTTCCTCCACCTCTAAGTCATACTCTATTTTTTTCTTTAAGGTGGCATGTAGCACTTTCTATATAGGTTCTTATGCCAAAACGACCAGTATATGGTTGATTAGCCTTGAAGGGTTCATACAATAGAATGTCCTATATTTTTTTTGGTTAGAGCTCAAAAAATAAAATAAAATTATAAAGGGAAAAAAAACATAAAAAATCTAAAACGCGAATCTCCATCCAACCCACGTGGCACCCACGAGTCGAACCTCCAAGTGGCAACCACGCCAGTGTGAACGCGACCCAAAGTGGATAATGCAATGGCGCAATGCTGCCGAACTCTCACAATTGTCCCCAGACAGCAGCAGTTTTGTTCCAAAGCAATTTTCGAAGCGCTAGGGTTTCTGTAAGCTTGTTTGTCGAAGGTTTTTCTAGGGTTTGGGGCGATGGGGAGCCGGGCGGTGATGGAGGTGGTGAGCTCGGCGGGGTTGGTCGCCTCGCTCAGGTCCTGCTCCACTTCCAGCTCCACTTCTTCCTCGGCGCTGCTGTTGGTCCGGGGCCGGGAGTTCGTGAGTTCTTCCCGTGGCGTGGGCGGCGTGAGAGCTCTCGTGGAGCCCAGACCACGGAGCGCCTTTGGCCGGCGACCAGCCTCGCCGCGACTTGATGTCAGGGTACGGCTCATTTTAGTACACCGTCTTGGATGAGAAGAAATATCTCGCAAGAACGTTGTAGTATCTAAATCAGTTTTATGGGAAATACAGGAGTGCAGATTCTACTGAGTTGTGAGCATGTTCCTGCCTAATGTGTGTAGTAGATACACGAAGAAGTCTTTTGTTCATTTATGTTTCTTTAATTCTGCCATTTGAAGCGAGAAGCGAGAAGTCGTAGGTTACCTGTATCAGGCCTTGAGAACAAGAGAATGTGCGTAATTATGCTCACCTGGTGACAGCACATGGTTTCAGGCGCAAGCAACCAAGCAGACATTCACCTCGTTTGACGACATGCTCAAGAACTGTGAAACACCAGTGTTGGTGGATTTCTATGCAGTTTGGTATGCACTTATTCCTGCCATTTTAAGGTTTAGGTTCAGGTTTAGGGTTTAGGGTTTAGGGTTGATCTACTCCCTAAGTGGATTTTGGAGCTGCAATATGGTCTCAAACTAGCTTTTGCTTAGACTTTTATCAGCACGCCGCAGGACTGGTTCGTTGGCTAATCTGCAACCATATGATGTGAACCGTGCAGGTGCGGACCTTGTCAAATGATGGTGCCGATTCTGAACCAGGTCGGCAGCGCCTTGCAAAACAAACTTCGCGTTGTAAGTTGCTTTTCCCATTCCTCTGATGGCTAGTTATCCGTAATGGTGATGTTATATCATTGAATCAGATTTTCTGAGTATGTTATCCAAACTACTGAATGCTATGTTCATATAACCACTGAATGCTCTGTTCATATAACTACTGGATGCTATATTGAGTCATCTGTAAGGTCACCCAGAGTTTCAAGTAGATCCCCCTATTTTTGTTTCAATACTACTTTTTGTCACTCTTAATAGCTATCACATGTGCAAGATTTTCCTGTTCACTCCTAATAGCTATTAGATATGGAAGAGTTTAGTGGTATTTAAATTCAACTATGGAAGATTTTGGTGGGCTCTAATCTCTCAAGGCGGGGAGGAGGGGGGAGGTCATGTTGCACCATGAATCTGAGCCACATTTTCCCCCTTTGAGCTCTTAATAGAAATTGAGAGCTATTTAGGGCGGATTTTATGAAATGAAATTGAGGAAAGAGGTCAAAACTCATGGTATCTTTGCCGTACCTTATAAATAACCTTGTTATGTCCGTTCAACTGACAGGTGAAGATCGACACTGAGAAGTACCCCGACCTTGCTTCCCGCTTCGACATCCACGCACTTCCCACACTGGTGCTCTTCAAAAACGGACAAGAAGCCGACAGGATCGTAAGTGCCATTTTCCCCTCATTCAAAGCCCCAATCGTAGCAAGGTTTCTTCTCTATGGACTTAACAATGTTCCCCGTGTACTGCAGGAAGGTGTTCTCAGGGCAGAGGAGCTTGTGAACCGCGTCCAGAAAAACCTCTGATCTCACATGTGCCCTGTCTGCTCTCAACTTGTAGATGCAGGAGCTTCCCGATTGTACACAACTATGTTGCAAGTCATACTTATTATTTCATTACCTGTCATGGTTCGCTATTCTTCGTCCCCAAGATGCAAGTCCATCCAGAATTACCAACCGCCTATCTTTCATCTCCTATTGTTTTTAGAGCATCCCATTTGAGCAAACTCAACCCCGTAGTAAAAGCATATTTTTTTTGCAGTACACTTACACTCACCACCCCATGTTGTTCCATCCTAGTTTCTTATGTCATCTCTCATTAGCCGTGAATTTTCTGTGTCGTTTGTGAACCCTGCTGTGTGTCCATATATCCCATAAGCATAGGCGCTGGGTGCGTGGAGAAGCGAGTATATCAAGCCGGAGTGGAGATGGGTTTCTCACTTACCTGGGCGGGGTCGATCCATGATCCGGAATGTGGATGGCCTAGAAGAGTCTGCTCCATTGCACTTCGGGCCGGGCGATTCTAGTATCTTCCCACGGGAGGCATACACGTCATAATTTGTGGCAGCGGGGGCTCGCGTTCGCGCGGCCCCCACCAATCTCAAAACCCTAAACTGTAAACACTAGTAGACCCCATCTTCATGATGCCGTAAATAATAATGAACGTGCTTCTCCAAGGCCTGCGATTCTTGCTCGACACAACATGAATCGCAGGCTTGAAAGTTCCATATATTTCTCTGCATGTGAGAAGAATCTTCGGAGTATCACTTGGTCGACAGCCTCAAGATTCCAAAACAAGTCTCATATTCTACTCTCCAAAGCTGCCCAACCTTTCAAGAGACAAGGGGATCTCTACAGACATTATCGAACATCTGAGGTTGAAGTCCCTCAGAGGCTCTTGGTGACTGCTTGTATATCCCATAAACTTGGTCTCCATATGCGTGGAGTCGCGAGAATATGAAGGCGGAGTGATGGATCTAAAAACACACACCTGGGCGGGGCCTACCCATGATCTGGGAGGTGGATAGCCTGGACGGGTCCGCTCCATTGCACATTGGGCCCGACCAGTCTAGCATCTCTCCGCGGGGTGTATGCACGTCATAATTTGTAGCAGCAGGGGTTCGCGTGCGCGCGGCCTTACTTTTCCAATATGATAAAATATCCTGAACTGTGTTGCCCTGTTCTTCTGTAAGCATTTCGAGACTCATAGCACAGCCGATTCAGACATCAGTACAAATGTTCTTTTTCGTACTCATGACATCTGTTGCCCATGTTATTCTGTACAGCCAGTTGTCTATTCCGTATCACTTCCTCACGTCTTATTACTCCGTGTTTTTGTCGTTCTCCACCTCAAATTGTCGACGTAAAGGGTATCTCTTTGTATGCTCAATGCAACTTCTTCGTGCAACAGTGTTGTTGAATTAATTGGATCGAGGATTCTCCAGAAATATTCTTCTCCAAGGCGTAACATCCTCACATGACACCAAGCCGTCCAAGGTTCGACACTGATCTGAATACACGAGCAGGTTCAGAGTGATCGACAATTCAGCTCTACACCCTAAACCCTTCGCATAGAACACTCTTCGAATCAAAAGACAGAGCCAACGCAAATCGGCGAATCGGCAAAATGGACACATCGCGTAGCGAATCATAGCTCTTTATAATTATCACCTCGGAGTCATCGACTTTCCATGACATCCTAACGACGACGCACAACCACCCAACCTACGTACATACTATACAATTTCACTAACCTACCTCTAAATCCGCAGATCGAATACAGATCCAAAGAAGCTCGCCGACATCGGAAGCACACTCGGCTTCCCATCACACCTGTTCCCGGTCAACCCCGCAACCCCAGGAGTTGCACCATTAGGAGGCCCACCAGGAACCGGCGCACTCACAGACTTGATGTTTAAAGGATACACCGGCTTCTTATCCGGGTACAGCAGGCCCCAGTTCCGCTCCGTGGTCGGCCCAGGCTTGGTGTTCTCATTATACAACGCGAAAATGAACGTGGGGATGAAAATACCAGGCCTCAGCGGCGTCCCCTTCGTGGGTTCACTCAAAATATGGTTGATCAGGTTCTGGTTGTAAGTCTGTGCGTTGGTGATGTTGGCTCCAATCTCTTGGCTGTCGCCCATAGTAGGCCACCCAGTCTCACTGAGGGCGATTCTTACGTAGGGGTACCCTACTGACTCCATCGCTGAAGCCATGGCGTCCAGCTGCGCGTCGAGCAGGTTGGTGTACTGATTCTTCCCGTCGGTCGTCAAGGCGGTGGTGCGCGTGAAGAGCGCGTAATTTAACGGGATGTACTGGGAGTTGTCCCGCCACCCGAAGTACGGGTACACGTTCACGAACAGATGCGCATGGGTGGAGTCCAGGAACTTGAGCAGCGGCGTGATCACCTGCGTGGAGATTTCGCTCCGGAAGGTGCCCTTGGAGGGAGGGAAGGACGTGGCCAGGATGCTGTACTCCACCGCGGTGGACACGCGGATGGAGGTGAGGTTGCAGTTCTGCAGGCTCTTGTGGAGGTTCTGGATCGCCGGCACGACTTGCAACCAGATGGCGGTGTTGGCGACGTTGGAGAAGAGCTCGTTGCCCACCAAGATGTAGACGATGTTGGTGGCCGGGTAGTAAGGGACCACGTTCTCCGCCACCCAGCCGTCCGCGGCGGACGCGTCCTGGCCCAGCGCCGTGATCTCATCGTTGCCCATGCCGATTATGAACTCCAGCCCGGAGTTCGCGAACGCTTGGATGGTCGGCCCGTCATGGTCGAAGATGCGGACACGACCGATGCCCAATTCTTGAATCAGTTTCTTCGTCTCCTGTGCCGAGGGGAGGTTGTCGCCTAGCCTTCCGTAGTTGATGCCGATTGTGCGCGCCTCTGTGAAAACAAAAGGAAAACATCATTCAGTCAGTCAAATCTCCTGTCAAGTAAGCATCCCCTCAGAAAACACTTGATTCTACAGGAGCTCGATGCAGCATTCTGAAATTCCTAAGAAACTTGGGTCAGGTGGAAGATAAGATAGAAATGGACAACTTTTAAACATGGCCACTCTCAGGACTCTTGAGCCTTGTGTGGCATACTTTCATTAAATCTCCAAGTGATGCTACACATAGTAGCGTACCACATTCGAATGCATATCTCACTACGTAGTGCAATCTCAAATTTGAAACCATCCACGTGAAAAAAACTCATACTTGATAGCCTGATCTTGGAACATAGCAGGAGACTCACTTAAAAACTAAACAATCAGTACTAGGGGTGGCATTTCCACGACAGATGTACGCCGCATCTAGAGAGGATACGGGGCAAGCTCATACCTTCGGGATAAGTGGCAGCGACAGGCGCGATCCAGGCGCAAGAGAGCAGAGCCAGGCAGACGCAAATCGCACCCCAGCGCAACAACGACCTCCTCGCTCTCGACTCCATCGCAGGCACTCTGCTCACACGATCTTCCTCCTCCTCTCTCTCCAACAATCTCGAACCAGGCTCTTGTTGCAACTGCATCAGATCCTCAAACAGGACACACCTCCAACTACTCTCGAATGCGAGCTTCCTCAAGACGCTCTCGTGCAAATCATACACTTGCCCTCCGCGATGACAGACGATGTGTGATCGGAATCGACGAACCGAGGCAGCAAAGACGTGAAGAAATGGTGCGATGCCCTAAGTTTCGAAGTTGAGTGCATCGTGGCCGTTGCTTTGTGGGACGTGTTCAGATCGTGATGGTCCATCGTTTTGAATTCAAAACGGCAAAAAGGGTTCCCAACGGTACTCTTTATCAATTTACGGTTGCTGAGTTCACTGGATCTCTTTATTTCATGTAGACGGATGACACGGATCTTTTTTCTGGCTTTTTTTTATTTCGGGGGTCCATGAGCTTTTATTGGAGTTTTTTTAGAGAGCTCATCGTAGTACAAATAGGGCCCCCTTCCAACGTAAAATTAGGGGCCATGTTTTGTCCACATCCTCCTTCCCTTACCATCCATCTATATGGTTTAAAGAGATCGGAGTTCACTATTTTTCTCTCTGCAAAGAAAGGGAATTATTTACTATTTTTGTGATTTCTGTGCCGTAACTTGTTCCAAACACATGCCGCTTATAGTGTGTGTGCCAGCAGCCACATGATGAAAGATAAACTCTAGTTTTTTCAAGGAAATCAGTGTGAATATTGATGAAGTCTACCATATGCATCGCTTCGGTTTCGACACTCCCTGCCAAATTAATTATTTCTTCCAATCCACAGTGGTTTGGACACGACGAGTTTGCATGAAAGTGAATTGGGTGACCTCAAATGTCACCCTACATTCATAGTCTTCTACTAGTTACTGGGACTATATGAGAGTGTAGAGACCCCCACATTGCCCCTCGCGAGAATCGTCAAAGGCAGATCATGCCATCTCCTCCAAGTTTTCTTCTTTGTGCCCATAGCCCCATTCCTCTAGCCTTATTCAAATTCTAAACCCTAAACCTCAATACGTAATTTATGAACTCTAAATCCTGATTTCTAAACCCTACATCTTAAAACAAGGGAAATGACTCTCATTTGTCTCTGTTCATTCTCATTGAGACAATGAGGGGATCAATCCACCCTGGCCAAAGGGAGACTTGGCTTGGGAATGGTGTGGAGAATCAATCCACCCTAGTCAACATCTCGAAAAGCTCAAAAAGTGTTTAACCCCTAAACTTTAAAGGACCAAGACATTTTCCCCTCAAAATCACTCCAAAATTGCCATTTTCAACACATTCAACACGAAATGATACAAAACGGTTTTTCTGAAAATTTAACCGTAGGATCTTGTACTAGAATTGTATGAGAGTGCATGATGAAAATTTTGGTAAGTTTGACCGCACGGATTGAAAGATATTAGCCTTTGAAGTGAGACATAATCTCTTTTTGAAGTTATACTAAACACCTTCAACAAACTTCGACCACCTTCTATGGCAACTTTTTGCACTAGGGGCCGTAAATTTATTATGTTAACTTGAAAAGGATCATGTTAGGCACATGTGCACCAAATTTTAGAAGTAGACGAGGTGTAGAAGATGTCCTAAAAATCCTACAATGCAACTATGTGCTGAGAATCAACAATACACTTTATATTTTGGATATACCATATCCTTCTCAAATTCTTGAAATTCACAAATCCGTACAATATTTGCAAAGATCTCAATTTCCTTTCCAAGAGGACATTTTCTTTTTTTAAATGGACAAAAACTCAAATTTCTATTGAATTTAGAAGTTATTAAAGTTTAGTGACAGTATTTGTGATATGTCGCACTAAACTGTTGCACTATTTGTATATATAAGTGAAAATAAATTGTAACTTTTGAACTGTAAGTTGAAATTCTACGAAATTTGTGTCTACGCAAAGCTAATCAAAAGTTGTCCATTCAAAAAAAATCTCAGAATATAATGCCTAGAATTGAGAACGTTGTACCTTACCCACACTCAAAATGTTCCCCGAGGGGACTTTGTTCCTTTAGAGGTTAAACACCATGATTTAGAATAGTCTTGAAAAGAAGATGGCAGCACATGAAAGGATTGAGGCACTATAATTGTAATTTAATGGTGATCTTGTTGTGATTGAATAGTGACAATGTGAAAGAAATATAATAGTGTCTAGTGATATAGTGAATGCAGTAAATAGATTGGTTGATTGACTTCTAAAACAAAATGTCACATGCCAATATTGTATTTTGAGGTCAAAATCATGCTCAGGTGACATTGACACACAACTCATACCACTTGGCAAATCTCAAGTGAATTTTTAGTCCTTAAAGGTCCCCATTTCTCTCATTTTCTCATTTTTCTCATACTCTTATGTTAACCCTTTGAGGCCAATGAGCTCTTTTAGCCTGCAAGAATCTACAAGTATTCTAGACCATGCAGAACAACATCTACGTATAGAATACATTTCATCGTGACCCCACATCACCGAAATCATTGTAGCTTGCCAATGCTGGCACTGATCTTCATGGCGCCAATCTCAATAGATGCCTATCTTCCACCACCTCTTTACCATAGTTTAAGTCTTTCAAGGAGGTGGCCTGTAGCATTTGCTATCCAGATTGTCGTGCCGAAACTACCAAAAGTAGTCGCTAATTTGTCCTGAAAGGGTCAATTCATTTAATTTTTTTCATCTTTTCAAGTCATAGAGCCTAAAAAAAAACACAACTTTTTTTTTTAAAATTAGAAAAAATTGGCCAATCTTTGCATGACTCAAAAAATTCTAGCAAAAGCACCACCACTATTACAAAACGTCAACAAGTTTGGTTTCTTCCACCAAAAGGAGAATAGGTGAGAAAGTTGTCACCATAAGGTAGAGCCATTGAGTGGTATGGAGACTAGAGTTCTAATACCCAAACTCACATAGCTTAATACACACTCTTTTGGGAAAAGGGGGACTTGAGGGCACAGGCAAATTTAGGTGATTTTGGTTGAAACATTTTGGTAAAAATCGTTTATTGTGTGTGAATTAATTAGATTAGTAGATTGGCATGTTGTTTCCAACAGGGCAAGGGTAGTCCTTGTTATCTAGGTTTGCATGATACCTTAAAGGTCTGGGAGGGACCATATATACAATAATATATTTTACTCTTAGTTTACAAAAATGTATCAAATTTAGCAAGATACACACCTTTGGAGTGAAGATTCTTCAACCAACATCTTTCAATATGTAATCCTTTTTATTTTCAAATACAACACCATACAATAGAATATATGTCCATTTGACAACTTCTCAAACATATAGTAGGTCCACAAATGATCTAAAATTAAAATTCTATGTGTGATTGAATTAAGCGGAACACATTTATAAACTTCTTTCACCTTGTACATTAAATACATTGAAAAGTAAATCAAAGTATTTTACTAAAAGTAAATTCTCTAGATCAGTTGCCAGTTTGTGGGGTTGGTGTAGATATTCTATATCATCTTAGACGTGGAGGAGATGAGTTCGTTATTTTGACCAGCTATGTCCTTTCTTTTGAATGGTGTGGTTTGGTTCTTTGTGTGAAATGCGGATTTCTTACATCCAGTGCATGTGCATGTATCACATCAAAACAAATCTGCACCGGTGTGGCAAATGCTACAGAATTCCTCACTCTGCATACCAAACGTAGCCATGGTTACCAAAGTCTGTCATTGATTGCACACAAACCAATCCTACCATGCCCAATGCAATTTAAGAAAATGGCACAATATAAAACTAGTGATCTTAACCCCTAAGAGCCCTTTGCATTTCCCCTCAAGAAACACTTCAAATCTGCCACTAGCAAGAAAATCTAATTTTGAAGTACATTTATGGACTTTCAACCGGAAGATCTTAAAAAAACTTCTATGTAAACTCATCATGTTGTTTTGGCTACGATCCACCACATAGATATGAAGTTATAGCATTTGAAGTCTAGAATTTTCAAAATGGTTCACTTTCTTCCCTGTTTTGAGTGGATCAACTAACTTTGACTTCACTTGGTGTCAAATTTTTGCACTACACAAGGTCTAAATCCTTTACCGTTGTGTTAAGCATGATATTAGTTCCTTGTACAGTACACCAATTTTTAGAGGTAGAGAAGGGGTGCAGCATATTCAAAACAAATGTGCAGGGAGAGGAGGTTCAAAAATTGCCAATTCACGTTTTATTTTTTATGAACTTATTATATTTAAGATTGATAGTCCAAACGGTCTATAACAAGGTTCTTACCACATGTTGTTGTCTAAAGAATAAAAAGTGAAAAAATGAAGTTCTCTAGGTTTTATGTAGAAAAGAAGAAGTTTTTTGGTACCTTGCTCCACAGTCTGTGAAAATGTTTGACTTGGATTAAAATGTTTTTTTACACTAAAGACAAGAATTTTTTTCCATCTTGATAGAAGGTAGTATTCTCTATATGTTTGAAAAATTCTAATGTCAATAGAAACTTCTAGCAATAGCTTTGGAGCTGCCCAAAGTCCTCAATTGAACTTTGAAGGCAAATAACTTTCATACAATGAATAAAATAAAAAATAAAAAAATCTACGAAGCTCTTATCAGGGACAATTAAGTATAAAACTTTATTTTTAAATTTTTAAATTTTATTTTTATTTTAGGAACCTGCCCAAAATGCAAATCGTCCCCAGGGTTAAATGGACTCCTAGGGGTTAAACCTTTAATGTTGGGTTGGCCATGGCGAAAGCATCAGCCTATGAAGGTAGTAGATGTTACGTTTTAGAATCTATCACTTTGATAGATGGTGGTTGCACCATAGCCAACCCGGCATTAAAGGGTTAACCAAATGCAAGTCATGTCCTCCATTTTGAGGACCTCTTCCTCTTAATCCTCAACTCCCACCTCTTTTGCCCCATACTCTTACTCTTCCTCCTCCATGAACTCTTCTTCATCCTCCACGTAAGGTAAGCCCCCCCATAACCAACAAAAATCCATAGCCAACGCCTATATAATTGGGGTATATCCAACCCTCTTCCATCCCATTACCACCAACTTACCTCCAAATGGAGGTTTGTTATTAGTCAAGACCCTTACTTTCGGTCGTTGGTTATGGGCGGTACCTACTGTTGGCCACTCACTAAACATGGCTGCGCAGTTTGAAAATTCATAACTAATTCAGTTTTCATCGAAAAAATATGAAATCATTGGGGTTGGAATTGTGATTCTATTGTCTATCAGTGAAAAATAATAGTATAATTATCTCCTCTCTCCATATATGCACATTCCTTAACTTGTCAGTTTTAGGGGGGCTTACCTTAGACGGTCTTCTTTTAGTCTTGTGCCATAACCACTCCGTGAGGGGGTTGTACTCCTGAAAAATCAACAGACAATCCAGGAACATAAGATTAGTAAAGAGATAATACATATGGCATGTATCATCACAAATGATATTATATCACAGACCTCATGTCCTTCTCCAACCTCATTTGCAAGCTCATCATCAAAGCCCTCCTCTTGGGCCATGGCAATTAAAAAGAAGCCTTCTCAGTTATGAGCAGTGGTAGCAGGACAGAGCCCTGGATCGGGAGAAAAACCCTTACATTCACAGGGTTGGTCTTTGAAAAGAAAACACCATCAAAGAGCCCCCCGGAATATTGTGTGTACTGAGCTGCAATCAGTTATTACATCATCAGTTTTGATGCAAACCACACAGTAGACCACATGACGGGTAACGAGCACACAGTAGATGTACATCATGAGGCTAACGAGCACCGTGCGACGTCGTATGTGAGGGCGCGGAAACGCAGGTTTGCTCTGGCCAGCCCTCATGGCCCAGGGCTAATATTTCGTGAGGGTTGAGCCCTCACAAATTGTTTACCTCATGTTTTCTCCCTATGGTTAATCTGTCAAGCCCAAAATTAGACATGTCAGGAAGTCACCACGCAAGTCTACCTGTCTCTCTCCTTTTGCCTCTCTCCACAAAGTTTGTTTCCAACTTCGTCTCTCTCCTTTTGTCTCTCTCCACGGATCTTGTTTCACCAGGCAAGTCAAAGTGGCTGTAAAAATTGGGTGCCTTGTTGGTCGAGGGTGGGGCCACCCTGATTTATGCGACGTCCCACCCAGCCCTCACGGGGTCCATGTGCGTTGGCCTAGTGTTGCTCTTGCCTTCACCGCCGCTGCACGAGTCCAAGCGCAACACCGTGCATGACTCTGTGTCCGCCTCAACCAAAACATGCACATCTTCGTTCTCTGAAGGATCGGGCTTCAAGTCCTTCTTCTGAGCAGATCGTCTTTCTTTGACAGAAATGAATAACAATCCTCGCTCCCCTTCTCCTGCTCCCTCTTCTCCTTCGCACTGCTCTCTTTCTTTGCTCTCCTTCAGCTCACATAAACCTCAAACCCTTTAGTGAGACTCAAGAATCGAATTCCTTCTTTGTAATCCATCAAAATAGCGACAAATATGTGCTTCGGCAGGTTGTACAGGTTCATAAGAATTTGATTGACTACATAGGTATTTCCAAATTTGGGTTTGAGATTGGTGGGGGCCGCGCGAACGCGAGCCCCCGCTGCCACAAATTATGACGTGTATACCTCCCGTGGGAAGATACTAGAATTACCCGGCCCGAAGTGCAATGGGGCGGGCTCTCCTAGGCCATCCACATTCCGGATCATGGATCGACCCCGACCAGGTAAGTGATTTTCCGTTCATCACTCCGCCTTCATATTCTCGCGACTCTACGCATATGGAGACCAAGTTTATGGGATATACAAGCAGTCACCAAGAGCCTCTGAGGGACTTCAACCTCAGATGTTCGATAATGTCTGTAGAGATCCCCTTGTCTCTTGAAAGGTTGGGCAACTTTGGGGATTAGAATCTGAGACTCGTTTTGGAATCTTGAGGCTGTCGACCAAGTGATACTCTGAAGATTCTTCTCACATGCTGAGAAAAATTTGAAGCACTTAAGCTGAACGCCTTCACGTTGTGTCGGGGAGCTGGAAACATTGGAGAAACATCTCATTGATATGCAGGGCATTCACCGAGGATAGGGTGTACTGGAATTTCCGGTTTGGGGTTGGAGATTGGTGGGGGCCGCGCGAACGCGAGCCCCCGCTGCCACAAATTAAGACGTGTATGCCTCCCGTGGGAAGATACTAGAATCGCCCGGCCCGAAGTGCAATGGAGCAGACTCTTCTAGGCCATCCACATTCCGGATCATGGATCGACCCCGCCCAGGTAAGTAAGAAACCCGTCTCCACTCCGGCTTCATATACTCGCTTCTCCACGCACCCAGCGCCTATGCTTATGGGATATATATGCAACCACCATGCACTACGCCACCGCAGGAACGATATCCTAAGTTTCCAACCAGCTCATACCACAAATATTTAGTAGTGCCTTGCACAGTTGCCCTCATCTGTTGGAAGGTTGGACAGCATTGAGGATTAGAAACTGAGTTCAACTCCCATTTGAGAATGTGTCACCTTAATAGTTTGGAGAACTGAGCAGCTTTCAAGGGCTGGATCCGGTTTCTTACATTTGCGTTTCGATGGATATACCTGGGTTTTGTCTGCAAACATGCTGATGACAAAGGACCTGTAAACCTGTGAGATAGGTCGTTGCCATCCTATCGGTCGCACTTCCAGCAAGTCAAAATTACATTACAAATAAAATTGGTAGTTGACTCACATAAATGACCTAATCTATGCCGAAACTAGTGATCTATCCTCATTTCCGCCACCCCAAGCAGATACACAAGCGTACAACACCACTACAACACTATTAGTGTGTCCGGCGGATCAATGATACCATGCCTCAGGCCTTGGAGATATTCAGAACGATTTTCCTCGATCTCGGATTGAAGCAGCACCAGGTCCTCTCCATAATATGGAAACTTCGTACCAGTACCGAGGGCAGGAATAGTCTGCTCTTGAACCTCCATAATAAGCTATCCTTTGACAAAGCCACAGATAAACTTCATGGAAATAAACCTGCATGGAGGTTGTTGCGTAGTTCACTCGTCATCTTCATCTTCCTCCTCATATTCGTCGTCGTCTTCCTCGTCATCATCTTCCTCCTCAGGTTCTGCTTTCGTCCCATCGTCCGTGTAGTCTGTGTTGAAGTCATAGTCATCAGATGCATTGGAATCTTTCTTCGCAGCCTTGGACTGGGTCACTTGCTTCGTTCCATTAGCCTTCAACTTTTTGATCTTTGGAGTTAGATCAGCCCCATTCATATCTTCGTCTTCATCCTCATCCTCTTCAGCGTCACTGCTATCCTCTTCCATAGAAGCATTTACCTGCACATAATCAGTCGAGGAAGTTAAGAAACACTCTACTTCATCTAATCGACTCAGACATTGAAAAGGGGAAAATATCCTCAATATGAATGCTCGATACGAAATGCCATGGAATTCAAAAATGTACCATTGAGTCGAAGTCTATCGCAAGTGGAGTGGTTGAAGGAACTTGAATATGGTCTGTCTCCAGCAAGGGCCGGAGATTAGCTAGAATTGCGCTTGGCTCGTTCTTAAACGCCTTCTCTGGGTCGAACTCCTTTGCCCAATCGGACCCCGAAGATGAGATGGTCTTCCCCGCAGCTGGTGCTGTGCAGTGTGGTATTTTACCTGGAGCACGTTTGCATGGGATATTAACGAATGAGACGTACTCTAGCATTTGAATCATGAGCTGAAACAAACCTACAAGGAACGTACTAAGCTTGCCTATTGAAAGCTTTTGCAACGCAAACATAACTCGCTCGGTTCCAGCAACACAAGTAATAAAATGAACAGCAGAGAAGTCAAAACGGGCTCATGAAATTATTCCGATGACTTCACGGTGGAGCCTCAACATGTGAAAATATTTTAAGTCCCCAAGAAGAAAATATACTGTGTGCTTTCCATACCTTCATTCCAGTGCTGAATCACAGTGCGGGCTGCAGCTGTAACATCTAGTACACCCTTCTTCGACTTCCCAAGCACAGTGGCAACATTCTTCAAAAACCCGTCCGCGTCACTGAACTTGCTGACTTTGTAAATCAACATCAGTTTCTCAGCAGGGCACACCCGAAGTATCTCTTTCACTGTTTAAACAAATGAATCATTCGTTAAAATCAGAAGAAGTTTCGTATTTCTCCAAACATTAGTAATACATAACACAGAAGTTTCGTGGGAATAAGCTAAACATTTATAAAGAAAAGAAGACATTATTCTGAAGCAAACCAGTAAAATGAATACATCTGCTTCCTTCCCAGCAAGTGTGAAAATCAACTATTGAACAGGAAGCAGAGTATAATTCAATCTTAGGTTTACCTGGAGCCGTAGAGTCTGAAAGCTCATGCACATTGATGAAGTTCCGCAACGCAGCAGATGCAACATTGTCATCTGACTTTGAAATAAAAATTCCAGGACAATCAAAGAGCTTAAAATGCTTGTCTAGTTCAATCTCCTGCATCACCTTCGTAATACAAGGGGTTGCTTGGACACTGACAGCTTGTGTTCTCTTCAGACTGTTGATTACACTACTTTTCCCGACATTTGGAAAACCAACCACACCAACAGAGAGCGCTGCTTTCATCTGCACACGAAACAGAAGTCAGCACGACTTCCTTAATTTATAATCCAAATACAAAACACTACCTACAGATCCAAAAATACTATTTGTTCCGCTCCACCAGAGTATCTTATGAAGAGTATTACCTTCTGACTTTTGGAATAGTTTCTAAGAAGTTGCAAAAGAGTCTCTGCGCCAAGGCAGTTGCTGGCTTGCAAGAGGTCAGCATTCTGAGTTTCCTTCCGTGACTTCCTCCCCGTGCTCTTCTTCTGCTGTTCTGAATTACACTTGAATGCGACTGTTGGAAGCTCGTCCCTGAAATACTTAAGCCACTGCTCCACGGCTTCCCTTGGTACAAGATCTGCAGAGCGGACATTTCCGTGTCAGAATTTGCACTTAAGCCGTGGACCAAAACTGTTTCGGACCCTATCTCAACAAAAGATGTACAAGAATGAAAACTAAAAAAGGAAAAGGTTAAGGAAAACAGACACATACCGATCTTATTGAGAAGTAGTACAATACGCTTCTGAGATCCTGTCTTCTGAACCAAGCGCTCTAAGTCCACACAACGGGTACCGAGAGGATCCCTTGCGTCCAACACTTGAATGATCACATCCGATGTCTCTATTACTTTCATCAGCTCCGTGTGAAACCTCGCTGCAACATGAACACGTCCATTTTCAAAACCACTAGAACCGCGCAAGCGACTTGAACCGTCCTGACAGCAAGAACAATGACGGAGGAAAAGATGAGTAATACCTGGAGGACTAAGAATTTTTTGCTTCTTCGGCTTCTCAATGACCTTTTTGGCGAATTCTTCGTCGTCTTCGTCCAGCAGTCCCAATTTTCGCTTCGAAGCCTAATCATAAATGAAAAATCAGCCAAATTCGAGAACTCAGACCTTGCTACACATGCAAACAAAATTTTCTTACTCTTTCCTTCTTCGCCGCTTTCTTCCGCTCCACCTCCTCGAGAACGCGAGCGCGGCGAGCTTCTAACGCGGCGAGCTCCTGCTCCTTGAACGGCCAGGCATTAGGAATTCCCGGGTCCTTCTCCGCCTTCGGCTTCCCCTGGTGCCCCAACTTCTTCGCCTCTTTCCTTTGCTTCTTGTGGTGCTCCTTGACCTTCTTGATAATCTTATGCTTCTTCTTCAAGGGAATACGCTTCGACTTACTCTCTGCACCAATGCACAACCTAATTCATCACAACCAACCCTAAGCATCCAAAACTGAAAAACCTACACTAGAGCGTATGTAACAGTAATAGAGAGATGAAATGCTCACTTTTGCTTCGCTTCACCATCTTGAAAGCTGTTTTTCTCCTTGCGTCCGCTAAAGAGTGATCTTCCGGAGGTTCCTAGGTTCGCGACAAGCTCCCCGACACCGCGGTCTGCAACCAAAACCAGAAACCTTGAGGGAGCGATGGCGAAGCCTTGGCCACCCTCGACTGACTAAAACCCTAAACCCTGAACCCTGGGTTCATAAGAAGGCGCAGCCGCGCCACCGGCCCAGCCGGTAACCGTGTTGCCGCAGATGACATTTTGGGATGATAATCAATGTAAACGATCGTTTTTCATTCAATTCTTGTATGAGAGTTCGTTGAATGTGTAAGCATTAGATGATGATGAAACTCGTCTTATTCATGTTTTTATCCGAAGAAGAAAATGCTCGTGACATGTGTCTCTAGTAGTGAATTTTAGGAATTTCTAGCTACAGCTCTAAATCTGAATTTGAGTCATTAAGATGATTTTTAAGATGATTTTTAAGAAAAATTTGAGACCAACTGATGAAATGCAACTTATGAAGTCTAGTTTTCATTTCAATTTTAAATTTTGAAAAATACATAAAGTTGAATTAGTTATTGGAATTTGAACTTTTTCCCTATAGCAAGAGTTGATTGTATTCCAAGTTTAGCTAAACACCAAAATTTCATTTTCACCACAGTTTTTGGCACTATAATGTATACCTTTGGTGAAATTTTCGAAATGGAAGCAAACTTAGTGTTTGTTATAAAGTTTCTTCGCTTTTTTTTCTTCAGAAAATCACAATAATTTCAAATTTTTCCCAAAAGGATCTATGATTTTTGTGGTATAAACAAGACATGTGGTCTCATCTCTAAAAAAAAATGTTATAGATAATTTCCACTCATGTTTAATGAGATTTTAGAGCACACAATAGATTGTAATTAGGATTGATGCCGTGGTTATAGGCTCCATTCTTTAGGAGTTGACCCTTTAAGGCCTAACGAGCTTGTGAGGCCTGGGAAAATCTACGAGGGTAATAAATTATGCAAAATGTCATCCACACAAAGGGTATATTTCATTGCGATCCCACTCCACAAAATCGTTGTCGCTTACCAATGCTAGCATCAACTTTGGTGGCGCCGGGCCCAATAGATGCTCATCTTGCTCCGCCACTAAAATCTCTTCATGATCGTCTTTGGAGGTGGCTTTTAGCACTTGCTATAGCAGTTTATGTATCCAAAACAACCCAAAATGGTCGTTAGGTCTTAAAGGGTTAATCTACGCATTTGTCCATCTCACTCCTAGCTCTTGAAGGGAAGTCAAATATAATGCAAAGATGTTTGCCGATGTTTGCCGATGTTTGCATCAAGGTATAATTAAGGTGTTTTTTAACACATCCAAACAATTGTGCAACAAGAAGGGGTCCAAAAACTATCCAAAGTACACTTTATTATTCTTTGATCTCTATTTCACTTGAAATCTCAATCCAAAAAGTGTACACAAAATCTTAATCCAAAAAGTGTACACAAAGATTATTATGTTTTTTGAGGCTAAAAAAAGAAATAAAGAAAATTGCAAAATCTCAAAATTTAATGATTATTTATGTGGAAGAATGATTTTTTTGCTTGGTGCACTATATCTTTGACTCGTCCTAGTGTGAAATTTTTTGTACTATAGATGGTTTTTTTGTGGTAATAATTGAAAGGATGTTACATTGGTTAGTTGTATACAAGACCTTGAAGAAAAAAAAGTAACTTCAAGTTGGTGAACTCCTCAAACCACATGCCTTCCACAAAAACTAATTTGGATAGCATAATTTTTTCATGAATTGTCGGATTTAAAAAAACATATTTTCACAACGCTTTGAGAAGTGCCTATCTTTGATAAAAACCTCAAAGAGAATTTCTGAAATTGACACCACATGAATATGCACAAGTTTCTTAAAAGTCTATTTTTGGACATTTGGTCCTTTAGGGATTATAATACTTTATAGTACCACCCTACATAATGGTCAGTTTTGTACATAATTAATTCAATATGGAGAATGTATAGGTGATATCCATGTAATGCCTAGGAAATATCCATTGTGCCAGAAACCACTACAATCTTGAAATATAATTAGTTTGGTAGAATGTGTCCGAAAGTGACCACATCATATGATAGGTATGATAGTTATAGAGTACCCTTTTTAAGAGAAGAAACTAACTATTAAACTTCCTTGACAATTTCATACTATAAACACTTCAAAATTGTCTATTTTGGTTTAATAGGGGAGGAGATGGAATAGTAATAGTTCAATATCAAACTATTAGATCTTAATCTAGACTTACAAAATAAAATGCTAGCAAATTTCATAAACTATGATGGAATGGATTGAAAGATTATACTATTTGAAGTGAAGAAAAAGGGTACTTTTTACCCCTGCATTTACCAACGCTTGCCAACCTCTCCCCATATCTTCAAATAATTCAAGAACAAGAAGAACGCCGGTCTCCAAAGGGGGGTGGGCGTGAATAAAGTGTATGATCCTTTCACCACTAAGATCATGCCCACCAAACAAGGAATTAGTAGTATGGAACTACTTCCCCCTCTGGAGGGTAGACACTATGTAACCGGTAACCAAAATGCACAAAAAATCAACCCTAACAAAGAAAAATAAAGGCAAAGGGAGGGGGGAAGAAAGAGAGAAGGGTAGGAAGGAGGGAATCTTTTTTTAATTTAATTTTTTTAAATAAAAAATTATAAAATTTTATTTTAAGGATGTTTGTAGTGTAGGAAGTATTTGGTGGACTAGGGTGAGAAGGTATGTGGAGTGAGGTAGGTGTGATTTTATGGGGTGTCTTGAATGTTTGGGAGGGTTTGGTTGTTTTCGATATTTTGTTTATGTAGTAGTATGAACATAACATGTTGAATTTGCTTTGGTGTAAATATTTTTGAAGGTATTTTTAATTGGATCAATGGGGATTTCAAAGGTTTCTACAAGAATTTTCAAATATGGGATGAAGGTAGTAGCATGGGCACGAGCTATGATGACAATGAGGGGTCCACTTTCCATCCAAGTGCTATGATGTCATCAATAAGGGGTTGGTACTTTTTTGTTTTGTTTTTAATTGTTTCTAGGGAGAATATGTCATTACAACATGAATTGAAATGAACCATTTTTCTACTTCAAACACTATAGTCTTTCAATCCATGTGGTCAAAGTTAATGAGATTTTGCGAGTACATTATTTATTAAGTGTTAAATGAGATCCTACGGTTAAAACTAGAAATACGTTGATTTTCCTTCCTTGCTCATTGCACTAGAATTAATAGTTTGAAGCCTTTTTGGTGTGATATTGTCAAGGAAATTCAGTGAAATTCTTGAAAAGCGCCAATTTGGTGCGTTCTAAAATAATAATGCATTTGGAAATAAGGTGTTGAAAGTGACCTCGATGACGATAGTTTGGATTTTTTTAACCGTGGAACGTCAAGGAGCCAGAAATTGTCTTCTTGGATGATAATTCAAGGATGATGATCAATGTGAATGATATTTTTTCATCCAATTTGTTTTTGAAGATTTTATTGAATGTATAAAATAGTAGATGATGATGAAACTTGCCTTATTGAGGTATTCATGTTTTATCTACAGAAGAAAATCTTTGTGACATGGATCTCAATGTAGAGTATTTTAAAAACTTCTAGAATCTGCTGAAAATCTGAATTTGAGCCATTCAAATGACACTTTTTGAATGTGAGTCCAACAAATGAAACAAAGCTTCTAAATTCTATTTTCCATTCGAGTTAAATTTTTTGAAAATTACATAAAATTGAATAAGTTATGACAGCTTGAACTTTGAACCTATAACCATGGTTGACCGAGTTACTAATTTTAGCCAAACATGGAAGTTTCATCAACACCCCAAGTTTTGGCACTGTATTGTACACCTCTAGTGAAATTTTTAGAATTTTAAGCATACATTGTATTTGAATTGTCTTCACTTTTTCTTCAGAAGATCACAATAATTATAAGCTTTCACCAAAAAATCTGCAATTTTTGTGACATAAGCAAGGCATGTGATCTCATCGTGATGAATAAAATTTTTAAAATGTCACCTGTAAGAAATATAAGAAATAGAGCACACGATTGAATGGAAATTGGGATTGAATGGAAATTGGGATTGATGCTGCGATTATAGGCTCTATCCTTTAGGGGTTAGACCATGTAGACAGATGGTACGTGAAGGGGGATATGGTCAAAATTTGGCCCCTATGTTTATGTTGGAGGGGGGGCTATTTAGACCATGGTGGGGTCCATAATGGTATTTTGGAGCCACATGCCCTAAATTTGGCCCAAAAAAATCCAAAAAAAGCTTCAAGTCCTCAAAATTAAAAAAAACCAGAGAAAAGGCCTACCCTAGCCCACCCTCATGTGACATCCGTCTACATGAAACAAAGAGGTCATGGTAGTTCCAACTTCCGGTACCCTCGTACCATAAGATTTTACCAAAAAAGAATATTATTTCCAAAACACATCATTGCATGGTCATTGGTGGACTTAAAT
Source organism: Bryoerythrophyllum caledonicum (assembly GCA_963971425.1). Taxonomy (NCBI): domain Eukaryota; kingdom Viridiplantae; phylum Streptophyta; class Bryopsida; order Pottiales; family Pottiaceae; genus Bryoerythrophyllum; species Bryoerythrophyllum caledonicum. The sequence goes on along the minus strand of OZ020517.1, from coordinate 24,138,054 downwards.
CTTTATGGCCTAACATCAACTTTTGGGTCAAGATGAGCATCTATTGGGGCCGGTGCCATGTAGCATGTCTTTGTACAAAAAGTCAACACCTTCACATCATGAAGAAGCTAGGCTATGGTGTCAATATTGTCTCTAGGTCTAGAATGCCCACATGTAAAAATGATATGATTTACAATGTCGGAAGAAAGTTCTATTGTTTTCATATAAATCTTATATTGCCAAAAGTCAACACAATTATCATACAACAATTATAATCTATTTACAAGAGACAACGTTACAAAAAGGGTAATGTTACAGTGAATAAAAATTAACACTGTAAGCTGTAATCGATTGACCGGGCGGTCTCCACTACCTTCGCTCCAAGGGCCTCATGAGCAGCGGAAGCCCCACGTTTTGTTGCCCTTAATCGGCAAGCAAACTTTTGATGAAGGAGATATAAGAGCATCTCCATCCCTGGCGGGGAAACTCCCATGCCAGGGGGAGATTTTGGAGTGGGGCAAGGGAGACAGGGGAGGAGTTATCCTCCCTTGCCCGCACCTAGCTGCAGCTGCTCGGTAGCATCAGGAATTTTTAAAATTTTTTAATAAAAAAATAATTTTATAAAATAATTTGTTTAATTATTTATTTATTTATTTAAATTAAAAAAATTAAATTAAAAAAATTAAATTAAAATGAAAATTTATTTTTTATTAAAAATTTAAAAAATATTTAAAAAAATAAATTTTTAATTAAAAATAATAATTGAAAAAAATTATTTTTTAATTAAAAATAATAATTGAAAAAAATAATGGCATGTGGGGAGTGGGGGGGCCGAAACTGCAAACCCCAAGGAGCTGGCTGCCCAACCCCAATTCCCCGTTTGGGGCTCCTCTAAACTGCAAATCCTTGCACCGATGCCCCGTTTTGGGGCATGCGGTGTGGGAACCCAACCATCTCGCACCGCCAGTTTGGCGGTTTGTGGTGCGGGGTGGAGATGCTCTAACCCAAGACGTACTAGGCACTACGGTTTGAGCACCTTCGCATAAACCTGTTTGTGACAGTGTTCTCTACTTGCTTGACTATCTACTAATTACAACTTCATTAGCAGATTTATTCTTGACTATGTATGCCATTGTTATTTTTAAAATTCTATCATGCTTTTTTGCATGAAACAATTCCGAAGTGTTTTTTTTTCAATTACCTTGGACCATTTTCACACCAAAAACACTTTAAAATTGCTTGTTCTAGTCCAATGAGTAAGGATGGAAACAAAAACTTTTATCTCAACTGTAAACTGTAGGATCTCCATTCAGATTTGATAAATAAAATACTCACGAAATATAACAAACTTTGGTTACACATATTGAAATATTATAGTATTTGAAGTAGAGACTCTTGCATTTCTTCATTGCGTTGAGTGAATCAACCAACTTTGACTTTAGTATGTGTCAAATTTTTGCCTTCACAAGGTCTAAATTCATTACCATCATGTTAAGCATGATATTAGTACCTTGTGCACCAAATTTTAGAGGGTGGAGAAGGGGTGTAATTCAAAACAATTCTGCAAGGAATGGAGGTTCAAAAAGTGCCAATTCACGTTATATATTTTGTGAACTTAATATGTTTTAGAATAATACTCCAAATGGTCAATAAGAAGGTTTACACCACATATTGTTGTGGGAAAAAAAAAATTCAAATATAACGGTCTCTAAGTTTTATGTGGAAAAGAAGAATTGTTTTGCGACCTTGCCTAACAATGTGTGCAAATGTTTGACTTGGGTTAATATGCTAATTTTCAATGTAGACAAGATTCTTTTTTAACAATGTGAAAGGAAATACTATCACTTGTTAGTATTGAAAATCTCACATTCAATAAAGTGTCTTAGCTAAAGGTTTTGGGGTTGCCCAACGTGACCGTACTTGTGATGTTTTTCTGTAAGATGGCATAACTTTTCCATTAAATGTCAAATTTAGAAAAAAATTGTATACACACAAAGATTTAGTAAAGTCCATCTACAACAAAAAAATTATACAAGAATCTTATAAATTTATAATATAGGTAATTGCTCAAACCTTCAAAAGTTCCCCAAGGAGACTCTTGGGAATTTGGGGTTGAAACTAAAAAAAAAGGTTCTAGTTAATATTAACGTTAATTTGACCAAAAAAATCATGAATAATCCACTCGATTCTCATCAACATGATACAAGTTTTTTCTCTAGGTTTGTTGAGAAAAAATTATATTTCCATGTAGGTCTTATCTTCTTGCATCTCCACGCAAAATACCAGGAATTGTAAATATAGAATTCAACCATGGTAATTGCCCGAGAGTTGCAAAAGTCCACGTGAAGAATTTTGGGGTATAGATATTGAACAGTGGGGAAGATTGAGAACAACATCAATATATAATATGGTACATTATTGAAAAGACAATATACAATTGTTGGACTTTTTACAAGTCACATATTTATTTGTATATAGTATTCATTTTCAAAATGAACTAGATACATGTTATTTGAGATTACACTTATATGAGAAATATAAAGATTGTATGAATAATATATATTTTTTTGAATCCATATGATTATGATATGAAAAAATTACCATATAATACTATTACATGGTATATTATTTTGTTTCCCATTTTGTATGTATATAATTATTGTATTGAAAAATATTGCATAGAAACTTCATATTGTGTTTTTACAATATGATCTTGAGAAGGATTGAGTTGATATTGTTTTTACATTGGTAACAATATAGAAAGCATATTTGGTCCGTATGGAATCCATTTGAGCATACGCTTCAAACTGTTTTTATATGGTTTTCATATGAAAATGAGGGGCTCTGACTTTCTTTATGAGGTTTGTGCTGCAAATCATTTGCATGGATGGAACTCTAACCATAAAGATGTTTGGTTGCCACCACAAGCTACAGCTGGACCTCTTTAAATGATACCTCAACAAGTGATATTTCTCGATAAACGATATTAAAATTTTTGCTCCCAAAAAATTAACACTACTAAGTGTTATATGTTAAGTGTTATAACATCCTCCGCTCCCTTCTTTGTTAAATGCACCTCGATAAGTGATATTTAAAAAAAAAACACTATAATATATGTTGATATTAGAGCCAAAAATTTGGTGCTACTTTATGTAATTATCCCATATGTTATGCACCTAAGATGTTGTTTATTACAATTAAATATGATTATTTAATAACTCCTTACACTATACTTGTTGGAAATAGAGGGCTAGGGAAGGAAGGACTTGTAAGAATTAGTGAGAGAGGGAAGGAGGGTGCTATGATAGTTTAAAGAGGGCATTGAAGAGTTAGGAGGGAGGGCGGACAATGTGGAAGGGAGGATGTACAATTGGGTTCGGGAGGGTTCGTGTGGGTTTAGGGAGTGTAGGGAGCGGTTAAGGGGGGTTTAGGGGGGCGGTCTTAGGGGGTGGGGGAGAGGAGATTGATGTAGTGAAGGTCGGGGAGACGGTTGGGACAATGGGTTTATTTTTTTAATTTTAAAAGAGAGAGGTTTGGGGGAGAGGGAGAGGGCTGGGATGTGACTAAGAGAGAGTTTTATTAATAAATAAAAAAGAGTTATTTTTTTATGACCAAATTTTATTATTGTAGAATGGTGCAAGTAGGATAATTAAGTAACAAGGATGAGTTTACCGGTTTTGTCTCTTGCACCTCGGTCGAAGGTTGCCACGGCCAAGAATGGTGAATTCACATTGCAGGAACAACATGAAATCATTTCTTATCATGAAGAGGTCTTGGCTGCAAATTGCAAGATTTCACACAAGGCATTGGCTGAGTGGACAAATGACAAGTTCAACAATTCTGCATGTGCATTGACTATTGGGAGGTTATTGAAACGGAAGGCATCGGTTATCGCCGCGGGTGTGGGTACTTCGGGTGCTTCCAAGCGTATGAAAAAGGCACAATATTGAGAATTGGAGGCAACAACTTTTGATTGGTTCACTAGAATGGAGGAGAAGGGTGTTACCTTATCAGATGATCTTGTGGTAGCTACAACAAAGAGGCTATATGAGTTGATACCAAGAGATGCCACTGAGAAGGAACTTCAATTTTTGAGTGGATGGATAGAGAAATTTAAGAGAAGATTTAACATCAAGGGTTATGTTTGTCACGGAGAGGATACATCAGCAAATACTTCAACAAACTATTTTGGTGCAGATGGAGAATATTAAGGCCATTGTAGCTAAGTACAACATCAATGATGTTTTCAACATGGACAAGATTGGTCTTTTTTTGGGTTGGAGCCCAACTGTACCTTAGCTACAAAGCGAGTGTTAGGGAAGAAGAAACAAAAGGAGCGTATCACGGCAACCTTGACTGCAAATGTTGATGGTAGTATTTGTCTTCCTCCATTGGTTAGAATCTAGTACCATAAGCCTCAAGGTCTTACATCTAGGCACATTGAGAATCCAGAGAACTTAGGCATTATGTGGGCTGCTAACAAGAAAGCATGGATGATTACTGATATTTTTGAGCGGTTTATATTAGATTTCAAGAGAAGGATGGTTTCATCAAGGAAAGAGAAAGTAGCTCTACTTGTTGATAACTTTTATGGTCATCAAGTGCCAAATGTGGCTTCACGGTTGAGGAAAACAAAGTTAGTATACTTGCCACCAAATACCACTAGTTGTTTTCAACCTATGGATGCAGGTATTATTGCATCTTTTAAGGCTCATTACCGGAAGATATTGATATAACATCAAATAGACTGTATTATGGCTGAAAGAGATTTTAGCATTGATGTTTATCAAGAAGTGGTTATGGCTGGCGTGTTGGGGTTACACCTCAAACCATTCAAAACTGTTGGGTTCACTCAGGTGTTCTCTCCGGACTAGTTCAGAGCGAGAGAGAAGAAGCGAGATGTGTGAATGAAATTAATGAAGTTGCAGCTTTGTTAGAACAATTGACATTGTTGTCATCTGAGACTACAAAGGATGAAGTCATGGATGCTCAAGAGTTCATCAATTTCGAGTTTGAATTTGATTTGAACAATCTTTATGAACCTACTAATGAGGATATCATAGATTCACTATCCTCTGAATATCACCAATGTGATTTAGATGAGGATATGGTGAATAGTAAAGATGTAGTACAAGAGGTGAACTATATGCTGCAGATCGTGCTCTTGAGACCTTGGAGACATTTTTGGAGCAACAACCGGAAAATGTTTTGTCACTTGTGAAGAACATTCGCTCGCTTCAGATGAAAGTTTCCATGTGGTGCGTGAAAGAATCTCGCCAGACCAAGATAGATTTTTTTTTGAGTGGTCTTAATTGATATATCATTTTTAGTTTATTTGTACTTTCATCCCTTATTTCCATAAATGTTTTGATTGAAGTCTTCCAATTGTGACCTTCAATATGCATCATAGATTTATTTTTTGATGTGTTATAGATGTTTTTTGAAAATGTTACAATATTATTTTTCAAGCTTACGATTGTTATTTTTTTTTATAAGAGTTATAGTTTATTTTTAAAAAATTTATAAATGTTTTATTCGATAAGTGTAATGATTTGTTTTTTGAACGATATTTTTGATAAGTGATACTCTCGATAAGTGTTTCATTTTTTTCCACTCCCGATGAGTATCATTTAAAGAGGTCCGACTGTACATTGATGCAATGTCATCATGCATGTGACCATCCTTAGTCCTACTTGTTTGACTTACTATCTTGAAGCATACGCATCAGTCAGACTAGACTGTAATATACCCAAATGGGATTGTGATCGGCAGTGAGCCCACCGCATGATACAATCGACCCTCTTTAACCCTTTACTGCCTAGCTATGTTTATGGAAAAGGAAAAAGCAAGATTTCTGCTAATTTTTTTCTTTATACTAGATTGGATGGGAATATAATGCCTAGTTTTAGTATCTAACTTTACATAATTGAACTTAAACCATGACCTAAATTTTGGGAAGAATTTGCACAACATCCGACGGTTGATGGAATAGATCATAGTGTTTAAAGTTACCTTATATTGGTAGTGAAAGCTGTGGATTTGGGAGGGTGTACTACTTTAAGCATCAATAGATTCTTGCAAGAATTTTTATACTATAAATAAAATTGGTTCACATATGCACTAGGTTGATAGCTTTGCATTGACATATCATATGTGAAGAAAACATATATACACAATTATTGATGATTTTTTTTGCTTTTGTCTACTTTTTTTGTATACAAAAATGTTCCAAACTTATACGGATCAAAACGGAAGTTTTGTATGTGAGAAGAGGGATCAACAATAAAAAAAACAATGAAGAATGTCTTAAAGGCAAAGTTCAATCAAGAAGAAGAACTCCGGTCGCCGAAGGGGGCTGGGGTGAATAAAGTGTTTGTTCGTTCCACCAATGAAACTATGTCCACCGGACATGGGTAAAGCAAAGTTCATTCAAAATTTAAGACCAAAATCTATGTGCATGTGTGTGAAATACAACATAGTATGTGGCATGGCATTCATTGTATTCACTATATTTTAGTATATTTGGTGTATTTTGTGTTGTATTCCTAGATTTTCCAAGAGTTCATTAAGTCCAAACCATGATCTGATTGTTGGAGAGTGTTCATGTAATGTGTGCGCAAATCTGAACCTTGTATCTCGAAGCCTAATTCCTCATGGATTTCATGCAAATTGAGTTTTAGCACCTCCAGAGTCCTATTTCGGGCTTCTTGGGCGCTAAAGGGTTAAGGACATCTTACACCACTCTTCTACTTCTAAAATTTGGTGCACATGTGCCTAATATAATCTTTTAAAAGTTAAAATTAGAAAATCACAACCCGTAATGCAAAAATTTGCCATACACGGTGGTCAAAGTCTGTTGAAAGAGTTTATGTCTCACTTCAAAGGCTAATAGCTTTCAATCTGTATGGTCAAATTGAACAACATTTTTACAACACTAACTTGTACAATCCTAGTACAAGATCCTATGGTTGGATGTATAAAAACTGTGTTTATTTGCATTTTGTGTCAAATGCATTGAAACTGGCAGTTTTCAGTGAGTTTGCTTCAATAATAATTCCTATTTAATGTAGATACACTAAAAATGATGTTTAGTCAATAGTATACACTAAACACGAACCACTACACTAAATGAAGACTATAAATTTAGTGTAGTCACAAAACCGTTCACTGAATGCCAACTACAACACTAATTGTCAACTCCTCTAAGCACTGCAATACAAAAAAATTGACTTGTTGACATTTAGTGTAGAAAATTGATTAAATGATATACTATTACATGAATAATTATATAGAAAATATGATAATAGATAACAATATATATTGAATATAATATTGTAAACCTAACCATATTACCAAAAATACCATATGTACTATAAGACATTTGATTGAAAGTATGTGTGTACTATATATTATATAATATATACATTATACTATAAATAACATATACATTGGATACATTGTATGTGTTGTGCAAATTGAATATATACCATATGATATATATCTATTATCATAGATAAAAAATAACAAGTGATAAATCTATTTGTAGTTTACAAGATATATAGTACATATACTATACATATGGCATATGCCTTATACAATACATTGTATATAATATATATCATATACAAAAATAAAATAAAAAATAAAAAAATACTATATATAAAAATATTATTTATAGCTTATGTATTATTTATACAATTTATACAACATGTACTAAATTCAATATGAATAGCATATGTACACATGGTATTTATAGCACACATACTACATACAATAGTAGTAGTAGTAGTAGTAGTAGTAGTAGTAGTAGTAGTAGTAGTAGTAGTAGTAGTAGTAGTAGTAGTAGTAGTAGTAGTAGTAGTAGTAGTAGTAGTAGTAGTAGTAGTAGTAGTAGTAGTAGTAGTAGTAGTAGTAGTAGTAGTAGTAGTAGTAGTAGTAGTAGTAGTAGTAGTAGTAGTAGTAGTAGTAGTAGTAGTAGTAGTAGTAGTAGTAGTAGTAGTAGTAGTAGTAGTAGTAGTAGTAGTAGTAGTAGTAGTAGTAGTAGTAGTAGTAGTAGTAGTAGTAGTAGTAGTAGTAGTAGTAGTAGTAGTAGTAGTAGTAGTAGTAGTAGTAGTAGTAGTAGTAGTAGTAGTAGTAGTAGTAGTAGTAGTAGTAGTAGTAGTAGTAGTAGTAGTAGTAGTAGTAGTAGTAGTAGTAGTAGTAGTAGTAGTAGTAGTAGTAGTAGTAGTAGTAGTAGTAGTAGTAGTAGTAGTAGTAGTAGTAGTAGTAGTAGTAGTAGTAGTAGTAGTAGTAGTAGTAGTAGTAGTAGTAGTAGTAGTAGTAGTAGTAGTAGTAGTAGTAGTAGTAGTAGTAGTAGTAGTAGTAGTAGTAGTAGTAGTAGTAGTAGTAGTAGTAGTAGTAGTAGTAGTAAGAACTCCGGCCTTCTCAGAAGGTCGGCGTGAATGAAGTGTCTGTTCGTTCCATTCACTATATCTATGCCCAGAAGACAAGGATAAGTGGTAGGGAACTACTTCCCTCTTTCGAGGGTAGACACTATGGGAAGTAATAAGTGACCGAAGAAGGGAGAAGTATTTCTTTTGAAAGCGAGGAAAAATATTGGGATGCAGAGGGTTAATTAATTGATTGAAATGAGTTTTTTATTTTTTATTTTTTATTTTTTTATTTTTTTAATACAAAATATAAGTTTGAAGAGAAAAGAAGTTCAACTGAAGCTCACAGGCTAATTGTATCAAGTGAACTAAGCATTTTATAAAATGAAGGAATCGATGTTTGGTATTAAAGCTAAGAACAAGTTAGGGGAGGTGTAAAAATCTAAGCGTTCTCTGCATCATATCTCCGACTTGGGCCGACAGTTGTTCTTCTGATAGTTCTTTCGGGTGTCCGAGAAGCCATCGATTATGACCCCAATGTGTTGCGCCCTCCTTGGGTGGTATCGGATTTGCGATTAGGCCCCATAATTGATCTTGATTGGGTCCTTCATATGTTGCTTCAAAGTAACGAATTGGTCCTTCAGCCTCGGTCCTTCCGACCCATAAAAATTGGCTCAATACTCGTGCTTGACCTCGAATGAGATCTCCAATGAACCGCACTTGAGCTCTATTAGCGGCAGAAGGCTCGGGTCTCTCTGGTACGCGAGTAGGTAAAGGGGGATAAATCGGAGGTCCCGGACAAAGAGGGGCTCTACCAGGACATCCGAAGTTCATAGGGCCTTTGAGTCTAGGTCTTTGGGAAGGTGGTTCCAAAACTAAGTCAGTGCTAGGTGGACATATGCGGTGTCTACTCTGAGGAGAGGGTGGTTGTGTGAGAGGAAGATTGTGATCTGGGAGATCAGAAAATGAAAGCTCTGGCTCGGCATGTGTAGTTTGAGATACTATCATCGGTTGAGGATCCGTGGTAGCAGAGGGTTGAGTATTGACATCTACAGGGTTGTCAGAGCTCGAGGAGCGATACCATATGGTGTTAGACATGTTGGTATGCGGCGTACTAGGTGATGGGTGCTACTGATGTGACTGAGAGTAGAGATGGGTGTGATTTCCGGGGCGTCTTTTTTATAAGGAAGATTGGGTGGTAAGATGGATCTTTTAGACTGTTTCCGAATCGTTATGCTTATCAGTGTGAGACAAGTGTCACTATATGTGTGGACCGTTTGTTATTTTGTTTTGGGTATTAATTGTGTGACGGTGGTTTTGTCTGTATATACATAGTGTAGTAAGCATGAATCTCGTGTGGATTATTTTAGCCATAAAGTGGTTGTCAAGTGAGCATTATTCGTGTTGTGCTTTAAAATCACGACTGTTTGTCATTTAGTGAGGTATTTATTAGTAGAACATTAGCTAATAGTGAGATGGTGTTGGGGATGAGTTTGATGCGAGTTACTATGGGGGGTCATGTGTTGTGGGTATTGGTTGGTTATTTTCAATGCGTCTTTTGTGTAATAGTATAGACATTGCATGTTGGGTGGCAATGGTGTTAATATTTTTTAATGTGTGTTTAATGGTAATGGTGGTGATTGGGAGGTTGAATCTTTCTGCAAGTATTGTTATTGGTGGGTTATGTGATGTGGCTCTAGCTCCAGCTGTAACAATGATGATAGAATCAATTTTCCAGCCATGACTAATTATACTATCAATTAGTGGTTGGTATTTATTGATTTTGTTTAGAATTGTTTGAGTTGAGAATCTATCATTGCAGTATGCAAATTCGATAAATTGTATTGTTAAATTTGGGTTTATATTGGTGGGGGGGGTGGCGTTGAGTTGGAGGCCTCGAACACAGAGTATGTCAGGCCTAAGTCTAGCATTACAATGGCATCTAGGAAGAAGGCATGTGCATGGAAGGAGCCATGAGGGGACGGTATTTTCTGGTGGGTTATTGTTGTAGGTGCCTGCGTTCATGAGGATGTAGCAGCGGGATTTATTAGAGGAAATTAACATTTTTCGAATTTCCCATACAGCTTTGTTATGGCGTTTTGTAATTAAGGCGTGGATGTGGGGGTGGTGGCATTTCAATAAGAGATGATGCCATGTGTCAGGATCAGTGGAGTTACATATAGAGCACGTTATATTGGGAAATCTGGTATGTCCAAAGAATAATTGTTTTCTAGCGTTTCCCATATATTGTCCAGTTCGGAATTTAATGAGACATGTAGTTTGGGCGTCAGTGATGGTTGAATCGTTCCAAAAGTCGGTTGAGAGTTTTGTATTGATGTCAGTGTTATTAAGCCATTTTTCTATGTTGGGAAATTGTGTTGCTATGACTATTAAATTGTGAATTCTATCATATTTTAGTAAATATTTATCTAGAAATCGTATTGGTCCATTGTCTGGAGAATTTGTCATGTTAGGCCATTGGTCTTGGTGATAATAGTATGGGGTGGGATGTGCCGATTCATGTGGTTTGGAAGCATGTTTATAAGGTTTGTTAGCTCCCTCTTTAGCCAATTTGTCGGCTTGTTCATTGCCTATTATATTGGAGTGGGCTCGAACTTTAAGTAATATGGTTGGATGTGTTCTTTTGAGGAGGAGATTAACTATGGAAGTTAATAGGGTTCGGTCTGGATGATTAGTATGAGATGTTGGCTGTTTGATGTGGGTATTGAGAAGATAAAGGATATTAAGGCAATCTGTGAAGATATATGCTCGTTCATTTGGGAATTGTTTCAGAATAATTTTTAAAGTTTTATGAAAAGCCATCATTTCTGCTCTTAGAATGTTTTGTAGGCCAGGTAATCGTTTGGAAATGTTTAAGTTCTTTGTACAGTTGTGGATACCATATCCGGCAGCTTCGTTTTGTACTATATCAGGATTAGTTTCAATAAGTTTTATGAATGAGCCATCCGTATAGTAACAATATTCTGGGTTGAATTTTAGAGGAGGGTTGGTGTTGTATTGTGGGTGAGGCGGGAGAAGATGAGTATGATTACAAGGATAGATGGGATAAGGGAGGGTTGACCAGAGTTTGCTTTGATTAATTTTAGGTTGGATTGGGGCTGGTGTGGCTGGATTAGTGTAGATATAGTTAATGCCTAGTGATTGTGTTGTGGTGTGGATTATAGCTAGTTCTTCTGTAGTACATATGATATTTTTGTTGTGATGTATACAAAAGATTTGTAAACTAGATGGTTCGATGTGTTTTTTGTTGGATGTATTGCTTAGAGTGGGTTTGGTATATGTGATGGTATCTGCATCAAAGAGTGTAATGATGTGTGTATCGATAAATGGTCCTGTATATGGTGTAGAATTTTTGTACCAATTTATGTCTGGTGCAATTATGAAAGTTATATTGTTTGGATGTTGTTGTGCAGCTAATCTAGCCCAGTGTATAGCTTGTTGAACATCTTGAATGGTATGTGGATGTGCAAGGCCTATACCATGCCATTTGGAGTCAAATGCTTTGCCGAGTGAACCAAAGACTCTATCACGGTCAAAAGGTGAAAAAAATTTATTTAAAGTTGTAGGGCAAGTTATTGGTGATGAAAAATATGTGTGTTGTATGTTAAATATTTGTGTTAGAGAGTGAAGGATTTCAGTAGGTAAAGTATATTGCGCTGAGCGATTGGGGATTTTGTTAAAGAGCTGAGGTTTATATCTTTGGTATAGCCAGATTATTTCAGTTTCAAAGGATTGTGTATCTGGAATGAGGTCAATAATGTTGTGTTTAGATTGTTGGTATTGTGTCCATAACCATTTCAATCGTGTGGTGGGTATGGTGGTAAGGTGATGTCCATTGTGTTCATAGAGGTGAGTTTTTTCATTTTGAACTATTATTGTGGGTGTGGAGATGTTAATATCTTTTTCTGGGTTGCATTCTGTAGTAATAATTGAGAGGAGTGGGATATTTGTAGGTGGGTGGATATATCGGGTGTCAGTGGTTTGTATTTGGGGGTGGTGAATTGCTAATGTATTGGCATAGTGGTTGTATTGTTGTTGTTGGAAGTATTGGATAAGGAGTGAGATATTATGGTTAATCACTATTGTGTTATTCCATGGAAATAGATGGCGCTGTGATTGCCATTTCATATATTGGGTGTTGTTATTGAGTATCCATTGACATAGAAATGTTTCGTCCTTTTTTACAATGTTATGTATATCGGTATATTTCCTCGAGCGATGGTTGATTATTTTGAAAATAGGATATGTAGAAGGGTTTTTAATTATCTGTGAGGGAGGATGTGTAAGATTAGTGTTATCATGGATCAATGGGAGGTCAGGGGTTGTTGTGATTTGCGTTGTGGTGTTATTGTTTATTATAATATATGTGTGTTTTAGTGCACGGGGTGGGTAATGTAGGGTGCACAGCAGAGAACATTGTTCGGTACATGTGGGTTGACAAAATAATTGCGTGGCCATGTTAAGTGCTGTTTTAATTAGTCTTGTGGGGGTGCTATAGATTTGTTTGAAATCATTGTGGTCCATTAATTGTGTGCCATTGGGCAGAATAATCTGTTGGAGTTTTGTGATGTTATATGTATGAAATTTTTGTAGTAATTTGTTGGATAGTGCGGTATTTAGGTTAGGTAATTGTTCAGTTTCCATGTTCCAGTTTTGTTCGAGTGGTGATGGTTTTAATAAGAATTGTTCAAGAGTGCTACGAAGATGGATGCCTGCGTATGATTTTAGTAGGAATATAGTGCGGGTAATGGGAGAGCGGATACAATCTGATTTTTTTAGACGTGTTAGGAGTTGAGATCCGCCGTATTTAGCAAGAATGAATTTTAGCAAACCATTATATATAATTCCAAGTTTTCCTGTGTCATTCAGTGCTTTAAGTAATTGGTCACCTATACATCGGAAGTATGCATTTTTTAGTGAGAAGGCATCCATTCCATATAAATTTGTTGGAAGTTGGGTAATAATATTTGACATGTATTTGGGAAGACCACAGATGGTTTTATGAAGTGCAATGATCTTTAAGATATGGACTTAGTGTATCTCCTTGTATAGTTCCTCGTTGAATGGGAATTGGACGTGTTTGTCCAAAGTGTTCGCCTATATATGTAGTAGTGGATTTTGAGTATATATCACCAATAAGAGCAATTGCATCTAGCGGGAATCCTAAATCTTGCATGATGGCAAGTAAGCGGGCATGGTCAATAGATCCAAAAGCGTTTTTAAAATCTATATATAGAATGTAGATGTCCTGATTTGAAAATTTGGCATCTTCGAGGGCAGAGATAACAGTTTGTAGTTGTCTCGCTGTACCTCTATCTTCTCTAAAACCCTCCTGACTGTCATGAAGAATGCGGTGTTTTTCACCGTAAGTAGACAAGATGGATGTTAATGTACTCGTAAAGAGTTTATATATTGTGTTTGCTAGTGCAATTGGTCGGTGGTTTGAAAGATAAGAAGGATCACCTTTTTTATATAGTAGGATTGTTAGACTAGTTTTCCATGAGGGTGGGATTTGTTTTTGTTTGTAGCAATGTTTGAAAAAAGTTAATAGTAGAGTATGAAAACGGTGGGGGAGGTTTTTGAGAATGTCATTAGGGATTTTGTCTGGGCCGGGAGCTTTGTTGTTACCCAGATTTTTTAAGCATAATTCATAAAGTTCTTGGTCAAAATATTTGTAGAGGGGAGTTTGTTGTTCTCCACGTTTTTCTAATATAAAGCCATCTAAGTCATGCCAGGGATATTGTCGCACTCCACATGTGCAGGTAGATGGATGTTGTGGTTGATAATAACAAGTTGGGACAGTAGGAGAATTGTTTATAGTTTGTTGTAAATATATCTCGTTTGCGATTTCTTCAGGGTTGGTGAGGATATTATTGTGTCTATCAATTATACAATTTAGTGGGCAAGAGATGTTATCTTTGAATACTCTTTTGTTTATCTTTTTTGGGCTTGTTTCGTATAGTTTTCCGTATTTAGATACCGCTTTCTTGACACAATCTCTGGAGTATTTAGTGGTGATTTTTCTAGCTAGGTGATTTGCATTTTTTGCAATTGTCGCTAAATTTTGGAGCCAATCGTCATGTGGTATAGAATTTGCGGGAGGTGGTGGTATTTGAACATGGGGATAGTTTTGGATTATATTTATGATAGGGTGATTTCTCCAGTTGGTATTGTTATTAACTGTGTAGATTGTTTTCCGTATAATGTGATATGTAGAGAGATGTTTTTTCCATTGCCTAGATAGTTTTCGAGGGAGGAATCCACCTTGTTTAGCAGTTCGATCAGTGAGTTGGGGTAAAGGAGACGTAGAGCATGTTTTTTCAAGGGTATTAGATAAGTTAAAGATAAGTGTATCTAAAGTTGTACATGCAGAGTGCCATTGTGTCTGTGTTAATTGAGGAGTAGTGTTTAGTATGTTAATAAGGTTTTCAATGATGTGTGAGTTTTCTTCTGTGAATTGAGATTGAAATAGTGAGATATTAATTTCAGGGATAGGATTGAGAAGTCTTTTAGGATATGTTTTTATTAGGATAGGTGGTCTAGATATAAGTGTGTTTGGTGGTATGTGTAGTTGGATGGGATAGTGGTCTGAATTAAGGTTTAGGGTCGTATCAGTAGTTGATGTCATGTTTTGTTGGATAGACGTGTTTATGTAGAATCCATCAATGAGGCTAGTGGTAGAGTAATGGAGGCCGCCTTGTCTTGAGTAAGATGTGTTTGTGGGAATGTAGGTGAGATTAATATTTGTGGTAAATAATTTCCATTGTATATCTTCAGTTGTTGGATTGGTGTGTATGTTATCTATTGTACGACCAATTAGGGCAATATCTCTGTTAAAGTCGCCACATAATAGGTGTATATGATTTTGGTGGCTGTTAATAGTGTTTGAAATAGTGTCTTTGATAGAGTTAATGAGTCCGAGGTCTTCGGAGTGTGTAGGCATGTATATGTTGAGGATTAACCAAGGTTGTAATGGTTGATTTGAGATTCGTATTATTTGAAGGTATGGTGAAATTGAAGCTGGTGTTGGGATCTTTGAGATGTTACCAGGAAATGTGTATTTATTATGTATCATGGTTAGAAGGCCTCCTCTAGCAGGAGTATATGGAATTCTACGCTGAATACATCTTGTAAGGGCATGTGTATTATTAAAAATGAGCTTGTAGTTTGGAAACAAGTTTTGAATATATTTAGTAGATTTCTTGGTGGTAAGTTTTGTTTCTTGGATATTTATAATAGCAGGGGTGATTGAGGTATTGAGTAGCATATTTTGAATATTTGGGAGAGAAGTGTTGAGGTGAGAAGTATTCCAGGTAATGATGGAGGTTTGTGGACTATCATTTAGTGTGGGTTGTGATGTGGGCGCAATAGGAAGAGGGAGAGGGGGGGGGGATGAGAATATTCTGGTACAGGTTCAAAAATGCGGTAAGTTTCAACTAATAGTTGTTCAGGTAAATAAGGAAATCTACCTTTAAGGTGCTCAAGTGTAGGTGTTGGGGTATTAGTGTGGAGAAAGTCATATAGTTCTTTATGGATTGAGGATTTATTGGTAAGGATGTGATTGTAGACATTTTGAAAGTTTGTATAAGGATGTGATATATGAATATGTCTCTCAGGGGGATTGTCGAGTGAGGTCAATTTTTGCAAGAGTGTTGTTGTCCAGTTTAATGTGGGTGTTATGTTATTTAAATTTGATAGTATATTATTGCAATTTTCTATTGATGGATGTATGGTGATGACGATAGCGTATAAAATATAAGGAGCTATGTATTGGTTTAAGCTATTTATGTAGTTGTTTAGATAGGGAAATTGGCGGCTCTGTTCATCATGTTGGCCATGATTTGGGTTAAGGAAAGGTGCAAAAGATTGTGCTAGATGTTGATATTCAAGGTGTAATTTAATGGTGCTAGGGATAAAATATGTTTTTGCTCGCCTTTTATGTAGTGTTGGATGTGTTTTGAGGAGATTAGGCATGGGGCCTGGGTTTTGTTCAATGTCTCCACATCTATGAAGGAGGGTTGATGTGTTGAATGTGTATTGTAGGGTATATATTTTAAGTATGTATTTTGTGTTATGTATTGAGTTGTTTGTTTTGTTCTTTTTCTTTTGTATTATTTGTGTTTTTATTTTTTTGTCTTTTGGTGTAATGTAGAGGTATGTTGTATATTTTTGTTTATTTTTAAGAGTTTTGGTTTGTTCGTTTTGGTTGTTTGGTGTAGTATTTAAATGTATCGTAATGGGGGAGCAATATTTGTTTGTTTTTTGAAGCTTTATATATTTTTTGGAATTTTTTTCATAAATATAATACAATACTATATAATATACTACCGCGATGGTGGACAAAACTAGTTTGTCATGTCCATTTGTTTCTCCATGATGGACAAACTACGGTGAGATGTCTCTCCCTCCTTGGACGCCTCGACTTCCCGTTCAA
Source organism: Bryoerythrophyllum caledonicum (assembly GCA_963971425.1). Classification (NCBI taxonomy): domain Eukaryota; kingdom Viridiplantae; phylum Streptophyta; class Bryopsida; order Pottiales; family Pottiaceae; genus Bryoerythrophyllum; species Bryoerythrophyllum caledonicum. The sequence continues at coordinate 24,121,251 of OZ020517.1, read as the reverse complement.
ACGCCTCCGCTTCATGATTTTCAAGAAGTTGGATAAGATTCATCCGGAGTGTGCTCATCTCTCCTCGCAATGTTCGGGCGGATATCGTTTGGACGGTGTCCACATATTGGCGTGCCTCCTCCACAATTTCTTGTTTCATTACTGCCATCTCCCGTCGAACTTCGACAATGGTATGGTCAGTACCTCGCTTCACTTCGCTTTGAACCATTCGTTGTAATTCTTCTCTTGAAAATCCAATCTTGGGAGCGTTTTCGAGTGCAATCACCGCGTTGGCTACCGCGGAGTTTACATCGGTAAAACCCCATTTAGTGATGAGTTCAGTGGACGGTGCGCTAGTTCCATTCAAACTTTTGGGTGGGGAATAAACTCAACATATTTGCCTAAAATTTTTCCGCTTGTGTTGACATGTTTCTTGTAAACTGCGGGGTTAAGACAATGAATGTTGCAAATTTCAACATGTTTGCCATGCTCCATCTTGAAGAACGTATCCTTCACATTTTCCTTGCCAAAGTACGCCTCAAGACTCTTTTCTAAGTCTTCTACGTTTTTTATCTTGTTTAAATTTTTTGCTATAAGAAGTAATGCATTCTTTTTAGCCTTGTCCTCGTCACTCATTTTCCCTTTGGTTGCAAAGTATGGAGTAAAGATTTCGTGGTTGAGTGCAACTTTGTGTTCTTTGATTTTTTGAGCTTGTTCAGGAGAGGGGGTTTTCACCCAGGCAAATTCCAGATCTACCCGTTTTTGTACATCGGTAATTTCATAGTCAAAACCCCTTGCAAAACCCTCGCGGACTATTTCTTCGTGGAGTTTATACCAATGTTGATTGACAAGATTAGGTCCCGATATTTTGACTGAGAGAAGGTTTGCAAAAGCCAAAGAGTCGTAACTCTTGCAATCCTTCCCACGGTTTGGAATTCCTTCCGCAAGAGTTAAGATAAATGGGCGGATGCCACGAAGAAGACCTACCCCATCTACCTCCGGATTTTTGAGATGAATCTTAATAGTGCCACTCCATCTATTGGTTTTGTGGTAACACATGATGGCTAATGGCTCACCCAAAATTTCCCCAAGTTCAATTCCCATGTCATTTAATCGTTCTCTAACCATCTCTTGGACGACATCCTTTGTCCACACTTCCAAGTCTCCTAGTTGGAAAGAGACCGCAATATGATAATCAAGAGCAAATCCATGACCATCGACTTCAACTTCACTAGGAAGTTGCGTTAGGTTAAAATGATGACCTTCTTTCCCGTCTGTTCTCTTAGAGGGCCATTCTTCTTGAGAGACGTAGGGAAAAGAGGGAAGAGCTTCTACCCTCTCTTTTGCCTCTTTCTCACTCAAACCCATCCCCACTAGTTCATTGACGGTGTGAATTGGTTCCTTTGGACTCTCGCTTCTCATAGCTATAGTGTTTAGAGTGTTAAACCCCAACCAATATGGAGGCCGGGGCAAACTAGTTGCCCGGACCTTCTTTTGGTTTGGGGACGACGTAACCTCACCATTTGACCTTTTTTGTGTAGAAGCCGTATTAGAAACACTCTCTTCCACTACTTCCATGAATTCAATTACTCTAGAGGTTGAGGCGGCATGAGCATGAGACATTCTGCAATGACAAATATGAATGGTGTCATAACTATTGGCTAAGAGGATGTATATCATTTTTCTTCTCTTAACCTTGACATCTTTCCCTTCCCACAACTTACTTTGTGGGCCTCTTGGGTTTAAGATGTTCAAGAAGAAGATCTTACTGACTTGGTCATTACTATGTGGCTTTAAATATATACAAATCAAATGCAAAAAATATAGGTAAATTGGATGATTTTTAATGTATTTTTGAAGAAAATATAACCATGCATCCTTATTAGAAATATCATTAGAATGGTCGCTATTTTATGAGAAGGTTTTAAGATTATGTAAAGAGGAATATATTGATAGAGTGAGTTTATATATGTCTAGCCTATAATTCCAAGTGTAAATTTTAACATTTAGACAAAGATATTGATATTTATTGTTAAAGCAACACATGTGTATACATTTATGGAAGGTGCCAAAGCAATGGTCACCTTTCCAAAAAACGATTTTAATTGTTAAGCAATAGAATAACACGCGGAGGTTTGCAAAATAAATCACATTGATTTGAAAATAATAGAAGGGAGAAGTACCTGATGAGGTTGGATTTCGGAGCTGGCCGTACTCCCTGGTTGAGCTGTTTGATCTGGGACTTGCTGGTGCAGAACTTGAACTTGATATGGGTCGATTCAGGGTATGGTCCCACCTCGGCCTTCGCCCTCGAGTTGTCAGCTGATTAACTGGCCTTTCTTGTCGCTTGGCTGTGAGTGCCCTCAACGGCACTGGAGTGTGGGCGATGCGGGCGTCGTGGGCGCCGTAGGTTCGACTTACGCGGTTATGATCTTCGCCTCCGCCGATTCTCATCCACTGGCAGCTCTTCAACTTCTGCGTGCGGGCGATGCGGGCTGTGTCGTGAGTTCGGCCTCCGTGTCTACACTGTTTACTCCCGCCGATTCTCGCCCACTGGTGGCACTCCGGCTGCTGCGCGCGGGTCTGTCTCTCCACGGTTAGGGTGTGCGTGCGGGCGATGCGGGGCGCGCTGTGGGTTCGGCTTGCTTGTTTATGCTCTCGGCCTCCGTCGCTTATCTCCCACTGGCAGCACTCCGGCTGTTGCACATCAGTCTGGCTCTCCGCGACTAGGGTTTGAATATTACTGTTGGGGCGGTGGCTGTCTCGGGCGGCGCTGGCTGTGTGTTGTGTGCTCTGTGTCGTGATCTGTGGTGGTTCGTGGTGGCCCTTCGTGCACCGTCTTCTGTGACTGTGAGATGGAGTTGTTTTCGAGGTGAGTCTACTAACAGGGGTTTGTGTTATGTACGAGGAACTAACTTTCTCTACTGTCTTGCTGGTGAATATGTGAGAGGAGCGATGCGAGGAACTAACTAATGAGAGTTGATACAGAGAACAAACAGTTAGCGGTTTAGGGAGCGATCTGTAGATAGGGGGCGTACAAGTCGCGTCGCTGCATACTCTCACCGTCACTCGGATAATTCTATGAGTAATGTGTGGCAGGGTGTAGGAGACAGCTAGTGTATGTATGAGGGGGAAACGCAAACACGATGGGTTCTGTGATCGTCTATGTGGAGTCTTATAGCAAGGGGTGGGAGTTGGGGTATCAGGAAGTGGGTAAATAATCCACGTTGATCTGTGTTGGTGTTTATCGCCGAATCTGTAGGAGGCTTGCGTGAGTTTGTCGACTTCGAACGCAGATCTGGAGCTTGCGTGCGTGGACTTTGAGGTTGCTTGTACGCGTAGTGTGTTGCGGGATTCGATGGAGCACCTGCGGTCATCAGCGCTGCTTGCGGCGATTGGCGGTTTGGTGCTGAAAGTCGTGGTGTCGCAAGATGTAATTCCACCGTGTAGGCGGTAAGTGCGGCTGACTTTATCTAGTTGGCGGGGTCCGTCGTCTTGTGTTTTGTTGTTTCCTTCTGGGGTTGGTGGATCTGCATTTGTGGCTGGAGGTAAGATTAGTGGAAGTAGAGTTACGGTGTAAAGGTGTACCTGGTAGGGTGCTGATTTGGTGGTGAGCAGGGGGTTGCGTGTTTTGACAATTTCGCGTTTTGATCCAGGGGCGGCGCGGGCTTGTGGGCTATTGTTGCTTGATTCGGAGACGACGATAGGCGATTCGGTGGAGATCAGATTCCGCGATTCGGCGGGGCGCAAGTTGTATGATTCGGCGGGGATCAGGAGAACAGCTGTGCCGATGGTGTGCTGGGTTGCGTGAAGGGTACTGCCTGATTCAGATCTAAGGTAATCCTGATCTTGGGAGATTTGGTGTAGATGCTGTCCACAGTTGGTTTTTTGTCCACTTCTAGATTCGTTGAGGTGTACAATATTGTCATCTTGTGCTTTGTTGTTCCTGGCAAGGGTTGATTGATCTGCACGATTGGGCCACTTGCATGCGTTTGGGGTTAAGGTGTAAGAAATCAAAGTTAGGGTGAAATTTTTTACCTTGCATGGGATTTGGTTGGTGAGGGACGATGAGTAGCTTGCGTTGATTTGTTGTGGCATTGAGTTGTGTCGACCAGGGTAATGTTTGTGGCTGTTGGTGTTTGTTTGGTGGTAATTGTGCGTGTCCTGCATGTAAGTCTGTAATTGTAAAAAAGAATTTTTTGATAGGGAGTTTAGGGAACTTACTTGGAGTATTGGGGCGTTGGTGTCGAGCTGCGGATTCTCTGTGTTGTATTGATGGCTCGTCTTTGAATCTGCAGGGCGTCGCTCCTTGTTGCGAGTCCAAGAATGAGGCGATCGAAGTCTTGCAGGACTCTCTGGATGGCATAACTGTTGCAAACCTGTTTTGGAGACAGAGTTTGTTAGTTCATAATCGATGTAATCAGTTGACTCGTCCCAGGTTTTTAATTCGTCTTTCAGTTCTATCCAAACCTTGCATACAGAAATCAATAAACTTGTTAGCAACATTTGGTAGTTAATGTAATCTCCATTCATCATTTTGTGAAACTGCGTCCTGCTTTGCTGTCTTGGGCATGTGCTGGGTGTAAACGCTCTGGCGCTGAAGCATATTCTGCAGAGAACCGGACATTTATCTGCCAAGTAGAACATCAGCAAGTAGGCTCTATATTTTAAATCATAACTCAAGGCAAGATGATCTACATAGTTCAGCTTGTGATACAAGGCACGTTGTGTCGAAGTCAACTTTTGTTGTTGATGATTGTTAAAGTCGTAATCTTGTATGGCAGTAGGATGGTGCTGTTTTTGGAGAAGTTGTACATACTTCTGCATACATAGTATAGGTAGGCTATATAGATGTTGGTAATCTGTGTATGTACACTTGATGGGTGGTATGGATGTTAGGTGGGGGATGCTATTCTGTAATGGACTATTTTCTAATTGTGATGGTGTGTAGTGTGTAATTCTAAGCATTGGTATCTACTAGGATTGTGAGAGAGACTGGGGAGGATGTGTAGGTGAATGTAACAGACTTTTCTGTACTAAATCTTTGCTTTGCAGGTTCACAGTAAAAGATGTCACTAGATCTGGACGCCAACACTTTGGGTCCCATGCTCAGATGCCCACTATCCAAATCTAATGACAAAATTTACTTACACACAACAAAGTGAGATATAGTGTCCTCAAGTACTGTCCAACACAAAGCATTCGTAAGTCCTACACAAGTTGCAAATCTCAGTCATAAGTGAGGACCACAACAGTTCCCAGCTCACATGTTGCCTTAATCCTTCAAGTTGCAACAATACTCCCCAGTCTCTCCTCACCTATATTTACGGAGCTCTCTCAAGTGCCATCTCTCTCTTCAAAAATGACTCTCTCCCCTACATACAATACAAATAGTACTTGTATTGTTCAAAGTAACTTTATCATTAATAGAATGAACTACAAATAACATATATAGTACACATCATGTACAAAGTATAGCACATGGACCGTATACACTATTTTAGTTTGTGAAATATATAGCATTCTTCCTATATAGTATTTACACCACATTTAGTGATTTTGGAGAAGAGAAGTGGTACATCTTAGTGTACAGTACAATACTATATAATCCTCCCTCGCATTGTGGTTTTCCATTACCGCGTTTATACTTTTACACCAACTGAAGGTGGCTCATGCTTGAGCAGGAAACTTGTTACATGGATAGCTTCCAAGTGTTTCTCTCTAGCTCCCTCATTTCTCTGGTTTGTATCAGAAAATTAAGCTGAGAGCTATGGGCAGATTCGGATTTGTCTCAGTGTTGGCAACTGTGGTGCTACTTGCCTTCATATCCTCAGAGTCAGCAGCAGCTGCGTTCAACGAGCAGGTGTGCAGGCTCTCTCTTTCAATCAAATAATTGATTTCACATCTTGTGATATATTGCTATCTGTTTGTACCCAATTTGAAGCTCTTCGTGTGAAGCATGGCCTGAAACTGTCCCTCGTACACATGGGGTTGTTTTTCGGTACTTTAAAGTAGACGTATTTACATCCTGCATAAGTTTTTAATTTTCTGGGATGAGGGATGAGGAGCTCATTTGAGACAGTACTGAATTCGCCAAGCACGTGATTGACGATGCGCAGGTTGGTACGGGGCGCAAGCTGGCGCACGCCACCAGGCTGCAGCAGTGCTTGGCTCGGGGCGGGGCGATTGCGGCGTTTCCGGGGAGCTCCGAGTACAACGACGCGCGCGGGGTGTACAACACGGGGAAGCTGTATGCGCCCGCGGCGTTCGTGTTCCCTACCACGGTGGCGCAGGTGCAGAACGCCATCTCGTGCTCCAAGCAGGTGGGTGTGGGGATCGTGCCCCGCTGCGGCGGCCACTCGTTTGAATCCTACTCCCTCGGTACTTACGCCTCCACCCTCCCTCCCTCAATCATGTATCTCTCCGTCGGTACTTATCACAGTACCTCGTCATCATTCAGTCATTCGATTCTCTCATCATATGGAACAGCTACTAGAATCCTTCAAGGAACTGTGGAAGAGTGCGGTGGACCTCTGGAGACTCGGTTAGAACTAGTTTTGGGGATTTAGTTTTTACCCAAAGTTTCAATCAGAAACCCCTTCTTTTTGTTTATTGCACGCACTCTTATATATAGAAGAGCTTTATGGTGTCTCAACTAGAATTTCTCAGATGAGTATGGAAGAGCATGGGGTCCTTGAAACTCAAACGTAGAAGTGGTGTTAACCACAACAGGACATGTTGTGGTTTGAACTGTAGCTGCCTTTTCAGTGAACCGATTCCAGATATTTTGAGCTGATTTTATGTCGAATGAAAATGAGTGAGGGCGTCAAAATTCAATTGCATAACTTTACAATTGCCCGTTTGTTGCAGGAGGTCGGGATGGGGTGCTGGTGGTGGACATGGTGGGATTCAAGCAGTTTAGCTACAACAGCGCGGCGAAAACCGCCGTAGTGGGCGCGGGGTGGCGGCTGGGCCCGCTCTACTTGGCGCTCTGGAACGCCGGCAAGGTGACGATCCCGGCGGGCGCCTGCCCGACGGTGGGCGTGGCGGGGCACGCGTTGGGGGGCGGCTGGGGCTTCATCGCGCGCAAGTTCGGCCTCCTGTCCGACAACACCCTGGAGCTCGAGCTCGTCACCGCCAACGGCACCGTCATCACCTGCAACGCGAATCAGAACAAGGACCTCTACTTCGCGCTCCGAGGCGCCGGCTCCACCTCGTACGGGATCGTCACGCAGTTCACGTTCCGCGTGTTCGACGTCTCGTTCCCCGTCACGCGCTTCAACTACACATGGACCACCAGGTCGCTCCAGTTCCAGAACTTCAAGGCGTTCCAGACCTGGGGGGTGAACGTTTCCGCGGAGATCTCCGCCCGTTTTAAGATGTTCCCTGCCGGAGTTAGCTGGCTAGAAGGGACCTACCTCGGCCCCAGATCCTCCCTCCCACCTCTAGTCCAAGGCTTTCTCTCCGCTGCAGGACCCAACCCCCAAACTAGCGTGGAGCAGGTCGACTGGATCCAGTCGACTCTATTGAGCGCAGGCTATGCTAGCAACACCCCAATCACCTTGAACAACGTCCCGTACCCCACCATGTCATTCAAGGCCAAGTCCATCTTCATGAAAGCGCCAGGGATGTCGGACCAGGCGATCCACGAAATGGGTAAGGCCATCAGAGCCGGGAACAACAACTCGTTCTTTAGCTTCGATCTGTACGGCTCCCAGTCCGCTATCAACAAAGTGGCACCGACTGCGTCTGCGTTTGTACATAGAGGACATTTTCACACCGCTGATATGGCGGCGTATTGGAGTAACGCGAGTGATGCCGCGGGGCAGACGAGGTACATCAGGAACTGCTTCAATGCCGTGAAGCCGTATGCCACGAGATCCGCGTACCAGAACTACATCGATAGTGAAATGCCTCTCAGCGCGTACTACGGGGACAATCTCGGTGCGCTCATCCGGACGAAGAAGAAGTGGGATCCGCAAAATGTCTTCAAGTTCCCGAAGAGCATACCGCTCAAAAAGACACTATGACCTAGCTAGAGATCCATATATAGTCCTATGCGTAGTGTGATTACACCGTGAAAATGCAGACATAGTATCGATGATATTCTATTCTTTCTCATTTCCAATGAAGCATCGCATTCCGAGTTACCCTGAAAGTGAACCGGGAGTTTGGTCGTGAGTTGCAAAGCTGGAGACAGCAGCGAAAATTCAACTTCACTTACAGAGATCTAGGCATCTGGGAACCAAAAAAAGCTAACCTAAAAGAGCGACGAATGAATTTTTAGATCTATGAATAGTATACGAAGATGTCAAATAGAAAAAAATGATGAAACTTTCGTTTCAGTTTCCGGAGGCCTCTACAATTGGTGTACACTGTTCTACAATCCTTTTGATGAAGGCTGCACGATACCTTGAAAAACCTGGGAGCATTTAACGGGATCCATGATTCCTGTCTTTGAAGAAATTGAAGAAGGTGACTATCGAGCCCACTCTGAAGGTAATGGAAATCTAGTTCAACACTGGATTCAGATAACGAACAATCTGAGGCAGGTAATGGCTGATGTGCGTTGTCCACTTCTTCCTCCTCGACGTAGTTGTCTCTGTTGAACGCGGACTCCAGTTGCTCGCCTCCGGGTTGAGATCTGCTCTGCAGCTCATGGCAGCTTCGGAGGCACAGGTCGTAGTCGCACTTCTTGCAATTCCGGTGGTAGTCCACGATGGATGTGTTGCAGTTGTTGCTGCACATTCAAGGTCAACCACTGATTGTCAACGTGAAAGCAATAGACACATTGCTCAACCAAAAAAGACTACTTCTAAAACCAATAAGACAAATATGTTCACATGACTGAGTTCGATGTGTATACAAGAAACATACTGCAGAAACGAAAAGACAAGTATACTTGGTATGTGCATCGTACGATCAGTATGTGCATCGTACTTATGTATGTAGGTGAATAAGTATGATAATAAATTCACTGATCAGACATGTATCAGAAATCTCTGCAACTTGACAAAACTTATATTCATGCGGCTGTTCAATAGGATTGAAGGCAAGTGTTTTAATTCCAACAAATTTTGGGGTGGCTGCTATGCATGTGTCATGTCGTTCACCAGTAAAGACGAGATCTCCTTATTGACCCTGGTTGAGCGTTGCACCAAACCTCAGCCTCGGGTGGGTCCATTTTTCTGGCCCTGTCCGTTTTAGGATCCTAGAGGTTTTTTTTGGAATTTTTTTGGCCAAAGTAGGGGCATGCGGCCCTATATTATCCTACGGAGCCCCCTCATGGATCAAGTAGGGCCCCACTCCAACACAAAAATAGGGGCAGGTTTTTTCCCACCCCTCCCAAGCCCTGCCGAGCCTGTGGCTCGACTCAACAATTGACCGGGGTCAATAGGCAAATCCGTAAAGACGTTCGTCTCTGGTAGTTGGTGCCCGTTCCACATGCATAGTCGGTGTTCCTGAACCCATGCCACAGATAGAGTTTATGCCGCATTGAAAATGGTTAATCTGAAAATGAGAAACATGAAGAGCACACAGATCAACATTAAAATCGGCACAATGATTACAATTAAAACTGAACTACAAGGGAGCTTTCTGAGCACCAGCATGTTTGAGACTATTGATTGCGTGAATGAATCTCATCCACATGGAGTCATAGCTCACCTTGCACATTGTGCTTCACCTTCACTACTACAAATTGGGCTCTTTTCGACACTATTTTTTCAACAATTTTGATGAAATGACTAAATTAATGTCAAAAACTTACTTTGGTTTGCTTGATTGTATACGAAAATATTCCAAAAGTGATACAATTTAATATAGAGGTTTTATGTGCGATGAGTGAGACCAACAATTACAAAACAATGCAAAGTCTCTTAATCCTTTAAAGCCAACGAGCTTTTTGGGCCAACAAGAATCTACTAGAGTAATAGATCATACAGATCAACATCTACACACTTGGTATATTTAATTGCAACCCCACTTTATGGAAATCACTACAACTCGCCAATACTTCAACCTATTTTTGTAGCAATGGTCCCAATAGATGTCCATCTTCCTCCACCTCTATGTCGCAATAAAAAGATTTCATGGAGGCAACCTGTAGCATTTGCTATTGAGCTTATTGTGCGGAAACAACCCCAAAATGGGCATTAGGCCTCAAAGTGTTAAAGATAAATTTCAATCATAGTAACTTAAGACCTGACCACTCTAATCAACACAAGTGTGAGCCAATTATCATGTATTGAGGTGGAGTAATTCATAAGCGCACCCCCATCGATAAGTGACTTGTAGAGTATGCATGAAATGGTGAAGTATGACAAAATCAATTTCAAAAAATCTCAAAAAGTCAGTAACAAAAAATAGTCACTAGCAGCATTGGATCATTTTGGGTTGCCCCACGTTACTCAAGCTTGTGATTGGTGGCCTTGCTTCAATGTCTCAAAAATGGGGTGCCGTTTTGGGTCATACGTGAGTTGGTTGTGCCTGGCATGTTTTCTCTCTTTTACTCACTGTCACTTAGTAGCATTGGGCAAGAAGGGCACAAAATTTGACCCAACTCATGACAACTACCACATACCCTACAATACAGTTATGGATTTTGGTGGAATTTGGGCTTTGAAATTCAGTATCGATTTGGCATCTTTGAGATTAAATTTCAAAAAATGTTTGCTAAATTTCAAGAAGAAGAAGAACTCCGGTCCTTGGAGGGGGACGGAGTGAATAAAGTGTCTATTCATTCCACTACTAAATCTATGTCTGCCGGACATAGGTTTAGTAGTATGGAACTACTCGCCCTTCTCGAGGGTAGACACTATATAACGAGGGACGAGTAGCCAGTAACCAGTAAACAAGGGACCAAAGACAAAGTAGAGCCATCGGGTTGTATTCCAAGGAGTGATACGTAAAGATTAGCTGTGTGTTTTGAGGGGTTCTAAGGTGTTTCATCCAAGGGCTGTAATGTTGTTGTTGAATTTCAATTCTAATTCTTCATCTTTCTTTATAATTTTCTTTGACATACAATGTCATTTTAGACCCCATTTGGCTTAAAGTATCAGTTATGGGTCGCTTCACCTTAGACAACATACTATAACTTAGTGCTGGACATGTTGAAATTTTCTTGTAAATTAAAGCATAGTGTTTAGGATTTTGGGAATAGGGTATTAGGGTTTAGGATATCTATCTACTATAGGGTTTAGATAGATGAATTGGGGTTTAGGGTATCTATCCACTTTTAGAATGGATGTCTTACAATAACATGATGAATTTTTTTTTACGGACTGGGGTAGTTTTATCCTAGATGGCCATAATATCTCAATCTATTCTACTAAAATCACATGCACACAAAATATCATTACATTTGGATGTACGGTTTCAATTTCCTTCAAAATGATCATACTGAAATTGAGAGCTATTCAGGGCTGAATCCGGCTCATAATATTAGTTTAAAATATAAAAGAGGTCAAAAGTCATGGTATCCTATCCAAGATCACATTTTTTTGCTTCACATCCAAATACATACATTTAAGTTCCAGATAATTACAAAATGTAACATAATTGTCGCTTAGTGAAGAGCTCCAATAACCCATAATCGTCAGTATCAGCGATATCTACCACAGGTGGACATCACTGCCGCGAATATCTACACCGAAAACCGTTTTTAGGGCACACTGACGGTTTTGGAAATTAGCCCCCCTGACAACATCGGGGATGAGACCACCGGACCTGGAATGGCACTTCGTTCAAGACGTGAGTTTGAAGAATGAGACTGCATTTAAGAAGACGAAGACGAAAAACCGTCGCTACCTCCAAAACCAACACCATCAACAGCGTTTGTAGATACCTGGCGTGCAAATGTACTCTCATGATTGATAGAGTTCATTTGGGGGTATAATGACGGCTTTAAGCGCGCATCCCTCTCAAAGAGGCAATCACATGCTTAGAGCGAAGCGCAGCATTGTCGCATGATTCTAGTGAAGCAGAGCGGCATTGCTTGGAATTGAAACGGCGTTGCGGAGGAGCTTGAAGTCATGTTGCAATCGGCGATGCTTCAGAAGGCGAAGGATTATTGCGTTTACCCTAGAGTTTCAGAGTGGACGAAGAGGGTGCAGGAAGTTATGCAGTCATGATGATTTTCTCTGCAGAGACGATCATTCTTGGAACGGATTGTGCATGAGAGATGGACTGTGGAGGTGGAGTCGATGATACGAGGATGCGCAATGGCTGAAAGAATGAAGAGGACTGTCTCTTAATTTGCACGCGTATCGACGGGAATGCGGTCGACGCGGTGTTTGTGTACCATTATTGGCAGGGATTGGGAGGGAGTGGATGTGACTGTGTGGAGGTTGTAGCGCATTGAGCAGGTGGTTTGCGAATTGGACGAGGGAGTGATAATGGCGGAATCTCGTGAGTTTCGGACGATGCTCGAAACGAAGGAGCGCGAGCTCGTTGCATTTTGCGATCAGCAGATTCAAGCGCTTAACATTCAGGTTAGGCTTCGTGTTTATTGTCGAGGAGGCGGATGGTGAGATTCAATGGAGTCGTGAACCTTGGTTCGCGTTCTGAAACTTGTGATTGTTAGATTTGTTAGAAATTCATTTTGATTGATTCATCGGAACTGCAATCGGACTATTGAAAATTGCTACAGTTTTCTGAGTTACGATATGATCGTCTATTTGCGTCTTTGTATATTAGAATGAGACTTGTGTGAAATTGTGGCTTATTATGATAGAGACTGAAAAATATAGTTCATTTTTGGGAGTGTTTAGCTTATGTTGGCTATGAAATTAAACAGATTCGAGAGAAAGAGACTGCTGTGATCGAGTTGAAGGATCAACTCTCTCAGATACAGGATGACTTTAAAGTGAGTTTCCTTTCCTTATGGAATAGCAATCAGGGAATTTGAACACCTTAGCCTTGTTTATGCCCTAAGATTCTTACAAACGCCCTTCAATCATTCCTAGAGCTCCCGATAGTCGACCGCCATCTCACAGTGAACTTCTAACGTATCACTTAGAACCGGTAGAAGACGAATGCAAGCGCTTGCGACTTACGGTTTTGGATCTACTGCTACCTGCAAGCGCTCGCATGAAGGGAGTATCACTTTCAGTTGATTACAGATATCTTGCGCATCCACTCATTTACAATTGTTCTGTGCTTTTTGTTTTGCAGTATAATCTCGGTTTGCTGGATGCGCGGGATGCAGAGCTGGCGCAATATGACGTATCCACTGCTGCACTCGAGGTATATTCTGGTACCGCAAGGTTTTATCATAAATGTGCTGATCTAAGTCCTTCATAACGCACTGACGTGCACGTCGGCAGTGGAAGAAACATCGTATTTTTTTTAATTCAATCATAGTTACGCAGTTCGCTGTGATTTTTTAGAAATTTTCCTGGTCCTGGTACAATATGATATGTTAGAAATCGGCAAGGAATGAAGAGTCTAATTTTTTTATTTAAAAAAATTAAGTTTTAGGTCAATTTGTGCTGTTGTGAGGATGAATCGACTGGTCGTATCATCAGAAGTTTCAAGGAAACCCTAAAACTCGTGAAGATGACAATCTCAGATGTAGTTTTGATTTCAGATCAGTAGATGCAATTCGCTTGCGAGCTATGAGAACATAGTATATTACATGCCCTCGTACATCGTTAAAGTGACGTTTCCCGTGACATCGCTAATAACAGCAGCAATCCATGAATCTGCAGGCATCCGTGACAGAAAGCGAGGAAAGGGTAAAGGTGGCTCGCAAGGCTCTTTCAGATGCTGTAACACTCAGAGTTCAGGTCTTGCTCATCCCGTAGTTCATAGTCATTGTTTACCTGAGCATGCCACATCAAGCTTGCGACAATTTTGAAACCACTCTTTGCTATTAATTTTCAGGAGAATGCCAGGGCAGACGAGCTTGAGCAGATAAGCCAGCAGAAAATCTCAAATCTGCAGAATGAGGTCAGTTTTCGACCTCCATTCATGGATCGCAATTGTAATTCTGTGAGCCTCTGAGGCAGATCAAGTAATGTGTGGATGCTTTGAGAAGGATACAGCTCTTTGATCTTAGTATGGTATGGATCACGGAATCTAAACTTTCATTGCCTGAATGAGGATACTCAGCTTCAATAATGATATTCGTATCAGAACATGCAGAAATGTCTAAGCATGCGCGATTGGATAAGGAGTCTGAACTTGTCTTTAGCTTCGCATTCACCAAAGAGACTGAAAGATGAATTCCTGACACATGAAATTCTCTTGTAATGCAGATAGAAGGCTTGCAAAGGTCTAAAGAGGAACTTCAAGCTAAAGCTAAACAGGAATTGGAATCCACAAAAACTGGTATGATCTCTGAAGTGGCAGTGACTTTAATAATGAGCATCTTTGAGCTCTTGGCCGTCAGTAGAAGAACAACAGTCCGGAGTATCTAAACACAATGTGTCGAACCAGTGCACAAGTGAACACCATCTATGTCTGCATTATACCTTCTCTTCTTATCTGATCTTGATATGGTGCGCGGAGGTATTACGAGTATGGTCGCAATGATTTTGGACATTTTGTGCAGAATTGAGGGCTCGACATGCGGAAAAAGTAAAAGAGTTAGAAGAGGAGCACAAGAAAGGACTAGATGAGGCAACGAAAAAATGGAAAGAAAAAATTGCTAAGACAGAGGTGGGCCGCCTTTAAATTTCAATGCAGTGGGAGTATTTAGTAAGCTTAATTAGGTTTTAGTAGAAGGTCTTTACTTCGATAAGGGTTTGAAATTGCGAAAGCGCAAAATTGCAGTGAAATAGACTTCCACATGTGCAGGCTCGCTTGGATGAGAGCGTTGAAAATGTAGAGTCTGCTGAGAAAAGAGCAGACGTTGCTGAAGAAATGTGCAAGAATCTTGTAGGTCCTAAGCCATCTCTTCTTCTGCTTCTCTCTCGTCTGCAAGGCTTCAGAATTTTCGACTGTTATTATACATGAATTCGGTTTTGATGTGGCAAGATCTAGTTAAGTCAATGAGTAGATATATCCTATGATGGCAGAAGAAAGAACTTGAAGCTGCTCGCACTAAACAGAAGGACGATGTAGTTGCTGCTGCTGAGCATGAAAAGGAGCATGTTGCAAAGGTGAGAACCTCGTCCTTCTTACCTTTCTGAGTGTTTCATCCCTGAAGACGCTTGTTGAGATGATTTGCACATCCATCATGGAGGCACATTTATTGCAACTTTACCACTATACGCACATTTTTTGCAGGTGGAGGAGCTGAAATCGATTATCGACAAACAAAACAAGGAGCTCGAGGTCTGAACTGTGACATGTTCAGTATGTAAAATTGTATGCTGATTCAAGTTCTTCTCTCGTTGCTTGATTGTTGCCATGGCTATTTATCTTGTACGCACTCCAGGACAGAGAAATAGGTTTGAAGGACTTCATTTGCTGGCTTCTTAGTAGCTAGAGCTGGTAAAGATGGGCACCATTGAATAATTGATAGCCAAACCATAGGCCATCTGCAAAATTAAATATGTGGATTTTGGCTTAGTGCAGGATCTGGGTAAACAACTAAACCAGTTGAAGAAAAACATAGATGCCAATATCAACAAGGATGCCAACGTGCAAGCAGTCGAACCTCCCAGTTATCTCAAAGAACAACTGCAAGAATTAAAAGCTCATCACACTGCAGCTGTTGACTTATTTGTATGCCTTCAGAACTGCTCTTCAACTGCTGCAAAGAACATGTGTAAATCATTTCAATGAATCTGCCAAATTTTCAAACTATAATCTTTCCGGGATTTGAGAAGCAAATGATTCAAGTAGATCAAAACGCATTGTAATGCGGACATTTTTGCCACATTGTTGTACTGGATCATCAAAAGAATTAATAAATAAGCTGTACATAATATTGGCATGAAGGCTTATTCAAGGCATGGTTTTCGTTAAATAGAGCTTTTTATAATTGTATTGAAATTGGAACGTGCAGAAAGGCGAAATTGATTCACTTAGAAACAAGCTGGAGAGTTCTACCAGCCAGGTTTCGGATGCATTCCCCTTTCTAAACTATCTCTTCGTTTTGCCCATTCGGATTTCACAAAACGCAGTTTAATTTAGAGCACCGAGAAGATATTTATGTTGATAATTTGTGGTGGTCATAGTTTTCTTGAATTTCTTCTAAGATATGAAATATGTGATAATGGGATTATTTAATCACTTTAAAATCAAACTTATCCCTGGCAATTCAAATATTATGAGCAAGTTTTTGTTGATGAGTCTTTGTTTGATGTTTTTGACACAATTGCATAATTATTCATACTGTTTATAGACGCGGATCTTAGAGACGATCTTACGTAAGGAGCTGGAAGAGAAGGAACGAGAGAAGAAAGAATTGGAAGAAAAACATAGAGGACTTCACGATAGCTATCTTGATCTACAGGTTTGTTAGTTCCGACAGTTGCAAGCCCTTGTTTTAGTGCTGTAATATTAGCGAGCATGCTCTGCATCTATGTTCTTTTTCTTTCTCCTGCTTCATTTTCTCATTTCTCCTAATCTAAAGTGCTGTCGCACGTTAGCTTACGTTACCTTTGCACTAGTGAACTTCTCTTCTTTCGAGAGTACCTCTTCTTTTTGAGAGTTTTTAGAGTGCGGTGTTCGGGCTAATATATCTTGATGAGTAAATAAAAACTTTTCTTTTCTTGAACAGAAAGATCTAGCAGGTAACAGGCAACGTGAGGAGATATCACCACAAGGACTGGTAACTTTCATCCATAGAAATGTTACCTTCACTAACTTCACCCATTTTTCCAAAGCCACTCTTCATCTTGCACGCCTGCTTTCATTCGTGTTTTGGAACATCAGACTACGGTTTGTTTTGTTCGAAAAGTTTACTCATTTTCTTGCTTGCTGTTTGTGCTTGCAACTGCCAGTATAATACTCCACTAGAATGCAGTTTGTTTGTCATTGTGCTGATACATGCCTGTACAGGGACCTGCAGAGGTCCGAGGCAGCGGTAGCTCCAGCTCCTATCCGGCTGCGTCGCTGCTCATGTCCCCTGGCTTGGCTCGTGAAGATGGTAAATATGAGAAATTGTGATATATACCATGTGATATTTTCTATATTTAAATTACTATGTGAAGAGAAAATTTAAGTCGGAGAAGAGCATAAGTTTTCTTCCATGTTAAGCTGCTAAAACCAGTGCATTTCTATCGGGAGTAAACAAGAACAATCACTGAGAAGAATTCCTCTCTAGCTTACCAAGGACATTCTACTGCAAAAGATGACTGTTTCTGTGACCAACCTCGGTTTTCTGGTGTATGCGATGGTGATGTCAGTTGTAAGAATAAACCAAGGAAAGTTGGAAGCTGAGAACGGCCAGCTACGAGCTCGATGTGAAGAACTTTCTTTACAAAATGATCGAATTCGTGACGTCGTTGGTAAGCTAGGGAACAGAAATTTGATCTTCAATGTGGTCGGCTTGTCACATACACGAAAATTAACGGTTGACCCCGTGGTAGTTGAACAATAACCTCTTTATCAAGACTGAAATATATCAATTTCACTACACTTGTGCGCTGCCATGTTTGATTGCTGTCTGCCTGTTTTTGACTGCGACAACTTGCATCCTCGCAAGCTGTGAAGACAGTGAACTTACCGTATTGTTCCTGAATCGTTCTATACAGGAACTATGCGACTGGAAATGGAAGCTCTACAGAGGCAAACCAAGAGTCCTTCTAGGTCGCCACCTTCGAGCCCCATCAAAAAGGTTGTGGTCATCATTTTTTGCTTCCCCTACTTCTTTCAGTTATAACCTGAGATCAATTAAAATTAGATACCAATTCTTGACATACTTTTGTGTATGTGTTCTACGGTTGTCAGTCAATTAAGGAAAAGAACGACTAGCACGCAACTATCGCTCTTTGCTTCCTACGTCTTAGGCTGCAGACTGTACTTATCATGTCTCATCACTGAGACATTTCAACATCTGAATACTTCCACTCATATTTAAATTGTGTACATGCTAGAGATTCCAGTTGATGTAGAGATAGAACTGGTCTAATTGGTGAAGCTCAAAGCCTTTCGCGGATGAGTTCTCTCTTATTAAGTTATTTTCCATTGTATGAAGTGCAACGACCTGACGTTCAGTTCTTCTGGTGGCAATTGATGTGCAGCGTTCAGGGGTCAAGCGTCTAAAAGAAGAAGTGCAATATTTAAAAAATCTAGTTCAAAACATATCAGACGAGTTAGGCGATTTACGAGCGGAGTCACCTAAAGTTCATTGTCGAAGACCGTCACAGAGACAATCGACCTCACCTAAGAGATCAGGTGTGTCACCTATTCGTCGGACAAAATCATCTACGAAATTTCCGACCAGGTAAAAGATTCGAGCTTAGCAGCCTTTCACGCGGCAATGGAGATGAACTTTTCATAGCGAGAACTATTATTGTTCTTCAGTTGATGTGTGTCTTCAGTTGTTCATCTTTGGAATTTCATCTCCAGAAAGTGATCCTTTGAATTGCCTGAAAAATTTCTGCCTTGTTGACACTACCAGGGGTTGTTGAGGTCTATGTTTGCAAGTTCAAATTGCAGGTGAAAGCGCTATTGTAGGTAGAAATGAAGTTGAATTCAAATTTCTGATGTGTCTCAACTCTCCTTCATCTGCAAAGGGAGCGAGATTGTAATGTAAGTAACAAGGGCCAGTGTTGGTGAGGGTGTTGCAGTCTCGATTCTACCCAAACAGGGGGAGCAGGAGGCAGGCTTCCTGAGGTGGAGATAGTGAATTCAAGTCTACGTGCCCAGCTGGAGGCCGCCAAAACAGACATGACTCGCATTATTAAAGAGCGAGACCTTCTGATGGAACTTAGCAATAGTCTCCGAGCCGATCTAAGCAAGTTCGTCCTCTCTCTCTCCCTCTCTCTCGCTCAATAATATTCGTTTTCAAACCTTGATCGGCTGTTCAGGAATAACTTTGTTGCAGTTGTAATTACAAAATAATGTACTGTATAGGGTTCATTATGTGCGTGCGATGACTAAATTGTCTCCCTTTTGAAATCATGACGTGAAGAACTTAGCCGAGTCATATTGTACTAATATAAAGTGCTTAGTATGTTGTAATGTGATGGAATTATCCCTCTTTGGAGTCACTTTCCTTGACATTGACAGCCTAAATTTGCTATTAGTTGGATGACAGTCTGGCATTGTTGGTCCTTGCAGAATATTGCAATCATCAGGTGCAGGGGAATCTGCCCATAATTCCCATTTTGGTTATAGTGCTGTTCCTCCAAGTCTGACTGGACAGGTACAAATCACTCCTTTGGGTTTAGCTCTTCAGGATTGTCTCATTTGAGTTAGCTTCATTTCGTTCAATAAATGTTTTATGCATTACATTCTAAGCTTGTGCAATTTATGGTACTTGAGTCATTAGTGAAGGTGTTTTTGAGCACCTATCTTCTCATGCAAGATTATACTGCTGATGGCTAACATACAACAATACAACCTTCTTGGGTAAACAGGGTTACCTCGTTGCTTAAAGAAACAGGGAGTGAGGAACTTCAATCTGGTCACAATGCATAGGAAGAATGCGGTTCTAAGCATGTAATTATTTTCAATATAATGCCTTCATGAACTGGTGATATGCTTGTGCAGTTCCAGCAAGAGTCTGAACGCGAAATAATTCCAAGACATGCAAAATTGATGGCAGGTATGAGCAACCCACACGATGTTGCACATGCAGCACGTCCAAGGACAATCTCGCCCAGCACTACTCGGTTCAGATCTGATGGGAAGGCAACAGAACCTAGCTCGAAGCAGTGGGGTTATGGCGTTGGCCACGGTATGCACCAGCTCTACGGATTCTTCTCCAAGGAGCACATATTCTTATTTTAATCTTCTCAGCTCATAATTAAAGTGAAAGTTGATCATTTAACCTGCGGAATGTCAAATTGATGTGGATTCTCTAGACCCTTCCCAGGCACAGAATCACCCTGTATTGAGCCGTTAAACTACCATGTAACGTAGCAGCGAATTTCCGGAGTCCCTGCTTTTGGACAAGAATGGCTATTCAGGTTTTTCCATGTTTTAATTGTTTGTCCCAGGAGATAGTAGGGAGAAGCTCGAAGTCGTAGGGTTGCAAATGGAAGGGACACCCCACCGGCTAGAACGCCCTCAAGGACTTGACAATGACCCTCTTCATAAGGTTATCCCTAAACTATCGATTCATCATGTGCTCCTCTACAGGCCCATCTGAATTAACACTACCTGTTTTTTTATCTTTGTTTACTGCGAGATGGTTGCTGTATACCAGATTAATATTTTCGCTTCATCTCAACAAACCCTGTTTGTTCGTTTGAAATTTTCCCTATGCAACTCCATTGCATTGATAGCGATTTTACTCAAATGCTGATAACGTTTTCATGATCTGCTTGAAGACTAACGAAATCTTAAAAAAATATCGATGGTAAGTCGTAGTCTTTGCGTAGCTGCGCATGACAAATTTGTATTCCTTGTTGCTTGGAACATCCTCAGTGTGCGTCTGAACTTATGAACTCCTTGTTTTTGCAGGGAACAAATAGTCAACGCGCCCGATTCAAAGCAGCGATGAAACGTAAAGAAGAACTCAGCAGACCAAAAGTTCGAAATTGGAATGTCAAGGATGACCATCCGCTTGAGACGTAATATGATGGCTTGCCATATCCAGTCTCCTCAAGAAAAGTTTCGAATGATGACTCGAATAAAACCGGTCTTCTAACTAGTAGTAATTCACAAAACAAGGTAATCCCGAACTTTCTGGTTGCTCTAAGCATCTGAATGGAAGCCAGTGACTGACCGCGAAGCTGTGTAATTATGGGTTTGAAACTGCGCAGCGTAGAGATGTAAGAGGGTGGATGGGACTAGATCTAGTAATGTAGATCATTGTAGTTAAAAACTTTAAGGATTGTACATACCGTTTTTATTATGAACTGAAGCACCTTTCCTTTCATCTTGCAGGTGAATTCAATCGGTGGCTATTTCAACCTCTATTTCTTACTCTAACTCGGTGGAGTGAAATGACAGCTTTTAATTGTGTTATGTGCTTAATCGAATGTCCAGGAAATAGTGGGCATCAGCAGGATCAGTGGTGGATACACTTCCTTCAGGAGCTGGTATATGATTATCCAAAGTCTGAATTAAAATACAGACACCGTTGTGTGCAGTGAGGAGGATCACTTGTGACTTCCCTCACACCATTACCACTTCCATAGACCTGTGCCTCGTGCTGAATACAAAAGCATTGTCTCTGTCGCATTCACATAGAGCAGTTTCTATCCGCCATGGCCTACTCGTTTGAGTCGCTCGTTTAAAGTACAGGGTTGCATAGAAGTAGATTGCAATGCTACTACAGGTTTTCGGGACTTCATGACGCTTGACCGGGCGTAATGAGGAACACGTCAGCACTTTCAACCATGACTTACGAGAAAACGGGATTGGCACATCCTTTTCAGGTAAGCTCCGCCATTCTTACCAGGAATGTCTTAGAGTTGACTCTTGTCAACTTTACATGTTGCAATCAGCATAAACGAAAGCCCTTCAATTCACATGTCTAGAAACTGGTCGCTCCTTGCTTTATTCTACCAACGTCATTTACATGGTTTGAACTAATGTATGATGTTGGTACTGCTGACGAGGCCTCCGTCTATGCGTTCATGAGCTTGCGCAGTGTTGGAACATAGGAAGGGATAACATAGCCTGCAGAAATTGCAAAATGACCAGTTAATATTAATTCCGTAGGAATGATGTCATCCTTTTATGTAAATGGAGGTGAGTGGAGCTGTGTATGTGTGAATTACCATTACAACTGTAGCCAGCGGGGATGATATGCTTGCATTGTTTGGGCAAGAGGAGCGCGGCACGCATATTGACGCCCGCGGCATTGGAGTATTCAGTAACGAGGTTGCAGAGGCAGCCAGTATCGGTGGTGCGGATGATGGCGCAGCACGTCTCTGTGGGTGGTGGAGGGCTGTCACCTTCGACCGCTGGCAAGCACGATGCCAAGGATGACAGGGAGCTTGTGCATGACCCTGCTGCTACTACTCCACTGACACACCCCTGGGCCACTAGAATGACAGCCACTAATGTTACCAGGGCTTGGACTTTTGACGCGGTTCCTGTGTTGATGTTCTCCATTGCTGCACTGCTCAAAGTCTGTCAAAGGAGATGATGATACTGTGCAGCAATTGAAAGTTGTAGTGAACATGGGCTCAACCTGGAGGGTTTAAATATCCGGCCACCAGAACGCTAATTCTTGGTCATGTGCAAGGACAAGAAGGAATTGGGCGGTTTAACGAGAGGCGCATGATCTCCATGGCATTCGAGGGATCGTATCGACAGTTGAGTAGGTCCGTCAATATTCCCAACGGATCCCCTCTGATCATGTACTACAGCAACGAATTGGTCACATGGATGGTGTCACTTCTGTCAGGTATCAGCCTGTAACTCAGGTACGGTGGAATGATTTGGTATTCCCAGGTCTGAGCATGGACGAAGTAAGCCCATTAGGCTCCATAAAGAGGATAAGATTTCCAATCCTGCAAGGTTTCCTCTGTGAATGACATTACTGAAGGAGGCTTTTAACATAGTCACATGAGCCTAAGCTCCTGGTACTCCTGTTTTTAGTTCTCAGTTCCATTGGACTGTTTTCTTTCGGTCTCAAATTCCAAACAAGCATTGGACTATTTTCAAGGTATTCAGTGCTATGAATATTTCGTAGAAAAACTGGTGCGCAAAATATAATTGTATGCTCTTCCTGGTCGGAGGATAGCCTCATTGATACACAAGGTGATCAGACGAGTTACCGAAAAGTATTCTGAGTTAATCCTCAGGTTTCAAGGGTTTTATCTGGCTCAGACGTTCTGCTCAGGAACTTGGTGCCGGAGCAAACAAATGCGGCTGTGACCACCAAAGCTGAAGATTGGTGTCACGCTTGGCGTCACTGTATGGGGATAACTTCAAGTCAGAAGGTTCAGGGTCCACTCTCGGTTGCGGATTAGGCTTA
Organism: Bryoerythrophyllum caledonicum; assembly: GCA_963971425.1. Taxonomy (NCBI): domain Eukaryota; kingdom Viridiplantae; phylum Streptophyta; class Bryopsida; order Pottiales; family Pottiaceae; genus Bryoerythrophyllum; species Bryoerythrophyllum caledonicum. The sequence continues at coordinate 24,098,276 of OZ020517.1, read as the reverse complement.
CACTCTATTGACAGCGCCTGACCAAGTCATGAGAAAAGCCATATTTTGGTACAGTACACCTTTGTCATCACTGTTTGACGTGCTTTTCACATTTGTCAGAGCGCAGAGTTTTGGTGGCTGACATGCTCTTACCAAATATTACAGTGCAGAAGAAGGAGATTCAGTCATTCAAGAGAAGAACGATGGTGGGGCCTTCCGGCCATGGCCAATCACCTGAACAAAATGTGTAACTACCTCAACCAAATCTCTTCTCCGAATGATTGCTAATTGCTAGAATATATCACCGTGCAGTTTAATATAAAACTTCAGTACTAGATCGTTACTAGAGCATTTCATACCATTAATTTCCAGCAATCGGCTGCTTTGACTCCACTTATAACTCAGTGAGAGAATGCTTGCTTACGGTGAGATGTCTTGAAAAGTTCTCTATACTAAAGGTAAGGCACGAATTCAAGTGCAGCCCTTTCCACCTGAAGTCTTTCGAGAAAGCATTCGGGCTTCAAGTACGAGCCTACTCCTTTGACAAGAACAAAAAGCAATCACGAGCCTCAGTTGAGGTACCTCCAGACCACAATATTCTTCGTTCAGTCGAATTTTCTGTCTTCCTGTACAACTGCCTAGTTGAAATTACCTTCGCATGATTGAAGAATAACTGTTCCGGGTATACCAACCCATCACCTTCGCTTTCCTGTTCACGGTGACAATTTCACCACGCCCTTCCCATGACCAGACACCAATTCTTGCATGTCCTTGCATGTTCTTTATTGCAGTTTGCATAACATACTCCAGTACAAGTGCTCATATTTTCCTCCAGTATAAGTGTGCATAATATATTCCAGTATAAGTGTGCATAATATATTCCAGTATAAGTGTGCATACTATATTCCAGTATGAGTGCATAATATACTCCAGTATGAGTGTGCACTGTGCAGGCTCCTTTCGCAACTTTAGAATCAAATGTTGACGTGAATGTTGACCTTGGACTTGGACTACATCAAGGTAGAGGACACTATTCCTATTCCCATAAGTTTATGCCATGCATTGACATACTTGAAATGATGGTCTTTGCAAAGCGAATGATTGAAATGAAAGTAAAAAAGCAAATGATTGAAAGTTAAAAATGAATTTGAGATTCTCACTCAAAGTTTCGAGTGTGGATTTTATTTTTCAGTATATTATATTGACACTTGAAACTTTGAGTGAGAGTCTCAAATTCATTTTTTACTTCAAAAAATGGCTTATTGTTATAATTCCTTATGATTTATTAAAGTGAATCTTTATAGACTTTTATAGCTATTGTAGGTAGAGTACTCAAATCTCCCACCATTCACTTGCCATTGCTTTGGTTGTGTTTGGATGAATGATAACTAAGTTAAAGAGGTTCTTGTGATGTCAATTTTTATGGCCATTTTTTTAGGAAGATGATGGGCTAGTCCTATCTTCCTGAGAAGGTAAACTTTTTTGAATCAGATCTCTAATAACCGTTTGTACTATTTTAAGTGCAAAGCTTCGGACCTAGGAAATCTCCAAATATAATTCTACACGCTTCCATCAAAATTGACATTTTTATATGAATAATAGTAATATTTTATAGAGCGTAAAAAAAACCGTTCTTTGATGCAAATATTCCATTTAAAGATAAGTCAAAGGTTTTCACACCTTATGAGGCACGTTATTAAAAATAAAATTTCTTCTATATATAACACTTAAGAATTTGATTTCTTTTTAAAATTTTAAAATCTACTTCAAGATGTCCGATTGTAATTAAACTTATTGTTTAGTTTTGAATTCAATAAGCAATTGCACTTGAAAAAATAAATTGAAAATGTATAGTGATAAGTTTTTGAACCTCTCTTCTTTGCACAATTTCTTTTAAAAAATAAGAAAAATTTATACCGCTTTGCTCCTCTTAAAAATAATCCACTAAAAACTAGCTTTGTGGAAAAACATATTTAACACGCAATTAAGCAATTATGCACTTGGCCATTTAAAAGTGCACTTGGGTACAACGGCGGCCATTGCGAACAAAAGTGGCAAAATTGCAAAAATAAATAAAAAATCAAAGAAAAAAAATGTTTTCCAAAAGAAAAAAAATTGAGCTTCTGCAACAATATTACGTACAATCATGGTTGTTCATATTGGAAGCTATTTTCTGGCATTTTCAAGTAATTTGTGGTGGCCCCTCGTTAATACTAGATAAATGTGTATTTAATATAGTTTCACAATATTTCAAAGATAGATTTGAAGGATTGTCGTATATAAACAGGCGTAATGACAAAAAAACATACTTTATGCAAGGGTTGGCAGTTGATTAAAAGATATTCTACGTAGTACATAATGCATAGAATGGTGAAAACTAAATATGGATGCTTCAACAATTGGACTTAGCACCAATAGTAAACACAACTTTACTCTAAAGGATTAATGACTCAACGTCTTACATCACCCTTAGAATATACTACTCTTACACATACACTATATATCAATTACCATACACAACTAGTATACTCTCAAAAAGACACACTATCTACTCCATAGAATTTACAGCTGCTTGCAAACGATCGTCATCGATAGCTTCGGTTTGCATTGCAATATATTGTAGTATATGAGCCTTTGCCGATTGAAGAATGCGAATCCTGCTTTCAACCTGCACTCCATATACATTGCGCTTTCTCCACCCGCTGGCCCCTGGCATGGTTCTTTCCGGTGTGTCTACCCATGAAAAAATGCATGCATCTTTCTCTACCCAACTATGGCTCTCCCCAGATGGCTCCCAGACTGAGTCCATGCAATTTGCATATCGCTGTGCAGAAGACCCATGTCCATCAACAACCCCCCTTTGGATGATGGGCCAATACCAACAAACATTTATCTTAAGTCTCCATCGATTTTTTCTTTCCTCAATCATTTTCTCCACATAGAATGGTACACCGCCTTCTATTTCTGCTCGATCAACACTCAAGGCTACAAATTGTCTACAACAGATATCAGATTGTGGATTAAATGGTGGAAATGGGTTGTGATTATCTTCATACATTGCTCCTTCTTCAGCTCTTTCCTCAACATAGTTCCGTTCTGTTCGTTGTGCCCTGCGCAATGCTTGATTAGAGGGTCTTCTTCTACGAGGACCAAAATATCCTCGAGCCTTGGTATTTGTAAGCATCGCCATTACCTGCTCTACGACATCTATCTCGTGATTTTCTTCACTTGTACCATCCATTACATCCAAAGATACACTCTCTGTAGGTCCGCTGTTGGAGAACTCTGAAGGCCAAAACGGTGAGGAACGATGCTCATTGCTACGGTCTTTGTGTGGAAATTCAGCTAAATAGAGTTTCAATCTTTCAGCCTCTACTTTTGCCTCACGATTCTTGTTTTCATGCTGCAACCTTTGAATGCACCTTTGTTTATATACAATGAAGTCATCCAACGCCTTCAACTCCTGTTCATCTACTCCCTATACTTCCGCAAACGATGGTCGTTCATCCCTACTTGGCAACGACCTCAAAGTTTTTCGTCCCTTCCTCCGGTCCCCATGGATCATTGCAATAATGCTTGTGTTGTACTCAAACCTCACGAGTCCCTTCTCGATTGACCATATAGAATCGCATGTGGTGCGGAAATGTTATGCCTACCAATGAATCTTGACCAGTCAATAAGTGAGGAGTTATTAACAATTTCCAATCCCATACATTCTCTAGCAGCCGGGCGCTAACAAATGTCTCCGTTGGAGATGTTCCTCGTTCTATAAGACTCATAATTTCCTTCAACGAGTCCACGTCCGACCCCTTCAACGAGTCCATGTCCGACCTCTTCAACGTATTTGATATATAACTGAAGCGTTGATCAATATCTTCGTGTGTATGGCCCACTATAAGAAAAGATAGTTCCACCTCCTGAAAAAACCCCAATCCCACCAATGTAGCAGATGGAGCAAACATATAAATGTTTTGTTCTCGCGTGTGCAGTTGTCCGCCTGGATTCGCAATGTTGGTGGCAAAAAGCCCCTCCTCCGCAGCACATCTCTTATCACGTACAACAATGTACTCACGACTTGGTTGCTATCGTGTTTGTGGTGAGCCCCAAACGACACGTCGCAATATAAACCAATCCCATGTACAAGAGCACCACACAGATGGGTCTTCACAAACCGATGTTCAATGTTCTTCACAGTCTGCTGCATCCTCGGTACCATGGTCGTGTTTTGGTCCATGCCATCCACTATGATGCACATGTACAACTCAGGGCTAATATAACATGACCTCTTGAATATCCAATAATGCCTATGTTCTTCCATCTGGTTGCGCAAATGCAACATAAACAACTCCTTTATCTTTATTCTTGCATCCGCATTGGTGGTTCCCTCCATGGTACATTTATACTCCCAACATTGATAACACTTTGAGAATCTCGAGAAAGGAGGTACCTGAACGTGGGGATACTTGATGCGCCACATCCTCCGGAACAAACTCATAGAAATGATTTCTCCATTACAAATTCTCTTGACCTCCTCGTTCATGTAATTGAATACATCAAATTTGGCTATATTGATAGGAAGGAGAATGAGAGGCACCACTTCGTTGTCACTCTTACGGCGAATACAACGATGAGGTTGACGACAACCAGCTTCATCGACAAACGATTTAAAGCAAGCCTCTGCCGCAAACATTCTAGTGCTCTCTCTAATCGGATTTGAAAGGGTATTGCGGTGAATCGATGTCACTCTTCCATATATTAGGCAGTCCTTCTTCATTTGCTTAAAGCGCCTATGTGAATATCCAACTCCAAGAGCGTAGCAAGCATTGCAAACTTGTTTTCCATCTAACTTTGTTACAAACTTGTCTCGACGAGTTCCTTCCGTCCTTGTGTAAAATGAAACTAGCATCTGTCTCATCCACGTACTTCGTACTGAAAACTCATTAGCCCATGCATTATATCGCATGTCCAATAGATACCTTGCTGGAACGTCCCTCAAACAATTGCGTTTGCATCCTCCTTGTGCCATTGCAATTTGCACGCTTATAAGCGATACCTTAGTTGGTGCAGCTTCTGTCAATGATGGCTCTCTTGAATCTCTCCTTCTCCTATTTTGCATAGAATAGGGACAACGTGTTGGTCTAACATAAGCAAATCCATCTACATGGGGCAAATCTCGGATGTTTGAGGGTGTAGATTGGGAAAACGGGGAATTTTCATCTATGACGTTTGAAGCATGACTACTGCGTCGAGACCTCTCGGTGGATCCTGGTGTGTTGATGAACTCAGGAAAATCAAATTCCGGGGCCATCACTTGTGTAGGCGCTATCCGTGATCCAATGTTACCATAGACATCTGTGATATCAGGTTCTACAGCCACTACACCTAGCAATGCCAACGCGTTCCACACGATGCCAACGAATGATCAAGCCCACACACATGCCAAGGCGTTCTCCTACAATCTCTCCGGTCCAATACAATGCATCATCTACCCTAGTGATACGCATCGCCACCTCGAATGGGAACAACTTCGACCCATTCAATTCCATGCCACTTTTAAATGCATGCTCCCTGTTGTTGAGCCTAGTACATCTCCTCTCTCAGAAAGCAATTCTACCGCCCTTTCTAATTCAGATGTCATGATCCCAACAGATCTCTATTGAATTTGCCTTGCACGTGCTGCTCGTACTAATCGAGCCCCCACAGAGCTATTGGAATGCATATTATCCCTTTGGATGTGCGGCCGTATCAAAGAAGTCTGAATCGTGCGGCTCTCTATTATCACTATTGCAAAAATAGGAACATTTGGTTGCACATTACTCAAAATACATGTACTAATTGTTAACCTTCAAAGCACCATTCATCTGATAAAAGATATGTATCTAAACACATATTTACTGTTCAAAATATGATGATGATATTGGACCTTTTGATAAAACACCATTGAAATGAAAAAAATAAGAATTTGTAGAGCATGAACTCCTTGCACAGAGTCTTTATCCCTAAAGGTACAATGACAATGTTACACCAAAATCACTTCAAAATTGTTGAATTCCAGTGCAATGAACAAATAAGGAAACAAAAGATTTTATTTCTAATATTGACCGTAGGATCCCAATTAAGACTTATTAAGTAATATATAAACAAAATTTCATAAACTTTGACCATTCGGATTGAAAGATTATAGTGCTTGAAGTCAAGCATATGGTTCATATTCTTCCCTGCGTGCAGTGGATCAATAGACTTTGACTTCACTTGGTGTCTAATTTTTGCACTACACATGGTCTAAATCCACAACCATCTTGTTAAGCATGATGTTAATTCCTTGTTCACCAATTTTTAGAGGTAGAAAACGGGTGTAGCATATTCAAAACAACTGTGCAAGGAGTGGAAGTTCGAAATTTGTTAATTCACATTGTAATTTTTTGTGAACATAATATGTCATAGATTGGTAATCCAAATGGTCAATAAGATGGTTTACACCACATATTGTTGTGGAAAAAATAAAAAGTGAAAAATGAAAAGATATCTAGGTTTTATTTGGAAAACAAGAAGTTTTTCTAGTACCTTGTCCAACAATGAGTGACAATGTGTGAAAATGTTTGACTTAGGTTGATATGTTATTTATCACTAAATATGAGAACTTATTTTGATAACATGAAGGAAAATAATATTACTTACGATTACTGAAAATCTCACATTCAACAGAGTGTTCTAACAAAACTTTTTGGACGTGCCCGACTTGCCCGCTCTCCCCATTTGAAATTCAAAACGTTAAATTTTTTTGATCAAATGTCCAATTTTGGTAAAAAAAAAATTCCCACTAAAGTCTTGGTAATGCCTTTCTATAGTAAAATTTTCAAAGAGGAATGTTAGAAATTGACACCATAGGAACCTGACCGAACTTTCAAGAAGCCCATTTTTGTCACTTGATCATTTAGGGGTTAAATATGCTACACCTCTTTTGCATCCCTAAACATTGGTATAAAATATAACTAATATCATTTCTGACATGATGATAATAAATCTACATCATGCCTGATGCAATCTTTTGAATCTAAGTGAACTGAAACGAAGGGATTCCACTGAACCTAGGGGAGAAAATGAACCATATGTCTACTTGCTATTACTAACACCATTGGATCTTGTTACAATCGCTAATAAAAAAAAATGTTTGCACATCCACATAAAGGTTATTCTACAAACAACATAGTACAGAAGATCAATCAACAATCAATCTTAAACTTGTGTAAAAATAAATGTTTACCTCAAAATACGTTGCAGGTGTTAGTGGTACACGCACTAGTGCTTCATGGCGTTCAACATTAAATCACCATTTCGTCGTTGTTGAACATGTTTTTCAACCCTTCCCACTTTACCTACAACACATGCATAAAATTTTTATGGTAAATTATGTGATAAAACTCCTAAGCATCTTCGTATTACATATAGCTCAAAATATTAATATAATATGTAAATAGTTTAAACATAAGGAGAAACAAAGCAAAATGTGAAAAGTTCTGAAGTCAAACTTTGACTAATAAACTTGGGGCACAAGGTTCCAACATGAATATGAGGTTTCTATGCAAATCTAGAAGTCTCTTCTCTTCCGAATTTCTAAGGTGAGCTCTCTTGCAATCGAAACCTGAAGGCCATGTGCATTTTTCTTCATTCGCTAATTTCTATCAACTTTGTGTGTACTGTGTAGATTGAAGGACATTTGCACATCAACGAGATTTTGGCGAATTTGGTAAGCTTCTGGCTTTGTTTCAATTCTGAAGATGAGGGAACTCCAGGGTTAGATTCATGAGGATTAAGGTCAGTTAGAGTTACGATAGTGAGCAGTACCAATACAAGAGCACACAAATGAGGACATGAACTTGAGTACAATTTAAACTGCAAAATCAACAAAGGTTTAATGTTTACACAACATAGCAGTCAACAACTAGAGAATGCAGTTTTTGTAATACTGAAATACTGACTCAAAAACCACACAAAATTGAAGTCAAGTGAGTAGCTCGTAGAATGGCACTAAATCCTGAGTACAGCACATGAGCGCACTACTTGAACCCGAGCCGCCGCAACCAAATCCTAGCTGCCACAACAAAACCCTAGACGCATCAACCAAACCCTAGCCGCCGTTGCCATGGAGTTTGCGTAGACTGGAGGTGTGCGCACGCACACCCCCAACTACTGGTACTCCTCGACTGACCATATCCAAAAATAGTCGAGGTAAAAACCCAAACCCTGTGAAGGTGCTTCTTGAACGTTGAACGGCATCACGCAAGGTGCTGCTGGTTGCGCAACGTCGACGAAGAACCTTACGCGCGCAACTTCAAACTTCGCGCAGCCTAGCGAAAGGAGAGCAATGAGATACGAGTGTGATGGCCTGGCGCGCTATGGTAGTGAAGGCGCGCGATGCGAAGCCCAAATTATGCGCGCAAGTATTGCTCGCGATAGCGTAGACGCAGGCGCGGCCTGGCCTGGCGCACGTCGGCCTGGCCTGCGCGGCCGGCCTTGAGGGCGCGGCTTGCCTCAGGGCTT
>OZ020517.1:24040976-24089556 GCA_963971425.1 Bryoerythrophyllum caledonicum | reverse complement strand
CTTGAGGGCGCGGCTTGCCTCAGGGCTTGCCTGAGGGGCCTACCTTAGGCGTTTTTTTTTTTTTTTTTAAATTCCCGCCCTTCTCGTGCTCTCACCTCCATCTCTCCTCTCCCCTCCCGTGCCCTATCCTCCTTGTGTATACCAAACCCTAGCCGCCCACATTTTCTCTTCCTCACACCTCCCATTCATTCCTCTCCTTCACAACTCTTCTCTCCCCACCCTCCGCCCTCACAAGCCCCTCTCTCACAATCCCACGAGCCTCTCACAAGCCTCTCCCTTCTCCAAACCTTCTCTCTCACACTCACAGCCTCCTCACAACTACTACTAGGGGGGTGCGCGCGCACACCCCTCGTAGGACTATCCAAAGGTGCAACACATTGATATCCGGATTGATACCGTGAATACGAAACCCTAATTCGAAACCCTACATTGATACCCGAAATAGACACCATGGTTGATAACCGGTTAAGGTGCCTAGTTAGTCATACCCTGGTAGTATACCCTCAATATTGATACTCGAAGTTCCTTGGTCCAAAAATGATGTAAAGAATATCTAAACCAAAAATCTTTATAAATGCTTGCTTTAGCGCAATTTGCAAGGAAAAAAAATTGAAGTTTGTTCAATAGTTTTAACCGTAGGATCTCAATAATGACTTATTAAGTAATATACTCACAAAATTTCATAAAGTTTTACCGCACGGATTGAAAGATTTTAATGTTTGAAGTAGAGAAAAGGCACATTTTCATCCCTGCGTTTTATGGATCAGCAGACTTTGACCTCAATTGGTGTCCAATGATGGCATTTCAAAGGGTCTCAAAAAATTACCATAATATTCAGCATGATGTTAGTTTGCTATATACTAATTTTTAGAGGTAGACAAGGAGTGTAGCATATTCAAAAAAAATGTGCAATGAGTGGAGGTTCAATAATTCTCAATTCACGTTATATTTTTTTGTGAACGCGATATTGTTTTAAATGAGAATCCAAATGGTCAATAAGAAGGTTTACATCTCATAATGCCGTAGGAAAAATCAAAAGTGAATCATACAGAGATCTCAAAGATTTATGTGGAAAGGCATAAGTCTTTTTGGTACCTTGGCCGAAAATGTGTGACAATGTGTGAAAATAATTGACTTGGATTAATATTCTATTTCACCAAAGAACGAACAACATGCTTAACACGACGGTATTGGATTTAGATCTTGTGTAGTGCAAATTTTTTGAGAGGTAGACAAGGAGTGTATCATATTGAAAAAAATTATGCAATGAGTGGAGGTTCAATAATTCTCAATTCACGTTATATTTTTTTGTGAACTTGATATTGTTTTAAATGAGAATCCAAATGGTCAATAAGAAGGTTTACATCACATAATGCCGTAGGAAAAATCAAAAGTGAATCATACAAAGATCTCAAAGATTTATGTGGAAAGGTATAAGTCTTTTTGGTACCTTGGCCGAAAATGTGTGACAATGTGTGAAAATAATTGACTTGGATTAATATGCTATTTCACCAAAGAACAAACAACATGCTTAACACGACGGTATTGGATTTAGATCTTGTGTAGTGCATTTTTTTGAGAGGTAGACAAGGAGTGTAGCATATTCAAAAAAATTATGCAATGAGTGGAGGTTCAATAATTCTCAATTCACGTTATATTTTTTTGTGAACTCGATATTGTTTTTAATGAGAATCCAAATGGTCAATAAGAAGGTTTACATCACATAATGCCGTAGGAAAAATCAAAAGTGAATCATACAAAGATCTCAAAGATTTATGTGGAAAGGTATAAGTCTTTTTGGTACCTTGGCCGAAAATGTGTGACAATGTGTGAAAATAATTGACTTGGATTAATATGCTATTTCACCAAAGAACAAACAACATGCTTAACACGACGGTATTGGATTTAGATCTTGTGTAGTGCATTTTTTTGAGAGGTAGACAAGGAGTGTAGCATATTCAAAAAAATTATGCAATGAGTGGAGGTTCAATAATTCTCAATTCACGTTATATTTTTTTGTGAACTCGATATTGTTTTTAATGAGAATCCAAATGGTCAATAAGAAGGTTTACATCACATAATGCCGTAGGAAAAATCAAAAGTGAATCATACGAAGATCTCAAAGATTTATGTGGAAAGGCATAAGTCTTTTTGGTACCTTGGCCGAAAATGTGTGACAATGTGTGAAAATAATTGACTTGGATTAATATGCTATTTCACCAAAGAACGAACAACATGCTTAACACGACGGTATTGGATTTAGATCTTGTGTAGTGCAAATTTTTTGAGAGGTAGACAAGGAGTGTATCATATTGAAAAAAATTATGCAATGAGTGGAGGTTCAATAATTCTCAATTCACGTTATATTTTTTTGTGAACTTGATATTGTTTTAAATGAGAATCCAAATGGTCAATAAGAAGGTTTACATCACATAATGCCGTAGGAAAAATCAAAAGTGAATCATACGAAGATCTCAAATATTTATGTGGAAAGGTATAAGTTTTTTGGTACCTTGGCCGAAAATGTGTGACGATGTGTGAAAATAATTGACTTGGATTAATATGCTATTTCACCAAAGAATGATAAACATGCTTAACACAATGGTGTTGGATTTAGATCTTCTGTAGTGCAAAAGTTTTTAGAGGTAGACAAAGGGTGTAGCATGTTCAAAAAAATTCTGCAATGTGTGGTGGTTCAGAAATTATTATTCCATACTAATAGTGACTATCGTTTTGTAATGATATACAGGTTTTATGAGTGTTGCGTTATGGCACCACCAAATATTGGCAGAATCTGGGAGAGCCACGGTTGGTGGATCACGGAAGTCGATGAGTCGAACGCCTTCTTGTGGGTGACGGATTATCCCTTTGAGTTGGGGAAGCGTACATCGGCGTTGGGGAAGAGTTTTGGAAAAATTCAGGCAATCACTCTTCGACGTGATGATATGGTATACGTTACTTGCGCCGTGGGTCCAGGTCAATCGGAGGTGAAGACTTATCTTTCAAAGAAGTTGCTTCTTGCACATGTCTCTTTGAATCTTCTTCAAAATCCAGGTCAAGTGAAGTTTCTCAAATCATTGCAAACGTTTTGGTTGAACATCTCTCTTGCGGTACGTACTGCTAGACACAATAACGTCTTAGCATGTTTAGCGTTATCACCGGAGATGGTGCTGAAGGCTAAGAAGATTATGGAGGAACATATTAGATATGAGGCATTTCGGGAGAGGGATCCATCACGTGCGACAACTCAAGCCCCACCAGCGGAACCAGAAGAAACAGAAGTTTATCGAATTCTTGCTGAGCCGTTGCAACTGGATTGGCAACCACTGGAGGGGGGGAGGGGAAGTAGAGGCCATCATCTCACCACAACTTCTGAGGTATAGACATTACCGAATCCTCCATTAATGAGTAGACGTCCTACGAAGAGGCCACGACGTGTTGAGAGTGATGTAGCTTCTGGTTGAAGAGAAGGCCCATCAAGTTTGGATCCTAGCGGGAGGAGGTTGATTGAGAGAAGTGTAAGATCCGGTGGGAGGGTTCCAAGGTCAGGGCTCAGGACGCCTGATAGTCATCGTAGGGCCCCTACATCTACACCGAGAGATTTAGCTGATTTATCAGCCATGGCACTGGAGGAAGAAGCATTTCACAACCTATCTGATAGTGTACCAGAGGATTTTGAAGACAATGCGGATATACCACAGGATGTTCTAACTTCAATGTATTTAAATGCACCAGTGCCTACAACGGAGGAGATTGCAAAAGGATCAGTGTGAGGGAATTTTGTGTTTAAGGCACACATAGACCGCGTTGTCTCTATGGAGAATCCGGAAACGAACCACCGGATTTTATCACAAAAGAGGGTCAGAGAAGTATTTAATCACTTAAGAGACCCTAAATCCGCGACTCGGGTGAGTAGATTGGTACTTCGACCGATCAGATACATCGTGCATACTACCATTGATGATGGTGTCGTTGAGAAGGAGGAGCTGCCATTTCTGTTGGTAGGAACCGCACGAGAGTTTGAGCGCATGTTCATTGTACACGGGAGTGCTTCTGCACAGGGTGCTATGCGATCCCAGTATTCTTGGCTTCAAGATCATATCATTTGGGAACCGGTGGATGGGCAACACACAGTAGCAGCTTGTAAGTTTGCACAGAAGTAGTGGAGAGATAGTACTATGCCTTTAAATGAGTACTTGGACACGTTCGAGCGACGGGAGGCCTCTTTTGTGGTGTATGATAATCGTCGCTTTTACATTGAGAAGTCTGCACGGATCAACGTGGCGAAGTTCCAGAGATTGTCATATTCTACCATAGAAGAGGATTTGAGGAAGTTCTGTCAGATTTGGGATCTATACGGGAGGCCTGACAGCACAGTACGTGCGGACGATGGACGCAGGGCTGTTGCTTTGGTGAGTGCGGCAAGTGCAATGCATAAATTGCCCAAGGGGGACGGAGTTGTCACGGTGAAGAGGTTGGCCAAAAATATGGAGGATCTGACCAATCATGCATGGAGTTCGAGCAATGACTGCTTCGAAGCTATCATTCAAGTATGCAAGGACTACGAAGATGACATTTTTTTTGCAGCAAGGAGGAAGAGGACAAATGAAAGGCCATGGCGAGGAAGAAAGAGCTCGATCCAAATGTGGATGTACGACCAACAAGAAAGGAGATGACCCAGAGTTGATTGAGGCCATTAGGTAGGGTTCCGAATCCATATTATCTTCGGTTGGCAAAGTCTGCTGCAGCGAAGCCGGTGAGGGAGGATGGAGTAAGACCTCGTCAAGCATATTACTTCGACGGTGTAAAAGACAAGAATCCACATCCTCGTACGATTGCCGGTGTGGTTGACCGATATTAGAAACGAGAAGCTGTGATGAATTCCATCCGTTGGTTGATAGTGGAGAACAAGGGAAATACACCTAATTCCATGGAGGAGTTCTTTTGTATCCGTGTAGGGAAGTATTTTTCGAGGAGTAATGCACAACTTAATACCTTTGGGAAGCTTTTAAATGTTACCACGAAAAAAGCTTGGACTGCTCCAGTGCGGGGGAAGGTGTCTAAATGGAAGACATAGGCTACCTCATCCCCCCTTCCATCAGATTTCATTATGGTGACATTGCAGCAAGGGGGCGTGGATACATTGGACTGTCCGTGGATGTGGGAGGATTGGCTATTGCTAATTGGGAATGGCAGATGGAAGTCAAGAGGCCAGGCCAGAGCGACACAGAGAATCTTCTTCTGGTTCGGTGTAGAAGAGGGTTATTCCGCACCGACTACATAGAGTTGGGGAAACCATGTTTGTGGGTGATTGATTGTCGACGTGGCGGTGGGAGGCATGAAGATGGTCATTGGGGAGACGCCCAGTTATCCGCAGCTTTTGCACAACTGGCATTATGGATGGCAAATATTGAACGATGGAACGTCATCTTCTTGTTACCAACGGTTGTGTATGCCAACGAAGAGTTTTACACAAAGGTGAAGCTTCCAGAGGGATGTACTATGCAACGTGGATGTTGGGCATTTGATCCGAACTCGGTTAATCCCTATGCTCTCGATTTTACAGCGAATGGGCGTCTGGAGCAAGTAGTACAACCGATTGGCGATGTTGTGATTTGTATGCAGCACCATGTGCGTACATCTCCTGGCCCGAACTATGTTTCTGGAGACGTTCCACTTCCACTTGTTTTCTTGGATCACTGGAGTGAGGCATGCCAACCCTCTGAAGTTGATTCACTTGAGAGATCTCTATCACAGCTCGCAAGACTAATGGGCTCATACTTGCCCCGTGGTTGGGGTTTAGTGGCGTGTAACATATCTACGGCCATTCCCACGATCATTGAAGGAGATTTCCAGAGATCTGAGGTTTTCATCATTGACGATTGTATAGACAGTTTCATCCCTATACAATGACTTGTCCGACAATTTCCAAGGACAACTGTTGGTCAAGACTGGTGGAACAAGTACTGGTTGCAACATCGTACCTGAGACCGAAAAAGCGGTTGGTGAGTGAGGAATGAAGACGACAATGAGGATGGAGGTGGTTTACATGAGAGATTGTCACGTTCATGTACCAGTGAAGATTTCTCATCTTGCAATGGTTCAAACGCCGATGAAGATGGAGTGAACTAGTCTCCTCCAAGAGAGAGGATTCCATCAACGCAGCGGACGGTGGGAGATACTTCAGGGAAGACGTCTGCAACACTTACAAAGAGGATGCAAGATACCGGTGTAGTAGATGTTAGTTTGGTGGCAGGGGCAGGAGGGGGCGTACATTTGATGGTCCTAGGCTGGAGATGGAGGAGGAAGAATTGGATTCTTCTGAATTTTTTTCGGTGCAGAGGAGGATTCCACAGCCTTCGATGTCTTCTCAATCACAGCCTATATCAGAGACACAAGAGACGTTCGGAGGTAGTCAGAGTGATACCGGACCAGGTTTGCCTTCCGTTCCAAGACCTAGCGTATCCGAGGACATCATTCTATTTCAGGGGGCCTTCTCATCAGAGCCAGAGATGGCCTTCAATCCAGAGGATGGTTTTTTCTACAATGAAGATAGCGTAAGGCGTAGGTGGGAGGGTGTTCCTGGCAATTACCGATATGTTGAGTGTGCGTCCATTGGCATTGAAGATATGGGAGATCGTCCAGTGCAGGATCATGACCTGTCCGCTATGGTAAGTAGCGCCATTGGACACGTAGAGGGAGTCGTTGGGCTAGAAGATGAGCTCTAAGCCCTGGAGCTATATACTATAGTAGAGCATGCACGCAATTTAGGTGGCAAGTACGTTAGTATAATGCAGTTTGAGAAATGTCTATCGTTCGGTGGGTGGTATATATTTATATATTGGGTGGTCCATATGATATGTTTGATTTTAGAATTCCTCAGCAATAGTGTGGAATTGCTTGATTATATATGTTTTTGCATTATAAACTACAGTGAGGTACTTTACATTGTCTTAGGAAATTGCATATATATTTTTGTATCTTTTACACATTGTATTTGTAGTGCAGTACTCTAAAATCCTATAATAACTCATAACACATTTATAATCTCTTTAGACACATGATCATAATTTTGTAGCAGGATTTGCAAACTAGATTAGAAATCATATATTTTCTAAAAAAAGGTAGCAAATGTAAAAAAAAAATTACTGATATGAACATGAAGATGCCAATGTATGACACGACAAACACCCAAAAAATTTGACAAAAAACATACTAAACTTTTGCCAAATTTTGATTTTTTAAAAAGTTACGAGCAAATAACTTGCGGCTTTCTACCAGCAACCAGTGCACTTGGCTAAGTGCATAATTGCTTAATTGCGTGTTATTAATCGTATTAACTTAGAACTCAATGCATAGTGCAAAAATATGACATTCTCTTCACACATGGAGCAAAGAAATCCTCTCTCCAATTCAAACATTGTAATCTTCCAATCAATGCAATCAAATTTTTAATTTTTTTAGAGCATGTTTTATAATCAGTTTAAATTAAATTGTATGATTTAAATTGAAATGAAACTAATTTTCTTTATGGCACTACGCACTAGTATGGGGGCCATGGGAAATATTGAAATACTTTTGATGAGAAGTAATTTAGAAATGAGAGATTAATAAACACAAATGCTCAAATATTCAAATCCATAGAAATGAATAGATTTAGGGCTCTATAGTAATAATAAATATACCAACCTATTTTCTTAAGTACAGTCATTTTTTCTTTCCAATTTTGGATCATACTTATTGTAAGAGCATGCATATGGCGCACTCCAAGCACCACGCCAACGGGCAAAGCGGAGAAAAAGTGCGGTGAGTGTTACCACCCCAAGATTTTTCTTCTTTCTAAAATTTGCCGGCAAATTTTAGAAAGAAGAAAAATCTTGGGGTGGTAACACTCACCGCACTTTCTAAAATTTGGTGACCAACTTTGCATTGCCACTTGCTTGATTGGATTATTTTGCCAGGAGTGAGCTCGTTGCGCGGTGCGGACAAGCACGTTGAAAACTAGTTGCCCTTTTAAACAACCCGGACGCATCACTTGCGGGGCTCTGCACTGTGAGGAGCGGTGTGGGTGCTTTAAGGACCTTATATGCCCTATGCAGTTTTTGACAACTAGGTAGGCATTTTAGATATCAAAGCTATGGGAAGTCTTGTAAAATATTTCACACCTGGCCAAAGAGGGTGCAATGAAAACCTTTTCTTTGCTCTATAAGATGTAAAGAATTTTTATATTTTTCTTTCTAAATTTTGTTTGCTCCAAGAAGAATTTTAGAAGTCAATGTTATGAGTCTTGTATCTTCAAACACACAACATGGTCTGAGATGACCGTAAACTAATCGTGTGATAGTGTCAGATACCCAAAGACATGAAATTGTGGGTTCGATTCCTAGCTGTAAAATTTTATCTCACTTGACGGGATGCTACAAGTTGCCAATACAGCAACTCGGGTGTGCCAAAAAGATTATGAAAAAAACATAGGTAAAAATATAAAATTCACATTTCAACCCATATGCATTCAGCACCACAACGCAAGTCCAACTTCCTGTTCCTTTCATTGTAGCACAGAGTTAATTCATAGACCAACAAATTGTGGCAGGTTAGAGTACCCCATGTGCGGGTCAGTTTTGTAGATAATTAATTCACAGTAAAGTGGAGACATCCAATTCCGATATCTTAAGCTAGTTGGGGTCTCAAATGACATTGTATGTCAAAAGAAATTATGTAGAGAGATGCGGAATTAGGAATGAAACTCAGCAAACATTTTTTTACATTTAATCTTAAAATTTTGGAACTAATATAGAATTTAAAAGCCCAAAAACCACCAAAGCCAATAGTTCTCTTGGAGAGTGGGTTCAATTTTGTGCCCTCCTTTGCCCAATGCTAAAAAGTGACAATGAGTAAAAGAGAAGACATGCCATGCAATTCCAATAACATACATGACCTAATTTCGCACCCCCTTTGGAGACTTTTGAGGCAAGGCCACCAATGAGGAGCTCGGGTGAGGTGGTGCAACCAAAAATTGCACACCTCATGACCCAATGCCACTATCAACTATTTTTGGTTACTCACTCTCTTTAAGATTTCTTGAGCGGTTATGGGTGGGTGGATTGGTGGGTGGGTTGATCAGAATTGGATTGCTCTACATAGCAAATTTGGGTGGGTAATAGGAATTGGGTGTCTCCACCTTACAAAACATCCAAATTTTTTGGAAAATTCAAGAGATTTGTCTAGGTGATACCTAGGTGATACCCATCATGTCCAAATGTCTATGAAAGGGAAGAATAATTTTATCGGCAGCTGACCAAACGTATGGTAGTGTCTTCAAGGTGGCTTCCACGCCAAGAGCATCTACCATTGACCATGCAACTTCTCTGACAAATGTTACATGGGGGTCTTTTACGCAAAGCACATAAAACAATGCAACTCCCACCACACAGCCCTCTCACTTTGGAATGAAAAGTAGTTACTGGAAAAAGTGATACATGGGCATGCAGAGTGACATATCATAAGGTGATGAATTTTTTTGTTGGAGCACACCCTGGAGAGGTTTGACTTCCAGCGCGGCTACGCTGAAGGTAATTAGATCAGCAATGTATTGGTAGTGGGTGGTCCAGGTTCTGCTTAACCCTTAAACGCCGGAGCCTATGATCATGGCATCAGTCTGAATTTTCAATCAACTGTATGCTCTAGTTTCTCATCAAATATAAGTGGAGGTTTTTTTTTAAAAAAATTCAGAGATGAGATCATATGTCTCAATTATGTTACAAAAATCACAGATTTTTTTGTGGAAATTTGAGTTTGTTGTGATTTTCTGAAGAAAAAAAGAAGAAAATTCTTTTTAAATACAAATTATGCTAAAAAATTCTGAAAATTTCACCAAAGGTGGACATTATAGTGCCAAAACTTGTGGTGTAAATGAAAGTTCCGTGTTCGGCTTAAATTAGAACCACGGTTATAGGTCCATGCTCTAATCACAATTACTAATTCAATTTTACGTTTTTTCCTTTTCTTTTCAAAATGGTATGGAAACTAGACATCATTAGCTTCATTTCATTAGTTGGACTCAAATTCAAAAAATATCATTTTGATGACTTGAATTCAGATCTAGAGCTAATGTTAGAAGTTTCTAAATTTCTTTGTATTGAGATCCGTGTCACAAGTATTTTCGTTCTTAAATAAAACATGATTACCTCAATGAGGCCAGTTTCATCATCATCTAGTGCTTGTACATACAAGAAACTCTCCTAAAAATAAGATTGGATGAAAAGAAATAGTTTATGTTGATTATCATCCATCAATGTCATCCGAGAAGCCAATTTCTGGCTGCTTCGGCGTTTAACCCCTAAAGTCGAAAGCCCTCAAAACTGCCAAAAACCCTCAAAACTGCCCTCTTTCAATGCAAGGTGAAAATTTTTAACTTTTGACAAATTTTCGAGTATGTAACCGTAAGATCTAGTACCTAACTTGTACACGTACATGCATACCGAATCTTAGATTCAAATTCCTCTCCATTTGGAAGATCATAATGTTCAAA
This sequence comes from Bryoerythrophyllum caledonicum, assembly GCA_963971425.1. NCBI lineage: Eukaryota > Viridiplantae > Streptophyta > Bryopsida > Pottiales > Pottiaceae > Bryoerythrophyllum > Bryoerythrophyllum caledonicum. The sequence goes on along the minus strand of OZ020517.1, from coordinate 24,079,025 downwards.
GTTGAAAAAAAAGATTTTTTCCTTGCTGTAGAATGGAAAACTAATGTTTTGGGGGCCAAAAAAACCAATTTTGAAAGGAAATTTGACATGAGGCTCTTCAAATTCTTGTTCCTATGTGAGTAAGGAATATGTCCATATAATTTTTACCCTCATAGGACCTATAAAACCTAAAGAAATGCTTCATTTTTCACATGGAGGTATGCTGAAATACAAATACAAATGCCCATTTTCAACAATTAAAAAGGCATGTAAAAAATTATCCGATTGAAAATCCAAACGGTGAGATCATGCTTTACTACCTCTTTTACATGTACGAAAAACAAAATTCGAAAAAAAATAAAATCTCAATTTTTGGTGAATTTTTGAAGTTACTGCGATCTAATTGATTTTGGGCAGATTTTGAGAATAATTGAGCATATACCGCAGTTCTGGGCAGATTTCAGCATGCCCTAACAGTGTTTTCAAACTTTGACCGTGAATATCTCCTAAAGTATGAGGAATTTTGAAGCATGAATGGTGTCATTTTAAAGTTCTGGGAAAACTCTACAATCTGCAACGGTAATAACTTCATACGATCTAAATTTAGTAACTGAGAGCCTGACCAGAGTCAGATCGACCACATTCTGGTCGATTTCGACTTTAGGGGTTAAGGGTTAATACATGCCTGGCAACTCCCAGGAACCACCACCATGACCTTGAAACAGGGCCTGCATTACTGGTCCAGCCCTTCCCGAGAATAATTGCCCATCGTCAAATTACTGTTCCACCTACACTTGCATGCATGCCACTTTTAAATGCATACTTTTGTATGCCACACCGTTCACCTTATGTAGTGTGGATGTGATAGTATTGTAGGTGAAGAATGATGTTTTGGAATAGAATTAGTGTTGATAAAATCTGCATTAACCCTTTAGAGCCCACGTAATGTTTCTCCAAAACCAAGATATGTGCTGATTTTTTTCTTAAACCTAACTTTGATGGAAATGTAATGCCTCATTTTAGTATCCATCCTTACAAAATTGAACTCAAACCATGACCTATACTTTGGGAAAATTTGCACAACATCCAACGGTTGATGGAAATGATTATAGTGTTTAAAAATATTGTATATTAGAAATGAAAATTGTGGACTTCGGAGGGTATGCTACTTTATCCATCAATAGGTTCTTGCGAGTCCTTTTGTACTTTGAATAAAAGAGGTTCACATGTGCACTCGGTTAATAACGTTGCATTAACATATCATAGGTGAAGAAAACATTTATAGATGATTATTAATGAATTTTTTAACTTCTCATTACTTGATTGAATTCAAAAATGTTCCAAACTCATACAAATTGAAACGGAAGGTTTGTATGTGATGAGAGAGATCAACAATCACAAAACAATGAAAAATCTTTCCAATGAAAATTTGAGACCAAAATCATTTTGCATGTGTATGAAAATACAACATAGTACGCAACATGGAATTCATTCTATTTCAATGTAATTGATGTATTTTGTGTTCTATCCTAGCTTTTGCCATAGTTCTATCATTCCAAATCATGATTTGATTTTTGTAGAGTGTACATTTAATGTGTGCGCATATTTGAACTTCAAATTTCACAACCTAATTCCTCATGGATTTCATGAAATTTGAGTTTTAATACCTCCAGAGTCCCATTTAGGGTCTCGTGGGCAGTAAGGGTGAATCACTAAAGGACCGAGAGTTTGAGACTATATTTCATAAAAAACACCCCAATACCTACGTATCTAATATTAGACATTGCAAGACCAATAAAGATACATTTTTACTATTTTCAATGTAGGATCTTAAAGTTTACTACTACAAGAAAACACTCAAATCAATTTTTAATCTCTAACCATATGGATTGTAAGATACATGCTTTAGAAGTACGTAGTATTGTTTTTTGTCTTCCGTGCGCATACAAGGTAAACGTACTTTGACTCAAGATAATGGCATAATTTTTCACTACATTATGCATAGATTTTATGGATCAATGTCCTACCTTGTGTTAGGTCATTGTACGCCAAAAATCACAAGTGACAGAGGTGTTTACGATGAGAAAAATGACCAGGGGTATAAAATTAGACATTACACAAGAAAGTAGTTTTATTTCTAGATCAAAAAATAATTATATCCTTAATTTCTACACATTTAAAGTGAAAATAATGGTGGTTGCCAAGAACTTTCCTTCAATACTTCAAATTGCACAATATAACTCTACAGTGGTACTATTTTAAGTTCTATAATAGTACTATTCAACTCTAGAGTACCATGCCTGTCATACCTACTCTCCACGTTTGAAATTTTGAAATCCTACAACTTTAGTGTTGTGCATTTGTTTTCAAAAACAACATTCCCCACAAAGCTACCACTTATCCACATCTCCAACATAAATTTCAAAAATTTATGATCAAAGTGAGATCGGCGTAAACTACCCAAAATCACTAAAACCCCACCTTGGGACTTTTAGTCTTCAGGGTTTAATCCCGCCGCTTCTCCGCTGCTAAAGCCTCGTTTGATGCTTGCAACAAACCAATGCTCACAATTTGTAGGTTGATCATCTAGTCTAGTTTGTTGCTCATAGATTGCTTGCAAAGATTGTGCAAGTTTGCAAGTTGTTGGTGTGCAAAGGTGCGCAAAAGACTTGTGCATACTAGGTTCACATGTTGCTTCGATGCAAGTCCACATTAACTTTGCATATCATGCATTGAAACAACCCACGGTATTTATGTAGTACATGATTTGATGTGAATTGAAAATTGATGGGAACCACTCTAGTTTCAGTTTACACCCAATTTTTTTTTAATAATGAATGAAGGGTTTTAAAAATAGTTGGGTCCACTCTTGTTCATATTGTAAGCCAACATATGAGAATTTGATGTTCCAAGTGTTACATTTACAAAATAATCAAATGTAAGAAGCAGAAGAAGAAGAACTCCAGTCCTCGCAAGGGAGCCGGATTGAATAAAGTATCTATTCGTTCCACCACTAAACCAATGTCCTCCAAACATAGGTTTAGTAGTATGGAGCTACTCCCCCCTCTCAAGGGTAGACATTATGTAATCAAATATAAATTTCATATTTCAATATCAAGAGTCATTAGTTTTAACTCCTAAAGGACCAAGGTATTTGAGAGCAATCTCGACTCCATTGGTTGAAAGTTGCCTAATTAAACTTTTTGAAAATGTAACCGTAGAATCTTCTTTTGAACTTACATGAGATGATAGAGTTATCCGCAAAGTACTCCAAATCCTCAGTTTCTGACCTGTAAAATGGAAAAGCCAGGGTCGCCAAGTCCACTTGCAGGGTTTTAGAACACTGGACAAATTAGTTTTTGAGCCCCAGAATTCCCAAACTCCACTTCGAGCTCGGCTTTTATTGAGCGCCGAGTGTTGTCACATGGTACACTCTGTTCTAGTCAGCCATGTCAGCGACATTCTGCATTTATATGCGCCAGATTTGTTCAATCAGCCATATCAACGACTTTGCTGAATATGCATACCACACTGGTCCAATCAGCCAACCTTGTTCAACACTGTTCTTGTTTGTTTTTGGGAGATTTGTGCTATTTGTGGTAACTGACACCTCCATAAAACCCTCAAATCTTGAATTTATTTCACAGGATTACTTTGCGGCTACACTCAAATACAGGTTAGATTTTCATTTCCATGAAAAAAAGGAGGACAAAGACCGGTTCCCTTTACAAATAACTCAGATGTGGTAAAGATGATTTTGGACAATACGGATTGAAGATAACTGAAGTCAAAGTAATTTTTTTCCCTAAGCGGACACTTGGTCCTTTCGGCATAAACTTTTCATGTCAAGGCACCCAATTTTTTATGGCAAATACAAACTATAAGTGACTTGGATATAACTTAAGTTAAGCCTGCTAACACGTGAAAAACAACCGTGATAAACGTTCTTGCTAATTTTACTGCACTTACTCTTTCCTGTTCATTTTCCTCGAGAGTTTAGAAAGTAATAAAATGTCAGAACCCCCACATTTACCACACCAATAATTTCCCTTTCTAATCTCTTTCAGGAAATGACCCAGCTAGAGGCCCCAAGGAAAACACACTTCTCACATACATATAGAGAATATTACCTTCTTTGAGAATGTTAAAAAAAAAAGACATTCTTGTCTTTTGTGTAATTTATTTTAATCTCAAGTCAAACATTATTACACATTTTAAGCAAGTGGGGAATAATACTAAAAGAAGTAAATAAAACCTAGGGAAAGTATTGTTCCTTCCGTACTCATTGCACTAGAATCAACAATTTGAAATGTATTTGGTATGAAATTGTCACGGTCCTTTAGGGATTAATACCAATGTGGACCATGAGGCATTGGGAGAATCTACGAGGGTAATAGATTATGCAAAACATAGTATACAGAGTGGGTACATTTCATCGTGATCCGGCTTCACTAAAATCCTTGTAGTTTGCCAATGCCTGCATCAATTGTAGATTAGAAAGATGCTTTGGAAAGCTCTCTTGGAGCTGCAACTGCATTCTTAGTACGGCGAAGACGACAGTCAATCATGGTGAAAGTTACAACACCAAAACCACAAAAAACAACCCTGCCCAGGCCTCATAGGGTTAAGACGTGTCCCCACCATCCAAAAGAAGAAAATACGGTCAAATCTCTGACAATGATATGCGCAGTATTCAAAAAGAAAAAAAAAGAATCAATGAAAAATTATTGACAAACTGTGGTGAAACAGTTGCCAAAAATACAGCGGTAACGGCAACATGACCTGTACCACTCCTTGAAATAGACTTTCTTGTGCTTTCCACCTTTAATTTGAACATGCACGTTGCCGAACACAAACAGGCTCATTAAAATAGTGGAACATGCGCAAACGCTGCTGATGCTTCAGTTTTTTTTTTTTTTTTTTGACACAAGCAAAGTGATGCCTCAGTTTTAAAAAGCTGGGGGGCAGTCACACTTTCTTCACCTCTCTCAACTCAGATTGGAGGTCATTTTTTATTTCTACATCTATAAATAAAGTACCGTTTTACAAGCACACATTATGCTTTGGGAACCTTTCACAGTATTTACGCAACTATTGGCCTATATCTGACCTGGAAAGTGAGATAATTGGGAGGAAATCGAACCAGCTGAGGTTTTCTGGCAAATACCAGGGTTTAGGGCTTTTTTTTCCCTTCAAGTTCTCTTGGATTTAGCTCAGCTGGTATTGATGTATGACGTTGAATACATGCATGGTTGCCATTCTAAAAACAGTATCGATTTAAACTAAGGATTAAGTCCTTTTCACATAATGTTCTAAACGGTAATATAAACTTCCTAACTATGCCAAATGATTTCTCTAAAAGTGCAACTGTACAAGCTTTGATGCTTTTGAGGAGTTTATGAGGAGTAGGGCAAATTTATGATTTGTGGTGGGCGGATGATGTTGTCATTCCTCCAAGTAAAAGCTGTCAATCACATGAGCAGACTTCCCTTCTTTGCGTTATTACGCATAATCTCTAAAGAACCAAGGCATTTTAGAGGGTTCTTTACTCCATGAATTAAAAACTGCAAAGATGAACTTTTTGAGAATGTAACCGTAAGATCTTCTTCTAAATGGCATTAGAGTTTTCTTGAAAGTGTGTAGCAAAGAGGCAAGTCAGTATGGAAATGGTGCCAAAAGGTTGAGAAATCTCATGCTCTTTTTTTTTGCACCAATGAAATGCTCTTAGGCCCTAGCTAAAGCTCCCCCATAATACCCTAAGTTCTCAAGGAGTTGACTAATAGTTCCCCACACCTTTCCCAAACCAACGGGACCATGTGCATGAGGTCCCGATTACTAACATAAGGCCATAAGACCCGGGGTGAATATCTTATGTAATTTGGTGACTTTCAGGAAAACTCTATTGGAGTTGTCCTGAAAGTCACCAAAATACACTAGATAGGTACCCGACTCTTAGGGTCTCATGTTAGTAACCGGGACCACATGCCATGGTGTCTTGGCTTGGGAAAGGTTTGGGGGAACTATTGGTCAACCCTTTGAGAACTTAGGGTACTATGGGAGCTTTAGCTTGCATGGTGTAGGGCCCAAGAACACTGATTGCAAAGCATTTCATTGCTGCAGAAAAAGGCAATATGAAATTTCCTCGTGCTCTTTTTTTTTTCCGTTTATACATCTCATACTCTCTTGCACCATATTCCTCCTGACTTGCCCCTTCCGGAAGCATTTTCAAGAAAACTCTATTATGCGGTAAAAATGTGGTGAACCTTGACCGAATGATTGAAAGATAATTGAAGTCAAAGTGGGGAATTTAGGTTCTGTAGGGAAACCTGCTTCAACAAGAGTCAAGTCAATGACACAGTAATCCTCACAATCATCCCCCCCAATTACTGTTCCGTGAACAGTAATCAAGTCAAAGTCACGGCAATCCTCACAATCATCCCCCGAATCACTGTTCCGTGACCAGGAATCAAGTCAAAGACTCCGGAACTCTTCAACTGACAACAACTCCTTCACAGCAATCTTACCGTTGCTAACAAACGTGTGAAAACGGAGTTGTTTCCAGAAAGATGCGACGCAAAACTTTATGGAAAAACGTTTCCAGGACTACTACAAGTTATATAATTCCTCTTCCCAAAGTTACCATATTGTCAAGTCCATCAAACGAGGACTCCTGTCTGTCATCGGAGGTTAGCAGAGGAAGAAGCGAAGACTAGATCGACCTGGTACACTTCATGTGGGCCTGTCTGCTTCTTCTGGGTACGTACTCCTGGCCACTTTTGTTGGCTGACAGCTCACTTGTCGTAACCTGAGCGAGGTTTCTAGCATCTTTTCGTTGTTTGGTGTGGCGATTTCGAGCTCCTGCGGTGCAAGGGAGTTGTGCAGTGCCAGTCACCTAGAGCTTCTGGATAGGCCCTACTGTGATGATGCTCTGACGTCGTCACTGACGCCGCTTTACGGCCTTAGCCTTGAGAGAGGAGGAGGTGGAGTGGTTGGCTTGCGAGTGGGGATTGCATTATTGAGCGGCGACTCTCGTAGTTTCCTGAGGCTTGCTTTAGGGCTGCCGCAATCCTTGATCTCGAACTAGCGGCTCGTCTTGCGTATGTTGTTTTGTGTCAGGTCGGAATCTAGCTGTTGTGAGAGTAGCTAGCGAGTGGGCCCCCGAGATCGTCTCAATCATCGCCAGGACTGACACGTAAATACCAGAAGCGCACAAACGAGTCGAAGTCAGTCAGACCCTGGAGCCACTCTGTCTAGGGAGCGGTGCTCACTCGGAGATCTTCTGTTTGTGATCCCTTGGTCTTCGAGGTGCTACTCTTCTTTAGATAGTTCCACCTCCTCAATTCGTATACTGACTGTGTAGGTGATTTCCGGCTTTGCTTGAAGACTACAGGTGAGAGATGGTCATGCACTGTGTCTTCGATTTTTTCCAGAGCGGCTACATATTTTAGGGCTCTTTTTCCCCGTTTCAGAGCTTCATACTTAGACTTCTTTCCGCTCCGAGTCGAGTCAATCGGTCGCAGTAGCATTCTTCTTTGCTGCTTGATTTCCCGCAGTGGCTCCGAGAGTGTTTCATGTAAGCCAGGTTTTCTAGATCCTGCCCCTTGCTCACGTTGGTCCCCTTCTTTTCTGTTGCTTGCCGGCTGCTAGGAAATTCAGATTAGGTTTGGAATCTCAGTAGTTGCTTCCGTTCTTAATTAGCCGCTTCGAGTGTCTCACTGAAGGTAGCACTTAACCTTAGAGCTGGGGTTCTTGATGGTTTAGTGAGGCGGCATGCGATTGAGAGTACGAGTGCTGGAGTACGGGTGAGGGCACATTATAACTCTCGTCAGTTTGCATGCGAATCATCTCTGTTGCTGTTCGTAGGAAGCACGGTCCTAGCAGATTAGAGCACAGTTTGGAGCAGATTAGAGTTCACTGTCAGTTTCTCTTGGCTTTCGTAAGTTTACACTACCAGTCTGCGAAGTGTGTCGTTATTGAAGGTTTTTTAATTACAGGCTGATGAAGTGAGTAATTTGGCAGAAGGAGTAAAGGAGCAGTAAGCATGAAGGACGACGGAAAGAAAACGCAGAACTTGCTGGCACAATCGGAATCATTCCGAGGCCGGAGCTTCCAGAGCCGGGTGGTGAATGGGCTCTTGTTCGTGGCAGGCGTGTGCCTCCTCGGGCTGTGGGCTTTCTCCTCAAACCCCGCCCTCACCGGTGTGCTGACCGGTCGGGGCTTCGGGGGGAAGCAGTTCGGGCCGAAGCGAATGACCCCGGAGGAGATCAAGGCGGAGCTCGCCGAGATCGACATTGGTATGCAGCAGTTCCTGAACTCCAGCAAGCCGTTCACGAAGTTCGGCCCGGCTGTGGTAAACTGGGACAAGACGCGCTCGGACGCCATCAAGCGCTTCACGAACTCCTCCAGCGGAGTGAACCGGAAGCCCCGCATCATGATCATCACGTCCTCGCACTCGAAGAAGTGTGAGAACAAACAGGGGGATCAGATGCTGCTGAAATCGATTAAGAACAAGATGGACTACGCTCGGCTGCACGGCATTGAGCTCTACTACAACATGGACGCCATCGACGCCGAGATGACGTCGTGGTGGGTGAAGACGTTCCTCACCCACATGCTCATGAAGCAGCACCCGGAAATCGACTGGTTCTGGTGGATGGACGCCGACGCCATTTTCACGGACATGTCGTTCGAGCTCCCCTTGGAGAAGTACAAGAATCACAACATGGTGATGCACGGCTGGGACGACGCAGTCTACGACAAACGCTCATGGCTGGGGCTCAACGCCGGTGTGTTCCTCCTCCGGAACTGCCAGTGGTCCATGGACATGCTGCACGCCTGGGCGCCCATGAGCCCCAAGGGCAAGATCCGCGACGGCTGTGGCAAGTTCCTCACCAAGGCGCTCCCGGACAGAGGCAGGGGTGAGGCCGACGACCAGTCCGGGCTCGTGTACCTCATGGTCACCGATCGCGAGCGCTGGGGCTCCAAGGTGTACCTCGAGAGCTCGTACTACTTCCAGGGCTACTGGAGAGTCATCACCGGGCGGTTCGAGGAGATAATGGAGAAGTACAAACCGGGGCTCTACGGCGACGACCGCTGGCCCTTCGTCACCCATTTCTGTGGCTGCGAGTTCTGCTGCGGCTCCATCAACCCGGAGTACACCCCCGACCTCTGCTTGATGCACATGGAACGGGCGGTCAACTTCGCGGATAATCAAGTCATCAACCGCTACGGGTTCCTACATAAGACGCTGAAGACGCCAGAAGTTGTGCCCATTGCGTCTTCAAACGAAACCGCTGCTGCCAAGGCGAAAAAGGCTGTGTAAACTCAGGTCAGTCACACAAAAACTCAAACCCTCTCTTCCTGTCAACACTGAAGCGAAATCTTACATTTTTGCTGTAAACCCTCAAGTGTAGCCAATGTTTCACTAAACCAAACTCACAAACCTCTGGAAAGAACATGAGCTTCATTCGATATCTCTTAAGCTAGACATCCAGTTTTCTTGTTTTTACTTGGGCTCAGTCACAAACCCAAGTTCAAGATTTTTCTCACATCAACATTTGCCATTTTGTCTGATAATCTTCTCCAGCCTGCTATTCATCTCGTGTGACAGTCATCACTAAACCCTCTTTAAACCCTAATGAGAAGGCAATGTCGATTTGACATTCTCGAACTGACTGTCTTCCTACTCTTGCAGTGAGATAAGAAGAGAAGGTCGGGTAAGGTACTACCACACATTAGTGTGACGGCGAGGCTGCCGCGCCACACGATTTTTCCGACAATAATCAGCTCGGCTGCGGTCGCTGCATCATGCCTGCAGCACCTCGGACGACATGGCTGCGGTTGCAGAGCATCCGGCGTCCGTCTGCTCATTGTCTGTTTGTATGTCACAAGAGAACTAGTGATGTGCAGGTTGGGTGATCGCATGAGCGGAGATCGATTGCCTCAACTGCTACACTCTGGCCGGGTATGATACCGTGAGATGCTTACTACGACGAGAGTTGTGAGTATGTTAGGATCTTGTATTCAGGGGTCTGATCGTATCCTTGGTTGTATATTTCAACAACTAACTTGGCGCTATATTTGTGAAAGGAGTGTAAAAATTGTGATTCTCTACTTGCCATTATTATGAGTAGTTTGCATCTCACCTTTTGATCACTGAAGATTTGTGATTTGTCCAGTGGGGCCTCAGAGAATGAAGTGCAAATGTTATGATGTAAACAAAATTTCTAATCTTCATATCTACCCTTATAAATGTTGATAGTACCATGGTCTGAACTTTAGGAAAAACTCGCACATCATCGAACATTCGTCAGAGTAGATAATTGTCTCCGAACTTATTGCAATTCTGTCGTGCAAATTCTGATTTCAGTGAATATATTGCTTCAATACAGAACAGAATGGAACTGGTTGTATTATGCATAGCTTAGATTGCCAAGGTACGGAAGAAATAGACATGCTGAATTTTATTCTCCTACTTGATTTTCACCCACCGTTCCAAGCTGGTCCTTAAATTATGACTCTTTCAAAGGTGATTTTATCATTCTAAGTGCAAACTGTCTAGTTATGCTATACATGAATTTTAGATATGTCAGTGAAATGGTGGATCCATTTCTTTTTACGAGGTTATACACATCGGTCTCAGTCGGAATGTTGAAGCTTGTCTGAGTTCTGAAAAGAACAACAATTGACAAATAAAAAAGCTGTGATGAAGTGAGCGGGGATAAGTGGAAATGTTCAAGGAGTGAAGGCCACTCAATTCCTGCACGCAAGAAAGGGAAACCTCTGTAATTCTTGCACGCTAGAGTAAAGCAACCAGTATGCTTGTACATCACATCTAGAGTCTTTGCACTTTGGTACGACATAAAAAAAACCTATCCTGACGCTGAATTCACCATGAAAAATTATTCGTACGCAAAGATGTCATGGACACGGCGACAATCACTGGCAGCAGTATTTCCGCACGCACCGAAACGCTCCAAGCATGGATTCCATTGTACACATGAGACAGTTCCTTGCACGTCAACCAAATCTTTCCACAGAAGCCTCATGAACTGCACATGATTCATGCTTCCGGCAGCTTGTGATCTTGGCAGAAAGTGCCTACTCGTCGACTAACACTACGTCGCGGTTCTGCATGGCGAGCTCCTGCTTGTACAAGTCGTAGCTGCGGGACCGGTACGACCCCACGTCGCCGATGAGGCGGTGCTCGGGCGAAAGGAACCTGACGGGCGGCTCGAGGCCGGGCGGCGGATCCCGGATTGTGCGGTCCACGAGGATGTACCGACTAAAAAAGCCCACCAGGAACCGATGCGCGAATGGCAGGAAATCGAATCCAAAGTACGCGTTATCCATAAAACGATCATATGCGTCGTTCTCGACCGCGACCGGCTTCATGGTCACCCAGTTGAAGAACCGCGTCGCGCGCGACTCCGGCGGCGGGCGCGCCACCAGGTCCGAGTTCATCACCTCGTCGTGGAGCGTCGCGAACGCGACAGGGTCCGTTTCTGCCATCTTGCGAGTCATCCAGGCGAGAACCAGGTTTGCGAAATCGTAGTTAGGGTGGATGTCCGGGATGCGCAGCACGCGAGTGGACGCGAAGCTGACCGCTCGCTGGACGAGGTTGCTGGCGACCTGCGCGGCGAGTTTTCGGAATCCGTCGGTCTGGGGTTTGGCGGGTAGCAGATTCGGCGACTTGTAGAACATGAACTTCTGGCGGCCCAGGTCGTAATGCGCGCCAGGGAACCAGAGCTCCTCCGTTTTGTACTCCAGGTTCATGCCCTGCTTGTTGTAGGAGAATTCCTCGTTCGTCCTGTCGCGCTTCACATGACAGGGCTTGAAGACGGAGCACCGGTCGTGGACCCCGTGCGCCTGGTACACGCGCTCGACCTCACCAGACACGGCCGACGCGCCCTCATCCGCCTTGCCGTAGAAGTTGAGCTCGCCGTACAAGTCCACGCCCATGCCGGGGTTAAGCGTCGGGATCCCGAGGCAGCCCCCCGTCTCGAACAGCCCCATGAACTTCACGGGCGGGCGCGGCATCGCGCGGCTGTGGCGCTGCTTCCAGTCCATCATGTAGTCACTGTTGGGCATGTAGAGCGCGTTTCGGTCGCGGTAGTAGCTGTACGCGCTCTGCACGACGAGGTCTAGGTCCGCCAACCCCATGATTTTCTTTTTGCCGATCAGGCCGCAGTTGTTGATCATGCCCGCGACGCAGCGCACGGTGTAGGCTCCGCGGCTGAGTCCGATCAGCCACGCCTCGCAGTGGCCGTCGCAGGCCTCGAACTCGTCCATGATGAATCTGTAAGCCTCCAGGCAGTCCTCCTTGATGCGCCCGCCTAAGGCGCCGTCCAGGATGTAGTCCGCGAACCCGCCCTGCACGCCCTCGCCGTCGAAGTAGCAGCCCACGATGTTGGTGTCGTCATCCTCGAACCGCTCCCCGGAGGCGACTTTGCGATGGGCCATTTTGTCCGCGAGGATCTTCACGTTCGTGTTTGTGCCTGTCAGCTGGCCGCACCACGTCCCGTCGCAGAACACCATCACCTTCCTCAGCGGCCGCGGCGGAGTGGCCGAGGCGCTCTCGTTCGGTGCTGCTTCCATCGTCCACCTCTAATCCTGCAAAACAATATCTCACAATTTAAAGTTGATGCGTCAATATATCCTTAACGGCTAGCAGTGAGCAAAAACGAGGCAGAATCTAATATCCAAGGAGTCCCATCAAACCTACTGTAGCTGTTGATAGTGTCTTGTGTAATCTTACCAACAAACACCATCACTGTCTAACAAAACTCCAAGCCACTTCGTATCTATTCCTAAAAAGTGAAATTTTCTTGATGGTTTAATCTTCAAGAGCACGAAGGCTCCGTGCATGGGGCACGAAATAAGCGGTGTACCAGTTGTAAATTCATCCCCTCTAATCAGGCAGCTCCGAGTTAGAGGTATGTGCATAATGTTTCACGGTTAAAAGACGGAATGCAACTTCTTCCTCCAGTGTGTACAATCCTTCCACTCCAGGTTCAATTCATCAATCCACAAAACAGACAAAGCGTACAATCAAAAGAAGATGAATCCCAGCTTGAATTTCATTAAACTTCAACTCCATACCGACATAGAAAGAGAAAAAGGAAATGTCAACAGTGCTCAGGCTCAGAAAACCCGGAACAGAGCTCAGAGATTGCACTCACCTACTAATTTCAGTCGTACCTCTCCAGTTAATACTCCTTCCAAGATGCAGAGTCAAAGATCTAGATTCAAGAATGTCTCTTCAGAACACGAGCTTCACCTGATCAACAGCATTGAACTGCTCGACCTCCCCAAACTCTATATGTATCAGGAATTGCAGCCCATTCAACCTCACCCGACAAAAAATCGGTGAAAACAAAAAGAATCCACTGTAGATTCCTGGAGCCTAGTAACTCACTTCTGTACAGACAGAGCCATAATACTTGCCATACTGTGCACCTAGAGCCATACTTCATGAGCATGGGCAGTGGAGAAATCAACAGTCTAAGCATGTAAAAAGCATGTGACAGAGGAGAGAAGTCCGAGTGAGGACACGAAACTTGGTGAGAATATCGACAACTGGTTACATAATCCGGGATCATCGTGATGGGGCCGGTGTTCGGTGCGTTGACGACGTGCACACGCGCGCTTGAAAATTGTTGGACTTTGCTTGGAATCACAGCCAGGTTGGTGGTGGCGCTTTAGGATTCTGTCAGGAGGGATGTTTATATCATATATTTGCAATGGTAAGGGTTATATATATATATCATTTATATCATATATATATATCATTGGTCATGGTAGAGGTTGCCACCTTACCATTGTCGGATATGCGCACTAGTTTCTCTTGTTTGTGTTTTGAGAAACTTGGCCAGCACGACTTTTGTTGAGAATATTCGGCGAATTGGATATCATTTCGTGCATGCAATGAGGAACAATGAACTGTTATATGTTTGAGTTGTATTTGTTTCTTCACAATAGGGTGGTCCAGACTCCAGAAGGTGCTTTCTGAAGGGGAAAACCAGTATGACTGGTGCCGTACAGGACAATTTGTTTTTATGCACGAGAATAGACTTCCAAATATCTCATACTCTCCCTTTGAGGGCGATCAATGCTCTTGGGGCCTACCCCATGCAAGCAAAAGCTCTCTCATAGTACCCTAAGTTCCCAAAAAGTTGATCAGTGGTTCCCCACACCTTTCCCAAGCTAATTCAGCATGTGCATGTGGTCCCAGTTACTAAGGGGCGTTTAAGGGCGGTGCCACACGGGGGGCAGGCAGCTTGGCCTGCTGCCTCTGATTGGCCAAGCCAACCTGCCACACACCACACGAGTGGCAAGCAGCTGGCCGGCAATCCGAGGTGGCTCGTCGCTCCGGCAGGGTGACACTACCAGGGACAACCCCCTGGTAGTTCGAACTTTTTGGTCCACCTCGACATCATCCGGTCCACCATCGACATGGTCCCCGCTTCTCTTGGCTAGCAGGGAGCTTTGCCGTGGGGCCCTCTCTGCCGCCCGTGTGGTGGAGGTGAAGCACCAGACCATGACGTGGCCCAAGCGACCTAGGCTAACCATAGCCTGCAAGGAGATTTGGCCTGCCTGCTGTGTGGTAACGGCCTAACACTACGGACCAAGAACTCGTCCCATGCACCTCTAGAATCTGTAATTGGCTCCATCAACTCGATTGGCCAACCACAAATTTTAGAGGTGCCTAGGACGAGTTCTTGGTCCGTAGTGTAAACCGCCTCTAACATAAGACCCTAAGATTTGGGGTGGCATGTGGGGTCACCCTCCTTTACTTTCAGAAAAACTCTAATATGTTTTGAGTCTTGTTTGAGTACGTTTCGAATAGATTATATTATGAAATATTTAGAATTTTTATATGCAACTTAGTATGCATACCAACAAAACTTTAGTGTTCTGATTGTGGTGCTTATGTTGTGAGTTGTTTCTTTGACATATTTTTAATGACTCTCTTGGCTTCGATGATACATGAGTTAAAACATGAACAAGAGAAAGGAGAGTATAGCCATGGTGACTACACTGCCTATGGAATTTAGTGTTAGCAGCACTACATACCTAAAACTCTAAATGTTGGCTAACTTGGCCTACATGTGGTGAATAGTAAATGTAAATCTAACACTATCTGTCAACGGTCAAAAATATTTGAGTAGAAAAGAAATTGCATGTGTACATTTAGTATAAGGTTTCCTCTGCTCATAGCTTGGCTTGACATTATTGCAATTTACCTCATTGTATAGCAATCCCTAAATTTCAACTTGTTTACATTTTTAATGAGTTACATGGTGAGGTAAGAAATGATAAATATCAAGCTACACCTAATATCATAGTCAATGTCCATCTTTTGACATTCATGTTTTGTTGTGCAACTCACTTGACAAGTCACATTGAATTCTTGAGCTTTTGAATAAATATTTGAAAATATAGTATTTGTGAAAACATTGTGACATCTCTATGTGGCAGTTTTAGATGTATAGTGTCAATATTGTAGCCCTATTAATTTCTTCATCCCAAGTTGATGAATGTGAATAATTGATCTATGAGTAATACTAGGAACGCCCTCTTTGGCCACCATTTTTCACCATGGTTGCGTTTTTTAAGTTATTTGTAAAAACACCATTTATGGCAGTTTCATATATCATGTGATGTTTTCACATATTTAAATTTGTAGGCTGATGTACATGCATAAACCAGGTTTAAGGCTTATGCCAACGAAGTATAGATGGCCTCTTTTTGTTGATCCTTGAGACAATCTACATTCATCCTTCTTGCTTCATCTTTTCTTCAATAATGTTCACCTAGCTCATGGCTCATTTATTTTGAGCAAGGACAAGTGTAGCTACAATCGAGCTTACATCTCACATTGGCAATTTCAAACACAAGCGCCATCTCACAAAAGATTTTCACCCCACTAAGCCAACATACGCCAATAAATTGATTATACCCATTGGCTTTGTATCCCCTTAGATTAATTTTAGAAGACCACATTAACGACTCACAATTTAGTGGTGTAGAGTTGTAGGATAGAATACACTCTAACTTCATTTACGCCACCTTCTATTATATTACAGAATCCTAAATTGAAAAAAAACCATTAAAATCAAGATAGTATGGTAGGTCACAACCATTTTAATTTTGATGAAATCATTTCTTTGTTGTAACATCATTTTAGTATGGACATGTGATAGTGGGAACGTTATGGTAACAATAAAGAAGTTTCAGTGTTTGCTCAAATATAGGTACAATACAAGCTCTTACATAAAATTAGATTAGAATATATTTATTCAACTATTTTGGATATATATGAAACCAATTTAGATTTAATAAAATTGAAATCAAAGTATCCAAATCATATTAAATTAGACTAAATTTAAAACAAATTATAATTCAAAATAATTAATTATAAAATAATTAATTATTTAAATTAGTATTATCTAAACTGAGCAAGTTAATGTATGTCGGACTTAGTTTGAAACGGATATCCATAATTACCTCAAGTAAAAACTTGCTTAAAAAAATTATGGCGAAATTCAATTAAATTATAATAATAAGAAGAAACATTGTGAATCTTAAAAATCATTAAAGAAGGTATTTTGATATCCTACATCTTCCATATATCATATACAAACAACATGTAGGACATTAAATTGTGTAAAAATCCCAAGATGTGTTTACCAGTTTTTTAATATTACAAGAACTTTTGGAAAAATATTTGATATATCAAAGTTAAAGCTTGTGGTTACAATAAAACTTAAGCTGGTAATCAAAAATAAAAT
Organism: Bryoerythrophyllum caledonicum; assembly: GCA_963971425.1. Classification (NCBI taxonomy): domain Eukaryota; kingdom Viridiplantae; phylum Streptophyta; class Bryopsida; order Pottiales; family Pottiaceae; genus Bryoerythrophyllum; species Bryoerythrophyllum caledonicum. The sequence continues at coordinate 24,062,253 of OZ020517.1, read as the reverse complement.
GACAGCTACTATCAATGAATTATGATGAATTATTTGACGGCATCCATTTCAAAGTTGAAGATAAAGAAATGAAAAAAAGTCCTAGTGAAAGTGAATTGGGTTCAAATTTGGAGTTCCTGAAGGCGGGATTTTGTAGTGGAATTATCTTTTAATTTCATATAAGTAATCTAAATTCAAAGTTTAAATCATGTTGTTAGTAGCTAGTTAGGTATTTAAAATGAAGTGTTTTACAACGTTCAATGATTCCTTGGAAAATCCGCTGCAAATTCAACATCCTTCGGTCAATCAACTTGCACTTTACTTGCACTATACTTGCTCTATACTTCAATCATACTTGCACTATACTTGCACTATATTTCATAGTCCCCGGATAGAATTTATGTCAGAGTTAATTTTAATTTTTTTAGTTCGGAGCGAGCAAGGCACACTTTGAGAGTTTGTGAAGAATTAGTGGCTACACTAAATTTTTTGTTTGGAAAAATAACTTCACATCTAAAAAATAAAAATTGAAGAGAAGTACGACAACTTATATGTAGTTTTTGGTGCCAGGAGGTGGCGATACACATGGGCTTTTTTCTTCAAAATCAAAAGTTTTGGCTACAACACTTTTTGTGTATTACTTTAGGCTTGTGAGAATCATGCACAAGAGAGAAAAATTTGGCGACAAACATTAAAAAAGTATGCAAAAGTCTCACAACAGAGGTAGAACAAAATTCTCAAGAACATGCACGAAACGCACAAAACTAAGCTTACAACGACGCAAACTTCAAAGAGTAACACGTCAAAGAATAGTACGTCAAAGAGTAGCAATGTGTATCAACTCAATAGCAAGGATGCCAAGAAAGAGGACGGCTAAGGGTTTAGACGCTGGGAAGTCAAGACTCGGCAATGCAGCTAACACCATGGCATTGTTTAGGCTTCAACGGTGACCATGAAACAACCCTCTCCTGGGAGTATGAATTTCACGTGATCCCCTATTTTTAAGCCATTTGTCAAGTAGAACTACTTCCAACCCGTCGTGAGGAAACAATTGGTTTGTCTCTCATTGACATATGCGGCGGACTTCACGTCGTAGGTGTAGAGCGGGTCGGTGAGGATATACACAATGTCTTCAAACTTCTCCAAGGGAGAAGTATGTAAGGATGTTCTACGTAAAAAATTTAGTTGCATTTCATAATTCCACAAGGAGACAAGTCACTCAAATTGAAGTCAAGGTCAGCCAAAGGTTTAGGATGTACAAGCTTCGCACTCTTGCATTTTGGACCATGGGACTTGCGAATGATCCTGTAAAGTTGTTGTGGTGCTCCTCCTCTCCGTTGACTTTGTCCTTGCCATATGGATTGTTGTCCTCCAAAGGATACATTTGTGCCATAATTAAAGACTGTGCCACCACTTGAAACAGTAGAAAATCCCCTTGCTCGATGAAATTGTTCCTTAGAAATGAGTGCCAATTGCGAGCAAAATCGTGCACTTGTCCGGGCTGGTCATTGTTCATGAGCTTAAACTTCATAGGGGTACTCAGTGCTCCTTCACTTTCTGGCTAGTATTGCGCCTTTTTAAAGCATAGATGATTTCAACAACATTAGAGGCTTCGGGCAAAGTCGACAGAGGCGGACCATTTGGAGTCAGTAGAGGCACAATGAGGTTGGACCTATTGCGTCTTAATTTCTCTAAAATCGCCTTTCTCTTCCAAAGATTGTTACGGACAAACATGCCTCCGCTCTGACTACAACTCACATTTCCTACGCTTTCAATGCACATTGCAATAGATTTAAAATAGCTCCAAGGTATCAACACATACAGAAGGGCCCGTGGTGTGGGCCAAAATGACAAAGACGAAGAGCCAATACTTGGAATTCAATAATAGCATCAAACTAACGCGGACCGGACAACAACCATTGTAGATGACAACTGAAGCAATGACACCCTTAACTCCCACTTAAGTCGGAGTGAGCAAGCAGCTTAGCAGTCAGCCAACCCACTAGACTATGAAACTCAAGAGCGCATGACGCGTACATGCAATTTCACGCAATGTAAATCTTAAGCATGAATTTTGTGAATCGCAAGTTTTTCAAAATGAGCAACTCAAGGACATGCTAATCAATCGAACCTCCAAGCCTCCAAAAAGACAATATTGTTGCCTCAAAGTATCAATTGCCAATAAACAAATTGATTCCACTCCCACTTATCATCTCATGAATCGCAAAAAGATTAGTTTGTGTGTAATCTTTGTTATAGTAACAATATTAAACTAGCGACATATGCAGTAGTAATTGACAATAACTCTCGCAACAAATACGCGGCGCTCTGGCATTGGCTCAGAACCAAGTCTTTTTTCCGGACACCAAAATGAAATTCGAACCCTACAATTTTGCCAGGTGGCAACATATGAAGAAAATTAGGAGAAGGGCACCGTACGATAAAACAACACACCCAGCATGGATAATAGAATCCTAGCACACATGTCATTCCATTAGATCGTGATCTAACACTATAAACCTATTGTGATTACCCAATATTGGTAGATTTTTGGTACCTCCCAAAAAATTTCACTTTTAAGCAACATTTTGCCCCTTAAAGAAAAATTGTTTCATGTACTTTTCATCATCCTGCCACTGAACCTCTTAATGCTCAAACAACCAAGTTCTCAAGCTCAAGCTCTACATTATCACCCTTGTACAACTTTATAAAGATTGAGGCCTCGAAAAGCCTGCAATCGGTAATCTAGCCTACTGATGAGCAGCATGAGAATCTAACACCAACAAATCTGCTGATTTTAGCTAAACAAATTTGTAACATGAGCTATTAGTCAACAAACATGGATTTCCAATCCTAAACATTTTGGACACTTCTATTTTGTTATGCCAAGCATGTGAGCACCATGGCTTTTTTTCCTGGCAACAAACCGACAAAAGAGCATTGCTGTCAAATATGGGTTTGCTAATAATTTGGAAGGATGTTCTATTAGTGGCTAGTTGAAAATCTTGCAAAAGAAAAAAAAAAGAAGCTAGTGAGCACCTTCTTTAATTGAATTGCAATGCCCGCATGGGTCTTAGTAAAAATATAGTACGGGTGATGGGGGAATGTATGCAATCCGATTTTTTAAAGTAGGTTAGGAGTTGAGATCCTCTGTATTTAGTGAGGATGAATTTTAGGAGACTGTAATATATGATTCCGATTTTTCCTGTGTCGTTAAGTGCTTTGAGTAATTGATCTCCTATACATTGAAAGTATGCATTCCATAAAGGTTTATTGGGAGTTGGGTTATTATGTTTGACATGCATTTGGAGAGACCACAAGTAGTTTTATGAAGTGCAATAATTTTCTTATCTAACTTTTTAATGGCAGGCATGGAATATGGTACAAAGTAAAAGGTGTATGCTATGCCTGCTTTTATTACGGTATCTGCTATATGGATTTTCTGTTTCATTATAAAGGGGCATATTTTAAGATCATTGCATTGTTTAATCAATTTAGTGGTCGTGGCGTGTATTTATATCTCCATTTTAAAGAAGCTACAAATTCGATTCCAAGATAGGGGTATGATTCGTTTTGGTATAAAGTAGGTATAGGTTGTCCACGGAAGTTAATATATGTTGCTTGAAGATGGGCTTTGAATTTGGTTGGGTTCATTTTTTATTTGTTAGGGCTATGTGTTAGTGCACATTTAGAGACTCCAAGGTCCATTCCGGTCCACTGACAGAATCTGTCAAGGTTGTCAAGTTGGGTTTATATGGAATGTAATTGGGCTGTTAGAGGTGCTAGATCTTTAGCATATGTAATAAAATTGATAGTAGTTTTGGATGTTTGAAAAGTATAACGATTATTACCACATTGCAGCCATTGGAGTAATGGTTCAAGGAAAATGATGAAGAGATACGGACTTAGTGTGTCTCCTTGGATAGTTCCTCGTTGAATGGGAATTGGGCGAGTTTGTCCAAAATGTTCACCTATAAATGTAGTATTGGATTGAGAGTATATACTACCAATGAGAGCAACGGCGTCTAAAAGATACCCTGAGTTGTGCATGATAGCAAGTAGTCTAGCGTGATCAATGGATCCAAAACCATTTTTGAAATCTTTATACGAAATATAAATGTCTTGGTTTGTAAACTTGGCGTCTTTAAGGGCAGCAATGATAGTTTGAAGTTGTCTAGTTGTTCCTCTTTTTGCTCTAAAGCCCTCCGAGCTGTTATGAAGAATGCAGTGTTTTTCACCGTAGGAGGATAAGATGGATGTTAGAGTGCTCGTGAATAATTTATATATTGTATTTACAAGTGCAATTGGTCTGTGATTGGATAAATATGATGGATTTCCTTTTTTATGTAGTAAAATTGTTAGACTAGTCTTCTAGGAGGCTGGGATTTGTTTTTGTTTATAGGAATGTTTGAAAAATGTAAATAGTAAGATTTGGAGACGCGAAGGAAGATTTTTGAGAATAAAATAATGGATTTTGTCTGGACCAGGAGCTTTGTTATTACCAAGGTTTTTAAGCATAAATCGTGGAGTTCTTGGATAAATTAATCATAGAGAAGAATTTGTTGTTTCCCACATTTTTCAAGTGTAAAGCCATCTAAGTCGTGCCAAGGGTATTGTCGCACTCCACATGTACAAGTGGAAGGATGTTGTGGTTGATAATAGCAAGTAGGAATAGTGGGGTAGTTATTTATAGATTGTTGTAAATATATTTCGTGTGCAATATCTTCAGGGTTTGTAATTAGATTGTTGTGTCGATCTATAATTCAATCTAATGGACATGAGGTGTTGTCTTTGAATACTCTTTTGTTTATTTTCTTTGGGCTTTTGAAAAAAAATTGTATTTAGAGATTGCTATTTTAACAGAATCTCTGGAGTATTTGGTGGTGATTTTTCTAATGAAGTGATTAGCGTTTTTGGCAATGATTGCAATATTTTGGAGCCAATCTTTGTGTGGTATAGAGTTGGCCGGAGGTGGTGGTATTTGAACATAAATGTGATTTTAGATTGTATTTATGATAGGGTGATTTCTCCAGTTGTTGTTGTTATTAACTATATAGATTATTTTCCGTATAAAGTGATATGTAGAAATGTGTTTTTTCCATTGTTTAGAGAGTTTTCTAGGGAGAAAACCACCTTGTTGAGTGGTGCACCGTGCGTTTGGTGAGTTGTGGTAGAGGAGTTTCAGAGCATATATTTTTCAGGGGTATTAGATAAGTTAGGGATAAGTGTTTCCAAGGTTATACATGTTGCGTGCCATTGTGTCTGTGTTAAGTGAAAGTTGGTATCTATGAGATTATCAATGCTATGTGAATTTGTTTTCATAAATTGAATTATGAAGAGTGAAATGTTATGTGGAGGAATGGGATTGAGAATTCTTTTGGTTGGTGTTTTCACCGGAGGGGGTAATCTAGATATTAGTGTGTTTGGTGGTAAATGTAAGCGAATGGAATAATGGTCTAAATTTAGATTTAGACTGGTATTAGTGGTTGATGTGATGTTGAGGTGGTTAGTAGAATTCATGTAGAATCCGACAATTAGGCTAGTGGTAGCGTAGTGGAGACCTCCTTGTTTTGAGTAAGATGTATTTGTAGGAATGTAGGTTAGATTGTTGTTTGTGGTGAATAACTTGCATTGTATATCGTCAGTTGTTGGGTTGATGTATATATTATCAATTGTACGGCCAATTAGAGCAATATCTCTATTAAAGTCACCACATAAAAGATGTACATGATTTTGATGGTTGTTAAGAGTTTTAGAAATAGTGTTTTTGATATAACTAATGAGTCTAAGATCTTTGGGATGTGTAGGCATGTAGATGTTTATCATTAACCAAGTTTGTAATGGTTGGTTTGCTATTCGGATTATTTGAAGATATGGTGAGATGGAGGCTAGTGTTGGAATTTTTGAAATATTACCAGGGAATGCATATTTGTTATGTATCATGGTAGTAAGGCTTGCTCTAGCAGGAGTATAGGAAAATTTGCATTGAATGCATCGTGTAAGTGTATGTGTGTTGTAAAAGATGAGTTTATAATCTAGGAATAATTTTTGTATATATGTGGTTGATTTTTTTGCAGTTAATTTTGTTTCTTGGATGTTTATGACTGCAGGAGTGTTTGTAGTGTTATGAAGCATGTTTTGAATGTTCGGAAGTGAGGTGTGGAGGTGGGAGGTATTCCAGGTGATAATGTGGGTTTATGTTCTATTAGTGAGTATGGATTTTAAAGGTGGTGCGATGGGAGAAGGGGGGGAAGGGGGTGTAAATATTCAGGTATAGGTTGGAAAATGCGATAAGTTTCATTTAGTAAGTTCTCGGATAGATAAGGGAATATATCTTTGAGATTTTTTAGTATGGGATTGATATTTCAGTGCATAAGAAGTGATATAGTTCTTCATGGATTGAGGTTTTATTTGTAAGAATGTGGTTGAAGTTATTTTGGAAGTTTGTATATGTATGTGTTATGTGGATGTGTTGTTTGGGGATATTTGTGAGGAAAGTCATCTTTTGCAGAAGTGTTGTAGTCCATTGTAATGTTGATATTATCTGGATAAGAAAGGATATGATTGCAAGTTATTACTGAAGGACGAACAATAATAATTATAGTGTATCAAATATAAAGGGCTATGTAAATATTTAAACTATTTATATATTGATTGAGGTATGGAAATTGACCGCTTTATTCTATGCGTTGGTTATGGTTTGGTTTAAGGAAATGTACAAAAGATTGTGTTAAATGCTGATATTCAGGGTATAATTTAATTGTAGAAGGAGTAAAATATGTTTTTGCACGTCGTCAATATAATGGTGGATGTTTTTGGAGAAGGTTAGGCATCGGACCTGGGTTATTTTCAATATCTCCACATCTATAAAAGAAAGTTTGATGCGTTAAATGTGTAATGAGATATTGTTGCTAATTGTAATAGGATTATTGGTCGAAGTGTGAGTAGCGTTGATGGTATTGTTATTATTATTGTTGTTGTGTGGTGTGTATTTTGATGTGTTGTTTGTATTGTGTTTTATATTCATTTTGTGTTTGGTTTTGAATGTACCATAGAAATATATTTCTTCTTTTTGTTTGTTTATAAGAAGTTTTTATTTTTTGTTTTGGTTTTTTTGTTTGGTATATAAATATACTATAGTATTATAGTAATACTTTATTTGATTTTGAAATTTTATATATGTCTTTTTGGAATTTTTATTATCAGTACAAAAATTATATTACATTATATACCACCGCGATGGGTGAACAAACTAGTTTGTCATATCCATTTATTTTTCCATGATGAACAGACTCTTATGAGATGTATCTTCCTCCCGAGATGCCTCAACCTCTCGTTCGAATGCCTATGCTTCATGAGCCTTAATAGTTTGGATGAGAGTCATCCGAAGTGTGCCCATCTCACCGCGGAGTGTTCGTGCGGATATCGCTTGGATAGTGTCTCCATATTGGCGGGCTTCCTCCGCAATTTTTTGCTTCATTGTGGTCGTCTCTCGTCGAACTTTAACGATACTGTGATCGATGCCGTACTTCACTTTGCTTTGAATTATCTGTTGTGACTTTTCTCTTGAGAATCCAACTTTGAAGCATTTTCCAATACAATCACCGCGTTAGCTATCGCGGAGCTTACATCGGTGTAACCCCATTTGGTGACGAGCTTGGTGGAAGGTGCACTTATGCCATTCAGACTTTTGGGGTGAAAAATAAATTCAACATATTTTCCCAATATCTTGCCGCTCGTGTTAACATGTTTCTTGTGAACCGCGGGATTGAAGCAGTGGATGTTGCAAATCCTGACGTATTTGCCATGCTCCATTTTGAAAAAGACATCCTTCGCATTCTCTTTACCAAAATACGCCTCAAGACTCTTTTCTAATTCATCAATGCTTTTTATTTTGTTTACATTTCTCACTATAAGAAATAATGCGTTCTTTTTAACCTTGTTTTTGTCACTCATTTTTTCCTCCGTTGCAAAGTGCCACCTTATGGTCTTTGATCTTTTGAGCTTGTTCGGATGAAGGTTTTTATTACCCATTCAAACTCTAAGTCAACTATTTTCTGTATGTTGGTGACGTCATAATCAAAACCCCTCGCGAAACCTTCTTGGACAATTTCTTTGTGAATTTTATACCATTGTTAATCGACTAGGTTAGGTCCAGATATTTTGACGGAAAGAAGGTTGGCAAGTGCTAAAGAGTCATAACTTTTGCAAACCTTGCCACGGTTTGAGATTCCTTCTCCAAGAGCTAGAATAAATGATCTAGAGCCACGAAAGAGATCAACCCCATCTATCTTAGGATTTTGATATGAATTTTAATAGTGTAAGTTGTAACTCCATCTGTTTGTTTTATAATAACACGCGATTGCTAAAGGCTCCCCTAAAATTTCCTCAAGTTCAATTCCCATGGCTATCAATCTTTCTTTCACCATCTCTTGAACAACATCTATTGTCCACACTTTCAAATCTCCAAGTTGAAAAAGACTGCGACATGATAGTCAAGGGCAAATCCATTTTCATCTGCCTCAACTTCACTTGGAAGTTGAGTTAGTTTGAAATGATGACCGTCTTTCTCATCCAATCTCTTAGAGGGCCATTCCTCTTAAATCGCATGTGGGAAAGAGGGAAGAACTTCTACCTTCTTTTTTGCCTCTTCTTTATTCAGCTCATCTCCACAAACTCATTTATGGTGTGAATTGGTTTTTTTAGACTGTTTTCTGTCATAGCCATGGTGTTTAATGTGTTAAATGCCAACCAATATAGAGGTTGGGGCAAACTAGTTGCACTGACCTTCTTTTGGCTTGGGAAGGAAGTGAAATCAACATTAGACCGCTTTTGTGTGGACAACGTACCACAAACACTCTCTATTATTACTTCCATTAATTCAGGTCCTGTAGAAGTTGAGGCAGCATGAACATGAGACATTCTGCAATAAAAAAATAAAAATAATGTTACAACGATTGTCTAAAGAGATGAATTCCATTTTTCTTCCTTTGACCTTGACACCTTTCCCTTCCCACAGCTTACTTTGAGGGCCTCTTGGGTTTAAGATAGTCAAGAAGAAATATCTAATAACTTTTAAATAAAGTTGTAAACACATACATATCAAAGACTGAAAATGATAGATATATGAAGACCTCTAATATGACATCTAATATAATACCATATACTCTTGTGAAAGGTGCCATAATAATGGTTACCTCGTTATGAAAAAAATATTTTCATTATTAATATATTGGAGAGGTCCGCATTTGGATTTGCAAAATAAATCTTGTGGCTACATGAATTGATAAAACAACATTATGGAGGTTTATAAGAGATAGAACTTGGAAAGGAGGTTGGATTTCTAGCCTTGGTCAGGTACTTTTGTTGCTGGACATTCTTTTAACACGAAGCTGGTTCGGCCGGTCCTACTACGTGCTCTTACTCCTTGTTATGATGACTACTCCAATCGCTAGGAACGACTTGAACGGCTTACTCTTATACACTGTAGATTCTCTAGCAGACTCCGGACTCGTGCTTGGCCGGTTCTTGTACTAGTTTTACAGTTTAAAGGGTAATACTCTTGGCGTTTCTTGCGACGGTGTCTGGACGACAGAGTGTGGACTGCGGTTTGAATGGCGCTACAGGTGCGCCGCTTCTCAGGCGAGCTGGAACAGATTGTCTACGGCCGCAGATTTTTGAACAAATGCTGATGAGGGTCGTACGTTCAGGTAGTACTTTTTCTCGCTCAAATTGTCAAACAGCTTGTAGTCTCCTATATTACTCTCCACACTTTTCTTGTGCTGCTTTTGTACTCGGTTACTAAGGTTGTGATCACTATGCCTTGTGTAACAGAAACTGCTATGACATACGTTGCTATGGCGGGTACATGGGAGATGTATTGCTTTGACGATGGGATGCTACAGTAGTAGGTATGCAATGGAAGATGGTGAGAGGGAGTTTGAGCAAAAACTGAGGTAAGATTTTCTAGAGGTGTGACAAAGTTAGGATATCTGGGGGTGAAAGGATAAATTTTCAGCGTCTTAGCCGAGAATAATTGCAACCGACCACAAGCTCAAGAACACGTGTAGAGATGAAAGCTCAAAGATTGTGAGTGCTTGTACTGAAGCTATTTCTTTTATTCATAATTCATGTCTATGAAAAGTGTCATTGAGTTATGCCGCTATTTTAGTCAAGTCTTGTGCAATGTGTGAACATGGTCTTGTGCATGGACTTGTGTCGTGAACGACTAAGATTCAAGGATATTACAACTGAGTTGTAATAATTATTCTTAAATGATTCGTAGAATTGGTGACCTTTGATATGAGTTTCAACTCCGAAACCAATCTCAAGACTTGCCAATTTTACAAAACATTTGAGAATCATCATCCTAGCTGCTCACAGTAGTTACAACCAAGCCCAAGTTCAAGAACGAGTGTAAGGATTAGAGTACAAAGACGGTGACTACATGTACTAGAGTTGTTTTATCAAATTTGTGCCTATGCAAGGTATCATTGAACTATGTCGCTATCCTGGTTAAATCTTGTGAATTGTATCAACATAATCTTGTGCATAGTTTTGTGTCTTGAAGGGCATGAAATTTAGAGGGACTTGAGTTAAGATGTTTTGTAAATATTTTATAATATCCATGACCCCTGAAATGAATTTTGGATCCAAAATCCATTTCAAGAGTCTTCAAGAATCAATTTTAGTAAAAAAAATCAAGAATCACCACACTAGTGGCTAAGAATAACTACATTCAAATTCAAGCTCAAGAGTGTATGAAAAAGAAAGTACTAAGACCGTAAGTGCGTGTATTAGAGCTAGACTACTCATTGTAGACGCCACGGAAGTAAAAAATTATTTGTTAACCGTTTGTATGGTTGAATTTGATTTTAAAATTGAATATGCATGTAACTTTTCATTGCTTTAAGCCACTTATAGTAAACCATCGATCATGTGCACGTGAATATCTCAAAAGTACTTGATGGTCTTGCATTGAATATTAGCTTATTTAATGATATCAGCCTAAGGCTTCATAAAATAAATATTCGTGAATTTGTGTTTCGGATCCAAAAACCCAAATTTGGAACTAGTTATTTAGCAAAAATAGAGAAAATCTTGTTAAAATATATTCTTCAACACTGCTATTATTAACTAACATTCATGATTGTCGTTGATGTGTTGGGACGATGCTTCATTGCTGAGATGGTTTGGATCTTTAGAGTATGATACCTCATTTACATAGTAGCACATTGTCTGATAATATTTTTCTAATGTTTTGTAAAACAGACACTCGTTCATTTAGATCTTGGATCCGTAACCCAAATTCAAGAATTGCTGTTTTACAAAAATATGAGATATCTTCTTCATACTTGGACTTATGGTTGTGTTTGTAGTTAGGGACAATGAGTGGATTATATTGACTTGGATAGTGTATTTTTATGCATTATGGACCAACTAAAAGCTGGTTAGTATGGGTTGAGAGCATCTTTGACTAGGCTATATGTGCATATTATGTGATAGCAATCTCAATTTTTATTTTGGTTCTTACACTTACTCATATATTGCTGCATTTAAGAAGTCACCTCCCTAAATGTGGGGAAGGGCGTGACCATGGATGGGGACGCCTCCACCCTAGTGGTGGAAATGTAGTGACTGCGGGACCCTGAAGTGGCGCCACCCTGGAGTGGTGGCGTCCTTGAGTGGTGGCGCTTTGGGACGTCATCCTGGAGTGGTGGTGTCTTGGTACCTTAGGTGGGTGTCACCCTGGAGTGGTGTCACCAAGAAGTAGTGGCACCCTGGAGTGCCGCTACAAAGGAGCGGCGGCGCTTTGAGGGAGCGTCACCCTTGAGTGGTGACGCCTAAGTGAAGAAGGTGCGCCTCAAAGAGGAGCGGCCTAGAAAGGCCTTGTGGTGCCAAGGCACCACGAGGACTCCCTTTGCCCGTCGTGGTTTAAATGCACCATAGGCGCCATGGCGACACATGGCGCTTAAGGGACACTAGCTCTCAAGCAAGGGTGTTAAAATATGATGAATGTACATCCATTCACTCCGGGGTTCTTAATCAAGAGCATTCAACTCACCTACCCGGATTAGGTAGATCTCCTAGTTAACACCTAGTTAACCACCAGCTACGAGCAGTTAAACCCACAACTAACTGAACCTACCGTTAATCCCGAGGCATTAATGCCTTGAGGTAAATAAATCAAGGCCTCAGCTCACGCAGGCTAATGTGTTTTCGCTGTTCATCTGGTTCGATTGTATTATGCCTTTCAACACGTTATCAGCACTTTTGCTCATGTCCTCCAAATTTTTTTTTGTTCTCTTCATCATCCTTCGCTTGTGTAGACATATATGAAGTTTTTTTTTTGTTTTGTCGTTTAGACAATCAACTTTATAGTCTATAAATAGAGACATTAAAAGCCGAACATGTTGAGGAAACCATAGAAGTTATAGCTATGGCAGCACATCGCCCACCTCGCGATAGCCGCATACAGCCTCTCATCTTTGAACCTTTAGAACCCGATGGATCAAACTACTTAGGCTAGAACATTGACATGCGGACATACTTATGCGCAGAGGAATTAGACGTCACATTAGACCCAGCACCCGAGGAGGAGATTCCGGCTACGTACAAATGGCACACACATCTTCTCCTTCAACGTCACCTTGATCCTTCACTTCAACAACTGTATATCTAGGTAGAAGACCCCCCCGCATTGTAGGCAGGGTTGGAGGCCCGATTCAAACACGAGGAAACCATATTTTTACCTCAAGCCCATAGCGAGTGGATCGCTCTTCGTGTCATGGACTTCCCCAGCTTTCTTGCATTCAACTCGGAGCTCCACATAATTGTTGCACAACTCCGACTTTGCGGCAACATAGTAGCAGACACCGAATTGATTGACAAGACGCTGTCCATGTTTCCACCTGCATGTGCAATCTTAGCCCAGCAATACCACAACATGAGGTTCACGACGTATGCCGAACTCATGTCTTATCTGCTATTGGCTGAGAAGCAACAACAACTGCTGCTGAAGAACGCCGAATCGCGCCCAACCAAGGAGATCCATACAAGCAAAGTACAGCGTCAACCGCAGACCTCGAATCCGGCAAAATTACACAACTCCAAGCCAGCACAAGGCAACGGCAGCCGGAAGTCACACATTTTTTATGTACCACGCCGAAAATCAAAGGGCAGCTGGAAGCCGAAGCAAGAGTGGAATAAAAATCTCCAAAACCCGAGGTATGTATATAAACCAAAAAACAAAACATCTTTTTAGTCATCCACTAGGACAGTCAAAGGCACGTGTCATAAATGTGGTCGCCTCGGTCATTACGCCAAAGAATGTCGTGCCTCCTAGTATGTCTGTGAGATGTATAAAGAGTTGCAATCACTGAAAGAGGACAAGAGGGGAACACACACCCTCAATGCACCCTCCCTCACACTCACTGAGCTTGATCCAAAAAACTATATGGTCCAACGAGTAGCGCCAGTCAGCACAACCAAAATTGCCTTGCTAGACAGCGCCTCTGCTCACATCATTTTACAAGACCCGTCGTACTTCGAGTTCAAAACTCGAAACGAACCGTGGCAAAGTTGTGACATAGTTACAATAGCAGGCACAAGGAACTTCAAGTTTCGTGAAGGCCGGGCATCGATTGTTTTGCTCGGGGGAGCCCCCCTCACCTGTGCACGGGCTATGTATGCCCCAGACGCCCCACGTAGCTTGATCAGCTATCGTGACTTACGGGCCAACAATATCCACGTCTCCGCTGCGCGTGAGGACAATGAAAAGGTGCTGGAGCTCAGGCGAGGGCCAACGATCCTCGCCACCGCACATGCGGGAGCCAACGGCCTATACGAGCTTGCTATCAAGCAAGTCGAGCCCCCCTTGTAGAGGTGAAGAAGAGGTTGATAGATGCCTTGGAGCATGTCATCATGGCCTACCCCCAAGGGGCATGATATCATCGTTCCTAGCCACCAGCAGCAAGGCCAACTTGTGGCACCGCCAGCTAGGCCATCCGTGAACGACGATGATGAGAAAGATGATCCCTCAACTCATAGGCCACGACCTGTGCACCAACGACACAAAGCGCGTGGATGAGTGCCCCGCATGCATACAAGGGAAGCTAATAAGACAACCGTCGAGGTGGAAGCTCCCGACAGAGATGCCAACCGCCTTACACCGCCTCCATGGCAATTGGTGCGGCTCCATTACATCCCAATCCGGTCAGTTTAAATACTTCTTTGTGCTTGTTGATGCATCTAGGAGACATGCTGAGGTTTCATTACTTACAACCCGAAATATGGTCTTCCCTAAAACCTTAGCGATGCTTATTAGATTCCGGAACCACTTCCCTGACAATCAGTTTTGTTATCTTAGAATGGATAACGCTCTAGAATTCAAACCCCAAGCCTTCAAAGATTTTTGTGTAGCATCCGGGATAGAATTGACTTACTCGGTTCCGTATGAACATGCCCAGAACGGTCTAGCAGAAGCATATATAAAAAAAAATCAGCTCATAGTTAGACCTCTTTTATTTTATGCAAACCTATCGTTCACCTTGTGGGATCATGCTGTTTTACACGCCGCTGTATTACTTAGGTTCAAGCCAAAGCTTCTACAAACCCAAACCCCGCTCGAACTAGCTTCCGGTAGAATATCCCATATTGCACACTTACGCACCTCTGGCTGCGAAGTATGGGTCCCCATTTTTGACCCAAAACAAAAGACCTTAACACCCCACAGAACTAGAGCCATATACCTTGGATATGACTCCCCAAGTATCATTCGATACAAACTCCCCAAGAGTGACGATATTTACAAGGCAAGATTTCAGAACTGTAAGTGTATAGAAAAAAAATTCTCGGGCATCCCAAACCTAGCCTCCTACAAAGCCCTGAACTTCAAAGATTTAGAAACCTTGACCCTAAATCCAGACCTATGGACTGTTCTAGCTAAAACTGAGGTTAGAAAATTAATAAACCTATAGAACCTGGCCGAGAACATCCCTGATGGATTCCACTCGGGATCCCGGATCGTTAGAAGTCCCGTACCCGGTTCAAGCAACCCGGTCCCAGTGACCTAAGCCAAAAAATGAAAAACGAATCCGACCCCCCGAGCACGTGCATCCATGCATATGCATTACAACCCATCAGAGCCGACCGCATAAATCCCGTGGGACAATTTTCAATCATTCCTCACCCACCCCAAGATAGACCCAACTACACTAGACCAGGCCAAGAGTAGTCCAGATTGACCACAGTGGGAGAAAGCCTTACAAAACGAATACAAATCCCTTAGAAAACGTGAAGTTTTTGGACCCCTAGTGACCAACTCACAAACAAATCCATAGGGCACAAGCTGATATTTACCCGCAAACGAGATGAGCACCATAAAGTCCTTCAATTTAAGGTCAGGCTAGTAGCCCAAGGGTACACACAGAAACCAGGGATAGATTTTGAGCAAACTTACTCCCATGTATTGAACAGTACATCTTTTCGGTACCTTCTAAGCATAGCGGTCCAGCTAACCCTCGAAACCCGTCTATTAGACGTGGTTACAACATATATATACGGTGACCTAGACACCTAGATCCACATTAAACCCCCACTACACTTCCTACCAGGTGATACCTCTCCCCAACCCGGGAAGTTTGTTGGATTGAGAATCCACAAGGCCTTGTATGGCTTGAAACAAGCTGGCCGTGCATGGTATCACCACCTAAAGTCCTTTCTACTTTCCCGAGGATTCACAACCCACTCAGCCCTACCATGTGTATTCATCCTCAAGGACGATACTGGTTTCGTGATCCTCGCGGTATACGTTGATGACTTCAACTCGATAGAGACATCAACTTTAAGTAAATATGTAGAAACATTACTTACCGAAAAATTCGAGATGAAAGTATTAGGTCGCACATCCTACTGCTTGGGTCTACAAATCAAACACTTTGAGGACGGCAGCTTGCTTCTTCATCAACAGACCTACGTCAAGAAGATGCTACGTGCATTCAATATGGAGAATGCCAATGCACTGTCCGCCCCCATGATCGGCAAGAGTCGCACCAAAGAAGATCCATATCGACAAACCGAAGACAACAAGGAGGGGATCGACAAATCCCAATACCTAGCAGCGGTCGGAGCCCTACTATACCTCGCCACCAACACGAGGCCGGACATCTCGTTCGCAGTCAGTGTACTTGCACGTCACAGCTAGAAGCCCACGGCCCGACATTGGCAAGGCATCAAGCACCTCCTCCGATACCTCCGCGGGATAGAGGACCTCGGACTTCACTATTGAAAACAAGCATCGAGCGACATAATCGGATACGCCAACTTTGGATTCAAGACCGATCCCTTGTCCGCCAAGTCCCAGACTAGCTATATTTTCATCAAGAACGGTGCACCGATATCATGGCGATTAACCAAGCAAACGGTCACCGCCACCTCCACCAACCATGCCGAGCTGCTTGCCTTCCACGAAGCATCACGCGAGGCAATATGGTTGTGCACCATGCAAGAGGCAATTTTTCAGATGAGTGGACTTCCACCTAGAAACAACGCAACGATCATATTCGAAGACAACACGGCGTGTATCGAGCAAGTGTCTTCTAGATTCATCAAGGCTGACCGTGTCAAACACATTAGCCCCCACATCTTTGGTTACACACAAGACCTCACCGAAACTAATTAGATTCAGATCAAGAAGATCCCATCGGCCGACAACATCGCCGATGTTCTGACGAAAGCATTACCCGCTCCCCAACACCAGAAGTTAATCATAGCAGCAGGTATGAGAACCCTGAGTAAATTAGATTCCGAACGATGACTTCACTCATTTTCCTTCATATTTTTGAAGTTTTTTTAATGAGGAAGATCATCGTTCGAGGAGGAGTGTTAAAATAGGATGAATGTACATCCATTCACTCCAAGGTTCTTAATCAGGATCATTCAGCTCACCTACCCGGATTAGGTAGATCTCCTAGTTAACACGCAGTTAACCACGAGCTACTAGCAGTTAAACCCACAACTAACTGAACCTACCGTTTATCCCAAGGCATTAATGCCTTGAGGTAAATAAACCAAGGCCTGAGCTCACTCAGGCTAATGTGTTCTAGCTATTCATCTGGTTCGATTGTTTCACGTCTCTCAACAAAGGGTTTGACGGGGACCCTAGTATTGAGGGGGATAGAGGGAAGGTCCCTCCTCACCGAAAAGAGGAATTTGGTCTGGGGTACCAGGTGGAGACACTTGGTTACCCATACCAAAGGGCCACTTGGGGACTTAGGGGTTTGGGGCCAATAAGTAAAGTGAAGTAAGTTCACCACTAACACTAAGGGGTGTTTGGGTCCAGGTAAAAGAAAGGATCTAAACTAAGGTGGAGTTTAGGGACTTTACATTGATATCAGAGCGAGACCAGCTAGCAAGGCGTGGCTGGACCAAGATTGGTTGTGGTGGTGAGGCCCAAGAGGAGGACTTGAACCATGACTAGAGGAAAGGAGGCGGTGGTGGAGGCGCCACCAAGTGAAGGGGCCGTGGATGTTGATGAAATCCTAAGGAAAGAGGACTTGGCTAGAGCCCTAGGCACTTTGCCAAAAAGGCCCATTAAGAAGAAGGCCCCCTCCAAGAAAACCACTGGCTCTCCAAGTCTGGGAGCCAATGACCAAGTGGTGGAAGAGGGCGCCCAAGGGGAAAGAGCCATGGAGGCTCCAACTCTCATTCCAAGTGGAAGTGCTAAAGGTGGCCCTTCCAAGGGAGGGCCATCCAAAGGAGACTCCTCCTCCTCACCAAGTGAGTCTATTGCCTCAGAGGGCACAAGGGGGAGTGATAGAAGAAATCCAAAGGGGGAGAAAAATCCCTCCCAAGGGACTGATGGGGCAAGTCCACCAAGAGTGGTGCCAACTCAAGTAGCCCCCACTTCAAGGACAGTGGAAGACATCCAAGTGACTTTTTCACTTCCTGACATCATGAAGATGGTGAGAGATGAAGCGAAAAAAGAAAGAGAGACTTGGGGTGGGGCCAAAGAGGTTGACAGAGGCACACTTCCAAAGGTGCCTGCTCCAAAGAAGTGGAGTGATGTGTAAGTGAAGAGGCCCATGAGGAAGTTTCTTAAAGAGGTAGAAGTGTGGTTTGATGCCACTGACATCAAAGGGGCAAGAAGGGTGAAGACCCTGCCCACTCTACTTGACAACACCGCCTTGGAGTGGTACTTGGCAAAAAAGAACAAGGCATTGGATTGGATGGAAAGGTCATGGGAAGAGGTAAAGGAAATGCTTTTGGCCAGGTTTGTGCCAAAGCACCAACACTTCCTTGATGATATAGCCATAGTTCACTTGAATCAAGGGAGTGGAAAAGGTCCCCTCAAAAGTTATGCTAGGGAGTTTCAAGCCAAGATGGTGTCTTGCAAGAATATGAATGAATACTCGAAGTTGGTTTGCTTCTACGCCGGTCTAGAGGAGGCTACAAGGCAGAAGTATTTTAAAAGGAAAATGGTCTTTCAACACTTGGATGAGGTCTTGGTCCTGGCAGACCAACTCATGGTGGAAAGTTCTTCAAGTGGAGTTAGCCATGGGGGGTAGAAGGAGAAGAACTCCAACCAAAACCAAAACAATAATAAGGCCAAAGATAAGAACTTCAAAAGAAAGTTTAACAATGAAGACCACAAGGGCAAGAAGGACTAATGTGGGAAAGACAAGAAAGGGCGCCATGATAACGACAGCTGCTACAATTGCCAACACTCGGGTCACTTGGCTAAGGATTGCAAAAATGAAGCAAAACCAAGGCCATTCAAGAGTGAAAAGGTATTGGCCACCATAAGGGAGGTCACGCCTACAGATCCTAGTTTGAGTGTTTTGCCAAAAGCTCACATTGAGGAGCCAGAAGTGCAATCACCCTCGAAGAAGAATGCTAAGGTGATGAAGAGCCTTCACCTCCGGGCCATGGTGTTTGGAGGAGGTTTTGACGCCAAGTTTAATATTATCAGTCATCACAAGGGCTTAGTCTACTTGAAAGGTAAGTTAAAGGGAACTAATGTTTCTTTGTTGCTTGACTCAGGAGCCACGAACTCGTTCGTGAGCACAAGTTGTGCTAAGAGGATGGAGTTGAAGATGGAGCCAACAAAGGAGGCTGTCAAAGTGGCATTTGCCCAAGGTAGTAAGTCTAGCAACACAAGTAGTGCCAGGCTCAAGTTTTGAAGTAGGCAACACTAACTTAGTTGAGGATTTCACAGTGTGTGACTTCGCTGGTGTTGATTTTGTGCCAGGCAACACTTTTATTGACTTTTATGGAGTTGAGATTACGAGAAGGCCAAAACTAGAAGTGGTGATGGTAGGGACTGATGGAAAGCCAAAAGTCCTTAACGATACACGCGAGCCCAGCCTTGATGGGTTGGACATCCACTTAGTTAGTCAAGAACAACTTAGTGGTGAAACCTTTTGTTTGTTGGCTCAATAGTTTGCAATAAACAAGGGTGATGTGAGCCGCAAAAACGGCTCACGGTGATGAATGGACCTCACGTCGGGTCCATTAAGGCTAATGAGTGGTGAAAATGGGTTATCCCATGGACTAGCTCGTGGTTTTTTTATTAAAATGGCCAAGTGGCCTTTCCCCTCACTAAAAGAGGAGCCATTTATGGGCAATCGCGGAATTTATGTAGTTAGCCAAAAAGGAAGAAAAAAAAAGGGGAATAAACCAGAAAAGAAAAGCAAAGAGAGAAGGGAAAAAAGACAAAAGAAAATTAGAAAAGAATTAAAATGAGTAGTGGTGGAGAAGAATTTACCTCCTATCGAGTTGTAGACCATATTCGGTCACGATGAAGAAATCACGAAATCAAAAAAATGGGAGAAGAAGAAGGAGGATGGTGAGGAGAAAAGAAAAAAGAATGGGGCGTTAAAAGCCCTTAAAAAAATAGTCAAAAGGGTCCAAAAGAAGTGGAAAAGAATCCTCATCAATCACTAAGTAAATTAGGAATTACCCCAAGCAAGGGGAATTCAATTTAGGTAGGTTAAATTAGATTTTTGCACCTTTGAAAATTAGCTAATAGCTCACTTATTGAGATCATGCACACACATGTGGCATGGAGTCAAAGTTTAGATTTAGATATTCCTTGGTTAGTGGGACACCCACTTGTGTTAAATGCAAGGGTGGCTAGTGAATTATTGCTTTTTAGTTACTAGTTGTTTAGTGTGACCATTAATGTGCCCACCCAAATTGGCGGCTGTGAACGACGAAGGGAACGACCTTGGGAACAAAGAAGGGAGCAAGGGCCTTGGGGTTACCCCCTTGGAGGGCGCTCATTCGAAGGGTGGGAGGTACGAGTGAGAGAGGTGTGTGGTAGGAGCTAGGAAACCGAGAGAGGTGTGTGGAAGGAGAGAGGGAGGTAGGGTTCAGATTTCCCCCTCCTGTGGGCTGGAATGTGATTCAATCGTTGCGAAAACAGGAGAGTTGATAGATTAGAACGTTGGCTTTCGAACAAGCTCAAGAACACGCGGATCGGAGCTGTGACGACGAAGATACGGGCGGCGGAGTGAGGACGACCAGCTGGAGGATCGGTGGCGGATCTCATACGGCCTCAGGTTTTCCCTCGTCAGTAGCGGAGTTCTTGTCCAATCGGGCTAAGATTTTAGGAGTAGATAGATTAGAACGTTGGCTTTCCAACAAGCTCAAGAACGCGCGGATCGGAGCTGTGACGACGAAGATACGGGCTGCGGAGTGAAGAGCACCAACAAGAGGAGCAAGATCGCGAGCTGAACAAGAGGAGCAAGATCGCGAGCTGAACAAGAGGAGCAAGATCGCGAGCTGAACAAGAGGAGCAAGATCACGAGCTGAACAAGAGGAGCAAGATCACGAGCTGAACAAGAGGAGCAAGATCACGAGCTGAACAAGAGGAGCAAGATCACGAGCTGACAAAGCAAGTCGAAGGCTAAGGATGGAGGGTGAACCGAATTAACTCAGGGAGCCCCTTTTCTTTTCTCCCTCGAACCTCTTCAATTCCATGTGTATGACTTGAACCCTAATTTTCTAAATACAAAAACCACGCGGAAGCGCTGCCAATTTTTTGGTAGAATTAGGGTCAGGGTTGTTCGGCCGTCCGTCCGTCCGGTAGTGTCCGTCCGTCCGGCTGTCCGTCCGGTAGAGGCTGCTGTCCGTCCGATAAGGGTCAACCCTAGTTTGACCATGACTCGAGGTAAATCAATTTACCCACTGCCACGAAGGCGATTACGTGGCTGACACGTCGTCAACAGGGTCGCGCGCGTGCAGACAGTGGGGCGGGCGCGTGAAGGGAGCGGGCGCGTCCGGAGATGGGCCGGGC
>OZ020517.1:23261009-23433976 GCA_963971425.1 Bryoerythrophyllum caledonicum | reverse complement strand
CCCTCATCCATACTCTTGATGCTGCAGCCTTGGTTCACACTCTAGATTTGTGTTTTCTGTTATTTGTGTCGGAGGAGATTGTCCCAATTACCCACGAGTGTGCAGGTTTGCACATGACCAACAACCACATTTTACTTCTCATGTATGTCCCCAATGCATCAATTGCAGTGCCACTCTGGGACTCCACGGTGAACAACCCAACTACCTTATTGTAATGGAAACTTATCTGGCACGCACAAACACAATTTGAATCCCACAAATCCCCAGAACTTTTCATGCTGCAAAACCCAAACACAATCCTCAAATCATCGGTAGGCAACTTGGATTTGAAAAATAATAAACAGTTATGCCAGACATGATAATAAACATAGATTCCCACCCATGTATGGTTGGTTTTCCCACCGATGTATGGTTGGTTTTCCCACCGATGTATAGTTGGTTGTTACATGGTTGGGGAGTTTAACCCCTAAGAGCATCGCCACCGGGGCCTGCCGCCTTGGCAAAATGTCCGGATTGAGCATTGTGGCTCCCCATCGCATAGCCATGTCCGCCAGCCCGATTGAGCAGGACGGAAAGAAATTGGTGCTTCGACACCAAACGTCAAGAATTTGGTGGCCCTATGCCAAACTATGGCGGGCTGGTGGAGCCATTGTGAACTCGCCAGGTGGCACTGACCACATTGTTCCGCATGTATTGACGTCAACTATTCTTGAAGTTTACACTGTCCTTTGTTTGTGGCAGAGCTTTGAGCGGTTTGGTGTGTCGCAACAATGATACCGGCTGGCGGTGTGAAGATGAGCCCGTAGCTTGTCTGCCGGGCGGGGCGAGGGGGGGTCGTTCTTGGCAAGAGGTGGCCGGGTTGGCATCTCTTGAGTGGAGATGTTCTCAATGTAAGAAGGTGCCACTAGTGGCCACAATACTCTACATGTATGGTGTTGTATATAAGCATTCCAAAGTTCAGATATTAAAATGACCTCCAATCAAAAGATGTTAGTTGAAGAATCTTCAATCCAAAGGCGTAAGTTTTGTATTCTACAGAGTAAAATACGTGCCCGTATATATGGTGCCCAACTGACGTGTCAGGGTTGAAAAGAGCTGCAAGGGCTAAACTGAAGATGATGAAACGTAACATTGGGGGTGTCAATCTTTTGACAAATTAATAATCTGGAAAGAATAGTCTGTCTCTCTAAACAAAAGAATTACCACTTCCTATTTTTTTTTGAAAAAAACACTAAAGTTAACCTAAAGGATTTAGAAAACTAAATATAACAACCCGTAGAAGAAATCAAATTCTAAATTTTAAATTTAATTTATGCTTTCACAACCATGCTACCGGCGGATCTCTTTAAACCAACTAAACGGATGGTACGGGAAGGGGGGTGTCGACAAAACCTGGCCCCTATTTTTATATTGGAGGGGGGCCCTCTGTAGTCCAAGGTGAATACTCCAAGTGTAAGATGGGACCGCATGCCTCAAATATGGCAAAAAAATTTCTCCAAAAAAAGCTTCTAGACCCCCAAAATTAAAAAAAGGCAGAAGAAAGAGGCCCACCGTCCATGACATCCACCTACATGAAATAACTACCAACGTGTGATACTTTACGTTAGGATGATCTCATCTATCAAACAATGAATTCCTAGCGGAACTTTTCCATTCATCAATCAAGAGAATGTTTCTTCAAAATTCTCTATAGAGGAAGGTGGGTACAGGGCGCGGGTGGGGCACGCAGCGCGGTACCCAGGCGCTCCCGCGGCGGCCGCGGCCCCCGCGCGCCCGCCCGCGCCAAAGAAAGGAGCGAGAAGGCAGAAAGACGCGGGCAGCGGATCCTCAGCCTCAAGAGGAGGAGCCACCATCCCCGCTCGCCCTTCTCTCCCACTCTCTCTTGCGATCCGCCTCCCATCCGCGCTCTCTCTCTCGCGCCGCGCCGCTCCACTGCCTCAGGGGCATTCATGTAAGCTGACCGCTGGAAGCATCCGCGCCATCCCGCTCCGCATTCGGTACGTCTCCGGTCGCATTCTCATTCCCGGAGCGCTCGTTTCGACTGATCTAGATCACACGGGGTTCCTTGGTGATTTCCGGCGTTTAGATCAGGCCAGGATCCGGGGATTTTTCTCGTGCTCGGGTGCTTGGCGCGGAGTGATGGATTGAGGTTTCTGGTGGAGTTGAGGAGTGAGTGTTTTTTGAGCGCCTCGTTTTTAATTTGCAGTTTTTCCGGTTGTTTGCATTGACGAGATTCCGTCCGCCGGCTGTGAGATCATGAGGACCGCTGTTCTGAATGTTTCGCCTGAGATTTAGATCGTTCGGTGACTCGGAGGTTTATGGTAGATGGACTGGCGAGGGAGGCGTTTCGCTCGGCTACTGGCTGGACCTTGGATGCGGCCTTGTAGAGAATCCAGTGGCTCTATCGTTCTTAGAGTTCACTTCCTCCGGCTGCGCGCTTTACCTCCTGCGTTAAACCATTGCTCATTTATTACGTTCGTCTGAATTTTTTGGTGAGTCGTCGTTCATCGACCCCGGAGTACGAGAGAACGGAGGGATTATAGCCGGATTCCGGGCTGGTATGTTGATTGCAATGCTCCGGTTTGATTTTTCTCTCGGAAGCATTGTCTTCAGGAGCCTGCTTAACAGAGGCATCTTAGTTGAGAGGCCGGCCGTTCCCTCCGCTTATTGATTTAGTTGTAGCGAGTTCCGTGATAGCGCAGTTGATTGGTCATCGCTGCTCACATCAGGGGTACGAAGTCACTGCTGCTCTGGAGCGCTTTAATTGAAATTTGGTAGTTTGCAGCCATTGATATAGTAGCATTGGTGATTTTGCCGCATTGTGCTGGGTGTGTGAATTGGTTGAATTCCTTGGATGTGCGCAGAGATGGAGAAAGAGACGGAGCTCATGACGGGTCGGAAGTCCACAGAGAAGAAGCCTCTGCAGCCGCTCCCGCAGTTACGCAATAATGGCTTGTTCAAGCTGCCCCAACCCAACACTGCTGCAGCAGCTGCTGTTGACGACGACGACGATGGGAACGACTGCATTTCTCTAAAAGAGTGGGCGCCGACGGAGTCGAAGCCTCCCGCGCCGGTTGTCAACGGGATGTCCTACAGCGCCTGGCAGCCCGTGACGGAGATGGGCGGCGCCGCCAACGGCACCCCGTTGAAGAGCATGCGCACGCACCCTGCGGGCTACACGCCACTGGTGGAGTCCAACGGCCACGTATGCCTGCCGCCCTCCATACACAACCTTACGCTCCCCAAGCTACCTTCGCACAATCCGCAGGAAGAAGAGGACGAGGAGGAAGAGGAAGAGGACGAGTTTCAAGAGACGGAAGATCATGACAACGACATCGAATCTGAAACCGAATCCGTGAAGGAGCGACCCGCGAAGGTCTCCCACCACCAGCACAACATTAGCCTCTCGAACGGAATTGCGCCCCAGCCGAACCATCCCACGGGCGGAATTGCGTTCGACATCAGCCTGGAGGATCACGATGACAGCAGGCCGCGCCGCTCCACGGGCTCCAGCCGCGGCAGCTCGCTGCGTGTCTCGTTCATTAACGAGGTAGTGTTGGATTCCCCCAGCCCGCCGCGGCATAGTAGCAAGTCGCCGTTCAGGTCGCGCCCGAGCCACAGCAAGAGCCCGGCTAAGAGCAAGCCCGGGTGGGATAGCTCGGCGAAGATTGGCAAGCCCGCGCCGCCTATGCCCAAAAAGTTCGTCCGCCCGACGCTCCACGGCATCAAGGTGAAGAAGGGCCAAGGGGGCGTCGCTAAAACTGCATTACGCGCTTCAACATCGGTGTTGGATTATGAGAACGGCTTCGGTGCACGCGAAGGCCGTTCTAGGGAAGTCGTGGCACGATCCTGGGATCCGCAGCAGCATGCCGCGGGGGGCGAGTACGACGCCGTCTCGCAGCTCATCTCCAAATCCCTCATCGAAGACACCACCAAGACAAATGGCAAACCGAGTACGACTCCGCTCCGCAATGGCAGTGCTGAGAATGGGGGCGAGGTAATCAATCACCGACCGTTCTCTTCTCTCTGCAGCTTCATCTCAAACGAATTCTCATCTTGTTTTCCCCAGGTGTTGAAGTCGAAAGACAATGGTCACGATAGCAACAAGCTGGGCGGGGATTTCACAAAGCTGTTCAGCAAGGCGCTGCGGAGGGCG
Organism: Bryoerythrophyllum caledonicum; assembly: GCA_963971425.1. Taxonomy (NCBI): domain Eukaryota; kingdom Viridiplantae; phylum Streptophyta; class Bryopsida; order Pottiales; family Pottiaceae; genus Bryoerythrophyllum; species Bryoerythrophyllum caledonicum. Next base: position 23,429,820 of record OZ020517.1, on the reverse strand, counting down.
TCCGCTCCGCTCTCGAAGCCGCCGTCGTCGAAATCCCACCATGCATCGTCCGCTCCGAAGTTCCCTGTAGCACCAGTAGCCGCGCCGCTGATCAGCAAAATTGCGAGAGCGAATTCTACCCCGGTGGAGAATGCCAAGTCCGGGAAGAAGAGTCTCGCTCCGCTACACTCGCTCGACTCCGGCGGCGCGAACCAGAAATACGCCATCGGCAGCTACGCGAGCCTGAAACTCCTGCAGGAGTGTGCGCAGACGGAGAAGATCGCGCCCACGCCTGGGTTCGATGCGCACAAGCCGCGGAAGATCAGGGACCACGAACCGCATCGCCATTACTACAAGACCATCTCTAAAACCCTTGACTCGAAGCTCAAGTAAGTTACATTGGTACTCAAGCACTTTGTGGAAGCGATAGAGCCGGTGTTGAAGTTTCATGTCACTCGACACCCGTGGGGATGGATTTTTCCATGGTGTTTTGTTCTCCCTCTGTCCTGCGTGGAGCTGAACTCTAAGAGTATTTTTTGATACTTCTGCAGATGCTAGAGGGGGCTTGTCATGTTGCTCATGACGCCGTCGTCGTCGTCGTCTGGTTCAGTAGAATATTAACGGTTACCGTCCACACCAACGAGATAAAAATTGAAAAACAAAAAAAAAGATCGAGGATTTCGTCTATGTACATATCAGTCTCCTGCCGTTCTTCATAGTGGTTGCTACATCACGGAGGCAGTCGCGTGGAGGATGAAATGGATGCGAACATCATTTTTTGGAACCCGCTTGCCAGTTTGTGGGCATTGCTCCTCAAGGTATGGAGTTCTTGAAGGGCCGAGACCAGTGATTAGCATGTCTGCCCTCGGATTTCAAGTAAGTGGTTCCCATTTCTTTCCATCATTTGATGCTTTTGTTTATAGTTCTGGTAACCTGTTAGTTCTATGAATTGATTCAGCATTGAGGACTGCACAATGTGCAAGCAAGCCCAGGTTATGAGAACAGTAAACTCGGTGAGCCATGTGAGAGATTATTTCTTATAATAGACGTCATAACCTTGTTCATTGTGTGCGTCTAGCAGGAGTTTTTTGCGAGAGCGTATTATGGATATCATGGCAATTCCGATGGTGTTTTGGAAGGTGCCGCAATCCTTGCTTAAGCGATGTGCTCCTTCGGGATTACAGACAGGTTTGGGATCTGTACTAGATCTTGGTGGTGCCAGGGATGGTGTGTTCTCTCACTCTGCTTCCTGCCTCTGTAAGCTCGCTAGCTTGCTTTCAGAGAACAAGTTGCATAGGTTTTCTGAGGAAGAGCACTAGTATGTTTCATAATATGTGCATGCCAAAGCCGAATGTGATCCGGTTCCCTTTGGAATTGGAGGTGGTTCCTAGAGAGTCGATGATGGCTTATTTCAGCGGTAGGAACCGTACAGCTAATTTGTACCATTAGAGTCCATTCTTTGAAATTATAAATTTCTATTATTTTTTATTTCGTCTCGTCAGATGTGGATAAGGTGACAGGACCTCGTCAAGCATTTTCATTGTTTTCTAATTTATTTAACTGAGATCTTGGGTGTACCGGTATTTGTGCAACAACTGCATTGAACAGTTGATCTCTTGTTTCTTGTAGAAATATTTGACAGTAGTCATTTTTTCAGGATTTTGCTTTGGGTTGCTGGTGATGCAAATATACTGTCTAGTTTTACTATCTAATCTTCCAAACTTGTTTTTATATTAGTATAACATCCAATTGTTGATGGAATAATAATGCTACACTAAAGATCACATTTAGAGTATGTCACACTAAGGTATTTATAAATTCAATAACTTTTTACTCTTGATGAATATTTTTACTATGAGCACAACTATCTACACTAATTGAAGAGGTGGATCATTATAGACATAGTTGGTAAAAATATTCATCAAGAGTTAAAAGTTATAGCATTTGTAAATCAATTAGTGTGACATACACTAAATGTGATCTTTAGTGTAGTGTCTGAAGTCATAGTATACAAACTTAGTGAAAAGTGTAACTTTTGGAGGGTGTACTATGTAACCAATCAATAAAATCTTGCAATTTTTTTGTAAACAAAATGTAATATCTCCACACTCAACATCAGCTTTTACATGGACACATATGCATCAGTCTAGTTTGGACATTCCCTGCACAAACCACTTTTTTTTTTAAGAGTGGTTCGGATACAATGGGTATCAACTAGGTATTACATGAGTATTGCCTAGGTATTACAAGGGTATGGCCTTGACATTACATGGGTACCACTTTAGACAAATATTTCATATTTTCAAAAAAATTTGGACACCCTCCATTTGAAATAATTCTCTACAAACCCAACCAACATGTTGGGTATGAAGTAGGCACTTCTACATGTACTATGATGATCAATAACATCTACTTGATTGTAAATGGAGGTGTTTCAAAATTTATATGGAAAAAATTACAATGAAGAAAAATTTTAATCAAATTTGTACACCAAAAATCACTCTTCATGAATATGAAATACCACTTAGTATGTGGCATCATATTTTTAAGCATTCATTGTATTTGATGTGTTTATAGATATTCAATGACCTTTATATGTTTCTATGATCAATTTTTTTTGTCAAATGCATGCAATGTGTGTTTAAATCTAAACTTCAATGATGAGAATCTAGTTCATTATGATTTTTTTAAATTAAATTTGAAATTCAATGCATTAAATATACATTATTGTCATTTGAGCTAGAATGTGTAAAACTTTAAAGGCACTTTATGGTGACTATAGATTTATTTGTAAAGTGAGGCAAAGGTACCTTGAATTTTGACTATTGTCATTTTTAATAAGAGGTATCAACCCTAAATAACTTTCAATTTCTATAATTTTTTTGTTGAAGAAAAAGGCAACTAAGATGTAAGGTACAAATTGACCTCTCCTTAATTCTCAAAGGCTGATATAACTATTTTTAACTTAAGTTTAGAAACCATCAATATTAAACTTTAAAGTATCAACTGTACATTATGTTGGTTTTTTTTATTCTAGTCTTAAATTGAAATTATTAGAAAATTTTAATACAAAAATAATGTATTTAGAATATTGGATATTTTGAAGTTCAATCCAAACAGGTTCACAATTTTGGAAGCTCATATGAATAAGCTATGAATTGTTAAAGTACAAAATATAAGTTGTAGAAACTTGGATAATAGGGACATTGAAAGTGGAAATAATTAATCTTGTAGATCTAATAATCATGAATAAAGATGGAAGATTGTTAAAAGATAAATCTAGAGTATATTGCAACCATTTTGAGATGAATAGTAGGAAACTAATTCAAATAATCCACCATATTGGATATTCTACCTTACACTATTAGTGCATCTCCAAGGGTACACACCAAACATGAATTGAATTTTGTTTGAGAGGTTCCTTCAAACTTAGACTATCCCACGGCTTACATCTAAATAAAAATAACTATAAGATGACAATTGATTAAAAGTCATTTCATGACTTTTGAAACACAAAAATAATTGTATCTCTGAGAAAATCTTATCCACATATATTTTTAGCCTACTCCCCCATTACATGTCATTTTAGTGTGTTAACCATATTTTCTAAAGGGGTCACATAATTTTTCATCCAAGTTTGGTGCTTCATTTGTGTTTGGCATGTTGCCAAGGGAATGCTCTTATTAAAGAAATTCGCAAAAGTAGGTGAAATTCACATAGTATTAAATTCAAACCTCTACCATTTCCATTTTGGTGAATGGAATTAGAAATTTCCAAGTAAGTTACTAGTTTGGATATATTATTTAACACCACAATAATGTTGACATATTTGTAAATTCATAAAAAAACTTCAATTCAAAGTTCACATGTGGCTTGACTTGGTTTTCCTTGGAAGATTGTTATGTACCACTAGTGTACTTACCCATTGACCCCGATAGAGAAAGGACACTCATGCCTACGTACAACGTAGGCATGCTAAATAAATAATGTAGCATGTTTTTGACGAATTATTTAAACAAACAATATACGGAAAATATTTTTCCTTTCTGAATGAAGGGACATAAAGTTTATGTAAACCATAGAAACTATAGAAACCACAAAAACCGAAATCACTACAACCCAAAATCCAAACAAAAGAGGGACCCAAAATTCTCATGCACTGCAAAATTGAGAGTCTTTAGTGAATGAAATTGGATAAAATGTGATTAGAGAAGTGCTTTGTTGTAAACAACATCACGCACTATTTTGTCCCTTCCATGTGCTACTCCTTCCAAGAGCACCAAAACAATTTTCAAAGTTGTCGCACACAGAAATGCAACATACAACCGTCCATGAGAAAAAATGTCCTTACTTATGTGGATGCAAATTTAAGGAAGCGTTTGTTTTGTGACTTGTTGATAGTCATGGCATATGTGACGTGGATCGGAAACTACTTTGCGGTGTATTGGGTAATTAAGGATGTCTGGAGGTCTTAGTAATAAGAAAAATCCATAGTATGAATTCCACGTGGCCCGCACAATCACATGTGAGGACTTTCGCCTAAATCAATCAGGCCATATAGCGTTGAATGATGAGTCTAGTGCCATTGGATAGTCCATTTGATGGATCTATATTGCGCAAAAGCATCACTAGTGTACCAAGTCTAAGCGTAAGCTCATATGGTGGCCACCCGTTGACTTCCAACATATTCAAAAACTTGGATGGGATCACATTGGCGCCCTCTGCAACCTCCATCTTGTTAGCACTGAAGAAAACTTCACTTCCCCTGGGCACCATGTCGAGCACAACAACGTTGATTCTTGCCACATCTTCGTTGTATGCCGCAAGAATACTGCGACTCATGTAAAAGTTGCTTCTACCGTTGCAAGTCCCAATTTTGGGGTAAATAGCGTCATCGTCTGTTGAGGCAATAGTGTATTGGATGGACAACGGATATAATCTCCCATAACAACGTTGAGCTTGCCTTCTCCAAGCACCAGAAGCAAATCGACAAATGTCTGGTTCCCTAAGTTTGCAATCGTCGTAATGGTTGTAGGAGCACGCATATTTTGACGCAAGGCATACACTTCAACATGGCTCCACAAGCAAGACTCTTTAATTGATGATGTGACAATGTCTGGCCGCGAGCTCTTCGGAACATGCAACACCTGTATGAAGTTGCCACACATCACAAATATGATTCCTCCGAAGGATACATCTCGCATGGTCATGTCGTGGAGTGTACGGTCGGCAGCTTTAAAAGCAAGTTTGTTGACCATAGACGCCTTGTCCTACAAATGAGCTTTGTATGAAATAACATTTTTGGCAAGTGACTTTCTTTGCTAATGTTGCACACAATAGTCATGTCTAACTGAATTAGAATTTTGAATCTCGTATGAGCGGCCCATATTTTGTGTAGCAATAACACAACAACTTCTGACAAAACAAAAGCCAATGCAAGCTCATTTGACAGACAAACAAAATTCATGATGAGGATCTCCAAATATGACTTCCGTATACATGTCCATCGACAATACAAATCTTGAAGGAAATCTCAAGCGCGCTAGATTCCATGACTCTTTCGTAAATGTCTTGGTGCTCGTTGTTCAAGGTTTCAAGTTGTTGCTCAACCTCTTTTCTCGATTTTGCGACATCATTGTTGAGCTGCTCCAAAATGAATCAGTTTACATACAAATCCTCTTGTACGATTGTCCATTGCTTCTATGGCTGCCATGAAAAGCGGAATATGAAGTTTACATACGACATCACCCTGGCAAGAAGAAATTTCCCATTTGCCTTAATCCATTCTGTTAGGGTGGTCTTCCTCATTCAATTTGAGTTAAGAATGTCCACCAGATCTTCGTCTACATTAAAGATCACACATTGTTGATCTAGTATATAAACTTGTAAACACTGAATTGTTTGTGCATTGAAAATCCAAATAGCCTCCACATTGCTTTAGATGCAAAGATGTAGCAAACACTGATGTATTGTTTAATCTTGTCATTGTTTTCTAGGACCATAGTTGCACAATCGCAACCTTTGTACACGTGCTTGAAGACTATTTCACAGTGGTGATTAAAAAAAAGTCCTCTAATGAAAAAATGATCAATAAACTATTAAGTCGACCTTGAAACAACAATGCAAGTAGGGTACTAAAAACCTACTTCAACATTAATATGCGCATTGTACTTTGACACTAAATATTGATTGTGCAGTACGATCTAAAGGTTGTCAACTAGATGTCTTTTGTTGTCAACAAAGGAGCGACACATGTCTCTCTTCTTGTATACAAAGTAGCAATTTCTATCCATGCTTGTTTTGTCCACGAAGTTGCGTAGGTACGACTTGGTACATTTACCATTCATCATGCAATGAGAGCTTGGATTTTGCGTCCTATAAGGCTCATGCACCAAGCAACATTTCATTGTTTTGTACACATTGGGGTGAATGGCCGGATTTGAAAGTTCAACACTAATTCCTGAATGATCTTGTCTGTAGACCTCAGTTTTGACCGTTCATCCATAATCAACACGATGTGCGCCAGCGGTAGGACCCTGTTTTGAAATTCAATCATTCAATTGTATTTGAACACCATGCCAAACACTTTGTGATCCTTGAAATCAACCATGGAATTTTAAGTTGAAAATATGCGTAACTAAATCCAACCGATCTTGTGCTGTCTGCCAGGGTTTCAGTTCAATTGTGATCTCAAGCCATTTTGGATTGCAAGTGAATGTCAGAGAAAAATTTGGTCATCCAAATGTACATACCATGGTCATGGTGTTCTGATACAAGTAACAATTCATTCATTTGACCCGAGCCTTCCGAGAAAGATGAAGACAGATTCACTCTCCGGTTGGCTTGTGCCGCATCATGGGCGCATGCATCCTGAGCTTCCATCATTTTGCTATAATGTTTGCTTTGCAATGCCCTCTAATTAGCAGTGAAGAACTTCAAGAATTTATGTATAACGCATGCCAATGCATCCACCATGTAGTCCTGTAGCAAATGGCCAACATGGAATATGTGGTGTTGCAATCACGATAGCAAATCATGTATGCGTGAAAGTGCATCTGTATTACTCTCCTTGATCCACCCCTGTCCTAATTCTAATAGCATTTGGATCTACAGTTCTACTTCCACTACCAAAAAACAGGGTGTTTAGTAACGTTTTGAAAAATTCCTAAGCAACGCATAGGGGCTTTCTTTTTAAAGAAGCAACAGCTACAGCGTGGTTTTATTTACAAAGCAAGCCCCTAGGCATTGCTTAGGAATTTTTCAAAACGTTGCTAAACACCCTATTTTCTTGTAGTGTTCCATAAACTTAGAGCTTTTGGCTTCAAATTTTCTTAATGAAATGTTTGGGCCCTTCCTTGACGCCTGTTTGGATAGAGAAGCACACAATGTAGTGACAAATATGCAGAATGCAAAGTTGGTATCCATTGAAGTGGCCCACCCAACCTCTTGACAATAATATCCATGTATGACATACTCCCATCATAGCTATTGCCAACCATAATATCGCCCATTTTGTCTGTTGTGGGCATATTGTACCTTCGTTGATCATGGGATTGCAAAGTCAACAAACAAATATCTCAGCCACTGCCGGTTGCTCAGTCAACCGTTGATGAACACTTTCGTAAAGTTGTGCATAAGGGTTGTACTCTTGTAACATGTTTTGGAGCAACTCCATTCTATTCGGTCCAAACTTCCAAAAGTTTGCATTTGACCATTTAGACTAGCGTGGTTATCCACAATATAAAACTGTGCAAACTTGTAATTCTCCCCATCTATGAGCAAAAAGTTGCCCATCTATCATACAATGTGCCTTGAAGTCAAAATGCACTGATCACTATCGGCTCCCAAAGATGTGAATGCCAAAGCGATATTATACATTTGGATTGATTCTTTGAAGCTCCTTTCTTCTCCTGTGTCCCCTAGCAGGAAGCACCGCAAGGGCTCAAAAGGCGCTTTAATGGCGGAAGCTCAACTTTTCCATAATCACAACACATATAGAAAAGTGGATTGGCTTATGAACTTCTTGAGGTGATGCGCTCTTCTAGCCAATGCAATGCATGGCACGCACCACAATGGAAGATCATTTGGTGCAATACATGTTAACAGTCGAACCACCCTTGCAGCCCGCGACGCCAACGGCAAATCCGCGACTTGATGGTTTATTATTAAAGACCTGAAATGTCATTCAAACGTTTTGTTCGCATCCCTTGATGTTCAACATAGTCTACCTCACGTTCAATGTATGTGTTTACGACACGTTGTTCTTGCTAAAGCGGATTTTTGCGACCTTTAGGTGTTTCATCTTGAACTGTAGACATAATAGCATTCAATAGGCCTTTCAGTAGAGAAACTATACCCCTCTACATTCTAAAGGAAACTCAAATAGATGGAAATGAAACTATATCCTTCGCATAATAAAAGGACAGATTATATTTGCAGTCAAATATTACTATTTTTTCTCTGAAAAGAACATCCAAACATCTGATTCCAAAAAAACACACCTAATATAGTAATATCTACACAAAATCTATGTTCTTGTTAATGTGTACATTTACAACAAATACTCAACTTTACCATTACGCCTGCAGAACATGTTTACATTCAAGTTGCTTACATCCATATTCCCACGCCACCTCACTTTTCTAAGTTCCAAAGGATGTCTATGCATCTGGCACATTGTTCTTGTACCAGCTACCTTCTAAAATTTTAAAGAATGTCCATGATATTACTAAATGTCCTTGAATGCACACCTTTGTAAGATAGTCGCTGAAACAATAAACGGGTTAAAATATGTGAAGTGAGATGTACAAGTGCGTGAGTTTGAAATTTTTTTGTAAGGATTTCTTCTACAATTCACCACTCCTAACTGCTAAACCCTTGAAACCCAAGCAGCATCGTTCACGTAACAAAGACTCGCATTCCTATGGAGGCAAGGAGTGGAGGGAAAAAGTGACTTAGACAATGCGGAGCATGCCTTTACATAGGCTGCCAAGGGGTCTAGAAAGGTAAAAGGTAACTTCATGATTGTTGAGAACTGATAGGATAAGCCTTCTTGTCTGAGCTCCTCTTGATGGGGTCATTCAACTCCTCACTTCCAATGTAAAGAGCTAAAATTAATCTATTCAAGAGAAGAAACAAATCTCCTTGATGCTCATCTCTCCTCATTGACACAGATCCTCCTTCATGCTCATCAGATTTCTCTACTTTGGGGCTATGAGCGTTTGGAGGAGGGGGGTGGGATAAAACCTAGCCCCTATTTAATTTTTGGATGGGGGCCTATTTAAAGCAAAAGGGGGCCAATTCTTTTTCTTAAAAAAGCCTCTGGACCCCTCAAATGAGAGGGCCAGAAAAAGGAGAGGATACCCTTAAGACAAGGGCCCACCTCCCCAAAACACTCGTAGCCCCAAAATATAGAGATCCCTCAGTTGCCAGGCCGGGGTATCACCAAGTAGCACCAATGGGATACCCCCTTCCGTGCTTATTATATAGAGAGATAGAGAGATCAAGGATACAATGAGCTGATTATGAACAATGTAGAATGACAACCTTGTGCGATATTCCTTAGTACTTCTGTGATGTACAAGTTTGTTAAAGCTTGATCTCCAAGTTTGAGTTGATTTGTAGGTTGTTTGAGTCAAAATGGTGCACTTGCATGAGCTTTAAAATAGAAGTTGTACAGATCCTGGAAATTCAGAATCGCAACCCTGAGAGAGCTTTCAACGTCATTACAAGAAGGTTAAGATATCCCTGAGAAGAGGTAAAACTCTTGAACAGAAAGTTCACGAATAATTTCATAACCTACCTGTCTCTACTGCTAAAATTCAACGCGCGCCTCTAAAAGATAAGTAGCATGGAAAACTGATACCAGCAAGCAAGCCAGTTACAAATCTAAAAGAATGAATGAATAGACTTATCTCTTGCACATGAGGATGAGCCGTGGACTAAGTGGACGATTAACCCACTCATGCTGACTGCACACCCATTCCCGTGTCGGTAAGCTGGCAGCGAAGTTCATCACCGCCTCAAACTCCTCCCTGCACATCACGTTTCACAGAAGCAACATCAAGAGCAGATTCCCCATCTTATTCCACAAAGGCAACATCAAAAGCAGATTCCTCGTCAATTGACTGGAACTAGAATTTAATCAAACGCATAAATGAGTAAAACTAATTCCTACACTTACGGTCCACCTGGGTGTCCGACGTATGCTACAACACTGATCAGTCCTCCGGATTGTAACACATTCCTTGACGCTTGCAGTGCTTTTATTGTCGTATCGAAATTCGTTACCACTGTGTGGTCGCCTCCAGGAAGATATCCAAGATTGAAAGTTACAAGCCTGTATGAACAAAAGGGAATGGGGTTAGGGCTTAGGGTTTGCTGGTCATGAGCAATGCCTAAAAGATACAGTGCACGATAAGAGAGTTATTCGTAAGGTCACCCCAAGTTTCAACAAGACAACCCCTCTTTTACGACGCTTCCCTCACTTTAAATGTTATAAGATCAATAGGAGACCTTGGTGGTCTTCAATTAAGTATGAAGAGCTTGGTGGTCTCTAAAATCAAGTCAAACAGTCTTTGAGAGTGACCAAAGATATTGCATCAGATACCCTGATGAATATTAGCTAATTATAGATTAATTGAGAACTAGTTGGAGGTGATTTCTAAATGGAAAAAGGGGTATCACATTGAAACTTTACGTGACTTCACAAATAGCTATAAAATCATAATCAGAGACTGTTTTATTGTACCTTATTGCGGTCTCTCCTACGATGTTTTCGAGTTGACTATGGCATAAGCGCAGAAGCTTGACCGACTTTCTCTGCAAACAACTTCCACAGGACGATTTAAAAGTAGATAATAATGACCCAAATGAGAAACTTTTCATAATGCTGTAATCTTCTCTGCTGTGAAAATGAGCCATCTATACCTGAACTGGATCAAGACGCTGGTCAAGAAGGTACGAAGTGTTTTCCAAGGCGTCTTCTTGAACATCGAAAGCATAAACATAACCCGGAGCATTGTCTGCGCACACCATGTTCACTAACTCAAGCGTGTCGTGTCCATTTCCACATGTGGCGTCAATGACCGTGTCACCCGGTCTCACAACCTTCCGCCACACTCTGCACAAATGGATTCCCCCACAAATGAAAGTGAAAACCCTAAACCCAGATTCGTAATCCCACTAATAGATGCCATATCACGAACTCCAAAAAAAGATCCTACAAGCTGATTCTATACAGACTATCAAATCAGTCAAAGTTTTTAAAACATGCCCCTCTTCTTTTCACTTTAAATGATCTCTAATGAGCTCTTAATATCCTAAATCAGTTCAAAAGAGAGAAAGGTGGCTACTATTCATGGTTGATCTCATGCAAACTCTTTCTTCACTCTCAAAGAAGGCTAAAACTACTAACACTTGAATTTAGAGACCACCAAGCTCTTCATCAGGAATATGATAGAAAGACCACATGCTCTTCTATTGATGAGGATTATGATAGAAAGACCACAATGCTTTTCTATTAATATAAGAACTATTTTGAGTGAGGAAAAAGTAGTCAAAAGAGAAGAATCTTATGGAAACTTTGGGTGACTCCACAAGGAACTCTATGAGCTCCAACATACAGCAAGTTGTTTCTTCGTAGATAATATTCCATTTGGAAGACAACCTAATTTCGTTCCACAAACACATGGTGGATAACAATACCCGTGAGCCACTGTGGTCACCTTCCCTGCAGTCAGAACAAATTCGCTCAGATGGTCCACTGGGTCCTTCAAATCCGAGACAGCCACTGCACTCCGAAGATGCATACACACTGATTAATGTAAGGTAGAGGTACCTTAACCAGTTACAGTTCCAAATAGAACAGCTGAAAAAAATCACAAATGTAATGAGGTGTCCCTCAAATCGGCCACCTCAAGTAATCCCTCAATCCGCCATGTCAAGATTGCATATTAACCCTTAAACGTCAGTTGGGAACCGTAAATACATGCATGAATTTTACTCTGTAGCATACAAAAATGTATTAAAGTCTAGCAAGACTTACACCTTTGAATTGAAAATTTCTTCAACAAACATCATTCATTTGGAGGTCATTTCAATATCTCAACCTTATCATGTTCAAATACGACACCATACATGTAGAATACAGTGACCACCAGTGTTGAAGTTCACCATATGCAGCACTGGCCAGGTCTATTGCACAACTCGAGAACAAGATCAATCTGGATTTTTAAGATTGTGTAGAAACCTTAAACCCTAAACCCTGGACAGTTCAACAACGAAGTTCAAGCGGTGCGAAAAGCATTACAGCGACGGCTCCTCGTGACGCATTCCAAATCAAATAAAGCTGAGTCTCTCCGAAATGGAAATTCAGAAAAACTACAACCTTAAACCCCAATCCCTAGACAAGTCCCACAACCAAATTCGGATGGTGTGGAATGACGTCACAGAAATGGCTCCTCATGACGCATTGCAAACTAAACAAAGGAGGAACTCTGGGGTTCAGAAAAACCGGGCAACGCACTGAATGGAAAGGCAGGAGCGTACCGCAGCTGGCGGTGGTGGCGGAAGTGGACAATCTTTGTCGCGACCACGGTCGCCGCGCAACCCATTTGCTAGCTGCAACATGGGTTGCGCAGTCCGGGCCTGGCAGGGATGGGGCTGCAAGATGCCGCCTCGCCCTTGGTGCTCTGCTGCACACAGCGCCAATGTGCAGCTGCAGGAGCGTCCGGGAAGTAGATAGCACCATTACGAATGAGACGAGATTCCACCGGCTCTCCAAAGCCCAGCATCAGCAACTAAGTAACGTGAGTGTTGTTGTAGCTCGGCGTCGCGGTGAATGTCAGCTGCGATTCCAAAGGCAGTTGCATCGTTTCGGAGAAGATGAGGCGATGGTGGCGACGCCAGTTTGGAACCAACAGAGAAAGCCGAAGGCGCGAATCGCAGTTTGTTTAACTGGCGTTATCCCATATAACTTGAACGCTGATGGGAACGCTATTGAGAACTCTATTGGGAACTCTATTGGGAACTCTATTAGGAACGCTATTGAGAACAAAATTGGGAACTCTTTTGGGAACTCTTATGGGAACGCTTTTGGGAAGGATTGCGGGAACGCTGCTGGAAGAAGAAGAGGAAGAATTCCAGTTTCTAGTGGGGGCTGGGGTGAATAGAGTGTTTGTTTGTTCCACCACTATGTCGATGCCCATCGGACAAATGATTAGTAGTATGGAACTACTTCCCCATCTCAAGGGTAGACACTTCCCCCTCTTGTTGCTAGTACATTAGTCTCATGTTTTTTATTCATTTTATTATATCTTGAGGTTGGATATTGTATTCATTTCATGGGTGGTTGACTTTGAATATCGTAGCTTAGCCTCAATTTTTACTGTAATAGATTCAAGAAAGGCCTACCAACATTCTGATTGAGAAATTATTGAGTGAAGATGCCAAAATTGGAAAAAATGTAAATAAACAAAATTTGCAATGTATAGACATTAGAGGGGAGTGGGGCTTAGGAAAGCCTTTGTCTTTGGTAGGCAATGCATGAGGAGCTTAATTTGGAGTTCCAAAGTCTATGGGTTCAACCCCATGGTCATTGAAATATGTTATTTATGTTCATGTGTGATTTCCTATTAAAAATTGCTTTTATTGTTATTTTGAAAGCCAAAAGGCCTTTCTCTCAAATTAATTACATATTTGGCATGAAGGTGTTGAACCGGAGCTTGGGCTAATACCAACGACTAATTTGTGATGATGGGCCAATACCAACGAACCTTTATCTTAAGTCTCCATCGGTTTTTTCCTTCCTCAATCACTTTCCCTATATAGAATGATATACCGCCTTCTAATTCTGCTCGATCAACACTCAAGGCTATAAATTATCCACAACGGATATCAGATTGTGGATTAAATGGTGGAAATGGGTCGTAATTATGTTCATATATTGTTCCTTCTTTGGCTTGTTCTTCAACATAATTGCGTTCTGTTCATTGTACCCTACACACTACTTGATTAGACGATCTTCTTCTACGAGGACCAAAGTATCCTAGAGCCTCGGCATTTGGAAGCATGGCCACTACCTGCTCTACGACATCTATCTTGCGATTTTCTTCACTTGCACCATCCATTACATTCAAAGATGCACTCTCTGTAGGTCCGGTGTTGGAGACCTCTGAAGGCCAAAACGGTGAGGAACGATGCTCATTGCTATGGTCTTTGTGTGAAAATTCAGCTAAAGAGAGTTTCAATCTTTCAGCCTCTACTTTTGCCTCACGATTGTTGTCCTCATGCTGCAATCTTTGAATGCACCTTTGTTTATATACAATGAAGTCATCTAACGCCTTCACTCTCGTTCGTCCGCTGCACATATTTGCGCAAACGATGGTGACTCATCCCTACTTGGCAACGACCTCAAAGTTTTCGTCTCTGCCTCCGGTTCCCATGGATCCTTGCAATAATGCTTGTGTTATACTCGAACCTCACGAGTCCCTTCTCGATTGTCCATATAGAATCGCATGTAGTGCGGGAATGTTATGCCTACTAATGAATCCGGATCTGTCAGTAAGTGAGGAGTTATGAACAATTTCCATTCCCATACATTCTCTAGCAACCGGCGCTAACAAATGCTTCCGTAGGGATGTTCCTCGTTCTATAAGACTAATCATTTCCTTCAACGAGTCCACGTCCGACCTCTTCAACGTATTTGGTATGCGGCTGGAGCGTTGATCGGTATCTTTGTGTATATGGCCCACTATAAGAAAAGATAATTCCACCTAAAAAATCCCAATTCCACCAATGTAGCACATAGAGCAAACATATAAATGTTGTTGTTCTTGTATGTGCAAGTGTCCGCCTGGATTTGCAATGTTGGTGGCAAAAAACCCTTCCTCCGCAACACATCTCCTATCACATACATCAATGTACTCATGACTTAGTTGCTATCATGTTTGTCATGAGTCCCAAACTACACGTCGCAATATAAATCAATCCCATGTACAAGAGGACCACATAGATGGGTCTTCACAAACTGGTGTTCAATGTTCTTCCCAGTCTGACGCATCCTCGGTACCATGGTTGTGTTTTGGTCCATGCCATTTGTAGTAGTAACTTTTTCAAATTGATGTAGTTTATGCTGTTTTGGTGTAAATAGAGTTTCTAAACCCACTTGATTTAGTTTCGGTTGTGTGAATACAAATCAAACGGATGTTTAAAGTAGTTTTGGTAGTTAGGATGTGAAATGACTCAATCGTATAACCACCTAGAACTATAAGAGAAAGAGAGGAGGGCCAAGGAAACACTACACACTTAGTTTTGAACGATTACATTTTACAGTGTTATTCATTATCTTAGCTTTGATCTACTTGATCGTGTTTCATCATCAATTAGAGAGTTTTGTGATTGTATAGTGTTAGTGGTTATGTTCTGATCATATCAATTGGATTCACTATATATATATATACTATCAAATCAATGTGTGGTCAACTGGATATGAGTCGGATTACGGGAGTTGTTTGGTTCCACCTGTAACATATCATCTGGATTCACTAACGTGCATATACCCTCTCTCTCTCCACTACTCGATTGTTAAGTCCCTTCCGTTTCTTTTCCTTTCCTTTCATGCCTGCCTGTAATAGTTGGACCTACCCTGGGTGCAGGGTGGTGTGGAAGCCCACCGCGGGGGTCAAGAAGAATGAAACGGTGCGTGCGCTGCTGCCTCCTCCTTTCGAGAGTTGTATTCTTCCTCCTTGGCTGTTGCCTTGGCGTCCAGACTGACGATGCTACTGGCTTGCTTCTGTTCAGGAGGTAGGAAGCAAACATCGTCCCTTTCCTACCATCACTGGTGTCTGCCTTCGTTGCAAGCAACAGATAGAGTGGCGACGCAAGTAATGCCTTCTCAGGACCCCCTCTAGCTGACAAACTGACACGATTTCATCTTTGGATTCAGCGTAATTAACTATACAGTTAATTAATCGGTAATTAACAATCAATCGGTAATTAACTGTACGGTTGATGCAGGTCTCATCCTAATTAGACCGTCTCGCTTTGTCGTGAGCTCACGTGGCATTTTTTGAGGCTCTGGTATTGTTGGTTGTGATGGATAGGTATGGCAAATATAAGCCTTTAGTCGAACCAGGCAAGTGGTGAGTGATGTTTACTCTAAACCCTAAATCTACGACGGTTGGACAGTGTTTTAGACTTTGCACTGATTATTGGAATGGGCTATGTTTTGTGAATTTAACGTTTATGTTGGTCTGGGGACAGTAACGACTGCGGAAAGCGGGCAGTAAGACAAGCTCATCACACAATCTGCATTGGTAAACTATGATTACAGTACAGTTTTTAAAATCCTCTTTGCCCAGCTAGCAACTGAATCAATGAGTAACCATTTTAGACAAGCCACTAATATACCATCGTGTTTTTTTTGCAGCGTGCTCGAAAAATAGGAACGTCTGTGCCAAATGCTGTCGCCCAGCGGAGAGTATCGTTGGAAGGTATTATTTCTGGACCTTATTCAACGCAACGAGTTTGATACACATTCTTTTGAAAATTGATGTTGTCAGAGAAGCAGGACTTTTTTCCCATCGTTTTGTTGAAAAATATCCATTGTTTAGTTTCCTGCTGGATGTTCACTTTCGCAAGTTGCAATATGTTATTGTTGTTCTGAGTGGTGACATATGACTGTGATGACAGTAACGTGGACGCCGAGGAAGAGGAGCGGAAACAACTTGAGGAGGTTCCTAATTTCTGCCTACTTTAGGGCTTATTTCCGTCAATCTGCTACTACTGCCGTCGTGGAGTATTACAATTTTGGTTCACTCTTGTGGAGTTCTACAACTATTTGTTGTACTTCACATTGTTATGCAATCATCACTTCTAGAAACTACCTATGCACATCATGCATTAGTGAGTTCTATAACTATTTGTTGTACTTCACATCCTATTGGTATCTAATTTGTTACAACAAATAGAAATAAGTTAATGTTTATATGATAATCATTGATATTCGGAAGTGTATACCCTCCTTTCATAACGCATACTTGTGAATCACAAGTAAAGTCAATGCAAATATTTTATTTTGTGGTCTATGGTCTATGATTCTAAATATTTGTGAGGAACTCAATTCTTATTGTCAAGGATAATTTTGCCCAAATATTGCTTGACTACTACGCAAAAAGCATATGATGATTTGAAGCTATGGAACTCATGAAGCACTTTAAAATATATTACCAAATTCATCAAGTACAATGAATACCTACAAACACAATGCCCATACTATATGGTATTCTATACTCATGCAAGATGATTTTGAATTAATACTTTGATTCAGATATGCCTTTGAAAGACTCTTCATTGTAATGAATGATGATCTCACTAATGATTTTTCCAGATTTCATATTAATTTCTACAAATTTTTGAACATCACTGAATACAATAAAGTTGGTAGAAGTTAAAAAATAAGCATTAATTGTGTGTCTACCTACCTCACATATCATTACTCAATGTAAAGTTGTTGACATAGTACATCTACAAATACATTCCATTTGATTCATGAAATTTCTTGCAAGAAGACTTGTGACATAGTACACCTTCCAAAACCCACCAATAGCTCATGATTTCAAACATGATGATCTATTTCATCAACCGTGCCATGTTGTGCAATTCTTTTCAACAATTCAAGTGATGGATTAAATCAAATTTACACCTATAAATACAAAAAATTAGACATCAAATTCCAATCAACAACTATTGAAAGAAAAAACCCAACTCAATTCTTGAAATCATGGCTATAGTTGGTCAAGTAGTAAAGATTAGACTCCACTAAAAAAAATCATACATGAAAGTAACAAGTGTACTAATAACCCGAAAAAAAAAGGTATGAAGTACAAGGACTTCCACTATTTCACAAGGGATTTAGAATGGAGCCTTTCTACCGTAACATTCTAAACCAATGCTAGGACAGCCTTTTACTTAAGAATGTTTGAGAAAGATGATTCCTAAATGAGAATAATCAAATAAAGGACGCTAATGAAGAAAAAGAAAGATTCAGAATCCCAGCAATAAGAGCCACCTGCAATACAACCCATTAAAAAATGAAGCACAAAAATGTATACCTGAGAAAGTCCACATGCCATGTATACGCTGATCATCAATCTGCTTCAGATATGTGTGAGGTGGACGAAGCCACCTACTATACAACAGCCCCAAATGTCGGGGTACATGAGGGAAGAACCAGCCATTACCCTGCAAATTTTTTATCCGCACTCAACTTTACACATCGTCACATGGAGCGGTGGCCTTTCTAGATACAGGATGAGCTCCAGGCTCACAAACATGACAGTAGGCATCGTAGACACACCTGCTGTTCCAAATGTTGCCACTCATCGTGTACCCAGCTTCTACACCCACCGGTGACCGGGCAGCAGAAGAGCATTACTGCAATCAATTGTCTTCCAATAATTAACTCCACTTACATACAACTATTACCTTGACTAGTTCATAGAGCGTACTGGAAAAGAAATTGTTCTCGACTCCCAAGATAGATCTATTTCATGAATGGGCTGAATCAGAATACCCTTTTTGAGCCGACGTCCGCAGGAAACAGGTAGCGGAAGGTGAAGTCGACTGGTAAAGCGTTAAAGTTTCTTAAACCGAGAATACGATGCCTTCGTTGTTGAATGCACTCGGACACAGCAGCTACTTGGTTACTTGGTAGGAGGTTGCATATCCAATCCAAAACGTCCGCATCTTCTACAAACTCACGGGCGTAGGTGTACAGCAACTTGGGAACTAAGAGCTTGCCCTTCGTTGAGATTCCTACTGCCGCCCTTGCATAGTCATGAAATGCATCTTCAAGCTGTGATTTCACATGTCTCGCTGTGTAGACTCGAACCTGCCAGTAATCAAATGTTTAACAATAACTCCGACAATATTGGTTCCTTTCAAAAGTGACGTCAGCTTCGTACTTTCGATAAAAATTTCATTTGAAGGTTTCGGCGGAAGTCTGTTGAAAAAGGACTAATTAACTTGAATTAAGACGACTATGTAGGAACAGAGAATGGTTCAAATAACAAATAGGAACCAATATGTGAAGCCCACAATATGCGTTTGTCCGACTATTGTTTAAAGACGCATACCATGGGTGAAGATCGAGTGCCGCTGCACAAACCGAAGCTGACAAGCGACTCCAGGTGGTCGATTCCAAACTTGCTTTGCTCCTCCGTAAGCTTGTTTTTGTGTTGAGACATCAGGTGAGTCTGAATCATTAAAAGAGGTGTTTAAGATGTTTATTCCTCCGTTTGAGTGTAGACTGTAGATATTCAAGAATCAAGCTGATCGCTCATGAGTAGAATTCAAGAAAAAAATATCAATACAGACTAAGGCAAAGTCGTTCACAACAGGCAAGAATGAAGAGCTTACGAGTTGAGGTCGCTGAGCTGTCGACTTTGACTTGAGAAGACAGAACTCAATCGTAGCAGCGTTGAACGAGTGGCCTCCCACAGTGTATGCTGCCTGCAAATAGCAACGCGAAGCTCAGCCAGACAAATCAACAGATGTCCAGGATTAATCAGAATTCATGCTGGAAAGACATACTTATAGACTGCAAAGAAGGTGCTACGTACTGCACAACAGTGAGACACCTCAAACGTACCTTCTGAAGCAAAGAGAAGAACTTAGCCTCACTCCTTGGAATGCCATATGCCAGATATGCCTGCAACATTTGGGCACTTACTGTTCAGGTCAACTGTCAAAGACCAGGCATATCTAGGACTAGGGGTAAGGTAACAAGAACACACCAGCAATTCACAACCTTCAACGATACAAGCATACAGAAGGATATTCGCTGCTCTCACTCTGAGATTTACAAGATTCTTACATGCATCAAAAGAGCGTTGTACAAGTTGATCCAGAATGCGAGCTTCTCTTCGTGTTTCAGATTTGAAGGATCAACTTTCGACAGTTGCTCCACCAATGTCCTGCAAATTTTACTTTTATTAAAAACCGCACTGATATATATCCTAAGCGACTGCTTATTAAGATGAAAGTAGTACATACATAACAAGGACACCCTAACAGAACATTGCACAACTCCTGAACCTTCGAAGCAGAATAGAAATTGAAGAAAAGGAAGCAATATTGATTAAACTCACTTGAAACTCCGTAAAGCTCGTGCCGCAAATTCTAGCTGGTCTTTGCCCACAGAAAGCCAGGAAACCTCCAGTACATGAGCATACGGACCTATGTCTGCCCATGGAATCTTTCCCCTTGACTTAAAAGGATCGGGGGAGTTGTCAGTTCCCAACACCTCCTTACTACGAAGGTCGACAAGAGGACTTCGGGCCACTGATAGCAGTGATGATTCAGAGAGCGAAGAATTAGACGAATTTATCTTCGCTGTAATGGATGAAGTTAGAGACTGAGTGCTACCCAAGGGCGAGATGTCTTTAGTTTTGTTGTTTGAGTCAGCAAGATGCCGATATATACTGATCATGCACCGCACCATTTCTTCTGAGAGCTCATTCGAAGACTTGAATGATACAGCCATGTGGAAACTAGTTTTCATCTCAACACTCTCCTGTGATTCGTACCCATTCTCATTCTGTGCTGCAGTGTCCAATGGTGACCATGTCGGAGAAAGTTCACCAGATTTAGCCTGCCAAGAGACAAACTGGAATTAGTGGTCGGATTTTTACATCTTTTTAACATCCACGAACGAAAAGAAATTTCATCAAAAGCAATTATCAACAGAAAGAGAAAAGTGAGCTACCGATGAGATGCTAGACGCGCGTGAGGAGCTCAACGACTTCACTTTTTCAGAATTCAGGATACCTTGCCGACGCTGCTCACGAACCTTCATAACGCCAATCCGGTATTTCGTCCTTTGCTGCATAATGCGCATCTTAGAGGCTATAACCAGTATTGCCACATTACATAATTATGCCGTAAAAGAGCATCAACTCACTAAATGATGACAGAACAAAGTAACAACTAGTGTGGTGACCAGCACCCAGTACTACAAAAAACGATCAGTATCAAACGAAGAAAGGGAAATTCTCACCTCGTCAACGGAAGGAGCGTCGATCACTTGAGCGGAAGGCAGATCGTCAAAAATCAAGGAGTGAGAAACGGACCCGCTCTCTGCCCGAGGATGATCATCCTCAGAGGTAAAGCTCCATGATTCCGACTTGGTCGTCAGTAGCACCATCTTTGGCATCTTCTTTTCAGAGTCCTTCGAAAGGACCGAAGGTATTAACGTAGAAGGTTTCCACAGAACTTCAGCTACTGGAAGAGAACCTTTATCATCATCCTCGGCAAGATCAGCCATATCTGGACCGCGTGTCTCCAGATTTTGATCTCCAATGGTAGGAGAGAAACGAAATGAATATTCCTCATCTCCTAATGCAAGACAGGGGTCTCCCTTGTGATCCGGAGGAGAGCCAGAATACTCTTCAGCAAACATTGTTTGCGAATGATACTCATTCGGAGGTAGCCAGTGGTCTTCGTCCTCCAGAGGATTTTGTTTCCAAAATGATTTCAACCTTTGGCTCTGTCTGCCACTTATTGGATTATATTGATGATATAAGCACCAGGGTGTCACGGTTGCATGGTCGTCTTCAATAACCTCTGGAATCGTTAAACGAAGATCCTGCCGCAGTGTAAGAGCCTGTTGTTCCTGCATGACAGATGAACATTAAACACCGTAAGTCAGCTACTAGTTATTTCAACAACCTCTGGAGAAGATCTCATCAAGCAGCTGTAAAAACCAGAATTCTAAAAACAACCAAAGAAAAAATATAAATATGCCAATCAAATTACTGTAGACGAACTTTACAGTAATGATATTTATTCTTTCTACCTAATAGGTGAACCGTGAGGATTTATCGAAACACACCTGCCGGGCCTTTTGAAGTTCAGAAGAATTCGACGGTCGTCTAGGAGCAGCATTGTCAAAAGACTCGAGAACGGTAGTCTCTGTCGAATTTCGAGTTTCAAATGCCGTCAGATGTTGGTCCTGCAACTCAGATGCTGTGCCAGGTGATCTCGAAGTGTGATCATCTCCACGACTTCTATTAGACTCGGAAGTAGCAGAATGCAGATTAAATCCCTCCGAACCAAGATGTGCGCTGTCTGATGAAGATGATGAATGCCTAAGCTCAGCGATCTCCCTCTCCGTGCGCGCCTGCCCTACTTCACTCTGTAAAATCGAAGACTGCTCCTCTAATTTCAAAACTGCAACCTCCAACAGCGTAATATTGGCCAAAAGTTCCTGAGCCTGCACCAAATAGTGTTAAGAGTCGTCAGGTCGTTCAAAATGATGGCGATGGAATAATTCAAAATCTAGGAGACGACGAAAACCTACAATACCAATAATCGAGGCCTGGGTTAGAAGAGGAACTTATTGTAAGATCCCCAAATCACACAAACTGATTCTTGAAGACTTACGGAAATTGGAAGATGTCGAGGGAATTTTGTAAGAGTTCCTGAAGCATGCTCCAATGCAGTTTCCAAAACTGCACGTAACTCAAGTTCTTCCGCCAGCCGTTTATGTAATAACAAGACCTGTAGTCGCTCACGTTCAATTAAAAAGATCAAAATTTATGACAGACAACTGGAAGGTCACCATTTATAAAAGTAAGAAAAGCGTAACTCACTTCCTCTTCGAGTTCAGACAGCTGCACAAGACGTTCAAAAGAGTTTGACAAATCCTGGTCCTCATCGCCGCTTGCCTGTTGAGAACCATAGTCCATTTCAAATTATGTCCGAAAAAGATAATGTCTTTCACGACAACCGCATTCATCAGGGCACGAACACTAAACCATACATATTTGACCCTCGTGGAATATAGGTGCTAAAGAATCTTGCTAGAAGATATCCAAAGAAAACTTTGCCGACTAATTAACAGGTGTATAGATGCAGAAAAGATGCTTACCTCGCTCTCAGCAGGCATGGTGTTTAGATCTTGCTCAAGACAGACTTTTGATGCAAACGACTTCCGACCTTTCTGTTTCTTGCGACCCTGGTTCAGATTTGAGCTGCATGAAGATACAAAATCCCCGTCAGTTCCGGATCCACAGAATACATCGGTTTAACGGTCCATTTTGAAATGTTTTAAAGTCGTTCACATGAAAGGGTCCTTAGCAACCCTAGAAACATACATGAAGAAAAACACGGCTGAGTGTGGAGCGAAGTGAGGAAACCATTTTTTTTAAAGAGAAAGAGTCATTCATCAATCGACTAGTAAATTCAAGATATTAAACAATTCTTTTGATGAGCAAAATGATCATGACAATTAGCACTTGACATACGCCTTCATGCACATTCAAGAAAGAATAAAAGATTCTACCTTTTTCCTTCGATCTTGCCGCTCCCAGCCACCCCGCAGTCTTCTGCCTCAATCTTCTCGAAGCTTTTCTGCACAAACACAATGCTCGTATTAAGCTTCAACTCCTCGCTTTCCCTTAAGACTGATCTGATCACATTGCGCGTTCATGAACCCTTCCGTCTCGATCTGGACAAACAGGAGCCTCGATCAAAATGTCCACAACTGGTTCGCTACCATTAACATACTTACCCGAATCCCTGGACTGGCATTCAAGCGTCGTCTAGACTGTCCTTGTTTGTCCACCTTCCATTTTCGCTGTAAAACCAACAACCGACCTAGTTAAGAACCATGTGCGCTAGTTTCCATAACCAAAACACCACCACTCCATTATGACTAACAAATTGGATCGGGCGAAGTCTAATGATCTAACGCGCTCCCACTCGAAATGCTGTAGCACCCTAACCTTTAAGAAACCGTTTACTTGATCACTACTTGATCACTCACGAGGAAACTATAATTCTCAAAACGCTATAATTACACCTTAAGGGCAGAACTGAGTCACTCCGCGTCCACGGGGAGACCTGCGCTGGAGACTGAGGATTCTACCAAGAAAAACAGATCCAGAAACCAATGTAGGAGCCTTGCTTTATCCAAGGTGCCGTTAAGGTGGAGAAGACCTGTAGTATGCAAGGCCAAGAAATGCTGAATACAAGGACGAACTAGCAGTAGATATCGCGCAGAGATCTCTCTTGTTCATTGCGATAGGCAGAATTCTCTAGCCTCTTAAGAACAGCTGCAAAAAGAGAACCAGAGAAGACGGACGCTGTACGATATTTTCACTGCGAGGATAGTCCTGCAACTCAAGCCTGAGCAATCCTCTCCTCCACGTATCCAAACTGAAAGCTCGCATCTGAGAGAACGTGGGCGAAAGCAATGTACGTATCCTCACAAGACTGCATCTGCAAATAAAGTACGCATCCTTCCCGACTTCTGACATGTGCAGTGAAACCCCTTGCGGCATCTAAACCAAATTGAGTCCAAGGCTAGCATCGTCTTTTCTCGATCAGACAGAGAAGGTGAAGTGTGATAAGAAAGAGCAGATGCTGAAGTTTGAGATCCTTACCTCTCGCTCAGCTGAGGAAGCGCCAACATCGACCTTCTGCGAAGAAGAATAGACTCCGTACGAGGTAGAAGCTGGTGGCGAACACTCCATCCCATTACTGTTGCTCTGTCTCGCGCCGCACTCAATTGGTTCCATCGCAACCATATTCGCCCGTTCCTCATTCGCCAACGGCACCTACATCATAATCTCAGCAGTTAGCCCGCCTTGTCTCGCCATAGCCAGCTAAATTCCTACTCTCATAGCTTTGCTGTAAGAGAATCATTGTACTGGAAACCTAACAGAAGAAAGCGAACTCGACGGCTCGTCCTCCGAGAAAGAGCCGCGTCCTGAATCTCAAAGTAGCGATCACTTCAACAGAGCTTTCCAGCAAGCCCTTCCGATAGCAGACGTGGAGAGAAATATTGCTGCTTCAGCCACTGGCTACAACCCGACCTGACTCTCACACAAGTATGACCTGTAGCGCATAACAACTAGCTAGCCATAACGTCACCACTGCTACACACCTGAAAACGTGCTCAGCACGATGCTTGCCTTCTCTTCAGTACTACACATCCAAACCACACCGAGCTCCAAAACGTCATCCTCCAGCGACGAATTCTCCTCCCAAACCACAGATCAAGATCACACGCCTCCGCAACCAAAACCGCCACAACAAAACGCCCTCCAAACCAGATTCACTCCTCTCCTCCAAGAACCTCCCACGAGATCAAGATCAAAACCACGCCTCAACTCCATCCCTCTCTACCACTCCACCTGCTCGCCATGTCCAAATTCCAAGATCGGCCAAACCCTCGGCACCGACAGCAGCCGCAATTGCGAAGCGCGTCGCCGGCGACTACCATGCAACACTCCGAGCTCGAACGTGACTCTACCCTGATTCGTGAACACACTCAGCTCGCTCCTCCAGTTGTGGCTCCGTGTGCGGTGCGTTGCGCGCGCCCGCCCGCCCGCCTTCCTTTCTGCCTTGCTCCCCGCTCCGCCTCTTCCCCGGCATGCCCTGCCATGCCGCCTGCCAAACTCCCTCGACGAGAATCATCGCCCCCGCTTCCCATCACGTGCGCCTTGCTCTGTGTCACGTCTCTGTGCGCGGTCATCATCCACCGGCGCGCTATATTTGAGGCACGGGGGTGGATGAAATAAAGATGGATGATAAAGCGGCCGCGACGATTGAGGTGAAAAGCATCGACATGAGAAGTCCACTGTCCGTTGGGCCTATCAGAGGACAACTACACGGGTTCCATATACTTTGGGCCCCTTTCATCGGGATTGCTTACGGAATGTCAACTGAGGACGTGGACGTGCGGACGTCGTTGTTACTTCTCGTCGAGAATGGTGGAATGGCTTTGATGAAGGGATTCAATCATTCCTCTCTATCTTCACATTTATTGATCGCTGGGGTCGGAATAGTAACTTAGACTCATAGGTTTGTTACTACTCAATTCCGCTTGCATTTGTGTAGAAACTACCTTAGGTGAACCTCTACTTTGGCACCTCCATGCCGAATAATTAATTATAGTGACAAAAGGCCATTCGGCATCCAAAATAAAAATTAATTAATTTTCGGCAAGACATCACATACTACTATATTTAGCACATTTGGCGGCCATGGGACTTGAATCCAAGACCTTGGGGTTCTAAATCAAAGCCTCCGTGCATGCACAACCTCGAAGGGAGGCTTTTCCAAGCGCCACTCCTCTTTGAGGTGTTTCGATGTGACAACATCTGTAAGTATAGAGTTTCTCTAGTTTCAGCAATTTCATTAAATATTTTCCCACTTAATTCAGCAAGCATATTTCTAATTAGTAAACGCCGAACTAAAGGTTCACCTACGGTACACATGGTTGCAATGTTGTATTTCTTAACTTTTTCTAACGATTGGCAGGCTTCGGGATTATTTGTTTTTTCAGAATTTTGAATGTAATGTACGGTATGTCTCAGACTTATCCAAACAAATGTATAGGGAAGACCCGGGTATTATTAAGCTTGGTCAAGATATTTGAGTTACCGTAGGCTACGGTCAGTTTTGGCAGGCAAGTGCCGAAGCATTTTTTTTTTGTCACATTGATTCGACACAATGGATATCACATAGGTATTGCACGAGTATCACCTAGATCTTGCACGGGTGTCACCTTGGTATTACATAGGTATCGCCTAGCCAAACCTCTTGAAATTTCCAAAATTTTGGACAAGTCCCCATTTTGAAATAATTATGTACAAAACTGACAATAGCGTAGGGTATTGCAAAAATGCACTAGGATCATTGCGATGTAATTCATGAGGAAATTATGTCATTTTTTAATTAAAAAGAAGGTGAATCTGAAGTAATAGCGTTAATTGATTGATTTTGTGATCATGTGCTTTGATTGATTTTGTTGTGAAATTACCATAGGGTGCATCATCTTTAATCCAATGGCAACAATCAAAGATATAAGGAAAAGAGTTGTTTGTTGTATAGAACATGTTTTGTTGCTTTTGTATGACACAACTCAAGTCCACCTCAACTTCTGTACACCAAGAGGCTAGCTAATATCTCCGAATGAATTTTTTATTCAATACAGATATTATTTGACATGGCCTTGACTCGTGAATGAGATCTGTGAAATCAAAAGGCCAATTCCTTGAATGTTAAATTTTCAAACAAACCTAAAGAAAGATTGGTGGGTTGCAATTCACTAAGATCTACATAATTGGCTTGACTTCTTGACCTCTTGGTGTGAAACAGCCATACGGGCTGTGTGTTTCATTGGAGGGATACACCAACATTAAATATAATGTTGGCATATGCCGATTTTTGGAAATGCTGGGCATGCATATGGTGCTTTGGAGGACTTATTGTTTCACATTGAGCCTAGGCCAGAAGGAAGGGATGATGCGAAATGCAATAGGACAGGTTAAAGCTTCCAAATTCACATGGCCCACATTAAAAACAATACATTGTATATTAGAATGTATGCAGTGTCTGATTATTATTCCTGTCCCTTGCTATTGGACATACTAGTAATATTACCAGCCTTGTCCTTCTTCGAAAAAAAAAATTGTTTTACTTGGGGACTCCACATTCTTCATTTCTGTACAATTTGCTGTCAAACTACATGAATATGTTACCTTGTTCAGAAGCTTGACAGTCTGTTGAAGGTGTACAGAATACTTTAAGATATGTTCTTGTTGCCCTGTCCTCACTATGCATTGAACCAACAGTCTCTTAGTTTGCAGTTGAATTTTGTGTCTGAGCTCCATGGCAGAACAAACAAACATTTTCAATCACAGCAATCTCCCTTGATGACCAAAGTTCTTTCTTTAAGACAATTGAGTTATTCGCAAAGTATCCCAAATCTTCAGTTTTTGACCTGTAAAATGGAAAAGCCAGGGTCGCCAAGTCCACTGGGAGGGTTTTACTGTAGACCTTGAATAGAACACTGGAGAGATTAGTTTTTGAGCCCCAGAATTCCCAAACTCCAGCTTGAGCCTCGCTTTTATTGAGCGCCGAGTGTTGTCACATGGTACACACTGTTCAAGTCAGCCATGTCAGCGACATTCTGCAATTGTATGCGCCAAACTTGTTCGATCAACTATGTCAGCGACTTTGTTGAATATGCATACCACACTGGTCCAATCAACCAATACTGTTCTTGTTTGTTTTTGGGAGATTTGTGTCATTTGTGGTAACTAACACCTCCATTGAACCCTCAAATCCTGAATTTACTTCAGAGGATTACTTTGCGGCTACACTCAAATACAGGTAAGATTTTCATTTCCATGAAAAAAGGAAGACAAAAGACCGGTTCCCATTACAAATAACTCTAATAGGTCGGTGTTACTTAACTACCGTAGTTTTAGCTACCATTTGTGAGAACAGTACTGGCTTGGTACTACAATTTAGTGAGAACAGTACAGGCAAGGAAGTTGTTTCAACCACCTACCCACCCTTATGGCATATATTTTATGTTTAAAGTGGCTAACAAAAAAAGTTGTAGTTTTGTATTGGCTGCGAGGTTCACGAGGTTTCCTTGGTCCAATGTTTAAAGTGGCTAACACAAAAAGTTGTAGTTTTGTATTGGCTGCGAGGTTCACGAGGTTTCCTTGGTCCAATGTTTACAGTGGCCTTTTCTCATACAAATTATTGGTCTGCTTTGGCCACAAGAGTATGGTGAAATGTCCAAATCCAGGACACATCGTTGCTGAAAATACTCCAATTTTCAGATTTATAGCCCATTGTAATAGTTGTCACCTACTAGCTTCCTTTCTCTTCACTTTGTTGTGTGGTGGATGGATTGAATGTGTCATGCACTAGGGTGAACACATAGGTCCAGGCCCATGTACTCTTGTGCTTTGACAGGAATTGTGTATCTCGCCATAACCCTTACAACAAGGACGGCAATGAGTACTGGCCTACAAGAGAGCCCATAGAGTCAACATCCACGCCTGCCAGCAATGGACAGTGGTGGCTCTACATTTGAGAACCATGTAGGTGGAGCTTGTGAGGTATGGTTGGATAACCTATCACCACCACCAACCCCAGAACCAACAGTCTAATGTGGGCCAAAACCGCCAGCCGCCCATCCCATTTCCGAAATTTTAGGAATGTCAGTTATAATTGGGTGTGAGTTTATAATTGGTTCGAAGCTCTCGGTTTTTAGTCTCTTGCACAAGGGGTCATTAGCACAACTTATTGTGGAAGTAGAGAGTTTTGTATGTTGAGGAATGGGTCACAGCTTACTTTCCACTTTAAAAATTTGTAGCAATTTCAATATGAAGAAATAAATGGTCACGACAATTGCAATATTCATGAAATCCTACTTTGAATTCCCCAAAAAAATCTTACCACGTATACAAACGCTATAAATAGGTCATCAAGCTTAAGTTGGTGGTTATAGGTCATCCAACCATAACCCTTTAACGCCTAAGTGGGCCACGAGGCCCTCGGAGATTCAACAAGCATAATAGATTATGCGGAACATCATTTATACAACACATACATATCATCGCAACCCCACTCCAAAGAATCATTGTAATTTGTCAATGCCTACATTTATTAGAGATCAAAGAGATTTATTGGAAAGCTAACGAGGAGCTAAATCTATTGAGGTTCAAAAGAAGTAGAGAAATTATTGCTCAAGCAAATGAAACGCACAAGGTATTACAAACAATGCTTGGAGTGGGATATTGCCTTCTTCCAAAGGCCTTTGCTTGTAGTGCCAATTGGTAACAACTTTTGCCAATATATCTGAGACAATTTCAAGTTCCTTTCACATCTCTCCATTTTCTCCATTTTCTCCCTTTTACTTTCCCCTCTAAATCAACCTCAACTATTTACAATATTCTAACAACTGTAGGCAACTAATAAACTCTTACACTCCCACTTTTGCGAGTAGTTACCTTCTCGTAATCCCATCATCTTTGTCAACACATTTAATTGGTAGATCTTCTAGTCAAAAGCCACTCCAAGTGCAAAAATGCTTTGAATGGTGGTGAACGTGGCAACAAGAGCAAACCGTGGAAGGAAGTCCACTCCCGCAACTTAAGAGTAGCCCTTAGCCACCAATCTTGCATGGTCGACTCCCACTTGCTCGCATCTTCTAATTGCATAGCCTCACACATACCCAAAGGGTCCTCCAATGATGTCACATTGACACACTCCATCTCATGTGGAGGCAAAATGTAGTTCTTCCACCATTTACAAGGCGAGAGATCCCTTTTTGGAAATTGCCGCTCTTGTAAGCTTCCAAAGTCCTCATCGCTTGGTGAAGACGCTACACCTTGTGCTTCGCCATTCAATTACTCCGTTTTCTTAGTATTACTATCACAATCATCTAAGGGTCGTGGGTTAAAAGATTCATCCACCAAAAACAAGCTAGGGATCTTACTACTCTCACTTGGACTCATCCCAAAACCATCACCAATATTAGTACTATCCTTAACAAACGATACATCACAACTCTTTGATGATTGTACCACATTGGCCGCATCCGCCTCATATACTTTGGTGAAGGTCATTTAATACAAATTGCCTTCACGAGGTGCTACCGCAACATGATCTTCATCTAATGCCCTCAACACGCACCAATTCATATTAAAGTCCACCTTCATTCCACTTGTCACAAGCTTGCTCCCGCTCACTACAGTCAATCCGGATTCGCGGTGTCAGGGCCCGGTTTTAGGCCTGACACCGCGAAGAGCGGCCCTTCTCCCCGCGTGCCTTTTTGCCTTCTTCCCACGATAACGTCCACTTTCGCCCAAATCTTTTTTGCGCTGCCCGTATCTCTTATCGGCATTCTCGCCGAAAGCCCCTTCTCCCCCCGCCTTCTTCGGATCACCAAAAGCCCCTTCTCGCCCCGACACGTGTACAAAGACAGGGGACCCGTCCTTCTCGGCGGCTGCGAAATGCCATCCACATCGTTTTGTACAGCGCCATCTTTGGCACGATCATTGTGTCGTGTAGTACACTGTTGGAAGGGGAGTGTTTGTCTCCGCTTGAATGGAGTTCCTCGATCTCAATCTCTTCATACAGGACATGTCGAATGGGAATTCTAGCGAGACGGCGCCACCAACCGTTGCAGATAACGGGGCAGTAGGGAGGAAATGGAGGCGTCAAGGGAGAAAGAAACCGGTTGGCTTGCATGAGAAGGGGGTGAAGGACCTTGATGCCGCGTTTAGGGTTGGCCCGCATGCAAACTACCTGAAGAAACACGGTGATAAGGTGCCCGATTCAAAGAGGAAGCAATCCAAGCCTATCGCCTACATTCTCAGGGATAGAAGGAGGCAACTACTTGGTTTAGGGTAGGTTAGGCGTTCATCATCACCATCAACGTGAAGCCCTAATACAGTCATGGCAAAGTTTTGTCTGGCGGCACCATTTCCCGCACTTTCGAACTGTGTTTTTTGCCGTCTAGCAACATATCCACAAAGTCCAAGCTCTGCGTCAGCGATCGCTGCTTCAAAACCTTGAAATCGCCGACCGAAATTTTCGGTAAGTTCCCTGTCCTTCTTTCTTTCCATTTCATTCCATTTCGGTAAGTTCTCTGTCATTCTTTCTTTCCATTTCTTTTCGGTAAGTTCTCTGTACTTCTTTCATTCCATTTGAAATGTGGGGCGTTGAAAAGTAAGCTGTGTGAAGATGTAGGAAATTTTCTAAATGTCCAGGATTAGGGTTTCAGGGTTTTAGGGTTCCCGAGAATCATTTCAGGCGATAAGGTTTCATGTTCGGCAATGTTGTCCCTCGTAGGGCCGTAAAAATGCCGAAGGGGGCGGGGTGTTTCTG
This sequence comes from Bryoerythrophyllum caledonicum, assembly GCA_963971425.1. Lineage (NCBI taxonomy): Eukaryota > Viridiplantae > Streptophyta > Bryopsida > Pottiales > Pottiaceae > Bryoerythrophyllum > Bryoerythrophyllum caledonicum. Next base: position 23,398,137 of record OZ020517.1, on the reverse strand, counting down.
CAAGGCACTATTTGATGAGATCCCGGTGGAGAACAGGAAAGGGATTCTGTCCATCTACAACGAGGAAACGGGGAGGATCGAGCAGCTATTTGTCATTGAGAAGGACCACATTTGGCGCGATAGCTGGGAGGTGATGGAGGCGAGGGGCCTTATCCTAGAGCTGCATGGACTGGACTCGCCTATCGTACCGACTGGACAAACCGGCCCCAAGCAGATATTGTGCATACATTGCAACACGACGCACTAGAAGCACATGTTCAACCTCCACCGCAACCATGCATTGTGCGAAGGGAAGGGGAAGGTGGGCGTGAAGATGCCGTCGTATCCCAATTTGGGCGTCAGGGATGTGGCAAACTTTGTGGCACGACTTCGGGATTGCGGGTCGGTGGAAGAAGCCATTGAGGTTTTCGCCACCATAGAGCCGATAGCCACGAAGAGGAGGCCTCGGAAGGTTGCCGATAATGAGGAGGAATCAATCAGTCGAGTCTCATTTAAGCGCGGCAAGAGGGTGGCATAGGCGGCACAGGAGGGCCCTCCACAGAAGCGCACCGCGATACCTTCTCGGAAAAGACCTTCGCCCCCGAAAGCAGAGTCCAATGACAATACTTCTTCGTCGGCAGAATCGGGAGGAGATCACAACACATATCATGAGGCCGATAACGTAGGCACTCTGACTGTTTACGCCGAGAAGGACGGTCTTCGATCCGGAGATGATGCCTCCAGGAATTCCGGTGCCGAGAACCCGATATCAAGGGTCTGCAAGGTTGCACTCGCGCCGGCCCTCAAGAGCGATTCCTCCATTGTTCTCCGGAAGACCGAGCTTGCGAAGCAGGCTGTACCGAAGAAGGTGGCAAAAGCTGAAGAGGCCACGAAGAAGGCAAGATTTGAAGAGCCCACGAAGAAGACAAAAGCATTCGGCCTCCAATAATAGCGAAAAGGCTTACGGGAATGTCTGTGGAAGAGACCGCCATGGCGAGAAGGCCTCAAGCCCCGCCGGCTTTATAGCGGTTGAGAGAGATGAGTATTGCCGGGAGACCCTCCGACTCTGACATTGGCCCGCCGATAACCTCGCGCGAATGCCTCCCGACCTCGGCCCAGATGGAATTTCGACAGCCGCTGACATTGGCCACGATACTTTGGGCAGGCTCTGATGAAGGTGTGAATCCCGATAAGCGCCTCATTCTGCCGGCCAAAGGTAGCAAGGAGCAAGACTTGGAGTTGGAGAGGGCCGAAATGATACCGCAGGCGCAGGAAGACGTTGAGCGTCTTTTCCCGCTTCGGAGGGTGCTCTCCCCCGAAAGGAAGGTATCGATAATGCCGTTGTACCTACTCCTCAAGCATGGTCTGCTCGACAATATCACGATGGACAATTTAAAGTTCGAAGATGAGCTGTTGAATTACGTCTTGTGTATGGTGGAGGTCGGAATCCACCAGGGCAGGTTCCACTAGGCTCTCGTGCCTGCATTTCCGAAGGGGTCGGCTTGGCCGATAACGACGTTTCGCTTCCACAGTTGACAATCCTTTGCAATCTGGCAAAGAATCCCGATGGCGGTAGTGCGCAAGAGGTTTCGAAAGAGGCAGTGATAGGAACGTGGGCATACATGACGCACAAGAAGGAGTGCGTCGAGTATGTAGCTAGGACGACAGCCGATGTAGAGAGCACAAAGTGGTTAAGGGAGAAGTTAGTCGAGGTCAAGATTCGGAAATTTGATGCCAAAAAGGCGGTGGAGAGAGAGGCTATTCGATGGGACTTCAACAACCTCTTCCGGTATTGCGCGATGAACGAGATTCTTCGACCATTGCTGCACCCACTGCCATGGTCGCACAACATTGACGAGGCTCGAGAGGTCGTGCACCGTCTAGCGCGGATCAGAATCGAGAGTGTCCCGTCGCCGACTCCAGCTATGCTGTTGAAGTGTTACTTTGTTTGCAACGGGCTCTCTCGGGTGTAAGTTTTTCCTTCTTGCCACAGACTTGTCCCTTATCGTCTCTTATTGACCCTTATTGGCTGACGTGACTCCGTTGTTTTTCAGGGGGCGGAATATGTGCAACCCTAGCGTAATCCCCAAGCCTGCCAACATTGCAATGTACGTGGACGGTCCAGAGACAAATTGGGATGGGCCGTCTCAAATGTACGAAGTCCTGAGTCCCTTCCTCTTTGGAAGGGGCGCATCCGAACGGTACCTCCCCATATCGCAGGCGTTCTCGCGACTCCGCGACAATAAGCACGGCGGGCGAGATTCGGTGTTATGCTTCATCGCAAACGTCCATGCTTGCACTGTCGTGGACACGGTAAGGAGTCACTCAGAGGATTTCGTTCGACAGTGGTGTGCTGCCGATAAGGGTACCTACGAACACCAGGATACCCTAAACGAGAACTGCTTGGCGAGGGAGGATCTGGACTTCATGTATGCCGGCTTCGTTCCACGTAAGATTTAGCTGATAACCCCGTCATTCATATAACTGTTACGCTTCCTCATTCTTGGTATCTTCGTTATTTCCCTGTGACTAAATGATAAGCCTTGTGCAGGCACTGTAGATCCTACCGGGGCACGCAAAAGGAAACTTGCAGAGAACGTTGTGTCGCGTTTGGTGACGACGAAGTCGGGTCGACGAGAAGCACATCCACTGACTTCCGTCGAGGAAATTCCCTGGGAGACATCTATCCAAACAAGGGACCTCGAGGGTGCAGATGCCCTTCTTCAAATGGACGAGGGAACCTCAAATGAATTCCGCGTCCAGAATCGGTACCCGAGGAGTAACAACGATAAGTCGCCAGATGAAGTTACGGAGGAAGCAGAAGAGGGGGCTTGCGATGAAATACCTCAGGGAGGTGTTCCCAACTTGCCCAAGGAAGAGCCTGCTACTACAGCGATGAAATCACCGGTGAGTCCCACCGATAACCCACCTCACATGGAGTTTTCTTGGACACAAGCAATGAATGACCCTACCCTCGGCATTGCGAAGTCTTCACAGTGGCCGGTAGGGCTAACTCAATTCGACACCCCTCGTCTTCATGTTGTGTTTGGGGATACGGGGGAGACGGAACATAGCATGAAACCCCAACGTCTATCGTTCCCTCTGTCGAGTCAACGTATTGAAAACCTGGACTCTACTGACAGTCTCCCGGTTGTTACCGAGGAGCCTTGCGTGGCACCCTTGGAAACTCATCCAATCCTCGAGAATCCTCCCTCTTCGGACTCCGATAACGCTTCTCCGCCAGAGCCCGATAACGCTGTTCCTCCGCCACAGCCCGATAACCCTGTTCCTCCGCCGGAGCCCGATAACCATGCTCCTCCGCCAGAATCCGATAGCCCTGCTGTGCCGCTAGAGCCCGATAACCATGCTTCTCCACCAGAATCCTTTAAACCTCCTCCTCCGCCAGAGCTCGATAGCCCTGCTCCAAAGGAGATGGACCCCGAGGAGATCAGACTGGCTTTACGCTTTATCTAGGAAGCATATGAATCTCAATTGACTAGTATTTGGGTTTATCGTGGACTCGAAGAGCATATTCAGAACGGAAGGGAAGGACAGAAGGCGGCGGATACATGCATGTTGTCGGAAAATCGTGGAGTATGTACGTCAGAGTGTGTGTCTTGGGAGAAAGAGCCCTCGCTCTATTACAAAGTCGAGGAACATGACGCATCCATGATAGAGAAGAACCTCGGTATTATTGTGGAGGTCCTAAAACTCAAGTGAGTGTCATCGTCTATGTTATCGTGTTCTCCGACACCTGTTGTTTATCGGCACCAGTTGTCTAACATCCCCTTTCTTCTGAATTGCAGGCCTCGCTTTATTCACCCGAAGGACCTGACTGGAGATATGAGGTTTTTCGGTCCAGACCTTTGGCAAGCTGTGGATGTCTCGCTTACACTAGTGGATTGGCATTGCGTTCTAAAGGACAAGCGGGAATTGGAAGGGACATTTCTGGATTTCCTCCTTAGGCATGTCGTCTACGGTGCGAAGGAGCATGTTCAAATCTAGTATCATCACACGCACAACTGGTTAGCGGCGACGTTGCAATGCTACCTGGCGGACTCTGAGAAGGACTGGGATGACATCATGAGCTTTCTCAGCCGCTCGTTGCGTACCACCAACAAGTCGTCCAATATTCTTATCGTCCCTTACCACGATAAGGGTCATTGGAGCGTTTTCGTCTTGGAGCAAAGGCGAACGTATCACCTCGACCTAGTGAAAGGTATGCACAAGGGCGGGAAGTGGACAACTTTCTCTTCCTCGTGCACATAGGATGGGCAAACGCGAAGGGCGTGAAGGTCGGATCTCGAAGTTGGCGAGAATGGCAGAGTTGAGAGCCGATAAGGTTGCCTCTGCCTAATCAGCGAGAAAGCTGGGAGTGTGGTTTCATGGCATGCTTGGGCTTGTGGAAGTACCTTATCGCACGTGGTGGGCGTAAAGAGGCGGAGGAGAAGACCGTGACTTCAGGGACACAATATTTGGACTGGGACGGGAAGAAGGCGTACCGATGGTTCATGCAAGCGCTCTACACGGAGATTGTCGCACTGCTTCCGTTCCACGATGCTCTCAATCTATGTGGACAGGATACGGTGGAGTTCGGAAGCGAAAGTCCGGACATTGTTTTCGTAGAAGCGGGTACAGGGACGGCGAAGAAGAAGGAAGTCCCAGTTCTTGGTATTTCGGAGACAGTGGGGAAACGCGAACTTTAGGGCTTCAACGTGCTCAAGGACCCACAAGTGCCTCGAGGAAGGGGGAAGTAGGCAGTAGCGCAAGAAGGGGCGAAAAAACCGAAAAAACCGGAGGGCACCACCAAAACGAAGAAGTAGGCGATTAGGGGGGGGCTGCTGTATACAGGCGATAAACTCCAGGAATTTGTACAGATTAATAGGATGCGGAGGTTGTACATTTCATTCATTGTAAATGATAATTTTTTTGATAATATACTCGAACGGAATTTGAGATCCACTTGAGGCTTGTGAGCGGAACTTAAAATCTAGTCTTTGCCGATTACTTTGAAGGTTGAGTTTTAACTTCATAATTAAAGACTTAGCCGATACACATCTTCACTAGAAATATCAGGAGATGCATGGAACTTAATCTAAGAGCATCTTATCGACAGTATTCCTTCAGGAGATTACTAATGGTTATCATCGCAATTAACCACCAAAAATCCTCTGCCCTTTATCCTCAACCACATCAAAATCGATAACCAAAGCCGTTTCATGAGTTTGTCTTTCGCTAGCTGGAACGGACCTCACCCGAAAACCTCTAGAATCCAGGAAGTCATGCAATCTTCGGAGCCTCATTCCAAGACCGTCTTCATTTGTGGTGAGCGGTGCAGCTATCTCCTGGAGTGGATGAAGCATTCCGGCTACGATTTCAGCCTCCAACCTTGAGAGGGTGGCGTCGGTGTTGCGCAAAGCTGCATCCAAGTGCCTCGCCAGCAACGGTTGCCGATAAGCCTTGTTGAATAGCTTCAGGACAAACTGATGCATACGATCGAAGTCGCATACCCATGTCTCGCCTAGTTCTCGATTGTTGGAAGCCACTGGGATTACATCTCCAATTTTGATATCAGAGGCGGCATCATTATCGGGGAAGCCCTCGGTATTCGGGTGTTGACCATTGTCTTGGCGGAGGAGATTCGTCATTCCACCTTGGATTGTGCCACGAAGGGAGCCCAAATATCTAGCAATTTTGCCCTCCGCCAGGTCAGGTCTTGTCATTTTCAGGACCTTAACGTGGTGCTTACAGATGTTTCCTTTCTGGGAATGAACACATTGACAGACAACCCATTCGGTGCATGGATTGTATACGGCATACGTAAGGTGTCCCCTATTCGTGGATTTAACGTATGTAGGACCTCCCGACCACTCGGGCAAGGTGACCACATTATCGGGAATTGTATTTGCTTGGTTGATTGCATTGACCATGATCTGCCGCTACCTCTTGTTCTTTATAAAACCGTTCAGCTTACACGAGTGACTGTAATCATACTTCTTGATGACATTTCCAGTGAGCTCATAAATAAGCCAGTCCATCTTTCGGCGGATAAGCTTCCTTTTGGATTGCCGGAGCACTGCTTTCATGTTAGAATGGTATGATTCGATTGCTGCAGTAGTGTCCTGGCCAACATGGGGGATTTTCCGGTCTCCCACAATCCACATATTGATTTTCGGGAGCCATTCCTTGTCGAAGTACTTCCAGTATGCATCAGCGGCTGGCAAGAGAGCCTTAGCTTCGCCGTAGACGTGTTGCACCCACTCTACCAAATTCCACACCTTATCATCGGGAGCTCTCGTCGAAGGGTCTTGGAAGTCACTTGGTGTCTCCGATACGTACATAAGTGAACCCACAATTTGCAAAGCTCCGGCCCTTGTCTCCATGTCTTTCAACTTAGCACATGCATTCTTCTGCCACGCTCAACGAACATGCCAGAGACATAGAAATAGATGTGAGTGCGGCCAAACCTCCCTGTAATAACCTGACAAGCCGATAAGTACAACTCACCGAAGGCCAGTCATCCAATAACGTAAGAATGCTAAATCGCTTACCGAAGAGAATTGATCTCATTATCAGCGTCGTCAAGAACAAAAGCAATGGGTCTCCAGTCCGGCCTTATCTGCAGCAACTTCTGCTTCAGAGCGCGCATCCAAGGCACGAGATCTGTTTGTTTGGATTTCGTAGTGATCACGAAAGCCACTGGAACCTCGTTTCTCCACTCGTCGAATACCATCATCGTGAAGAGCGGATACTGGACACGAAATTAATCGGTAGGGGAGTGAGTGCTCCTAAATTCTAGACGGACCCTAAATGGACCACAGTATAGGTATGAGTACCTTTTTGTTGTTCGTTGCGAATGTCCCGTCTATAGCAATAACGTTTTGTGATTGTATTTCAGCATCATGTGTGTCTGAAATGGGGTTTGAATCCCAATTACGAAGGGTACGTTATCGGCATTCAGTACTCCGTCAACCTTGCTGCCTGGGTCTTGATAGTAAAAAACCGTGCCTTGATTTTCTCTTACCCACATTCTCACACTCTCAGCGTCGTTGTCGTGTTTCTTATATAGTTCCTGCCCACGGACTCCGCATATGTTGCGGATGTCCTCCATGTTAAGGAAACAATCCCGAGAAGGCGTAAGAGTGCCCTCATCGCGTGCCTTCAGTACCAGCCTCTGGTGCTTCTGTATTATAGCTGCCATCGGAACTTGCTCCTCAAATTGCTTGAGAATCCAAAGCCTAACTTCCTCCGACATGTACTTCCAAAAGCGGAGCTTTCCCCTCTGCACATTGTCCTTATCGTGGACAATGAGGCCCTGTGTGTTGACATGTTCCGAGCAAAAGTATCCTATCTCGGCGGTACATGGGAGAAAATAATACCTCTTTACTTAGAATCGACATTGGCAGCCCATCTTCATAGACCCTCCCTCCTTCGCATCGGTGGCACGAGGGCCTTTCTGGCCAGCGCCGGAAGTAAGTTGTTTCCCTTTGTAATTGTATTTCGATGGCGTTAGTGTCATTTCGGGCGTGATTGCTTGGATCTTGTCCCTGTTGTCTTCGGGACCGTATTGACAACACCATCTGCAATCGGCTATGCCCATTAGAAATACGTGCAGTACTGAAGAGATATTACGGCACAGCCGATAAGTCGATCTACCGTGCATATCGTAATATCAGAGGTCGAGATTCACTTACCGCTGGTACTCGATGTGGCAATTCCACCGATAGTGCGTCTTTTCGCCGACGTTTGTGGGGTCGTTCTTGTCGCGGACGAAGGTAGTCTCTACATCCTTTCGGCATGACTACTCACCCTCCACGAAATCCAAGATCCTATGCGAGGGAATGTAGGCGATAAGCTTGGACTGCTTCCTCTTCAATGATTGCCGATCCTCTACGAACCTTGTATCATTCTCGGCCTCTATGTTCCATCTAAGACATTTCCATGTCAAAATTCCTGGAGGAGGGTTCTGTAATGAATCGTGCATCCGAAGAACCTTGTCACTGTGTTTCTTCAGGTAGTCTGCATGCGGGCCTTCTCGGAATGCGGCATCAAGGTCCTCCACCCCCTTCTTACGCACGCCAGCCGGTTTCTTTTTCCCTTGACACCTCCATTTCCTCCCTGCTGCCCCGTTATCGGCACCGGTTGGTGACGCCGTCTCGCCAGAATTCCCATTTAGCATGTCTTGTATGGGGAGATTGAGATTGAGGAACTCCATTCACGCGGAGACAAGCACTCCCCTTCCGGCAGAGTAGTACACGGCATAGAGATCGTGCCAAAGACGGTGCCAACCGCAAACGATGTGGATGACACTTCGCGCCGGCAGCCGCCGAGAAGCACGGGTTCCCCGTCTTTGTACACGTGTCGGGGCAAGAAGGGGCTTTCGGTGATCCGAAGAAGGTGGGGGGAGAAGGGGCTTTCGGCGAGAATGCCGATAAGAGATACGGGTAGCGCGAAAAAGATTTGGGCGTTATCGCGGTAAAAAGGCGAAAAGGCGCGCGGGGAGAAGGGCCGCTCTTTGCGGTATTAGGCATAAAACCGGGCCCTAACACCGCGAACCCGGATTGACTGTAGTGAGCGGGCAAGCTTGCTCACCAAGAGCAAGTTTGCTTGCAACTTTGGCACATGGAGGAGGTCCTTGATTCTAACCTTGTTTAGATGACCCCTCGCAAAAGCCTTGACAACAATGGAACCCGCTCCATTGGCTTCCACAATACTATCATCACCCACATGTACATTACGTGAAACAATTACCTCATATGTGTCGAATGTCGTCCTAAAAGGCATCATGTGCATGGTAGCTCATGAATCCATTATCCACTTAAACAATGACTTTCGATGTGGTCTATCGTGAATTGTAAATGCATAGTCATCCTCTCCCTTGGCATGGTTGGCTTTCTCCTTCTCCACTTCTTGGTTTACATTGTCTTTCTCTAAGTTCTTTTGCTTGAAGCAATTTCAAGCAATGTGGTCTGGTTTGCCACAATTGTAACATATCTTGGATTCATTACGTGATGATGAGCCGCTCCACTTGTTTTGTCTTGACACCAAGACCGCAATGTTGCCATCGGTCTCCTTCTCCTTGCTCTTGGACACTTTGTGCATTAATTGCGTTCTCACAAACTCTATGGTGAGTTTTTTCATTGCAAAGGTCTCGAAGGTGGTGATCAAGTGTTGAACAAGTGTTGAAATGAGGGCGGCAAGCTCTGAAGCAATATCATGACCTCATTTTCATCTCTCACAACGACATTTAAGCAAGTAAGTTGATCCGCAAGTCCCTTCACTTCATTCCCATGATTCAACAAATTGTCTCCCTTTTGCATGTTGATTGTAAAGAATTTGCGGCAAATGAAAAGGATGTTCATTGTTGGACAAGCTCCTCGTCTAGTGGAGGTTGCACAAAGTCTTCTATACTTCTGCAGATTTCTTGGAATTCTTGATGTGGACAAGTTGGTTGTTTACCAAGCTGAAGTCAATGACGGACATTGCCTTCTTCACACGCCATTTGTGAGCCTTCTTCACCTTTGTATCATTGTCGGAGGATGGAGGCTCCTCTGAGCTATCTACAATCTCCCACAGGTCCATAGACACCAACACCATCTCTATCTTGAACTTCCAAAGATTGAAGTTCTCACCTTCAAACTTGTGAATTGCTCTAGCACTCTCCCCATCATATATTGTCATATTTACACTCAAACACCAACTCCTAGCTTTCAATTTGCACTAATGTACCTCAATCACTCAAATAAACATTTTTTAGGCTCCAATGTGCACTTATACACCTACAACACTCAAATTTCAAAGCTACCCATACATGTAATATATTATGTATATGGACGAAGTGCATACATGTCTATAATACTCAAATTTCAGGGCTATCCATACGGATTGTGTACTATGTGTATGGGCAAAGTGCAAAAATAAACATTTACAAAGTCTATAACCTTAAATGTGCACTTCCAATGGTCCTAAAAATTCCTTGGATCATCCTCATTCACCTCCAATGTACCAAAAAACCTTCAATCTCTCCTTGTGCACCTCTAATGATCCAACAACCTTGAATCAACTCTTGTGCACCTTTAATGATCCAACACCTTGAATCAATTCTTTTCCACACCTCTAATGTTCTTACAACCTTGAATTAACTCTTGTGCACCTCCAATGATCCAACACCTTGAATCAACTCTTGTGCACGCCTCTAATTCTTCAACAACCTTGAACCAACTCTTGTGCACCTCCAATGCTCCAACAACCTTGGATCAACTCTTGTGCACCACTAATGATCCAACAACCTTGAATCAACTTTGGTGCACCTCCAATGATCTAACACCATGAATCAACTCTTGTGCGCACCTTCAATGCTCTAACAACCTTGAATCAACTCTTGTGCACCTTCAATGGTTCAACAACCTTGGATCAACTCTTGTGCACCTCCAATGATTCAACAACCTTGGATCAACTCTTGTACACCTTCAATACTCAAAGGCTCTAAAGATCTCCTCCTAATTGATATGCACCAAAACTCTACACACACAACTCACATGAGTGGGCCCATAATCTATTGAGGTTCAAAAGAAGTAGAGAAATTATAGCACAAGCAGATAAAACACACAAGGTGTTACAAACAATGCTTGGAGTGAGATAATGCCTTCTTTCAAAGGCCTTTACTTATTGTACCAATTGGAAACAACTTTTGCCAATACATATAGGACAATTTCAAGTTCATTTCACCTCTCCCCATTTTCTCTCATTTACTTTCTCCTCTAAATCAACCTTAACTATTCGCAATGTCATAACAACTACAAACAATTTATAAACTCTAAGAAAATCAGCAAAAGTACCACAATTGACCCTCCCATCACCTCACAAGCATTAAAAAAAGCCCTCATATAACACACAAGTTAAGCAATGTGCATTTACAAAGAAAATAATAATCTATTTATTTTCCAAAAACAACCAATAGATTTACAATTTCAACCCAAATGATTTCATAATTTTTGGATGAAATGTGAATTAGTTATGAATTTCTGATGTATTCCCATGTTTAGCCGGTAGTGACCAATAGGCACTCCTCAAAAGCACCAACCAAAAGTAAAGGGTCTTGACTAATAGCAAGGTTTTATTTAGAGCAAAATGGTGGTAATGGGATGGAAGTAGGTTGGATATACCCCAATTTTATACGTGTTGGTTATGGACTTTGGTTGGTTACATGAGGGGTTACTTTACCTATTGGAGCATCCCACCACTCACCCCATCAGACACTCCAACAGTAATAACAATGAAAAATTATCGTTGGATCCCTCCATTGGAAGAAAAAATTCCTCATCGGAGGTGTTAGAGCATCTCCACCGGGGCATAGGGCCCCGGGAGAAATGCCGGAGTGGTGGTAGAATCCACCAAAGGTCACACACCGCAGGGCTCAAGCCGGCGTCCCGGTCCACCAGGGTGGCGGCGTCGGCCCATCTAAATAGAGAATTCGCAGTAAGTATGGTGCGCATGGAAAATTTTGCCGTTTGGGGAGGCAAATGAAATGATGCCACGTTGTGTTTCCGTTACTAGGCTTCCTGGTTCTCCGTGGTGAGCTGTTTTGCGGTGGGAGATTTTCAACATTACTTGCGAACCGTCTCCGCCCCTGACAGAGATCTCCCAATCTGGTGTAGGAATTTCTCCGCCAGGGGTAGAGATGCTCTTAGGATAGCAATGGAAGGCCTTTCTACAAGAGGTTGGTGTGGACCTTGTGATCACGGCATGAGAGCGCTAATCAAGAAGTGACTAAATCAAACACATGCACTGCAAGGAATGGTTGTCTGAATTTGAAGTAAGGTAACCCCCTTAAAACCGACAAGTTAAGGAATGTGCATATATGGGGAGAGGAGATAATTATACTGTTATTTTTCAGTGATAGCCAGTAGAATTACAATTCCAACCCAAGTGATTTTATATTTTTTCGATGAAAATTGAATTAGTTATGAATTTTCAAATTGTGCAGCCATGTTTAGTGGGTGGCCGGCAGTAGGTACCCCCCATAACCAACGACCAAAAGTAAGGGTCTTGACTAATAGCAAACCTCCATTTGGAGTTGAGTTGGTGGTAATGGGATGAAAGAGGGTTGGATATACCCCAATTTTATAGGCTTTGGCTATGGATTTTTGTTGGTTATGGGGAAGTTTACCTTAGGGGTTGTGAGGTCAATACATGGTGGGCCGGTGCAATTGCAATGGCAATGATACAGTGTGGAGGATGCAAAGAGATTTTGATGCAAATCGACCATTAACCCTCTCTTAAATGCAATAATCTTACAATTTGTGTGCTTAAGTATAAACATTTAATGTCTACTTCTAGTCGTATGTAAGAGGATACTATGATTAGAAGTGAAATAAGATTTTTGACACCCTGAATAATAGTTTTGAAGTTTTCTATTCAAAAGAACATAGTCACGATCTTAAGAGATTGAAGTACCGACATTGAACTTTGTCTCCTATATAAAAGGCAAATAAAAATGTCATTGAGCCATTTTGTATAAAGAGCACCGTTTATAATCATCTGTACAAAAACACATATGGAATCAAAAGAGAAAGTTACAACTTTCAACCTTAAATGTGAGATTTCTAATACAAGTGATACACTCAATGTGATAACACTATTTTATTTGATTCCCCTCAAAGAAAACAAAAAATTCCTTGGTGTTAAACCTTCACTCTAAGACATTTAATCATTTTTATCACCTTTTTTAGCAAGGTGCTCAAAATAAAATTAAACTTTCTTATAAAAACTAGGGATATTGATTTTTTTTCTCATTTCTTTTATGTTTTGCAAGAAGAAGCACAAAAGTTAACTTTTACTATAATTTGGATTTTCAATTCATACAAAAAATAAGTATATAAAAATCAAAATGTGTTGTGACAATTTTTGAACTTCTCTTTGTTGCATAGTTGATTTTTTAGTAAACATTCTTTACTTCTTGTCTCCTTAATATTGGTGTACAAGGAACTAATATCACATATTATACATCATAATTGTGCATATAGACAAGTTTTGCAGTGCAAAAGTTTACCACCACATGAAGTCAAAATATTTTGATCCTTAAAAACTTTAATTTCACTTGAGACCTTGTGATCTTTCAAATGACCATAAAGTTGTATCGCAGAAAGCTTTACTTTGATACTATGGCCTTCAAGTTTTATAAAAAATTGTGAGCATGTGTTTTCAGTAGTAAAGATTTAGATTTTCCTTTAAACTAGTATATCTAATATGAGTTTAGAATTAGGTGGATTTAGATGAAAATGTGTTGTCTAGTTCCAAAAGATTAAAAAACATGCTATTGGCATACGCCATATTCTTTGAAGTATTATTAGATGATTAAGTGATGAAAGTATTGGATTTTAAGTAGTACATCCTTTAAAATCCATACACTATAATGAATTACATCGACCATCAAATGTTGTACAAATTTTCCCAAAAGCTTAGATGATGGGTTTAGTTCAAATTTAGAAAGATTAAAACTAAAATTAGAGATTCTATGTCCATGAGAAACAACTCAGAGAATAAATCAATGCAAATCTTGAGAATGTGGGAAGTCATTGCTTTGTCAATGAAATGGGTACAAAATTACGAATAGCTCCTTATTCCATCAACAAACATTTTATCTGTATTGTACACCTTTGGCACTTGTGAGAGTCAAATCCTCACATCAACCACTGGAAATGAATTCAGACTTGTACAGTAATTTCATCACTTGACGGCAAAAGATACAGTGGTACTGCATATTGCCTTTGGTGAAATCAATGGGACACAATATGGAGCTACATAGCGGGTTGGTAAGGTACGTGAACAATCCAATTGATTCTTAAGGTGAGAGATCGGAACTCGGGTTGTTACCAACCGCACGTTGGTTGAACTCTTGCATCATGGTTGGATGTCGTTAAACTAACAGTGACCCCAATTACACAGTTGCTGAAAAAGTTGTACTATTTTTGAGCCCTAATGAACCATTTCCCCCTTGGTTTCTATGGTTTCAATTTTGATCATAAATTTATAGTTTTTATAATGAAGATGTATTATAGAAGTAGCTTTGCGGGAATTTATTTTTTTCTGGAACTTGAACATTGCAAAGAATTTTTTTGCTATTCTCCATGCAATTTAGTCAACTCTAGGCAACTTTGGAATTTTTGCTATAAGCTTCTAATAATATTGAGGTTTCAATACAAAAATAATAATATCACTTCTTCGAGATTGTCAATTAAAGTCTTTGAGATTGTCAATTAAAGTAATATAAATCCACAAACCTACATAAATCAAGCGTTTGTTGGTGATAGTGCAATAAAATATGCCACAAGAACTTAAATAGTGCAATTTTCCCTTCATTTACACTATTGAAGGTGGACCTTATAACCACCTAACCTACTACTAAGTACCTAAATAAACAAACATGTATTCCTCCTTACTATATTTTGAAGATATCTACATAAGATGGTCTCGAGAACATCCACCATGATTGGTTGAACCATGGTAGTTACCACTTATTGATATTAGGACTCAAACCTTGGTCACCCCTATGGAACCCCATAGAGGTAGCCACCGAGAATCACAAGTAACTTTGTAGACAATCATATTGAATTCCTTTACTACCTTTGAGGTCTTTCCCCTAATTACTTGAACTAAAACTGGCAATGGCAACCACAAATATGTCATAATAAGTAGTGATGGCTAGTCCTACATTTTTAAGTGGCCAATACAATTTTGGTGTAGTATATTGTAAAATGACAATTCTTACATGACATGAGTCTAATCATATATTTTATTTGTGTTTAAAATTGTCCAAAGTTCTCCAAATAGTTTTAACATGAAATTATTCAAGAGTAAAAAAATAATTTCATCACACATAGTTTCTTCTCTACCACATGAAAAATGAGCTTGACTTCCTTAAGCTTTTAGTGACCAAGCACTTTCTCCACAATCTCTAGATATTTGTTAATTTTTCTTTGAGTTGATTATGATATAAATAGAATGTCTTAGTTTAGTAGCTAACCTTACAAAATGAAATTCAAGATATCTATAAATAATTTCTAAAAAAATTGCACAACATCCAATAGCTGATGGAATGTTAGATTGTAGTGTTTGAAGTAGACTTATATTGGTAGTGAAAATTGTGAAAGGTGTACCACTTTAACAATCAATATAACCTTGCAAAAAATTGAATACTTTAAATGGATGAGTTTCGTATGTGCACTATATTGATAGCTATGCATTGACGTGTAACATGCAAGGTAAACATTTATGCAAGATTTTTGATGATTTTTAACTTTGTCTACTTGATTGAATACAAAGAATTTTAAAAACTCATATAATTCAAAACATATATATGTGATTAGAAAGACCAACATTTCAAAACATTAGAGAGTACCTTATAAAAAAAATTAATCCAAGTTTAAGACCAAAATCATTTTGTGTGAATGAAATACTACATAATTTATGGCATTGTATATGCAGGTATTCATTGTATCTAAGTGTATTTGACAATCTATCCCAAGGTATTCCAAGATTTTTATAACTCCAAATTATGATATGTTTTTTTGAAAAGTGTGCATACAATCAATGCCAAATGTGAACTTTGGAGTTCACAATCTAGTTCTTCACAAATTTCATACAAATTGAGCTTTAACTTAATATTTTAACGCCTACAAGGCCATGGTAGGGTCGCTTTTGGTGCTTTTGCTCTTCTAACTCTTTCCACAATTAGCCATACCCTCTCACGTCCTCTGGACCATTTCCAACTCCTTGTTAGCTTTCCAATGGATTTCTCCAATATCCAATCCATGCAAGCATCAACATACTAGAGTGATTTTTGTGAAGTGGGGTAATGTTGAAATGTACACGTTGTAATATGATGTTCAACCTAATCTATTATAGAAGTAGATTCTTCCAAGCTCTCATAGTCCACTTAGGCACTAAAAGGTTAACACATCTTGAGACCAAAAAAAGGTCACATGGTCACTAAAGAGATAAACACCTTCCAACAATTTGCAATGAAGCCTCTTTCATTAGCCTCAAAGAGTGAAGGAACCAACAATTTTAGAATCAATTTTTGAAAATTGAGAAAAATGCTACAACTCGCACTTTGAAAGGGTTTGGTAAACTATTCAAACATGTAATACATAGAAATCCTGAGGTAATAACTTGCAATATCCACGATGTACCTATGTGATACCCATGAATATTATCTTATGACTCATAAGGTAGTCAAATGCTTATTGTGTTGGTCAACATTCAACATTTTGGCTAAATTTTGTTATTTTTTCAATTATTTTTACAGTGTATTAGGGGCGGTTTTACACTATGGACCACAAGGATTGACCACTCTTGGTTTAGCCGTGACCATGAAAAATAAAAAACCATTTTTTGAGTGTCGTGGTCACTTTTCATAGTGTAAAGTGGATTTGGACTAGGACAAATATAACTAATTTTCTAATGTATAATAAAAAAACGATTTTAAGCCAATCACTAGTTTTTAGCCCAATGGCCCCCTTGATTTCCGTTGAGTCGACCTCTTTGCCTTGACCTGACGGAAAACCCGTTGGACCAAAAAAATTATCTACATGGTAGAAAATAACATATTTCGAGCATCTCTACCGGTTCTAAAGACTAGTGCAGGTCTTTGGAGAACCTTTTGCAACCTTTCTGGAGCGAGGCCGGAGCAAGCCCTACGAGTTCTCCAACATCGTCTCTCCAACGTGAATATTGATGTCAATACAGAAGTAAAAATCAAATGTGGTAAGTACCTACAGTAAATGTGGTGAAAAGGAGGCAAGGGGGACCATTGAAATACAAGCAGGGAGGACCTCCAGGGCTGCTGCTTCACCGGCAGCTAATTGTCCAGGAGCACGGCCGACAAGGTTGGACAAGAGGTGGGGTTCTCCACCGCCAGAGACCCCACTCCTCCACCAATGCTACAAACCGGTGGAGACGCTCCTAGGCAACCTCGAACTCCGTGGTCAATCTCCTTTTTCATGGTAGTGTAAAGCAAACTTGGACCGGGACAACTTCCTCGACCAATCACAGATTATAGAGGGCATGATCAATCTCCATAATCCACAGTGTAAACCGCCCTTTAGTAGCAGCCAGATTTTTCTTGTAGCTTTTCTGACTGATTTTATAGCCAGGCTAGTTATTGCTAGAAGGAAGGCAGCTTTTGCTATGTGCAAGAGCAGAAGTTTCTTGCCCATCCTACTACAATACTGTTTCACCCAATCAATTGCTTTCAACCACATGCATTCTGTATTTCAAATGATATGTCATTATTGCCATGAGACTGTCTGTGGTTGGCCATTAACTTTGGTGGAGCTCCCCAGGAATCAAACCCTCTCCTTTTTGCTCTTCTTCATTCTAACTTCATTTTGCAGAAGAGAATCACAACCAATTCACACCTTCTTCAACAGTGCAACCAATTGAGCACCAAAGAACATGGTCAGCCCCCAATTTTCTAGAATTCTAAGCGTCATGAAGACGTTTCACCCCTAACCCCTAAAAGGACTGACAATTTCACACCAAAAACACTTCAAAATTGTTGATTCTAGTGCAATTTGTAAGGAAGGAAAAAAACACTTCTATTTATAGTTTGATCGAAGGGTCTCAATTAAGACTTACTAAGTAACATACTCAACAAATTTTCATAAACTTTGACAACACGGATTGAAAGATTATAGTGTTTGAAGTCATGCAGATGGTTCATTATCTTCAGTGCGTTGAATGGATCAGCAGTCTTTGATTTCACTTGATATCAAATTTTTGCACTACATAAGGTCTACCTCTTTTACCATTGTGTTAAGCATGATGTTAGTTCCCTACACACCAATTTTTAGAGGTAGAGAATGGGTGTAGCATATTCAAAACAAGTGTGCAAGGAGTGGAGGTTAAAAAATTGTCAGTTCACGTTTTAATTTTTTGTGAACTCAATATGTTTTAGAATGATATCTCAAACGGTCAATCAAAAGGTTTTCTCACCACATATTGTTGTGGAAAAAATAAAAAGTCAAAAATATGATGATCCCTAGATTTTATGTAGAAAAGATGAAGTTTTTTTTTCCCGATTTGCTAGAAATGTGTAAAAATGTGACTTGAGTTGAATTTTTTTTTACATTAAACACAAGAATTTGTTTTTGACATCTTTAAAGAAGGAAATATTCTCTATATGTATGAAAACTCTCAATGTCAATGGAAACTTCTAGCAAAATTTTGGAGTTGCCCGGAGTTCCCATTTCTAACTTTGAGTGGTACTAACTTTCAAATCATGAATCCAAAACAACAAAAAAAAACCTCCACAAAGCTCTTATAAGGGAAAATCTAGTATAAAATTTCCATAAATTTTTATTTTTTTTGAATTTTAGTAACACGCCTAAAATCATAATTGTACACTAAGGGACACTTAGTTCTTTTCGGGTTAATCTTTTAAGGTTGAGCGACCTATTCCACGTCATTTTGGCACAATAATCTTGATAGCAACTGCTACAGTCCACCTCCATGAAAGACTTGAACTATGAAAAGAAGTGGAGGAAGATGGACATCTATTGAGATAATCGCTACGAAAATCAATGCAAGCATCATTAAGCGACAATAATTTCCGTGAATGGGGATCGTGATGAAATGTAACTTCTGCGTAGATGTTACTTTGCATGATCTAGAACACTCATAAATTTTCGCAAGCTAAAAAGGCTCATTGGTCTTAGAGGATTAACCCTTTAGCGCTAATGAGCTTCAGAAGGCTTCACGAGTGTAATAGATCATGCACAACAACATTTTCACATAGAGTACATTTTATTGTTGATCCCCTTCACAAAAATTATTGTAGCTCTCCAATGCTTGCACTAGTGTGCCCGGGAAGTGTTCCATATGAAGCATATGAACTAGTGCCAAACAAACTGCCACCCAAAAAAATGCATCTAACTTACATACAAGGAGCTATAAATGGAAATACTCAAAAAACGACCCAAGAATAACCACCTTGGTGCTAAAGAGTCCAGTTACTATGCTCACAGAAGGCTGGTCCTTTAACCCTTTATGGCCTTTGAGCTCACCATGTATACAAAGAATCTACAAGTGTAATAAATTAAATAGAACATCATCTATAGAGAGGGTACATTTCATTGTAAACCCACTTAATAGAAATGAGGCTAACCATCAATTCTTGGCGCCAATTTGTGCGTCAATGGTCTCATTAGAATTGTCAAAACTTGTTGCATGTCCATTGCAAAGACTACTTTGGCCCATGTTTCCTCAATTCACTCCTACGATGCAACTTCACCTCCCTCCCCCCAAGACCACTTATCAACCTTCCACACCTTAACCCTTTGAGGACAAGGCCCGGAGCGACCATGGGCGGAATGTACCCAGTGCCTTGATGATGGCCTAAATGACAGACATCACAATCTACGATCCTCGTAGATTTGGCCCATGATCGCTCCAGGCCTTGTCCTTAAAGGGTTAAGGTCCATGTATGTCTGTTCTTTACATGGATAAACATACCTTTTGTTCAACAAACAAAGGAAGATGCTTAGAAGGAAAACTGTTAGGTCAGCCCATACATTTCAACTTCTTGACTCATAATTTGTCCACTGAGTGACGGTAGGACTCATAATGGGGTTTGTGCAAATACGAAGAAGATATGGTTTGTACCTACCAATTTGGCACACTCTTTGGTAGGAGATCTTTTCAATTTCTAATTGAAAAGACCTCCACAACCAATCTCAGAAGAGAATGTACTCTTCTAAAGGAAAAAGGTTTTAACATAATGTGATTTTTTTAAGAAAGATGGAATAATAAGATATCAAAGGCATCAAACCTAAAAACCTGTTGCTTATTGTAATGCAATTCACTTTCAGTTGTTTCTTTCAAAAAAGCAACAACAACGTCAAAATTATTCAGGAGCCTTAGCTTTAGATAAACTATGTTGAATCCACATGTGTCTAAAGCCACCCAACCTTGTAAGGCAACTCAAGTATTTCATGGTTTATATATGGCATCCAGCATGGAAGTCCTTGCTAATTTCATTAAACTCTGGGTTCACATGTTTTGGTTTAGCCCTTAAACGTCATAAGGTGCCATTGGTGGCTACAGTATTCTACATGTATGGTGTCATACTGAACATGATAAGGTTCACATTTTGAAATGACCTCCAAATGAAAGATGTTGGTTGAACAATCTTGAATCCAAAAGTATAAGTCATGCTAAACTTTATTATATTTCTACACAGTAAAATATATGCCTATACATACTCTTTCCAATTGACATTTAAGGGTTAACACATGCAAGTAATGTGAATCTCATTGCCGTGCTTATAAGATGTAATTGTGGTTGTCATTAAAACCATTGAAAAAATATCTATTGAATATTTTAAAATATATATGATGAAATGACTTCTGATGGTGACTTTTAGGTTAAAAATATAGTAAAAGGAGGAAGATATTTCTTTTAAAATACACTAAAGGAAAGGAAAATATTCCTAGATGTTGATATTTCTTGCCAAATTGAATTAAATAGGTAGAAAATAAGTGACCAATCAGTCAACCAAAATCAAGTAAACAAATCAGCCACCCCAAGAACAATGTCTCTACTTCATTTTAATATATTGCAGGTTGAGACAAAGACCTTTGAATTTTGCCATTTCTTTTCATTCTAAGCTTAAAACTTAATAGTAATTGATATCCAAATTCAAATCACCACAAGTGCGGGTTAGTTTTGGCACCCAGATGACAAAGTTATTATTTTTGCATGATGCATGTCACCTAGGCATTACATAGATATCACCTCGGCATTACATGGGTACCACCCTAACAAATCTCTTGAATTTTCCAATTTTGAGGACATTCTCTATTGTGAATTATTCATGTACAAAAATGACATGCAGTAGTGTAAAAGATTGTAATGGCATGGAAAGCAAGAAGAAGAGTTGCAGCTCTTGTGAAGGGCCTGTCTCTTCGTCTGATGTGCACATGAAGCCACCCAAGTTACCATACACATGCTAAGAGAATGGTAATCATGAAGATAAAATGAAACACCATCCAAAATTAACAATCCTCTCAGCATAAATAGATCAAAACACAGTGATGGTTCCAAAAATTTGTCTGCAAAATTCCCTGGGAAAGTGCAGAGCAGGGCAAATCTTGAAACATTAAATGACAGATTTTCAGAGGACGCCCGTCAGTCAAAAGGACTTGAGCACTGGCCGTGTGCCATGGGCACAATCATCACCATAGTTTATCATTCCATCATTCTCCTTGGACAGTCTGCTTGTCCAAGCCGGTGGCGTTGAAGCCACACGAGGAATGTTGAAGCCACATGAGGAATGTTGACAGGCTTGTCATGATACCCTGAAGGGTGCAACCATAGTATCGTGATGGTATCATATAAGTATTGTACAAGTGTCATTAAGGTGCCATGAGAAATCATGCGGGAATTATGTGCAATAGAATGCTTCGCCCTCTTCCCCCCCTTTTCGAATCAAAGTAGAACCCTTTCAGACTACTCATTTGTAATCTTGCCTCTGTCTCCACCTTATTCTATGCAGCACATATTTAACCCCTAGAGGACCAAGGCATTTTAGAGGAATCTCTTCTCC
The DNA here is from genome assembly GCA_963971425.1 of Bryoerythrophyllum caledonicum. Taxonomy (NCBI): domain Eukaryota; kingdom Viridiplantae; phylum Streptophyta; class Bryopsida; order Pottiales; family Pottiaceae; genus Bryoerythrophyllum; species Bryoerythrophyllum caledonicum. The sequence goes on along the minus strand of OZ020517.1, from coordinate 23,376,551 downwards.
TTTGATTAACCCCTAAAGGACCAAGTGTCAAAAATGGGCTATTCGAAAGTTTGGTCAGGTTTCTATGGTGTCAATTTCCAACATTCTACTTTGAAATTTTTACTGTAGGGACATTACTAAGACCTCAATGGAAGAACAATTTTTTCCTAAATCTGACATATGATGAAAAGTTATAGGGTTTGAAATTTCAAATGGGGAGAGCAGCCACTTTAGGCACCTCCAAAAACTTTTGCTAGGACATACTATTGAATGTGAGATTTTCAATACTAGCAAGTAATGTTTTTTCCCTTCATACTGTCAAAAAAATAGTCTTTAGTAAAAAATAGCATATTAACCCAAGTCAAACATTTTCACACATTATCACACATTGTTGGGAAAGGTACCAAAAAAACTTCTTCTTTTCCACATAAAATTGAGAGATATTCATTTAATTTAATTTTTTTTCACAACAATATGAGTGTAAATCTTTTTATTGTCCATTTGGATGACCAATCTAAAACATATTAATTGCACATCAAATGCAAATTGGGAATTTTTGAACCTCTACTCCTTGCATAGTTGTTTTGAATATGCTACATCCCTCCTCTACCTCTAAAATTTGGTGAATAAGGAACAAACATCATGCTTAACACGATGGTGATAGATTTTGACCTTGTGTAGTGCAAGAATTTGACACCAAATGAAGTCAAAGTCTGCTGGTCCACTCAATGCACCGAAGGAAATGAACCATTTGCTTGACTTTAAACACTATTATCTTTCAATCCGTGTGGTCAAAGTTTGTGAAATTTTGTGAGTATGTTACTTATTAAGTCGTATTTGTGATCATGCAGTCAAAACTAGAAATGGAATTTTTTATTTACTTCTGTATTCGTTGCATTAGAATCCAACAATTTTGAATTGTTTTTGGTTTGAGACTGTCATGGTACCTTAGGGGTTAAAAAGTGCCAATGAGAACTTTTCGTGAACGCAACCATAGGATCTACTTCTAAACTTATATGAGATGATGTTGTAAAACTTTTGTGTATTTTGAAAGAGAATTACAATCAAAATAGAAAATTTGTCCCCCAAACAGACTCTTAGTCCTTTAGTTGCTAATATGTGAATGTTAACTTACCCACTTCATTCTCCACACATATTTCAATGTAACTTGAATCTAGAATAGTCACCACCTTCTCAAGGCAAGAGTATTTCATAAAGTTTTTGGGTTAGGGCCGCTTCACACTTGGTGGCCAAGTTGAGAGGCCGTCAATTTCCACCAATGAGACTGCTACAATGACCAAAGTCCGGACTTTGGACCTTCACACTTGTGCCCAAACTCCAAAGGCCGTCATCCTACATGGCAATACTTTTGGGTTTTTTTGGCGCCAAAGCGACGGCCTCTCAAGCAAAACTTGAGTCACCCATTTTAGTCGACCCAAACTACAATGGAGAGTCCGTCGATTTTTGAAATAAAAGAATAAAAATTTGACAAGATCTAGACCGTTAGATGAAAGATGCCGAATTTTTTGGTTGATTTTTTGGGCTGACTTTTTTTGGCGTAATGATATGGGGTTTGGACTTTGGACTTGGCCTTTGGGGCTTCACACCACGACGGGCCAAACCTTCAATCGATGTTATTTAATGTAATTTTTTGGCAAAAAAGTTTGGCCTCTCGCCATAGTTTGGCCACTCATTTTGACGGACGGTCACTCGACTTGGACATAGTGTGAAGAGGCCCTTACTCTATGAGAACTAGGGGTTTGGTCACAAAATTCACTATTTTTGGAACATCATCTATATAGTACCCACACCATTGTGTAGTTTAGCCATATGGTTTATCAATGCCTAGCAAATAATAACATCCATCCAATCTACACGTAACTCTAATAACTATGCTATGTTTCTTTTTGTCAAAACACACAATCCAAACAATTTAATCTCAAGAAAAAAGTTTCAATTTCTTTCCTCAGAAAATCTAAGTTTCCAAATAAGTGCGCTAGAATCACCTTTGATTAATTTATACTCCGGATTCTTTGGTGGACCAAATAAAACTTTAAGAAGCTGATGGTTCAGCAAAGCCTGACCTGCAACTACAATTCACATTATCTGTGTCATATAACATCATATTCAATAAATTGTGGAAATTTCAAGTCTAAAGAGATTTTGGACTCTCATGTTCTTGAATGTATGTCATAGGTACATTTCAAGGAGCTCGTGATGCAGAATGTGTAGTCCCAAATTCTTGAAATTCTTCCAATATTTCAAAATTATTATATGATGTTATATCAAAATTATTATATGATGTTATATCAAAATTATTGTGGATGCACCATGAGTCAGGGATTCACACAAGCCACCTAAAATGATAGAGTGCCTGCAGCAAAATTAAGGATGAGAGATTCAAACAGGTTGGTGGCAATCATTTGTAATGTGCACCAGGCTTTTGGTCCAACAATCAGCTCTAGAGAGCCTAGGGATATCCTTCATTGCCCGGTTTCCTTCTAGTGCCATTGATTTAAAAATCGACTCCTGGAGAAATTATTGTGAGCAATGTTGCTGTACTCGAGGGGGGCTCGCTCTTTTAACAAACTTGGAATGATTTGACCAAGGTGATCATCACATTGTCAAACCAGTGCTACAACAGGCAGCAGTGCAATGACAAATCTTTGAGAAATTATTGAAGAATGAGCTAACAACTTCTTGAATGAAGTAAAAAACAGTTATCATACTTACCAGGCCCATTTTAGTGTTGAAGGATTAGCAACCCCTCCCCTTGGCGATATGCTAGATGAGGCCCATACATTTGTGGGCCTTGAGCCATGGGAGAGCATGGCCACCTGTTCACAAATCCGGTGGCCAGCAGCCCGGGCAGGATTGCAGCCAGGGTGTGGGCTGCCTGAAGGGTCATTTACACGTGAGGCAGAAGAGGGTGCGGGTGCAAGAGGGTTTACTTTTTTTAGTCTCCAAGTTTGTAGGAGGGGGCGGCAAGCGGGTGCAAGAGTGGGTGCGGCCACACCCACTTTGAAGTGGGTGCGGGTGCAACGAAGTGGGTGCGGTAAGGTTGAGGGGACTCTTATTTACTACTTTCAATGGCAAGATTACTTTAAGCCCTAAGGGACCAAACGTCCCCCCGGGGTCAAATTGGATTTTGGGCATGTACCTACAATTCGAAAAAAAATCCTTTTTGATTGAAAATTTTATACAAGCTATCCTCTGATAAGAGCTTCGTGGATATATTTTTATTTTATTTTTTAGATTTGTTGTTTGAAAGTTAGTACCACTTATAGCCAAAAGTGGGGACTCCGGGCACCTCCAAAATTTTTGACAAAAGTTTCTATTGACATTGAGATTTTTCACACATATAAAGAATATTTCTTTTTTTGGAAATTTACCCCAAAAAAAATTCTTTAGTGTAAAAAGGCATTTTATTCCAAGTCAAACATTTTCACACATTTTCGAGCAACGGGGGGAAAAAATTCATCTTTTCTACATAAAACCTAGAGATCTTCATACTTTTAACTTTTTATTTTTTCAACAAAAAAATGTGGTGAAAACCTTCTTATTGACCGTTTGGATTATCATTTGAATACATACGTAGTTCACAAAAAAATAAAACGTGAAATTGTTTTGACTTTATACACTAAAATCTATCAATCTGTGCGGTGGATTGCAACCAAAATTTTATGGCATGTTTATATAGAAGTCTATTTTAAGATCTTATGGTTGAATATCCGAAATTCACTTTAAAATGTGATTTTCATGTCTCTTTTTGGCAGTGGTAGTTTTGGACTGGTTTTAGAGCGAAAGTGGTTGTGGTCCTTTAGGGGTTAAGCTACATTTCAATTTTTTTTTAATTCAATTATAATTTTGACTCTATGAGTTGCAAGTTAAAAAAAATACGACTGGAAAATTTGAAAGTTGCCTTAAAGTAAAATGGACACAATTACAACATGATAAGTCTTATCAAGTTCATATTTTAACAATTTTATAAAATTAAAAATACAAAGTAAAAGTTTTCTACTTTAAGATTAAATGGTCTGAATTAAAAGTAATCAATTTGAAATTCTAATTTTATAAAGTGAATAGCAATTAAGTATAAAATCGACTTTTTTACTTCTATGACCAACATAAATATTATAAGTGTGCATATATGTTATATTTGTTATATTCACTAAATATATTGAAATTTATTATTATTTTTTATTAGAATCTAAAACATTGGTGGCAATGGCAAGAATTAGTACACCTAAATTAAAACATTGCAAACAATTGATTAACATATATTTGAGAGGAAGACAAAACACAGTTTTTTCTCAATTCTAAAAAACATGTGTGTGTTGATAACATATTTTTATAAAATACATTGGCTATAAAGGTTTTTATTTAAGACCCCAAATTCACATATTACAACACACTCATGTTGTTTCCAATATTTCTACTTTCATTTAGAGGTTGACCACAAACCAAATCTTAATTTTCATATCATTCTTTCAATTTAATCCTATATTCCTTGTTGAAAAACTCACCCTTCCGCCCCTAGTGCGGCTACCTCAAGTGTAAATGAAAAATGGTTCTTGATACAAGGGCGGAGAGAGCGGGGGCAGAAAAATGGGTGCAGAAGTGGGTTCGGCCGCTCCACGAGTAAATGACCCTTGAGACAAGCCCCACCCGCACCCAGCCACCCACCGTCGGCAGCGTAAGTCCAAGCATCCAAGATACTGCCCGTCAAACTCCCCAACATCAAGCTTTCACCACATACAATATTTTAGTTTTCACAGTGTGCAAAAAGCATGTGGCAGGAAAGCAAAAAGCACCCAATGGCAAACCGCCAAGCGCCCAACCCTAGCACACTACCCTCTTTTAGGACAGTGGGTGGAAGGCGGCCCGAAGGCCTGCCCAGAGCACCAAACAACCTCTTTTGCAAACCGGTGGAGTACTTATTGGTGAAGATCCCATGCCATCCATGGCTCCACCGGATCTACGGGTGGGCGGGGGTGCTCCAAAGATCCTCTTTGTTGGCCCAGGTTAAAGTCCTTGCCTTCCTTTTTAAGGTAACTCCCTTGGGAACGAACTAAAACGCATACCCAACACCTCAATTGGGGTATATCAGACCCATTTCCATCCATTATGCTCTAATTGGAGGTTTTTTATTACTCAGACCCCTTACTTTTGGTCGACATTGGTAGCACACTTGTTCTAAATCTATGAAAGAAACCTAGATAATTTCAAAACTTAATTCATTCAACTTAGCTCATTGTTTAGGTTACGAATCTTATTGATTAATTTGATTACCGTACGGTATTAGCCTTAGCTCCAAAGTACTAGTTTGGAGCTCTCTATCTGTAACCCCATCGCATGTTAAACATCTATGTTCAGTTGCGCAAACATGGTAACAGAGCAATTATGCTCCCTTGGTTTGTTCTTCCACTAGCATCGTCTAGATTTTTTCCAGCTTGAAATCAATATTGAGCACTAGAGACGTACTTGAAAATTCTAAACTCTAAGAAATTTCAAATTATTCCATCTAGTTGTTTAAAGTTAGCACCACTTTGAGAGGTGAGAAAATTTGGAGGGTGGTTGATTCCAACGTATCTTTAGACACCTCATTGATTGGATCTGATGTTAGAGAGTCCTTGGCGGTAACTACACTAGTGGTGATAGCAACAATTGCAAACGGAAAGGCAACGGCAAGCTCATTTGCTGTCTTGGAGGAACTTAACAACCTTGAAGAACAAAAACACAAGTTGCATTATTGCGTGATCAATTAAAGATTCTCTCCTCCCACACATCATGATCTTTTAGACCCTAGACATATGTGGGTCAAGTTGCAAGATCTGTATAAGCCAAAGTCCACTAATAGGAGAGTAATCATAAAGTCTCATCTCTATAGCTTAATAATAGTAAAAGAAAACAAGACAAAGAGTTAGACAATAGAGGCTTACCAACCTTCCATATAGCTACTCCGTTTTTGCTAACTTGTATCTGCTGAGGAAAATTCCATTTCTCACTCAAAGCTCAAATATTTATTATTCCAATCATTCAAGAATCAAGGAGCGAGAAGAGGCACTCGTCATAGATAGTGACCTTTTTATTCTTCCACTTCTAGTTCTAGATGGAAAAACTTAAATAGAACTTCTAGATTTTGCGGAGGCTGCGGTCCTCAACGGGGAGGCTAGATACAAGAATACTCTGGCGATCAAGGTTACTCTAGTAATCAATACGCTTCTAGGGGCAACACTAGGTCTCTTTGTCAATAGGTTGGATACTCCAACTTGGGCGCCTACAGTCGTGGAGTCTGTCATGAATGTTGCAACACCAAGCATTGGTTGGGTTCCTATGAGAACAAACAATTGAAGAAAAAATTCCGTAAATTAGATGTGAGCCAAGGATTGCAGCCAATAAGCTGACAAAGGAGCACGTAAGGAAATGTAGCCAAGTCCCACCGAAGGCTCACTATCAAAGAACAAGGAGATATTGCACCAAAACTTCATGAGATCTATGTCGCCAAATCACTAAGCCACCAACTTGAGAGCGGTTGGTATTTGGACACTGGAGCTAGCACTCGCATTGGAAGGAATAAGGGGCTTTTAATCAATGATAGAAAATGGCCAAAATTTTAGATTACCACTACAAGTGGTCGTGCCTTGACTATGGCAGTTCAAGTTGTCATCAATCTCCTAGGAAATAAACTCATCTCTACTGTTTTCTATGTTCCGGCTCGATGAGTTTTGTGTTATCAACTGGGAATCTTGCCAATGCAAGCAATATTACCCTATTTGGTAAAGAAGCATTGTTGGATATTTGCTAGAGGAAACCCAACTACAATATACTCATTGGCTCACTTTCACATGCGTATAGTCTATATTGCTGAGATGCTTTTAAGCTAGGCACACCAAGAAAATTTATACTATCCTCACCATCTTTGGCTAATCTTGCTAGCATCACACCTCAACCCTTTGTCTGCACTTTTGCATAAACAGATGGGACATCTCAACTTTCAAACCCTCTAAAAGTCCTCTTGATAGGGAATAGTCATAGGAGTATCATCATCAAAATACGTTCAACCAACATGCAAAGCTTGTATCTTAGGCCAACAACTTAGTCATCCAATTCCAAAGCATAACATATCTCTCAATTCATAACCTTTAGAGTAAAATTAAACCTCTGCGGTTTCTTCCCTGACACCTCTCTTATGGAGCTTATATTCTCTTTTCCACTAATGACTCTTCTCAATGTTTTTGAATCTGTGTTTTTGCCTACAAAGAGTGACACCTTCAATTTTTTTCTCACTTCCACTGCATGGTTGAAAACAAAACCTCACTGATATATGCCTCTCTTTGCAACAATCTTGGAGAAAATACTATTCATCAACCAAGTTTGATGCCTATTGCAAACAACAAGGTATACGGAGGCAACAAAGATTCCCACATACCCTTCAATGGAACCGAGTAGCTCAAAGGAAAAACCGACATTCATGCAAAACAATGCAAACAATATTATTTGGAGCTAAAGTACCAACTTATCTTTGAGAGGAAGTTGTGCCCACGACAAATTATGTAGTGAATCACATGCCACATTGAGTGCTAAAATCTATAACTCCACTCAAACAATTTTCAATTCAAAAACTTGATATCTCCCATCTCAAAGTTTTTGGTTGTTGTTGATATTGTACGTCCACCTATAAATCGGTCACAAATTACAACTTAAATCTAGACATTCTATCCTAGATGAATGCAATGACCAATCTAAAGCATATAATTCTTTCAATCACAGTAGCCGTATGATCCTTATCTCTCGCAACGTAAGATACGATGAAAACATCTAAGGTGTTTCACGACAACCACCTCCCTCCTCACAAGATTACGACATCTTTGAACTATTTTTTGAATAGAACAAATGTCGAAATGCATTGCTGGTCAAACCTATTTTGCCATCCATCATCAGACACACTTCAGAATATGCCTCTTTAACTACAGCCTCTAACCCACTCTCCTTTGAGCCTTGCCCTATAACAGGTAATTACAAGACGACTCCAAACCTTCACCCTCCCCCCGATCAACTCTTTAAACACATGCACGTGCATAGGGTTGGGGGCACACATGACCTCAAGCAAACAAAACTAGATGTACTAACTCGGACCATAATGCAGATTTGCAAACCATCAACTCTACCACAACCTCAAATTCTCCTGATTTTCATTTTTTTCAGTATCTCCCTTGACGCTCGACAGTTTTAAAAAGCAAAGTATTTGACTAGATGACTATATACTCTCTATTACACCTCAAGACTTTGACATTTGTTTAACCAAGGTTGCATTGTAGTTAATTGGAGGTGATATCTCTTTTCAACAAGCCTCTCAACACTCTCGGTGGGTCAAGGCTATGCAAGATAAATTCACCTCCATAGCTAAAAATCACATTTGATATCTGGTTGTTCAACCACCAAGCAAGAAAACTATGAGTGCTAAGTGAGATTACATGACCAAGACAATTACCTTACCTAGACAACCACATAGATCAAAGGCACGACTTATTGCCCTGGGAATTTTAACAACATCATGGCATTGGTTTTGACATGGTTTTCGGACCCGTCATCACATGGTCCATAATTTGTGCCTTGACAACATGCGCATATCAACTACAACAAACGATTCAATTTCTAAACGTTAAAAGTGCTTTCCTCTATGGAATCCACTTGATGAAGTTTATGTTGAGCAACCAAAGGCTTTCTCAAACCAGACATTGAGCACTTGGTTTGCAAACCTAGCCGCACTCTATATGGTCCACGCCAAAGCCAATGTGGGGATTAAAAAAAAACTATTACCGGGTATTTAACTAAATGTGGAAAAACAAAAGTCCATAAATAATGGTTGACTACCCGCCGAGAGCAGCCGGAGTATCTTATCAGCATTCTGAAGATCATAACTCACTCATATGCTATCCAAATTGGGCGTATGACGTGGTTTTTTTGACATCCACGGAAAATGCAAATGTCAAAAAACACCTCATATGTATGATTTGAACAAATTTTGAGTGTGTTATGGCCATTTGAAAATTGGGATGGAGGAGAAGCATCACCTAGCCGCTGATAAGAATTCAAAGTTCAAGTTTTCTAATTTGTCCACAAATGTTTATTTTCTCCAGATTTTGTTAAATATCCGTTCATTGGATATAATGAAATAAAACATAATTTATCAATGGAAATTATATAAGATTATAAATAATATTTTATAATCAAGCTTCTACATAATTCAGAGGCACCATCTAGAAGTGCAGACTTCAATAGTGCACTTTTTATTTTTAAAACTAACTTAATTGTGATTTATATAACAATCATCAATGGCCACCATCGTGTCATTACCTCATGTGCATATAAGAAGAAAAGTCTTAAGCCCATTTTAAAAAAATGTAATGTTAATTATTCAAAATAATAAAATTTAATCTACTAGCAAAATTTATATAACAATTTATACAACATTCATCTATAAGCATCATTGTGTCCTCACCTCCTGATATGTTTTGAAAGAGTTATTTTATCCATTTCTGAAATTGTGATATTAATTAAAAAACAACTGAGCGTTCTACTCATAATAATAAAATAAAACATAATTTACTAGAAAAAATTATATAAGATGGTATATAATGTTTCTAAAATGATTTTCCACATAGTTTTGAGGCCCTATATAAAAAAAAACTCTGGTAGTATACTTTCCATTTTAAAAACAAACTTAATCACAATTTATACAACAATTATTTATAGGTACCATTGTGTCACCACCTCCCATGCATGTAAGAAGAGAAGTCATGTATCCATTATTAAAAATGTAATGTGAAGTAGTCAAAATACTTAAGTGTTATATTGAGAATCAAATAATAAAGCATGATTAGTAGTGAAAATCATATAGGATAGTAGATAATGTTTCAAAGTTCAATTTCCACATAGTTCTCAGGGACTACGAATGAATTCACAATTTTCTTAAATCCAAGAAATTCATACGAAGCGCATAGTTATTAATCTACCAAAAGTAAATGTGAGGGCAAAACAAGACTCTCAATTGTCTTTGTTGACAATCTATTTATCATGGAGGGAGTAGTAGTAAGAATTCCGGCCTTCAAGAAGGTCGGCGTGAATAAAGTGTTTGTTCGTTCCCTTCACTATATCAATGTCCAAAAGACAAAGATAAGTAGATGGGAACTACTGCTCTCTTTTGAGGGTAGACACTATATCATGGAGGGATACACAAGCTGCCCAACTGATCATACATCAACTTCATATGAAATTTGATATATTTGATTTAGGACCAATTCACGGCTACCTAGAGGTCGGATTTCAAAACCTACCTCAAGGCATTTTCTTGAACCAAACTCAATATGTTCTACAACTACTCCACAAATATGGCACGGAAGAGTGCCATCATGAACTCAAACCTTTATCACTAGATTTCAAGCTACTTACGGATATGGGCTCTCTGTCCACTTACGCCATTCGATACTGCAAACTTTTAGGAAAATTCATATTCTAACCCACACTTGCTCTAACCTTGCTTATGCCTTAGCCCTGTATTGCGCTTTATGTCCTTGCCCTAGGTTGCTCACATGGATATTGTCCATCACATCTTACGCTATGTGAAGAAGACGGCCACCTTGGATCTTTTCTACACTCGCCAAGATATCACTCAATTATAGGGCTTTTCAGACGACAACTGGACGTCTTGTTTTGAAATACTCGTCGCTCCACCAAAGGCTATTGTTTAATAATGACGAGCTCTGCTACTACTTGGCAAGAGCCCCCTTTTTCTACCAGCTCAATCAAGTCCAAGTATTTAAGCTTGTCGGCATGCGCCTCTGCCAACCGGAGAATTAGTGCCACGGTAATTTTAGAGGATATGGTAGTATTTTGTGAATCCGGTAGAAGTGGATGAAATTGGACAACGAATAAAGATTGCTATTGGATGAAAACTACTACTTAATGAAGACTGTTGCTCGATAAAGACTACCACTCAATGAAACTAAACTATGGATGAAACCACGGCTAAAATGGATGAAATAGGCTAGATGGATGAAAATCCAGCCTGACTAGTTTTCATTCACTTCACGAGATGAGGAAAGTTAGGATTTTAGGGGGGTAGAGAGCTCCGGCTCTAGGCTGAGAGTTCTCTCTTCTTGTGTTGTGGAATTCATGGTGTGTGAGGGAAATAGGGTGGCTAGAGAAGTGATAGTGGTGGTTAGCTTGATGCTAGAATTAGGAGGTGGAAGCCGAGTGATTTGTGAAGGTTTGGTGAAGCAATGCAACTCTTTTGTTAAAGCCTTAGTGTGTTTTGTGCCATGGCCAAATGTCTAGCAGTGAGATCTCATAGTTAGGATGTTGTTTTTGAAGAAATGATGCTTTGGTCGTGTAGATTAAGTCACGTTCTACTAGATCTGATCTAGATCTAGGTCTAGGCAAATCTACCTATTCCTAATCCGATTGAGGGCATCTAGGATTAACTGAATTTTGGAATGCACTTGTGTGTGGCTTAAACGGCTGGAAACTAGTCTAACAACTCCAGATCTCTTACATAGAATCTAAACTGAACACATAAACAAAACCCTAACAAGGTCTACATTGTAATCCGGGTCTAATAAAGTCCAAGTATAGGCCTCTATTCTTGTTAGCCCTTGGACTTTTGGTATTGCACAAGCATTGCTCAAGTATAAAACATATTTTGAAATTAAGATAAAATCTCCCCTTAACACCCTCTAAAGCTACTTGGCTTTGCCGCTTTCTTTACGAGCTCCAGTTCAACGTCTCTCTATCTCAAGTCATGTCCATCACTCTTACCAGCTCTTGAATCAAAGCCAACTTGAAAGATGTCCAACCCATCCTTGTTCATTGTGACACCTAGTCAGCTATCAACTTAACAAATAATCATGTCTTTGATGTCTTATTGAAGTTTATTGTCATTTTGTTTGTAAAAGGCTTTTGGAGAAGAAAATACAACTTCATTACATCTCTTTAGATTCATAGCCTGCAGATATGTTTTTACAATCCATATCCTAAACTAAATTTGAGTAGCACATAGCGGTACTTGGAATCAACAGCATAGACCCTCATTGACCTAGAATTCAAAACAAAGGTACTCAATTGTTTTTTCTATATCCTAGAAAGTTTTGAACTCGGCTCCTCTATATCCCTTTACATGTCTCTACACTCCTTCCATAAATGAAGAGATCCCATGTATAACTCCTCACCACGGCATACACCTTGTATTGCTTAATCAAACCTAATCTATCAGATTGTACTTGGATCCTAGAGCCCACATATTGTTTACCAAATATGAGTAAACTTCTCCTGCTACATGAACAAATCTTTATCACCTTCTTAAAAATACTATCCTTTGAATATATTATCATAGTGGAGCTCATCACCTATGAATTTCATGAATAAGAGACCCAAATTAATTAGTACCATGTATGCCTCGGATAATCTGGCAATCTAAACTTCACAAAATAAAATCTACCTAAATTTGGATTGTCCTTAGCCTCACCATCATGTTGTTGCTCCTGCTCTTCTTCCACAATTGTAGAATCTTCCAATTAGAAGAGCGTTGCCAACAGGCACAACAACAAGCAAGTCGATCGAAGCCGGATCCAAAGTAACTCACCATGCATTAACACCTCTACGGGATTTTACGGCACCATCACTTATCATCAAGGCAATACGATGAAGTTGAAGATATTAGTTTATTAGATTGTGTACGTCATCATTGTAGATGACCACCTACGTATACCTCTAACCCTAACTTATGGCTTGTCCAAAGGATGGTTAGAATTGAAAACTCGCAGAGGAGGAGAGGTTAGCACACTCGTTCTAAATCTACAACAGAACCTAGGTAGCTTCATAACTTCATTCATCCAGCTTAGCTTATTATTTAGATCACTAATCATATTAGTTAACGTAATTACATTTTATTATTAGCTTGAGCCCTTCTGTATTGGTTCAAAATTCTTAGTTTGTAACTCATCTCTTTATACTACATCAATGTTTAGTTACACGAACAAGCATTTATGGGGGTATTTATTGGTGGCCACTCCCTATACATGCCAACACACTTTGAAGCTTCATAGTAGATTCACATTTTATCAAAAAATATGGAATTATTTGGATTGAAATTGTAATTCTATAAGCTATTACTGAAAAAATAAGTGTACTGTTATTTTTTCTCTCTATACATGAACATTTCTTAATTTGTTGATTATACGGGAGGATTTGCCTTAGAGCATCCTTGGTTGTTGCCTCCAATTGGGCCTGAAACCATAATGAAGAGGACTAATTAGTAAGTCTACATAAACCATGAGCCAATTGAAGGTCATTGTCATGATGCACTTTATTGAATTGCATCAAATTGGTTTGGAAATGAGTTAATAGTATATTTATAGTAGAATATTATTTGCGCAAAATTTCATAAACATTTGAGTAAGATGAGAGTGAATTGTGTTGCCTTGGTTGGTTGTTTAATCTTTGAAGTTATTCACTTCAAAGATTCTAACTTGGGTATCTTTGATTTGTGGATATTAGCCGGGTTTATAGCTAGTTAGGAAAGGTAGGAGGGATCTTCCTTCTGCAAGGTTATGGAAAAAGAGGAGAATGAGGAAGTAAGGGAGATGATTTTAAAGAAGGGGAATGAATTAGGGTCAAAGGTTTTAGGCATGGGAGGTCATTTGAGGGAGATAGGAGTATTGAATTGAAGTGAAGTATGAAAGATGCAATTTGGATGAGATGAGAATGAAACAATAATCATTGGAGGCAAAAATGAAGCTTAGTGTTGGAGAGGTGGAGGACAAAGAGGAAGGGGTCCCTCAAAAGAGTCTTTGATGGCAAGTTCAAGAGCAGTTTGAGTTTTTCCTTACCACGTTTTGAGTTTTCATTTAATTGTCTTGGAATTTTGTAAGCATCAACTACTAAAGGTTTTGAGGAGCTATTGCAAGCAAGAATCGAAGCTAGGTAAGGGAGATATGGGCATTTTGACGTGAAAGGTTTTAGAGGACTGCGGCCCTGCGGCGGTGGCGACTTTCAAGAGCAATTTGGTTTTTTCCTTGCCAATTTCTCGGGTTTTATCCTCTTCTTAAGCAATTATTGCAAAAGCTAGGCCTAGAGGCCAGCTTTCAAAAAAGCTATTAGATGTTGACATAAGAATTGGATTGAGAGAGATATGAACACTATGATTTGAAGGATTTTGGAGGGCGGGGGCGGCAACCACTTTCAAGAGTGGTGTGGTTCTTTTGATCTCCATTGCTTGGTTTTTATCCTCTTTTTATGTGATTTTGAAGTAAGCTAGGCCATCTATCAAAAAATCTATTATATGTTAATATTGGAGCTTGATAAAGAGAGATACTAGCACTTTGGTGTAAAGGATTTTTGAGAGATGTGGTGGTGGCGACGACTTTCAAGAGTGGTTTGGTTCTTTTGATCCCCATTGCTTGGTTTTCATCTGCTTTTTATGAGATTTTGAAGGAAGCTAGGCCATCTTTCAAAAAAGTTATTACACGTTAATATTGGAGCTTGATAAAGAGAGATATAAATACTTTGGTGTAAAGGATTTTTGAGAGATGTGGCGCTGGCGACTTCAAGAGCGGTTTGATTCTATCCTTGTCAGCTTTTTGGTTTTTAACCTCTTCTTATGAGGAAGATAGGTCTAAAATTTAGCTTTCCAAGGAGCTATTATACGTTGACACAGAGCTCGCCAAGGGAAGGAATCAACACTTTGACTATTTGGAGTTTTGGAAGGCTCTGGTGACGGCAACTTTCAATTTTTTCTTTTCTGGATTTTGAAAAATTTCCTCTTGATTTCTATCTATTGGCTTAAATTTTTTACTTTTGGTATCTTATGTTTTTAGATTTCCAATGAGACAAAGTTCATTTCTTTTCAATTGGTATTGGAGAAGTTATGAACATTTGAATCTAAGGGGGTTGTGAGGACCTTCGGGTTGAATAGTGTTTGGATATAGTTTGAGGTTAGACTAGAGGGTTGGGTGCATCTAGGAACTAACATGTATCTTGACATTGTACTCAACTTCTTGGCAACATATATATTTTGATATTATTTGGAAAGAATTGTGCTCTTATTTCTTTTATTATGACCAAATAGCAGCCATGGATCCCAAGTTCTTCTAAAGAGACTTCCTCTTTTGATACTATCGCACTCTAATCCCTAGCTTCTAAATGAGCCCCAACCCTAATTTGTGCAACTTTTTTGCATCACGTGGCATTTCTTTTTCTTTGTTGACATGAAGATCTCTAAGAATCTTGAGCCATGTGTGGTTTGATAATAAATAAAACTTTGAGACAAAAATACCTCTAATAATGAATAGTCACTTGAAGGACTCTCAAAGATGTACAAAAATGGTGTGTAGGAGGTAGAATTTATGAATAATGAAAAATCTATTAATCTCTAAAAGATAAAGCCTATGACCTTGACATCAATCCCAATTTCCATTCCACTGTGTGCTCTATTTTTTCATAAAATATGGGTGGAATTATTAAAATAAATAAATTAATAGATGAGATCACATGTCTTGCTTATTTCACAAAAAATGTTGATTTTTTGGTGAAAATTTATTATTGCTGTGACTTGCTGAAGAAAAATTTAAGGAAAGTCATATCAATTAAAAGTATGCTTAAAAATTCCGAAAATTTCACCAAAGGTGTACAGTGACAAAGCTTGAGGTGTAGAAAAACTTCTATGTTAAGCTAAATTAGTAAATTGGTCAATACTAGTTATAGGCGCAAAGTTTAAACTGCAATAACTTGTTCAATTTTATGTATTTTTTGAAACTTTAAGTTGGAATGGAAACTAGACTTCATAAGCTTTGTTTCTATAGTTGGACATATATTCAAAAATTATCATTTGAATGACTTGAAGTGTGATTTAGAGCAAAAACTAGAAGTTTCTAAAATACACTACTTTGAGATCCATGTCATAGAGATTTTCTTCTCTAGATAAAACATAACTACCTCAATGAGCCAAGTTTCACCATCATCTATTATTTACACATTCAATGAACTCTCCAAAAGAATTGGATGAAAAAATATCATTCACATCAATTATCATCCTTTGAAATGTCATGCAGAAGCCATTTTTTGGCTCCTCTCTTATTTAGGGGTTAATCCTTTACCTCCTAGGAATGTTTATGGAAAAACCAAGATTTTTGCTGATTTTTTTCTCTGAACCGGATTTGATGGAAATACAATTACTAATATTAATATCTAACCTTACAAAATTGAACTTAACTCATGATCTGAACTTTGGGGAAATTTGAACAACATCCAACAATTGATGGAATAGATTGAAAACACGTAATTAAGAAATTATGCACTTGGCCATTTAAAAGTGCACTTGGGTACAATGGCGGCCATTGCTAACAAAAGTGGCAAAATTGCCAAAAAAAAAAAATTCAAAGAAAAAAAATGTTTTCTAAAGGAAAAAAAATTGAGCTTCTGCAACAATATTACGTACAATCATGGTTCTTAATATTGGAAGCGATTTTTTGGCATTTTCAACTAATTTTTGGTGGCCCCTCGTTAATACTAGATAAATGTGTATTTAATATAGTTTCACAATATTTCAAAGATATATTTGAAGGATTGTAGTATACAAACAGGCGTATCACAAAAAAACATACTTTATGCAAGGGTTGGCAGTTGATTAAAAGATATTCTACGTAGTACATAATGCATACAATGGTGGAAATTAAATATAGATGCTTCAATAATTGGACTTAGCACCAATAGTAAACACAACTTTACTCTAAAGGATTAATGACATAACGTCTTACATCACCATTAGAATATACTACTCTTACACATACACTATATATCAATTATCATACACAACTAGTATACTCTCAAAAGGCACACTATCTGCTCCATAGAATTTAGGGCTGCTTGCAAACGGTCGTCATCGATAGCTTCGATTTGCATTGCAATATATTGTAGGATGTGAGCCTTTGCCGATTGAAGAATGCGAATCCTGCTTTCAACCTACACTCCAAATACATTGCGCTTTCTCCACCCGTTGGCCCCGGACATGGTTCTTTCCAATGTGTCTACCCATGAAAAAATGCATGCATCTTTCTCTACCCAACTACGGCTCTCCCCAGATGGCTCCCAGAATGAATCCATGCAATTTGCATACCGTTGTGCAGAAGACCCATGTCCATCAGCAACCCCCCTTTGGATGATGGGCCAATACCAACAAACCTTAATCTTAAGTCTCCATCGGTTTTTTCCTTCCTCAACCACTTTCCCTACATAGAATGGTACACCACCTTCTATCTCTGCTCGATCAACACTCAAAGCTACAAACTGTCCACAACGGTTATCAGATTGTGGATTAAATGGTGGAAATGGGTCGTGAGTACCTTCATACATTGCTCCTTCTTCGGCGTGTTCCACAACATAGTTGCGCTCTGTTTGTTGTGCCCTACGCACTGCTTGATTAGAGGGTCTTCCTTTACGAGGACCAAAGTATCCTCGAGCCTCGGCATTTGGCAGCATGGCCACTACCTGATCTACGACATTTACCTCGCGATTTTCTTCACTTGCACCATCCATTACATCCAAAGATGCGCTCCCTGTAGGTCTGGTGTAGGAAAACTCTGAAGGCCAAAACGGTGAGGTACGATGCTCATTGCTACGATCTTTGTGTGGAAATTGAGCTAAATAGACTTTCAATCTTTCAGCCTCTACTTTTGCTTCACGATTCTTGTCCTCATGCTGCAACCTTTGAATGCACCTTTGTTTATATGCAATGAAGTCATCCAACGCCTTCAACTCCCGTTCATCCGCTGCAAATACTTCCGCAAACGATAGTCGTTCATCCCTATTTGGCAACGACCTCAAAGTTTTCGTTTCTGCCTCCGGTCCCCATGGATCCTTGCAATAATGCTTGTGTTGTACTCGAACTCCACGAGTCCCTTCTCGATTGTCCATATAGAATCGCATGTCGTGCGGAAATGTTATGCCCACCAATGAATCCTGACCTGTCAGTAAGTGAGGAGTTATGAACAATTTCCAATCCCATATATTCTCTAGCAGCCGGGCGCTAACAAATGCCTCCGTGGGAGATGTTTCTCGTTCTATAAGACTAATCATTTCCTTCAACGAGTCGACGTCCGACCTCTTTAACGTATTTGATATATAACTGAAGCGTTGATCAATATCTTCGTGTGTATGGCCCACTATAAGAAAAGATAGTTCCACCTCCTGAAAAACCCCAATCCCACCATTGTAGCACATAGAGCAAACATATAAATGTTTTTGTTCTCACGCGTGCAGTTGTCGGCCTGAATTCGTAGTGTTGGTGGCAAGAAGCCCCTCCTCCGCAGCACATCTCCAATCACGTACAACAATGTACTCACGACTTGATTGCTATCGTGTTTGTGGTGAGCCCCAAACCACACGTCGCAATATAAACCAATCCCATGTACAAGAGCACCACTCAAATGGGTCTTAACAAACCGGTGTTCAATGTTCTTTACAGTCTGACGCATCCTCGGTACCATGGTCGTATTTTGGTCCATGCCATCCACTATGATGCACTTGTACAACTCAGGGCTAATATAACACGACCTCTTGAATATCCAATAATGCCTACGTTCTTCCATTTGGTTGCGCAGATGCAATATAAACAACTTCTTTATCTTTATCCTTGCATCCGCATTAATGGTTCCCTCCATGGCACATTTATACTCCCAACAATGATAACACTTTGAGAATCTCGAAAATGGAAGTACCTGAACGTGGGGATACTTGATGCGCCACATCCTCCGGAACGAACTCGTAGAAATGGTTTCTCCATTATAAATTCTCTTGACCTCCTCGTTCACGTAATTGAATACATCAACTTTGGCTGTATTCATAGGAAGGAGAATGAGAGGCATCACTTCGTTGTCACTCTTACGGCGAATACAACGATGAGGTTGAGGACAACAAGCTTCATCGATGAACGATTTAAAGCAAGCCTCTGCCGCAGACATTCTAGTACTCTCTCTTATTGGATCTGAAAGGGTATTGCTGTGAATCGATGTATATTAGACAGTCCTTCTTCAATTGCTTTAAGCGCCTCTGTGAATATCCAACCCCAAGAGCATAGCAAACATTGCAAACATGTTTCCCATCTAACTTTGTTACAAACTTGTCTCGACGAGTTCCTTCCGTCCTTGTGTAAAAAGAAACCAGCATCTGTCTCATCTACGAACTACGAACTAGAAACTCATTACCCCATGCATTATATCGCATGTCCAATAGATACCTTGCTGGAACGTCCCTCAAACAATTGTATTTGCATCCTCCTTGTGCCGTTGCAATTTGCACGCTTCTAAGCGATACCTTAGATGGTGCAGCTTCTGCCAATGATGGCTCCCTTGAATCTCTCCTTCTCCTATTTTGCATAGAATATGGACGACATGCTGGTCTAACATAAGCAAATCCATCTACATGGGGCAAATCTTGGATGTTTGAGGGAGTAGATTGGGAAAACAACAAATTTTCATCTATGGCGTTTGAAGCATGACTACTGCGTCGAGACCTCTGGGTGGATCCTGGTGTGTTGATGAACTCCGGAAAATCAAATTCTAGGGCCATCACTTGTGTAGGCGCTATCTGTGATCCAATGTCACGATGGACACTTGTGATATTGGGTTCTACAGCCACTACACGTAGCAAAGATCGATGCCAACAAATGATCAAGCCTACACACATGCCAAGGCGTTCTCCTACAATCTCTCCGGTCCAATGCAATGCATCATCTACCTTAGTGATACGCACCGCCACCTCGAATGAGAACAACTTCGACCCATTCAATTCCATGCCACTTTTGAATGCATGCTCCCTGGTTGCTAAGCCCACCACATCTCCTCTTTCAGAAAGCAATTCTACTGCCCTTCCCAATTCAGAAGTCATGATCCGAACAGATCTCTGTTGAATTTGCCTTGCACGTGTTGCTCGTACTAATTGGGCCCCCACAGAGCTATTAGAAGGCATATTGTCCCTTTCGATGTGTGGCCGTATCAAAGGAGTCTAAATCGTGCGGCTCTCCATTATCACTATTGAAAAAATAGGAACATTATGGATGTACATTAGTCAAATACATGTATGAATTGTTAACCTTCAAAGCACCATTCATTTGATAAAAGATATGTATCTAAACACATATTTACTATTCAAAATATGATGATGATATTGGACCTTTTGATAAAAATGCTTTGAAATGAAAAAATTAAGAATTTGTAGAGCATGAACTCCTTGTACGGAGTCTTTAACTCTGAAGGTACAATTACAGTGTCACACCAAAAACACTTCAAAATTGTTGGATTCCAGTGCAATGAAAAAAAAGGAAACGACAACTTTTATTTCTAGTTTTGACCGTATGATCTCAATTCAGACTTATTAAGTAATATATAAACAAAATTTCATAAACTTTGACCGCACGGATTGAAAGATTATTATAGTGTTTGAAGTCCAGCATATGGTTCATTTTCTTCCCTGTGTGCAATGGATCAGCAGAGTTTGACTTCACTTGGTGTCAAATTTTTGCACTACACAAGGTCTAAATCCATAACCATCTTGTTAAGCATGATGTTAATTCCTTGTACCCCAATTTTTAGAGGTAGAGGACGGATGTAGCATATTCAAAACAACTGTGGAAGGAGTGGAAGTTCGGAATTTGTTAATTCACATTGAAATTTTTTGTGAACTTAATATATTTTAGATTGGTAATCCAAATGGTCAATAAAAAGGTTTACACCACATATTGATGTGGAAAAAACAAAAAGTGAAAAATAAAAAGATATCTAGGTATTATTTGGAAAACAAGAAGTTTTTTTGGTACCTTGCCCAACATTGACTGACAATGTGTAAAAATGTTTGACCTGGGTTGGTATGCTATTTTTCACTAAAGACAAGAACTTATTTGACAACATCAAGGGAAATAATATTACTTGCAAGTACTGAAAATCTCACATTCAACAAAGTGTCCTAGCAAAAGTTTTTAGACGTGCTCGACTAACCAGCTTCATTTGAAATTCAAAACCCTAAAACTTTTTGATCAAATGTCAAATTTAGGTAAAAAATTGTTTTCCTAATAAAGTCTTCGTAACGCCTTTCTATAGTAAAATTTTCAAAGAGAAATGTTGGAAATTGACACCATAAGAACCTGACCGAACTTTCAAAAAGCCCTTTTTTGACACTTGATCCTTTAGGGGTTAAATATGCTACACTACTTCTGCATCCCTAAACATTGGTGAAAAATGGAACTTATACCATTTCTGACATGATGATAATGAATCTAGATCATGTGTGATGCAATCTTTTGAATCCAAGTGAACTGAAACGAAGGGAATCCACTAAATCTTGGGAAGAAAATGAACCATGTTGTCTACTTGCTATTACTGACACCATTGGAACTTGTTACAATTGCCAATAAAAGAAAGGGTTTGTACATCCACATAAAGGTTATTCTACAAACAACATAGTATAGAAGATCAATCAACAATCAATCTTAAACTTGTATAAAAATAAATGTTTACCTTAAAATACGTTGTAGGTGTTAGCGGTGTACGCACGGATGCTTGATGGCGTTCAACATTAAATCACCATTCTGTTGTTGTTGTTGAACATGTCTTTCAACCTTTCCCACATTACCTGCAACACATGCATAAAATTTATATGGTAAACTATGCGATAAAAACTCCTAGGTATCTTCGTATTACATATAGCCCGAAATTTTAATATAATATGTAAAAAGTTTAAGCATAAGGAGAAACAAAGCAAAAGGCCCAAAGTTCAAAAGTCAAATATTGACTAATATACTTGAGGCACAAGGTTCCAACATGGATATAAGGTTTCTATGCAAATCTAAAGGTCATTTCTCTTCCCAGTTTCTAAGGTCAATCTTTTGCAATCAAAACCTTAAGGCCATGTGCATTTTTACTTCATTCACTTATTTCTATCAACTTTGTGTACTGTGTAGATTAGAGGAAATTTGCACATCGAGGAGATTTTTGCGAATTTGGTAAGCTTCTAACTTTGTTTCTGTTCTGCATATCAGGGAACTCCAGGATTAGGTTCATGTTGATTGAAGTTCAGTTAGAGTTACAATAGAGAATAGTACCAATACTGGTGCACACAAATGAGGACATGAACTTGAGTATAATTTAAATTGCACATTCAACAAAAGTTTAACATTTATACAAAATAGCAGTCAACAACTAGAGAGTGCTACTGAAATACTGACACAAAAACCACACAAAGCTGAAGTCAAGAGAGTAGTTCGTAAAATGGCTCTAAATCCTGAGTGTAGCACATCAGCGCACTATCTGAAACCCTAGCCTTTGCAACCAAACCCTAGCCGCCACAACCAAACCCTAGTCGCCACTACCAAGCCCTAGCCGCTGTTGCCGTGGATTTCGCGTGACGGTCATGGAGTTAACGTAGACTAGAGGTGTACGCGCGCACACCCCCAACTGTTGCTGCTCCTCCACCAACCATATCCACTTTCCGCAGCGCTATGAGGGTATTGACCCCAACGACCAGTACGCGAATCATTACACGGTCTTCTTCGACGTGAACATGCGTGCCTAGGACGACGGGCTGTAGAGGCCGGAGTATGTGGGCATCGGGTGCGTGTTTCGCCGGATCGCTCTCTACGGATTCGATCCGCCCCAGTATAAGAAGCATCGCGGGTTCTGGGAGTCGGCTTGCTGCCGTGGAAAGAATAAGGTTACCGTGAATCGGGAGGTCAAAGAACTCACGAGCGAGAGGATGATGATAGCAAAGCGATACGGCGACTCCGTGATCACAGTTCCGCGATACCAAAGGGATACGACTCCGTGATCAACATTCTGCGACTCCGTGATTGATCTTCGACGTTGATAACGTTCTATGACTCTGTAATGACGTTCTGCGACGTTGATGACATTCTACGACGTTGTTGACATTCTCCGACTCGGTGATACGGCGATCTTTGTTCTGCGAGTACTGTCGACTTCCTGTTCGACGGTACAGTGAACCCCGTTCAGGCGCGGCGCGACGTAGTGCAGGTGCTACGAGGGCGCGGGGCACGCGCAGTGAGGGCGGGGTGTGGCGCATGATAGACACAGTGAGGGCGCGGCACAAGGCAGGCACAACGAGGGCGGCACATGCCTAGCGAGGGCTTGCGCAGGGCAGACACAATGCTACTCTCTATTTTGCCATTTCTCACACTTTCCCAAACCCTAGCCGCCCACAACCTCTCTCCCTCACACCTCCCCTCAATTTCTCTCCCTCACAACTCTTCTCTCCTCACCCTCCGCCCTCACAAGCCCCTCTCTCACAAACCCACAAGCCTCTTCCTCCACCAAACCCTCTCTCAAACTCACAGCCTCCCTCACAACAACTACCAAGGGTGTGCGCGCGTACACCCCTCCTAGCACTACCCAAGAGTGAAAGGATTGATATCCTCAATTGATACCCTCTAAACGAAAACCCTAATTTTCAAACCCTAATTGATACCCTGATCCAACACCTAGATTGAAAACCGGATGATGGTACCAAGGAATTCATACCCTGGTTGTGATACCCTCGCTATTGATACCCAAAGTACCATAGTCCATAAATGGTGTAGAGAATATCTCAACCAAAACTGGTTAAAAATGCTTGTTTTAGTGCAATTAGATTGGATGAAAAAATGAAGTTTTTTTTGTAGTTTTAACCGTAGGATCTCAATAAAGACTTATTAGCTAATATACTCACAAAATTTCATAAAGTTTGACCGCACGGATTGAAAGATTATAATGTTTGAAGTTGATAAAAGGCTCATTTTCATCCCTGCGTTTTCTGGATCAGCAGACTTTGACGTGAATTGGTGTCCAATTTTTGCGTTTTAAAGGGTCTCAATTAATTACCATAATGTTAAGCATGATGTAAGTTTGCTATATACCAATTTTTAGAGGTAGACAAGGAGTGTAGCATATTCAAAAAATTGTGCAATGAGTGGAGGTTCAAAAATTCTCAATTCACGTTATATTTTTTTTGGGAACTTCATATTGTTTGAAATGAGAATCCAAATGGTCAATAAGAAGGTTTACATGACATAATGCCGTAGGAAAAATCAAAAGTGAATCATACGAAGGTCTCAAAGTTTTATGTGGAAAGGTAGAGGATTTTTGGTACCTTGACCAAAAATTTGTGACAATGTGAAAATAATTGACTTGGATTGATATGCTATTTCACCAAAGAACTAACAACATGCTTAACATGATGGTATTGGATTTAGATCTTGTGTAGTGCAAAAGTTTTTAGAGGTAGACAAGGAGTATAGCATATTCAAAAAAATTGTGCAATGAGTGGTGGTTCAAAAATTCTTACTCTATACTAATAGTGACTATGATTTTGTAATGATATACAGGTTTTTTGAGTGTTGCGTTATGGCACCACCAAATATTGATAGAATCTGGGAGAGCCACAGTTAGTGGATCGCGGAAGTGGATGAGTTGAGCCCCTTCTTATGGGTGACGGATTATCCCTTTGAGCTGGGGAAGCGTACATCGGCGTTAGGAAAGAGTTTTGGCAAAATCCAGGCAATCACTCTTCGACGTGATGATATGGTATACGTTACTTGCGCAGTGGGTCCAAGTCAATCGGAGGTGAAGACTTCTCTTTCGAAAAAGTTGCTTCTTGCACCTGTCCCTTTGAATCTTCTTCAAAATCCAGGTCAAGTGAAATTCCTCAAATCATTGCAGACGTTTTGGTTGAACATCTTTCTTGCGGTACGTACTGCTAGATACAATAACGTCTTAGTATGTTTAGCGTTATGACCGGAGATGGTGCTGAAGGCTAAACAGATTATGGAGGAACATATTAGATATGAGGCATTTCGGGAGAGGGACCCATCACGCGCGACAACTCAAGCCCCATCAGCGGAACTGGAAGAATCAGAAGTTTATTGAATTCTTGCTGAGCCGTTGCAACTGGATTGGCGACCACTAAAGGGGGGGAGAGGAAGTGGAGGCCAACATCCCACTACAACTTCTAAGGTACAGACATTACCGAATCCTCCATTAACCAGTAGACGTCCTACGAAGAGGCCACGGCGTGTTGAGAGTGATGTAACTTCTAGCTCAATAGAAGGCCCATCAAGTTTGGATCGAAGCGGGAGGAGGTTGATTGGGAGAAGTGTAGGATCGGGTGGCAGGGTTCGTAGGTCGGGGCTCAGGACGTCTGATGGTCATCGTAGGGCTCCTACATCTGCGCGCGGAGATGTAGCTGATTTGTCAGCCATAGCGCCAGAGGAAAAAAAATTTCACAACCTTCCAGACAGTATATAAAAGGATTTTGAAGACAATGCGGAGATATCACAGGATGTTCCTACTTCAATGCATTTAAAAGCACCAGTGCCTACAACGGAGAAGATTGCAAAAGGATCTGTGTGGGGGAATTTGGTGTTTAAGGCACACTTAGACCGCATTGTCTCTGTGGAGAATCTGGAAACGAACCACCGGGTTTTATCACAGAAGAGGGTCATAGAAGTATTTAACTGCTTACAAGACCAAGAATCTGCGACTCGGATGAGTAGATTGGTACTTCGACCGATCAGATACATCGTGCATACAACCACCGATGATGGTGTCGTTGAAAAGGAGGATGTGCCATTTCCATTGGTAGGAACCGCACGAGAGTTTGAGCGCATATTCATTGCACACAGGAATGGTTTTGCACATGGTGCCATGAAATCCCAATATTCTTGGCTTCAAGATCATATCATTTGGGAACCGATGGATGGACAACACATAGTAACAGCTTGTAAGTTTGTAGAATAGCAGTGGAGAGATGATACTATGCCTTTAAATGAGTACCTGGACACGTTCGAGCGGCGGTAGGCCTTTTTGGTGGAGTATGATGATCGCCGGTTCAACATTGAGAAGTCTACGCGGATCAACGTGGCGGAGTTTCAGAGACAATCAAATTCTACTATGGAGGAGGATTTTAGGAAGCTCCGTCAGATTTGGGATCTATTTGGGAGGCCTGATAGCACAATACGTTGTCGAGTAGCGAGAGTTTTTCTTTGGGTAATCGCGGAGATTCTAGCTGCTGCTAGAAATGGTTTGAGAACAAAGGTTGTCTCCAAATAAATATCTAGTCTTGACCACCAAATCCTCTTGTCTTTAAGTCTTCATTCTTCAGTCCTCATTCTCCATTCTTTACTCTTCAATCTTCAAATTCTCCCCCCGTTGACCTATCATGTGGTGGCTCTAAAGGGTTAAGGGTAAGGGTAGGTGATAAGAAACCACGGCCTCGGACGGGTAAAACGGGACGGCCAAACCACGAGCTAATCGTCCAAAAGATTGGCTCCTAAACTTCAAACCCATGGTGACCAGCAATGGTGCCTAACGAGTGGGAACAACATAAACACGACCGTGTGGATGATCAATCCCACTTCGTCGCGACAATGTTTACGAAACAAAATTGAAAAACAACTAGCCTCCAAATTCGGCTAGGAATCACAAATTCAAGACAACGAGCCTCCAAAGCCGGCTAGGAATAACAAGCCACAAGCCACAACACACAAGTCTTCATGTCTTCTTATCTTTAGGTCTTCAAATCTTCAAATCTTCACATTTTTCTTCTTCCTTGAATCAAATTGATTGTCAATTTGTCATGCAGTCAGATGGCTGCCAAATCCACCTCAATGCCCCAAAAGAGGCAAGCAATAGCTTTGAATAAAAGCTAAGCCAGTATGCTCTAACTACACAAAATCTCACTCCTAACAAAGATATGAACTAAAAGTTATGCTGAATCAAGTTTGTGCCTCTTTATGTCAAAGGCAGCGCACCCCCCTTCCCACTTAGACGGCTATAATTTTTGCATAAAAAGTTTAAATGACTTGAGTGATAGCTTCTTGAAAAGCTAACATAACAAGCTAAAACTTGTCCAAATGTCACTAAAAATGAACTTACTGACCGAAAGTTGTGTAGGCGCAAAGTATATGCCTCTTAACTTCCAAGGCAGCAGTACCCTCCTCTACTTAGACGGCTATAACTTTTGCGTAGCAAGTCTAAATGAGTCGAGTGATAGCTTTTTGAAAAGCTAACATAACAAGCTAAAACTTGTCCGAACTCCACTTAAAACTAACTTACTGACCGACAGTTGTGTAGGCGTAAAGTATATGCCTCTTAACTTCCAAAGCAGCAGTACCCTCTTCTACTTCGACGGCTATAATTTTTTCATAGTAAGTTCAAATGAGTCGAGTGATGGCTTCATGGAAAGATTACACAACAGGTTATATCTTCACCAAATTTCACGTTCAAACACAAAGTACTCAAGTCGTGGTGAAGACCTGAAGTTGCTGCTCCTCTAATTGGGTAGCGGCCAACTACTCCTCACTCAATCTCTCATAACTTTTGCGTTTGAACTCCAAATTAGGCGAGTCAACTACCAAAAGAAGCGGAATTTCACAAGGAAAAAATCCTCTAATTTTTATAACTTTCCCATAAAAAACACAGTACACAACGCCCGATTATCTCCTCGAGTTTTCTACACACAGCTCTCAAAAATAACAAAGTAAGAATGAAAGGAGGAGAGACAAGGTCGCCTCCTATCCTTCCACATCAGCCCATACCTAAGCGACATGGGCATCTAAATTTCTATTGGACAACCACTAAAATACTCTAAAAACTTTATCAAGATAAGATAAGAAATAAACTCAACCATTGGACTTTTAAAGGTAAGATCCCAAAGTAATTCTAGGACGGTCAAACCTTATTAAAGTTTTAGTTTCATTTTTCCTTCTTAAAACTTGATCTAATATCCACTATTGACATAAAAATATAATAAACTTCAATATTCACAACTAAATGGATTCTACATCTTACCTAGACGTACAAAAATTCTAAAATTTGTCGGAGCACTACAGAAACGTAACTTGCTCGTCGCTCGCCACTTAAATAAATGAGTGGCCCTCGAAGCCAAAGACGGTGGACCAATTCATTGGAGAAGCGACTCACCATCTGGCTTTCATTGATATTTTCGAAACATCCTTCGAACACCATCTGATGGCCCCCAGTTAAAGTAGCTTCAGCCTCCAACACAATCACTAGAGTTTTTGCGTCCGGTTGTAAATTCAAAAATGAGAGTTGTTGAGGATTTGAATCTGAACGTTGTTCAACACAACGCTCAGAAGGCTCCACTTCATCTTGCACACGCCGTCTGGAAGTCGATGGCTGAGAAGATTGAAACGAATCCTCTGCTAATTGTGATAACGACAACTCCCAATCGTCAGGGATCTGAGAATCCATACTATCAACTCTAAGCTATCCAAGCTATTGGCTTGAAGTAAATCATGTGAGGCAAAGAAACTATCTTCTTTTTTATATCTCTCAGTACTTCTTTAAGAAGCTTGCCTTCATTGAATTACTCTAATAGCCATAAATAATTCTATTTTAACTAAAAATAGCCCGCATCAGAAGATCTGGCTAAAGGACAAAGTCGCGATATTGCACAGTCTCTCAACAGTTGTACAAAGCCGCCTTGAGTCCACTAATGGTCGCCAAGTTGCGGACTTGGTTGACTGTCAAGGTCCGTTGATTGTTGCCTGCCGGTTCCGGGTTCGAGCTTTATCAAACTCGTTGAACGGCCTGGATAGTTTCAATTTGGTACTTGCTAGTGAAAGTAGGAAATAAGCAGCCAACCGGCCACCTATACTTCCTTGAGCTACAGTGACAAGATGCAGGCTTCCAAGTTACGCTATCAAGCTCCGGTTATCTCCGCATTGAACAAAACCGTGGATTTCTCCACGACCCTAACCTTTTGTATCCTCCTCATATTCTATCTGATGTCTAAGGCAACATCTTTAATATTTTCACACAATATATTAATTTACAACGCAACAATGTGCGGACGATGCACGCAGGGCTCTTGCTTTAGTGAATGCGGAAAGTGAGTGCATAAGTTGCCCAAGGGGGATGGAGTTGTCATGGTGAAGAGGTTGGTTAAAAACATGGAGGATTTGACCAATCATGCGTGGAATCGGAGCAATGATTTTTTGAAGCTATCATTCAAGTATGCAAGGACTACGAAGCCGGCATTCTCTTTTACAACAAGGAGGAAGAGGACAAGTGGAAGGACATGGCGAGGAAGAAAGAGCTGGATCCAAATGTGGACATACAACCAACAAGAAAGGAGATGCTCTTGAATTGGTTGAGGCCATTAGGTAGGGTTCCGAATCCATATCATCTTCGGTTAGTAAAGTCTGCTGCAGCGAAGCCGGTGAAGGAGGATGGAGTAAGACCTCGTCAAGCATATCACTTCGACGGTGTAAAAGACAAGAATCCACATCCTCGTACGATTGCCGGTGTGGTTGACCGATATCAGAGACGAGAAGTTGTGATGAATTCCATCCGTTGGTTGATGGTGGAGAACAAAGAAAGTACACCTAATTCCATGGAGGAATTCTTTCGTATCCGTGTAGGGAAGTATTTTCCGTAGAGTAACGCACAACTTGATACCTTTGGAAAGCTTTTGAATGCTACCACGAAATAAGCTTGGACTGCTCCTGTGCGGGGGAAGGTGTCTAAACTGGAAGACATAAGCTACCTCATTCCCCCTTCCATCAGGTTTCATTATGGTGACATTGCAGCAGGAGGGCGTGGATACATTGGACTGTCCGTGGATATGGGAGGACATGCTACTGCTAATTGGGAATGGCAGATGGAAGTCAAGAGGCCAGACCAGAGCGACACAAAGAATATTCTTCCGGTTCGGTGTAGAAGAGGGTTATTCTACATGGACTACATAGAGTTGGGGAAACCATGTCTATGAGTGATTGATTGTCGACGTGGCAGTGAGAGGCATGGTACTGCATGATTTGTATGTAGCACTCTGTGGGTACATCTCCTAGCCCGAACTATATTTCTGGAGACGTTCCACTTCCACTTGTTTTCTTGGATCACTGGAGTGAGGTACGCCAACCCTCTGAAATTGATTCACTTGAGAGATCTCTATCAGAGCTGGTAAGACTAGTGGGCTCATACTTGCCCCGTGGTTGGGGTTTAGTGGCGTGTAATATATCTACGGCCATTCTCACGATCCTTGAAGGAGATTTCCAGGGATCTGAGATTTTCATCATTGACGATTGTACAGACAGAGTTTCATTCCTGTACAATGAGTTGTCCGACAATTTCCAAGGACAACTGTTGGTCAGGACTGGTGGAACAAGTACTGGTTGCAACATTGTACCTGAGACCTAAAAGCCGGTTGGTGGAGTGAGGAATGAAGACGACAATGAAGATAGAGGTGGTTGACATGAGAGATTGCTACGTTTAGGTACCACTGAAGATTTCTCATCTCGCAGTAGTTTAGACGCCGATGAAGATAGAGTGAACCAGTCTCCTCCAAGAGAGAGGATTCCATCAACGCAGCGGGCGGTGGGAGATACTTCAGGGGAGACGTCTGCAACATCTACAGAGAGGATGCAAGATACTGGTGGAGTGGATGTTAGTTTGGCGGCAGGGCAGGAGGGGGGCATACATTTGATGGTCCTAGGCTGGAGATGGACGAAGAAGAATTAGATTCATGTGAATTTTTTTCGATGCAGAAAAGGATTCCACAGCCTTCGATGCCTTCTCAATCAGAGCCTGTATCGGAGACACAAGAGACGTTCGGAGGTACTCAGAGTGATACCGGACCAGGTTTGCCTTCCGTTTCAAGATCTAGCGTATCCGAGGACATCATTACATTTCAGGGGGCCTTCTCATCAAAGCGAGAGATGTCCTTCAAGATAGAGGATAGCTTTTTCTACAATGATGATAGGGTAAGGCATACGCGGGAGGGTGTTCCTGGCAATTACCGATATGTTGAGTGTGCGTTCATTGGCATCAAAGATGTGGGAGATCGTCCAGTGCAGGATCATGAACTGTCCGCTATGGTAGGTAGCGCCATTGAACACGTGAAGGGAGTCGTTGCGCCAGAAGATGAGCTCTAAGCCCTGGAGCTATATACTATAGTAGAGCATGTTCGCAGTTTAGGTGGCAAATACGTTAGTATAATGCAGTTTGAGATGTCTTTACCGTTCGGTGGGTGGTATATATTTATATATTGGGTGGTCCATGTGATATGTTTGATTTTAGAATCCCTCAGCAATAGTGTGGAATTGCTTGATTATGTATGTTCTTGCATTATAAAATATAGTGAGGTACTTTACACTGTCTTAGGAAATTGCATATATATTTTTGTATCTTTTACACATTGTATTTATAGTGCAGTACTCTAAAATCCTATAATAACTCAAAACACATTTATAATCTCTTTGGGCACATGATTATAATTTTGTAGCATGATTTGCCACCTAAACTACTAGATTAGAAATCATATATTTTCTAAAATAAGGTAGCGAATGTAAAAAATATATTACTGATATGAACATTAAGATGCCAATGTTTGACACCATAAACACCAAAATTTTGTGACAAAAAACATACTAAACTTTTGCCAAATTTTGATTTTTTTTAAAGTTATGAGCAAATAACTTGTGGCTTTCTACCAGCAACCAGTGCACTTGGCTAAGTGCATAATTGATTAATAACACTTTAGAAGTGTTTAAAGTTACCGAATATTGGTAATGAAAACTCTGGAATTGGGAGGGTGTACTACTTTAACCATCAATAGATTCTTGCAAGAATTTTTTTACTTTGAATTAGAGCGGTTCACATGTGCACTAGGTTGATAGCTTCGCATTGACATATCATATGTGAAGAAAATATTTATACACAATTATTGGTGATTGTTTTTCTTTTTTCTACTTGATTGTATACCAAAATGTTCCAACCTTATACGAATCAAAACGGAAGTTTCATGTGTGAGAAGAGAGATCAACAATTACAAAACAATGAAGAATGTCTTAAAGACAAAGTTCAAACCAAATTTAAGACCAAAATCAATGTGCATGTGTGTGAAATACAACATTATTAGTATGTGGCATAGTATTCACTGTATTCGCTATATTTTAGTGTATTTGGTGTATTTGTGTTGTATTCCTAGCTTTTCCAAGAGTTCTATAAATCCAAATCATGATCTGATCGTTGGAGAGTGTTTGTGTAATTAGTGCGCAAATGTGTACCCAACATCTCAAAGCCTAGTTCGTCATGGATTTTGTGCAAATTGAGTTTTAGCACCTCCGGAGTTCCATTTCGGGCTTCCTGGGGGCTAAACGGTTAAAGGCCCCATTTTGAGGTGCCTGCTGCCTGGCCTCAAAATATCAGATTGATGTACAAGTTGCCGGCCCATTGAGGGTGCTCTTTCATGGCATGAGGTTCTTGCCCTTTACAAATTTGTTGGTCATCAAAGACATAAAATTAAGTAGGCCCATATCTGCATCCAAAACAAATAACTGTAGGAGACTAGTTCTTCTCTCATCTTGCTGCATACTTTCTCTTTGTGTTTAACAGATTCCGGGAAAAGATGACTGACATTCAGAAGTATCTCAGATGTTCTGGAGATGAACAATCGTCAAAATGTGCAATTTTATCCAACTACTAAATGTGAAGGAAGCAACACCTACTAAATGTTATGGAAAGAATGCCGAGTATGGAATTATGGAACCACTATCAAATGGGTGGAGATTTTATCCATCTAATATATGTAATCACGGAGTCAATATGTGTGAAATTAGTTAAAACACAGGTATATTTTGTTCAAAGATATTCAAGTTCACCCTTAAATCCATTTTGGAAGTGTCTGCACATCCAGGGAAAGAATGGGCCGGAGTAATGCCCTCCCAGTCTGCTGCCCTTGCACTGATTCCAGAATGTTCAACCAGAGTGTATCACATACCATTCAATTTCTGGATAAATCACCTAGTTTTGTGACTCATGGAAGTAAACTATCCAACAGTATGTCCTGATGAGCTAGCACTCATCTCACATTGCCAACTTGTTGATCTCCAATGGACATGATCAAAAGTGGCAAACACAATCTGTGCCCGTAAAAATGGAAGCCAACACACATACAAGTACTCAAAGTCACACATCAAAAATTGTACCAAGTACCATGAAGCTAGCAACACGACTACAAGAGGGACATGATTAAGGATGCAAGGATCATTGTGCCTAGAGTGGTGCTAGTGATGGCTGCATGGGCCACATGAGCGCCATTTGCAGTAGTGTTTCCAGCCGGCTTTGGACCCGTGGGTGTGGTGATGTACCCTGGAGGCGGCGCAACGGGAGGCGCTCCGGGCAGAGGCACAGGTGCGGCCTCGGGCGGCACCACTCCTGGGTTGTACTTGGCCGTGTTGAACACTGTGCTCACTCCCTGCACAGCCACCTGTGCATCGGCATACACGTCTGGGTCCGCGATCTCCACATCGTCGAGGCGGAAGCCGCTGCTGCCTGTGCTGGTGACGACGATCTCCACCTGGGGCGCCGCGGTCTGGATGGTGGAGTTGAGTGGCAAATTGGACAGCTGCTGGTACGTGTACACCGTGGTGGAGACGTGGTAGCTGAGTGTTGTGGTGAGGAGCAGGGATGAGTTCATGTTCAGCCCGTTGAATGCTGCGTCATCGGGGGCGAACAACGTGATGCCCGGTTTGATGATGGCTGACTCGCCCAAGCTGTCAAGGAGGCCCGAGATTGCGCCGTAGTGTCCTGCTGCGCGGAGGGCGGCCACGACCTTCTCATGGAGCGTGAGCGCTTTGGGTGCGGGGGCAGGCGCAAGCACGGTTGGGGCAGGGGCAAGCACGGTTGGGGCAGGGGCTGCTGCAGGTATGGCTGCCGCCATGGTTGATGACAGCACCATCATGGATAAGAAGAGGAAGGTGAGAATCCTCTCAGTCCATGGACCTCTGAGCTGGGAGATGGCCATTGCTAAGCTGCTCCCTCCTGCTAGGACTTGAAGGCTTGTTGACTTCACCCGTCTGCTAGTCAAGCTGCAAACAACATCAACATCCATGTGTCATGATGGAGGACCATATTCTGCTGCATCTGTAGCTTTGATGATAATCTCCCTGTGGGATGCAACTTGAGATGAAGAGCATTCAAAACATGATCTCTGTGCAAGAATATGCGTCCAATCATTTCTATATGAAGCAGTGTTGGAGGTTTAGGAAAGGAGCTAGAGTCGACCCCTGGTCTCAGAGAAGCTGCTCTTCACGGGCTGCCATCACTTACTGTATCATCATATTGACATCATTGTAATGAAACAAAGATTAAAAATACCTGAACTACACAGTCAATTCAACTGCGAATTTGACCGACTGTCAATTTAACTGTGAACAGCAGAAGATGTATGCATAGGAGTTGAAGCATCCTGACATTGCCATCTGGAAGCATCAACACTGCACTGTGCCATTTCCTCTGTAGGATTGAATTGCAGCTCAGGACATGAGCTCCCAATCATACTCCCATGCATACTCCCATGAGCTCCCAAACACACTATGAACTTCCCAGAGTTCAATCATACTTCTAGGCTCCTTCTCAAAACATGATTTCTGTAGCTTAGAAGATGATGATCCAGCTGCACTCGCACATTTGAGTACTAGAGTTTTTACCACCCCAGAGCATAACTTCCTCCCATCAGATGAGTGAGAATTATCACAGCATCTGTAATATTCACCTCAAGTCAAGGTTTGAAACCGATATGTGACAGTTACCAACCTGACACGCGCAGTTGAATTGAACTCTGAATAGCTCACATCTCTCAGTAACATCGCACGAGCAGTCTGGAAATTCTAATCCATGATCATAACAAGAGATTAGTACCAGATGCGTTTCAAACCTGACCATGTTGATCGACCAGCAGACCACGTTCAAAGCTCCCGCCTTCAAGTGCCGCTGACATCTGAAATTACAGAGTCCGCAGGCTGACATTCATCTGCAGACCGACCAGACGTGACTCGAAGTAAAGGAACCGATCTGGATTCCAAAGGAAACGACACGCATCGCGGTTAACACCCTGACAGAGTGACATTGAGCCACTTCAATTCCTCACGAGTCTAGTACGCCACTACCAGATACAAACCATCAAAGAAAACCACTCAGACGATCGAAACCTCCGCCGATCGACGTAGCTCAACATGACAACTGAACCAAGACGACAACCGCATCGTACTTTCTAGAAAACAAGAGAAGCAAGAAAACCGCATATATTTTAGAAAAAAGCGGTGTTTGCTTGCATCATCTCTTATCCAGATCTTCGAGCAAAAACACTGAAACAAACAAGCACTCTGTGTGTTCACAATCTTCCAGGAGAAAAGAATGGATCTCTACCACAACTGGCAAAGAGAAAGTTGATGCAAGAGATCGATGGGAAGAGGTTAGAGAGGACTTACAATGTGGGATGGCGTGAGCTGCTGGTCGCCGAGGAGTGTGTGTGAAGAAGCGCAGGTGCACTTCATAGACGAGTCAAGAGGCCGCGCTGTCATATAGGAGGAGGAGGAGGAGCTGCCTGCAGCTGGAATTCAGGGCTTGGAATCCATTATAATAGCTTCCCTGCTGCTTTGGTCTTCTTGTAGGGTAGATTCGGAGCTTCAGTCTTTTGGGCGGTTGTGTTTTGGGCTGGCCCGAATGATTGAGTTGCCAGACGACAACAGCTGCCATGTTTACACACCACACACACACACACATACAACTTCCTTACCTCAGGGATTAAATCACGGTCTAGTGAGTTGTTTGATTGCAGTGATTCGTAAATTTTTCTTCGGGGAAGATATGGTTTCCATGAGGAGCTAATCCTTGGCAATTGATTGACCTGTCTACCACCAGAAGATGTGGTATTTTCAACAGTCACACGAACTTGATGTTGGCACAACCTTTTTCTTCATGTTATTGTGAACAGTCTCATTCTTTTCATTAAGAAAGTGGAGGGGCAAGCCTAATAGTAGCTGCCAAGTCGTGGAGTTCGAAAGTACAGAATTGGAACCTTGAAAAATTGCATACAGTAGGGATATCAGCAGCAAGTTGTAAATACAGGGCACAATATTTTACGTGAATGTGTACGATGCCTAGAGTACTGTGTAATCTTCCCATCACTAATTTGCATCATTGGACTTTTTAATCTCTTCTATATCCAAAGTGTGTCAGAGGACCTGGTACAGTAAGGGTACAAGGGTATTAAGTTCCATTATCTTTTTTTTATCCACTTCTGTTTTTTAATGTGTTTTTTTACTTATGTTTTCAATGGTCTGTACTGTACTTGGACAATAATGTTGAGAATCTTTTTTATGTTCGTACAATGGATTGGCGAGTTTTGCACAGGTATTATGTCCATGTATGTATCAATGGAAGTAGTATGTGAAAGTTGAGTCTGGTGTTCAAAATCACTGCATACATTGGTTGCAAAGCATTGGTTGGGATCATATAATGTATAAAGTTGGGAGGCACACTAGGATAACTTCAAACGGGGAATTTTGGGCACGAGGACGAAATAATTCTCGTGGATCACAATCACATTCATGATTCAGGAGGTACACGAGGATCACTAGGGGGTTGCGAGTATCTCCGGGGGGGGGGGGGGGTACGTGGAGCTCGGCGGTCTCCAGGATCATAGAGGTTTAGTTGAGGATCAAAACCTAGGAGGTCGTATTTCACGTGGCTCGAGTATTGATCGTGAGCGTGGAGCGCCATCAGTACGGCCATTTTCACATCATGTGGTACCAACGGCATCAGATTCCTTAGATCCCAACAAACCTTCAAATGCAACAGGACGTAGACGAGGCAAAGGCCCAGCCAGTTCTGAGGACTCGGGACCTGGAAAGAAAATGCCAAGGACCTCTCATCTAGATCAAATCAGCAAGCCTTCAAGACCAAGGTTGTGGCTGAATTATGTTCATGGTATAAAGACCATGACCTAGGTCAGTTGGAAAGACGCTACTTGAATTGAGGTGTTGCTGCATTCGAATCGTTGGAGGAGGGACTGAAAACAATTCTTGAGTGCGTTGCTAATGAAGAAACATTCTCCAAAGATAGATGCCGTTTTGCGTACGGAAAGTGGGTAAAGGAATTCACTTTGAACTCCATTTATAACCTTGTCGTGATACTTTGAGACGTACAGATCAAGATACTAAAAAAAGAAGGTCGCGTGATCCCTTGGTGGGAAGAATTTAAGGTGAAGTTAGACAAATTCAAGGACGGAGGAGAGAAAGTCAAGCCTTGTGGGAGATCTTGCCAAAATCTCCCTTGGATTGAAGATGATTTGTCCATGCAAATTGCAACCAGAGGTCGCGAAGGGGTGGTATGGCAGCTGGCTCCCATTAGAGGCAGAAATAATGGCACTAGATGGGAGGAATTATGAAGGTGGCTTTGGAATTGTTCGACGCGTGAGTATCAAAGGTGTGAGTTGTATTTCACCAAGTATAGAGTTCAAAGCGAAGATAATGAAGGAGGATTTTGAAGACAAAGAACTAAGAAAAATGATCAATCGAGGTGCAAGCGTGTTGGATGGACCATGCGGGGTTATTAAAAATTCAATTCCTCGACAAAAGAACATGCAAGTGAGCCACCGAGTTCTCTATGGTGGAACGGTGGCTCACTTGCATCCATTTGGAAGATTGATTTGAAATACAAAGAGGAACACATATTTAGCATGGGCACTCATTTGCATCATGGATGTGATACATTTCCAATGGCTGTTGCACAATGATTTGAGTCCCAAAAATGTTATGCTTCATTTTTCAAAGGACAAAAATTGACGCAATATACATCGGGGTGTGATTTGGGAATGACAACCTTGGACGGCAAAAATAAGATATTGAACAATAGTCAATCATCTTGCAAGGAGGTGCATGCTTATTGAGGTAAATATCTACATGCCGCCCTTGAGCTATACCATATGTATAGCAAGCCCAGAACACCAAAATCACCAGGGAGAATGGAAATAAAGTATAACCATAACCATAGATCAAAGGCATATGGGGTGGGGTACCAAGCGAGGAGGATTTACAACCGCCATTGCTTTTCAAGCTTGTTCCAAAAGTATAAAAATCCAAGTTCATTGTTGCTTCGGTTTGAGCAAAGTACGGATGAGTTGTTGAAACCTGATCCACTAGAACGATCCATTGTCACGCATAGAGTAGACATGTTGAAAAGACCGCCATACAACCTAGAGACCCAATGGGACTTCTTCCGCAATGAGTAGTATATTGTGATTTCATAGACCTTATATTTTGCTCGGTATGTACGATCTTGTTCATAGTGTGTTCAATGTTCTATTCTTTTGTAGTCTCTTCTTGAAACAAGAGAAATCCTTTCTGGACTTCCCTGTTGTTTTGAATAAAGGTAAAGTGTTTATAAAACGATGTTTTTGTCTTTCCATCCTGCCTTACAAACCCTTACAAATAAAATACCTAATAACGAGTCAATCCACTATCACACGACCGCCCTGTCCACCCTTAGTTTGGGACCTATCCACGGCAGACTCCAACCGTCCGAGCTCCATCCACGCCCACATCCGCTCCCCAATGGCGCATTGATCCGTGCCCTATCTGCAATTTCCATCACCATTCTCCTTCCGTTCTCCGTCCGTGCACCATACGCGCCCGCATCCGCTCCCCCACAGCACCCTTGCCCCCGCCCCATCCGCACCTCATCTCCAATTCCCATCCGCAAACCGCGTCCGCTCTCCCTCCACACACCATTTGCGCCCTATCCGCACTCTCGTCCGCTCCCCATCTGCGCCTACATCCGCTTCCAAAGGCGGCCTCATCCGCAGTCCCTGTTTGCTCCTGATTTGCAGCCCATCCGCGCACCATCCGCAGTTCCCTATGGCAGTCTCCATCCACGTCCCATCCGTACGTGTCCAAACCCTCGTCAGCCAGAAAATACAAGTTTACAAAATTTTCACTCAAGGATTAATATTACATCCCTAGAGGTAAAAAAGATGATATACACGTAGGATGTCATTGCCACCTAGGACAGCCATGTCAACGCCGAGGTAACTAAGTTTTTCTTCATAGAAGTAAAGCCTTTCTTTCACCCTACGTTGATCCTATTGTGTTGTGATAAGAAGGTTTGTCATGACACGATCCGTCATGACGATGAGTCACTGTCACAATGTTACGATAGACAAACATGGTGGTGAGCAGAGAGGAAACACCTAAAATTAGCAATTTTTTTTAAAATAAATTCATAAAAAATACAATTTTCTTCTAAAATTGGATTTTGTAATTCAAAATTTCTAAATTTAAAAGAAAAATATAGACTTGTTGCCGTGGAAAGTTTTACTCATTTCCCACTTATGATGGTTGTAAATGATTTTTGAGTCATTGGAATTTCAAAGGTACACAATAAAACTTGGAAAACCAGAAGACGTATTAGCGTGGAGCATGTTACAAATTCCCCCTTTTTGCCGCTATAAATAATAACCTTTGTAGTCCGCGGATTAGTCCTTTGGATGATAAACTGAGAAAAAATTTTGAAAGTTGGAATGAGTGAAACAAGAGACAAATATACAACGACACATTTGTGAAGTGGCATGAACATTGAATCTGTAGATTTATGATTCAAAAGAGATATGCAAACAAGATATGCGATAGACTAAACTTAACAGTTATAGCACTTGGTATTACAACAACATCCCTAGTTCTCATCTGCCTATTAAGTTTCAAGCAAGCTTGTACAATAGAATTGCTTTGACTATGAGCATGAGTTCATTGAAGTTGAGTGTTGGGGCATGGAAAAACAAGTCCTCTAGCTCATTGAGCTTGCACACGACCACAAAGACAAAGTATAAATGCTTGCAATTTATCCAATTCCAGTCAGATCGGTTGGCCTTTGCCTGCATTGAAACAAAGTCCAGACATGTGCAAGCCGGGATAGAACTGAACGTAACAATGTTGTGCTCTAAAGCGTGGGTAATGGAGCAGTCAACCTTGAGATCGACAATGGAGCCGAGTCCTGGAAAGGACACCATTGTGCGCTTCCAAATGAGTGCGTTCATCATAAGAACATATCCCTGTAGCTCAATTTGGGCGGCGATTGGCCTGCCGGAACAACACTTCACCGCTTTGGTGAAGCGGGACGTGGAATGTTTGTCAACCCCTTCTGGAATTGGGTACGGAGCAAGGTCAACACCATCAACATTAGTGGATTGAAAGTGCCGACAAGGAGATGCTTCTTGCTTTTATAGAAGTTGGAACCGGCACGCTCAAGGGTAATGATCTCAGATCGTTTGAGATCGGTGCCTCTCTTAACTGGCCAGATTTGTAGAACAATATCCCGGCCAGTAAGAACCGAATTTTTGCAAGAGCACATGACACAACGGTGAATATTATTGGGGCAGTAATAAAGCTCATGTTGCTAGTTTCTCCTAGTATGATCGTTCGTCCACTTCCCTGTGTATGTGGGACATGTAGTGGCATTTTTCTTCTAGATATCTTCATTGTGGATTGCTTTGTTGAGACGGCCTAGAGAGCCCAATATGCTACACCAATGTGATGTTTAGGTACTCGGATGATACGCCATTTGGTAACATCACAGTCGGATTCCTCTACCCCCGTAACATGTGTAGCATTGTAGGTCAATTATACCAAACACTATTGTTGTCAATCATTCTGGACTTGGAGAATCGTCTGCGCCTGTAGTTAAATCAACATCTACATCCAAGTTTGCATCCTCATAAACCTCTTCAAGGACTTCACAAGTCCTCTGGGCCTTAGCTGACCTCATCTACACTCAGGGACGGGAGAAATTGATCTTCTCCAAGCGGTGTCAGACAAACTTTGATCATGGGGGTAGATTAAATTTGCGCTATATTGATCCAAAAACCTCCTCACTAACAAAGTGCGGAGATTGTGTGAGGTTGTCCGCTAAATTTTGGAATTTCTTCATTACTGCCTTAATTTTTTTTGGGTCTCTAAACTCATGGGTTCTCCTCAATCTTAGTTTGTTCTTACTTGGACTAGTCCCTCCACGTTTACCCTTTAGAAAGAAAGTATAATGAGTAATCTGCATGAAGCCCCCGAAATAATCATCCAAAGTTGCCTCAAAGAGGTCAGTGCCCTTGTTCCCCAACGCTTAGAGCCATTTGTTGTGCATTGTTTCTGCAAGTTTGCACCTCGGCATGCTTGTCCACTCATTGTCCGTAAGATCCTAGATACATACATCAATTACACGATTATGAAATCATACCAAGTTACATTCTAGAGGGGAAAACAAATGAATTACAAAACAAGGTAGTATGAGGGACTTACTAGTGTCATAGCTCCATCCCACTCTAAATAGCCAAAATGTCAGAACGCTAACCACTCGTCTAGCTTCAAAATATCCTTGTCACCAGTTGCGGCTTTTGTTGAGATCCACAACTCCCTTACAACACGATAACGAGCTTTGGCATTGAAGATGATAGCAGAGTCTGTGTACTGCTTGCAAAATAGCCGGTGTTGCTCACGGAGCCGTGGCTTCATGTACTTGTTGGTGTGTTCCGTCATCGACTTAGGCTACAATAAGATTTCTGAATTTGTGACTGAAAGCAAGGTGGATGTAATGTTATGCTCTTTTCCCTTCTGAGATTTATTAGACATCATTTGGATGTGAGTAGTTCACCCGCAACAATTTTATATTTTTCTTTTTAGTGGGCTTGAGGAACACTTGATATCAAGCTGGTGACTTTGTTGCTATAGATTCCTTTTCATTAACATGGAATGAATAGCTTCAAAGGATGTACACTCCTTGGGCTACATACAACTCCATGCATTGATCATGAGCCTCTAAGATACATTTTTTTAGTAACAATCTCTAGCTCAAACATTGTGAATAAGAAAAGCCTCACACTAGAGAAAGGCTCTTGAGTGCCCTCCATAGAACTAGAAGTTTTCATGGACGTGAAAGTTTTCTACCTTGTACATTTTA
The DNA here is from genome assembly GCA_963971425.1 of Bryoerythrophyllum caledonicum. NCBI lineage: Eukaryota > Viridiplantae > Streptophyta > Bryopsida > Pottiales > Pottiaceae > Bryoerythrophyllum > Bryoerythrophyllum caledonicum. The sequence goes on along the minus strand of OZ020517.1, from coordinate 23,334,726 downwards.
GTCCATTTTAAAATCTAATTCTTTACAAATTCATTGATTTTATTTCAAAAAGGTGATGAGTGGCCTTGCATTAAATCATGTGCTCTGAGTATTGAAGAATAAGCTCCTACAGAGTGGATGAAAGAATATTGAATTGAAGCATGTCTTCTACAGGTAATCATGAAGGAAGCTCAGAAGAAGGTGAGATGGCAAGTGAACTGTTATAATCACTAATAAAATGACTTGAGGTTTGATTATGCACTAATAATGCTTGTTGGTTCCCATATGGTCATACAATTAAGTATTCTAGGTAATATACACATCTACAATTGGTTTGATGTTCCTCAGAAAATAACATTCACCTTTTGATTGCAACGGATAGCCAAACTTACTGTTGTAATTTTGAATTTCGAGGGGATAAATTCCTTTTTTTACCCCTATTTTATAGCCTTTGGATAAAACCCGGAACCACAAAGAGAAAGTAATATGGCTTGGAAGAGGTGTGGTAGAACTACTGATCAACACTTAGAGAATTGGGAAGACCTAAGATTATGCTTTTGCTACTCATAGTCTCATACATATCATCCATGAAAAAAAAACAAGAGATTTGTACATACTCAACTACCTTCCATAGCTAGATTTTGCCATCTATCCCACCTTCTTTTTCCTCTTATGGTAAGACTTTCACCACCTAACTTCTAAACCATATGACTACTGGGTGAGAAAGAATGTGAGTTTACAATATAACTCTGTAAATTACCCATTGTTTTGGATGGATTACGGTATCATACTCGTAATTGTGTTGGCAGAAGTGACCGCTTGACGATGAATAGGATTGAACGTCTCCTGCAACATTAGACGTCATGAAGAGGAGATCTTAAAATTAGGATGAATCGGCTTCTTGGAGATGAGAATAACCACGTTACGGCTCCTAGTGAGTCCTTGAAGAGGTCAGATTCAAGTGGGGATGAAATGGCTTCTCGGAGGTGAGAAGCATCACCTTACAACTCATGAAGGCAATTCCTTGAAGGGGTTGGAAAATAACGCGGGACAAAACAACTTTTGGGAGGTAACAAGAATAGAGGGCCTCGTTTTAGGAGACTCATCAAAAATAGTATTATCTATTTAAAGGTTACATTCATCCTTAGTTATATTTTCGTTGCAAACTCTGATTGGTGACTTAGATCATCACCGTTATCAGACCATCACCAAGTTGAATAAATTTTGTCTCTTGAACTATTCTCATCATCTCAGTAATCATACTTCAATTGATTTTCAAATACCTTCATGGTATCATAGCAATGAACAATCTAGCTCTCAAACAATCGTGTATCTTGCACCTGTAGCCAACTCCTCTCAATCTTCTGATGAACATTTTTAGCTAGCTTTGTCAAGAAATTGTAGATATGTTCAGGCCATGTCATGGAGTGAATCCTTAGTGGACAAGACATCCTTAATAATGCTAAACTTTAAGGAGTGTCAAATTACGTCATATGGTTCTTATGGTAGTTAGATTTATTTTCTTTCTTTCTGTTGGTGACTTTTTGTGGTTAGAGTGGAGGTGTTACCAATAGGTAGAACTCTGGTAGTGTAACTGGCGGCTAAGTGGTAGTTAATTTCCGAATTGGTTAGAATCAATTAATGAGGTGGTTGATTGGTGGTAACCAACCAAACCAATCGGGCAGTATAAGTTAGAACAATGCAATTGGGAAATCAGTCTATTTGTATGTAATGCAGGAGCTCCTTCCTAGAGATTGGGAAGTATTAGTTGAGTTTTTAGTTTTCTTTATGTGACTGTGAATTTGTGATGTGATGTGTGGATTCTATTGGAGAAATGGAAATATGATTCTCGAAATCTGTGTGATTGGTGATTGATTGTAATGTGGAGTAAGTTGTGAATGGAGAAGATTTGACACCAATTGGAGTTAACGAACTAGAATGGGTGCATGCCATGTTCTAGTTTCAAATTGGTAAAAGTATGTTGGATGTGATTGAAACCCAATGCGAAGCTGAATTGCCCATTGGTGGAAGAATTGATTGAAGAGATAAACCGATTGGAGCAAAATCAGACCTATGTCTGATTTATAAAATTATGAAAATAAATAAAAATGGTGTGTGAAAAGATGTGATTGAGACTATTGGAGAATAGTAATAAAATACAGACTGATTGGAGAATTGTTGATGGAGTGTCATTGAAACCAATGAGGAAGCCATGCTGAGTGAATGTGTGTTTGTGAGTGATTGATTATTAATGGGAAGGTGTATCACCCGTTGGTAATTGAACTAATTGGAGTTGATTGTGCTAGAGTGGAGACTGAGACCAATTGGAGAAGTTGAACAAGCATGGAGGCATGCCATGGCCATGTTACCAATTGGTACGATGTGTAGTGGAGTTGAGTGAAGCTAAAATGGAAAGTTGTTACCCCATTGGTTTTGGAGACCAGTGAAGAGAAATTAACAGTTGAAGAGTAATCAGATGTACGTCTGATAAGAATGAGAGATAAACCAAATAAAAATAACAAATAGAATAATAAATATAAAAAGAAGTGTGGATTAAAGAATGAGAAGAAGTGGAAATAGAAATGAAGAAAATTAAGGAAGAAGAATACTTGGAGAATGGAGAAAAAGATGTCATTATAGAATGAAGCATTTATTGCCGAGATGGGAGCAATGCCGAGAGATTGTTGTTAACACCTATGCCGGGTGTGAAATTAACCAATAGGCAATTAATTGATAAGTTGAGAGAATTGTTAAAGAAGAAATATGGAAGATCCCATTATCTAGGTGGGATTGTGAAAGCAGTGAGTCAGATTACAAAAAAAAAGCGTGTGAAGAAATTCACATATTGTTGAAGACCAATAGAGACACACCAATTGGAGCAGTGCTGAAAGAAGGGGATTACCAATGGTTAATCAAGTTTGAACCTCAATACCATTGGACCGGAATAATCAGAGAACCTGTGAGCGTGGAAGCTGCCATGTATTGGCAACTGGGAGAATATTATCAAGAGACCAAATCTCGAGCTTATTAAGACTCAAGACTTTCATTACCCATTGGAGGTTAGCTTTTGGTATTACATATGATAATTAAGAAACTGGTGGTGTCACCAATGAAGTAATATAGAAGCATGGTTACTTGAGTTTGGTCTGGATTGAACCATCCCATGGTTATTAAAATTATAATCTCAATCCTTTAATTATACACCTCCCAGGTGAACAAACCAACCACATTGGATTAATTTTCAATTGGTCAAAAATACTACTTAACATTTGGCGCCGTTGGCGGGGAGGTAGCCAATTAAGTTTTGGGAATTCCAAAATCTTAAAAAAAAAATATGGGTTTGTGTTGAACCAACAATTTGAACATGAAAATTAATTATAAATGTGCAAGAATGTTTGATGTAAAAACATGGAAGTCCAAATGAGATCAGTAGAGTTAGTGCACCTACACCAGGTCGGTTAGGGCCGAAAGGAGAGCAAAAACTCTATTGGATATAGAAATTAGACATAAATCATTAATAGATCCATTGGAACCTGGGACAGTGTCTCCAATAGTGTCAAGGAATATTGTTCATAGACCAATTGGAAGGAGTCTGTATTTGAGTGCCAAACAGGCTTTTAGAATTGACAATTGGGATACTATTGGGTAACCATCAATTTGGAGGATTATTTCCAATCAGGTAGAAATACATCCATGTTGGGATGGGCAGTGACCTCTGACGAATCACCAATTGGATCGTCACTATCATTTTTGAGTTCTTAGAAGTCTCACTTATTGGGTGAAAGGCTTGGGTGGCATGAAATTAATTTCTGTTTGGATTCACCACCCAATTTGGTTGGTGAAACTGATAATCCCCTATTGCAAACTGAACGTGCAGTGGGAGTCAATAACGATCACCAATTAGTACCATTAACTACAGGTTCTTACCAATTGAATGAAAGGAATGAAGTGATTAATAATAGAACAATTGGTGATCAAGCCATTGATAGAGCTGAAGGAATTGCTTATTCAATTATTTATGATGCCTTGTAGACTTTAGTGAGAGAACCTCCTATTTCTTGGCATTCTTGCGATGCTCAATCCTTAGCTAGTTCAACTATTTATAGCTCTATTGTAGATCCATCAGAGTTAAGGGCAGCTCTAACTTATAGTATAAGTCATCCTAGATCAAGTCACTCTAGTTCATCAACCGATAGGAGTTCGTCCATATGTATTACTATATCGTTGGGTGAAAATTGGAAACATTCAGTATTGAATACTGGTAGTGGAAAATCTATTGTGTTTGTATCCCATAATTTACCCTAACAAACTAGATCTCCAGCAAGTTTACCTTCAATAGGAAGTAAAGGTAGTATGGAAGCATGGTTACTTGAGTTTGGTCTGGATTGAACCATCCCATGGGTATTAAAATTATAGTCCCAATCCTTTAATTATACACCTCCCGAGTGAACGAATCAGACCACATTGGATTAATTTTCAATTGGTCAAAAATACTACTTAACAGTTCTTTAAGGTGAGCACCACCTGTAGAATAGTTATTTTACCCAAGTTGTAAATTAACACAATAGGGTTGATTTTGTTCACTGGAGAGGTAGATTATAGGTATTTGATAAGGATGTTACTTTTGAGTAATTGAATTGTTTTGATACGCATATACAACCCACAATGCCTTCTAAGCTCCGATTGTCATATTGTATATCATAATTCTTAACATAATCTCATTATTTTGCAAACCTTCTTTTTGATAATCCGTCATCATTCTTCATAATTATTCAATAGGTTGTTCATAACTCCATGCTCATAATATTCCGCCAATTTTTTATATATGCTAGATCTCCAATTATCACTCTGTTTTCCAACTTGAAATCAGAGGAACGCAATTCTCATAGTCATCAGTTTTCCAAATTTATTAAGTCTTGCAGACACAATATTTCGATTGGTAATCCACAATGATATACCATCCACAATCCCCCAATTACTACAATGATACTCCTTTCAGTATTCTCCAAATTGGTTTTTTAATTATTCACATAGTCAATCCAATTAGGTTTTGCTCAGATTGTGTTCTTATTAAGCACCAATAATTAATTTTCCAATTAGGGTCTGAGTGTACAATCAGTCATACTCAACACATGGGAGACATCCCATTCTCATAATACACCACGTCATTATTATTCATGTCAATTGGCTCACATTCCAAGTCAGGATTCTTTGTAATAGAGTAATCTTTCATAATTTAAGGTGGCTTGATTATCTCGGTTCTTAACCACTGATTTCCATCAACATGTATTTTCTCCAATCAGCTGATGATCGAATTTCCGCATAATGTTATAACTCCTTCCATTTGGTAGACGACCATGCAAATTCCAGTTAACTAATTCAATTTATTCCAATCAGCTCTTTTTCCAACACTACTGGTCTTCCAATCGGTCACATCACCAAATTAACAACATGCTTACATCAGCATACATCACATCAATAATCTCTCAATTTCCACAACATACACAACAATGTTTCAATTTTCAATTCACCAATTGTTACACACACCGATTTGATCAACACACACTCAAATAACAATCATACAATCACTCGGCACAGTTTTAAATTTTTATTTTTTTAATATATTATAAGTAAATTTGGTAAAACTCCACTTCTTCCAAAGCTCACAACGACATCACAAAATCACAACACACCAAAACTTCCTATTGGAGAGGAAGGAGCTCCAACATCACGCGCTTGAAGACTGAATTCCAATCGGTTCCACTCATGTCCTTGTACCTATGTCCTATCGGTCATGACTTTTCCATTCTGAAGTTTTTTCTACCAATTGGAATCACATCTCAACTAATTCACCAATGGGCTCAAAACTATAACTAGTTGCCTAATTGGATTGCAAGTAACTAATGACACCTAGTTACCTCTAAGATAGCTATCCTATTGGTAAATCTGCACATTACAACCAAAATTTCTACCAATTGAAATAAAACTAACTATCTATCCTACCACACAACCTTAAAAAGAGAAGAAGGTTGGAATTTAGTCGACCGAGGCATACCTAGCGCCACGCCTCTAGTTTTTTCGGATGTGGAAGAATCTTTGGTTGCAACACCATCAACTGCTCCAGCACTTTCACTGAGCAACTCGTACACACTCCACCAACCACTGCCGCCGCCTCTAACAACCTAGCAAAACACAAGCTCAAGGTTATTGCATCTATCCTCAACAAATAAGGATTTGCTTCTTCCACATATTATGCACTTGTCAGAACCTAGATATGTGGATTAACCCATAAAGGACCAAGGCAATTTTTCCTCAAAAACACTCCAAAACTGCCATTCTCAGCGCATTCAACACAAAATGATACAAAATCATTTTTTTGAAAATTTAACCGTAGGATCTTGTACTAGACTTGTATGAGAGTGTGGTGAAATTTTTGGTGAGTTTGGCGGCACGGATTGAAAGACATTAGCCTTTGAAGTGCGACATAATCTCTTTTTCAGGTCATACTATACACCTTCAACAAACTTCAACCACCTTCTATGGCATTTTTTTGCACTAGGGGCCGTGATTTTATAGTCTTAACTTGAAAAGGATCATGTTAGGCACATGTGCACCAAATTTTAGAAGTAGAAGAGGTGTAGAAGATGTCCTAAAAAATCTTGCAATGCACCTATGTGCCGAGAATCAACAATACACTTTATATTTTGCATATATCATATCCTTCTCAAATATTTGAAATTCACAAATCCATAAGATAGATGCAAAGATCTCAATTTCTTTTTCAAGAAAACATTTTTAGTCTTTTAAATGGACAAAAACTCGAATTTCTATTGAATTTAGAAGTTATTAAAGTTTGGTGACAGTATTTGTGATATGTCACACTAAACTGCTGCACTATTTGTATAAGTAAGTGAAAATAAATTGTAACTTTTGAACCGTAAGTCGGAATTCTACGAAATTTGTGTCTACGCAAAGCTAATCAAAAGTTGGCCATTCAATAAAAAATCTCAGAAAATAATGCCTAGAATTGAGAACGTGGTACCTTACCCAAACTCAAAACGTCCCCCGAGGGGACATCGGTCCTTTAGGGGTTAAATTGCACACCTCATATAAGTCAAAGTCAATTAATAGGAGACTTATACTTGGATCGCAATTTTATAGTCTTAGATGACAGAAAGATGAGCGTTGACAAACACCTAAAGAACGTCAGCTTTTTAATTGCAAATCTTGCAAACATAGACGTACCCATTCTAGAAGACGAGTTGGTCGATAGGGTACTCACCAATTTGTCAAATAGTTGGTATGTCTTTAGGCAGCTAATCTCTATCAAAGATGCCAAATATCACCTTCTCTAGGTTCAAATCTTTGCAATTGCACAAGACAAGGTCCAATCCAGGAGAAAGAACAAAGATGATGTGGAAAGAGGTGTTGGTTGCGGGTGAGACGGCTCTCTACTCTTCTATTAGCGGTCAACAAAGAAGGCCATCTTTAAATTGCCACGAGCAACGGGGCAGATGAGGCACTGCTTGCAAGACCAGCTACAACACCTAGAACGCAGGCAACCAAGGAGATCAAACCCCCAACTTCTAAGGGCCGCAATTTCAAAGTCAGCGCTACTTCTCAAAGAGCTCTTGGGCTAACCGCTACAAAATAAAAAACCTCAAAAACAAGCTTCGCGAACTTGAGATGGATAGTTCCAAATAGGGCAAGGCCAACAACCAAGCCAACATTGCAAAAGCATCTACAAAACTCACTATCAAAGAGCAAGAAGATTTAGCAACTACAGAGCACAAAGTCTACACTACAAAAGAATCAAAATACAACCCTATAGCCAATAGTTGGTATTTAGATAGTGGAGCTAGCACTCACGTGATGGACAATATGGACCTTTTCTCAAATCTTAGACATGGGATGAATTCTTAAGTTACCACCGCAAGTGGTTGTATATTCCCGGTAGCTACATGAGGATCTATCAACCTTTAAGGCAATAAAACTATCTCTAATGTTTTGTACATACCAGGTTTTTGCAAAAATCACCTTTCTAGAGGCAAACTCGCCAACGCGAGACATCTCACAATATTAAAAGCCAACAATTGTTAAATATTTGCACAAGGAAATCCAAACCAAGTTATCTTTACAAACATCACTTTCCATAGCAACAGTCTCTACCAGATTAACACCTTTATTCTTGGCAGGACAACCAAAATAGATCCTTCATCAATTCTCTCTTACAATGTAGCTACTCTTACACCTCCTGGATTGACAAAATTATGGCACGGAAGGATGGCTCACTTGAACTTTCAAAGCCTCTATAATATTTCACGCAAGGAGATGATCACTAGCATATCCCCACTCAAGAATATTCTAGCAACTTGTGAGCCTTGCATCGTAAGAAAACAACACGTTCACGCCATTCTTAGACTTAGTTTAACCACTACTTCTCAACCTCTTGAGTAGATACACTCAGATCTATGTAGGTCTTTTCCCCACACCTCCTTAACCAGTCATTGCTATATTTCCACATTTATAGATAATTTCTCTTGCTGGTTGTGGTTGATTTCCTTACGCTCAAAAGTGATACCTTCTCTGCCTTTGAGACATTTGACAAGATGGTGGAAAATGAAACCTCTTGCACAATGACTACTATTTGTATAAATAGGGGGGGGAGAATAACTCTTTGACGAGTTTAATTCATATTGCACTCAACATGGAATACAACCATCTTAACGGCGCTCACATCCCTCAACAGAAAGAAGTGGCAGAACGCAAGAATTGACCTTCATGTGAGACTTTAAGGCCGCTTAGTTTTGGAGCTAATCTTCAAACATCTCTATGGAAAGAAGCGGCACGTACAGCTAATAATTGTAAAAAAATTGCATGCCACATCAATTTATAGCTATAACTACACCACTGGAGCGCTCCTCAAGTCAAAAATCAAACCTCTCTCACCTTAGAGTCTTTGGCTGCCTTGCGATCATTCACCTAAAAAGTACTCACAAGTTGTAGCAAAATCCTTGCCTTCCATACATGTAGAATAAGATGATCCAACTAAAACTTACAACTATTATGACTACACAAAAAACACAATATTTATTTCTAGAGATGCAGAATTTGATGAGACTGCTTTGGTGATACCTTCACAACCTATACCACCATCTCAAGATTGCAATGATCTCAACGACTTCATGATAAACGACATTCTGTCGCCGGCACTAACAAATCGTGCGCCTTACTCCAGCTCTAGAACAAGCCTGGGACCTCGTTATTGTCACCGCACCCCTCTAGTAACGACCCTCAAATATGATTTATGTCCCTGCTTATGTCATACGGCCTTGAGGCCGTGAGTAACCCGCGGGAAACTCCCAGTTTGGCCCTAGCCTTTGGGCTCACCCTTCTTAAGAAACATTGCCTCGGGTTGCAGTATGGGTTGCTGCTGATACCTACCAACCATAAATTTTTGCGCAGCCTCGTGGATACCTACCACACCTCAACATCAACCAACCTAGACATCAATCTTCACATAGACTTGAGAGTTTTGGCAACCCATAGACCTCCGACCAACCTCCACATTCCACTTCCATGACCACAGTTCAGCTTCGATGACATCTCCTCACCTGTTATCATGCCTCAAGTTATCTCCAACAACACCATCCCTCTACAACACAATATCGCACAACATCTGGAGCCCAGATCCACAAGATTTAGAAAGCAATCTACTAAGCTATATGACTATGTGTTGGCAGAAACACGAGAGAATTTTGACTTATGCATGACTGAGGCCTCACCTTCCTTCATAGGGGACAACATCACCTATCTTCAAGCTTCAAAACACCCTAGTTGGCTTCAAACAATGAACAAGAAGATTTAATCTATTCATCAAAAGAGGATTATTTCCGCTACAACAAGGCAAGAAGACCATGAGTACAAGACCAAGAGAGCTTCTAATGATGCACTTCCAAGGTTGAATCACGACTTGTGGCGCACGGCTTTGAACAACATCAAAAAATTAACTTTATAGATGTCTTCGCGCCCGTCATGAAGTGGTCAAAAATCCGCATGCTCACAGCTTGCATAATGCAAGTTGATCAACCTACACATCATCTTGATGTGAAAACGACATTTTTATATAAATATCTGCAAGATGAGGTTTACATGGCTCAACCACAAGGTTTTATCAAACGAGGTGAAGAACACCTCGTGTGCAAACTCAAAAAGGCTTTGTTTGACTTAAGACAGAGTCCTCGCCCATAGTACAAGCGCATATATAACTATCTTATATCCAAAGGATTTACATGCTGCATAAACAATCACAACATGTATTACAAGGATATTGACAAAACAAGACACTTCTAGTAGTCTATGTTGATGATATATTTTTCACTGTGGGGATCAACAATACATCAAATGGGTGAAGCAACAACTAAACAAAGAATTCCATATTACATATCTTGGCCTTATTACAAGATACCTTGGAGTTGAATCTTGGCGGCTACCAAATGGCCTCTTTCTTAATCAAAGGGAGTATGCATTCCAACTCCTCGAGGACTATAGCATGGCCGTTTGTAAACCCACTCCCTCCAAGTCTTTGCTTGCTCTTTGACATGTCCTTGCCACCAACTGACACTATCGTATATTGTCAAATAGTTGGTAAACTTATTATCTTGACAACTTAACGTGGCAGAGCAAAGTCAACAAACCGTGGCCAAGAGTTCAGCGGAAAGTAAGTATGTGAGCCTCTCAATTGGAGCATTAGAAGCTTCCTGGTTTTGCCGTCTTTTTTGTGAACTTCATCACCCTTTCTTGACTCCAACCGCATTGAAGCTCACTCTCACCAGAACTGCATAACAACAAAACAATTGTTTGTTGTTATGCAGTTGTGCCCTAAATAGAACTACATAACAACAAGGCTATTTCTATTCACTGCGACAATCAATCCACCATCAAGTAAGCAAAGAACTTTGTTTTCCACTAGCCCACTACACACATTGAAGTGCATCATCACTTCATTTCAAAGCGTGTTTTGCGGGGGGTAATAAATGTACATTACATCTCCCCGACCGAAGAATCCACATATATTCTTACAAAGTCATTCTCTCAAACAAAGTTTAAACAACACCAAATTTCTATTGGAATTTTCAACCTAGACTCTCTAACTTCTAAACCCTAGGTATTACACAACCTTGTGGTTATTTGAAAAGCTCTTGAGCTGTGCACCCTTATATCCTTTAACTTGTAGCTCGCAATCTTCCCATGAATAGAATATACCTATGAAAGGACCCCTACAAACTACATAGATTTTAGAGCAGCTACTCTCACCCAATCAATTCTAAAACCTAGAACTCTTAAAACTAGAGCCTTGACCTCTTTTAAACCTGGAGTGTCGTGAAGACAATTCTATTGCCAATCATACAAGACCTACAAAGCATGAAAAAATAGCGAGACATTTAACCTACCCAACGTTGACTCCATCCTCCTTTACACTGAGCACCTGATCTTCCACAACTGCTAACGTTGCATCAATCCTCTCAAACATAGCCGCAAACAATCGCGCCACTAGTCAAAAAAGAAACTCGGATCCATATCCATAAGATTTTTCCCTATAAGGTACATAAACAACAATGAAATCAAACGACACCTCCCTCTATCTTTTCCTATCTCTATTATTAAAATTTACTTACCATTGTATAGACATTGCTCATTGTGTATAGATAAGTCAAGCTTCTCTTCTCGCCCCAAAGACATACATGAGAGTTCACAATTTGGCCTCGTAGAGGGTGCTAGCAGACTCATCCAAAATAGTGTTCTCTAAATTAACCCCTTAACGACGGAGGTCTTCTAAAGATACGGGAGAATCCACAAGGATAATAGATTGTGCAGAATAGCTAGTAGACAATGCATGACACTATCTACACGCATGGTACATTTCATGTTGACCTCACTTCATAGAAAGCATGGTAGCTCTTCAATGTTTCCACCAATGCGCCTAAGAATTGTTCCATTTGAAGCCTATGAACTATTGCCAAAAACGACCATCCCGATACTAAAGGGTTAAGGATAGAAGTTCACTAAGGTTACTTACTTTTGGGGAAAAAAATATATTCCATAGTATATTTGTTTTGGAGCCCTTTGTTAAAACTTGAATTGTTGTTGAATACCAACCGTCCATTAATTAGGTATAAAGAAATCATGGCCAATAAAATGTTAGGTGAATAGAAAATATCTTGAACATGGTGCTTTTTTTGGACTTTGTGTTCTTATAACAAATGTTGTTCTATAAGTGGCCCAACCCTTTCTTAAGATGAGTATATTGCATACTACTGTAGGTGAACCTCCGGTCCGGCATAAACTAATTAGAAAAGTCCATGCCGAATTAAGTGGAAAATATTTTTTTGAAAATGCCGAAATTGTAAAAAATGTATATTTACAGATATTGGCACATGGAGAGACATCAAAGTGGAATAAGGCTTGGAAAAGTCTTCATCCATGGCATTTCATGCATAAACACTTGGGTTTGGAATTCCAAGGTCTTGAGTTCAATCCCCATGGGTGCCAAAGCAAGCCAAATATTGTAGTCTTTGATTTTTTGCCGAAAATAACGTTATTGTTATTTTGAATGCCTAATGTCATTTTGTCACTTTAATTAATTATTCCGCATGAAGGTGCCAAACCAAAGGTTCACCTACGGTACAAAGGCTCAAAATATTCCAAAATATACTACGCAGTATATACGATATGTTGAATCAAGGCACCAAAAACTAGGTTTTGAAGAAAAGGATGGATTTTTTTTTTAAAACACTTTATATATCATGATAGAATCTTGTATATTGAAAAAGGTTAGATAAGAATTTGGAGCAAAAATCAACATTAATTCCTTATTTGGGCTTCTTGAAAAAAGATTTTTTTCCAATAAAAGCCAAATTAAGTTTCCAATCTAGAATTTACAATTATAATGTACATGAGCACATTATGGTATGAATTTCTTCCAAAATTTTCAAAGTATTTTAATTTTTACCTCCTGAAACTCTCAAAAGAAATTTATTGGTCTAATTTGAGATACATGTGACACATATGTAGAAATGAAAGATATACTTCTATTGGCCAATCCATGAGCCGGAATTCAAAAATATCAGAATTCTCATATTGCTATTGAAGTTAGCAATCACATTCCATCATAAGAATTCCAAAATAAAACCCACATTGATACTAGGCAGCAAAAAAAGGCTCGTGACTTGTCCCTACACCCTTCATGACAGAATTTTCATACTAGCTTAGTTGACTATTGCCCTTATAGGTTACATTCATTCTTAGTCATCTTTAAAGTTGCGCACTTTGATAGGTGACTTAGACCATCACCATTAACCCCTAAAGTTCCTTGACAATTTCTGTCAAAAACTAGTCCAAAACTGCCATTGTCAAACATGGCCGCAATAATCACATTTTTGAGAAGAATTCTCAACTTCTAACCATAAGATCTAAAAATAGAATCATGTATAACAATCCTGTAAAATTATGGTTTCAATCCACTGCACGGATGTGAAGATTATAGTGTTTGAAGTGCAAGAAATAGTTTTTTTTCCTGCTTGCCAGGCAAAGTCAGCTCACTTTGACTAAGCATATCTTCTAGTATTTACACTACATTGTGTTGGAAACCATTACCAATGCAAAGAATGTGATGTTAGCTAAGTGTGTGCAAAATTTGAGGTCATTTCGAGGGGTACATCATGCTCAAATATATACTTTAGTGAAATGGGGTATAAAACAATGCAAATGACTACAAATGAAGTGAGAAATTATTTGCTACCTACAAATTCACAAATTTGAAAATCCGTACGGTTGAAATGTGGAATTTCAATTTTTACTTATTTTGGAGAAGAAAAAAAATTCTAAAACGGGTAAAATCTCTAATTTTAATGAATTTATTGAATTATTCAAATATTATAGGTGAGGGTAGGGCTTCAAAATGGGGACCCTTCAAGAAATGAAGGGCCACGTCATTCACCCACTCCCCTGTGCGGGACCCGCGTAGCTCCTCGGGGGTGGCCCGCCACTACAGGATGGCGTTTTTTTTTCCCCAACACGTGCCATCTCTTTCATTACCCGGGCCCCGCCATAGCCCCTCCCATGCGCCACTTGTCATGAGCTGCCGGGCCCGCCGCAAGGCACTTTATGCTATTTTTTTAAACTTCTATTTATCCCTTTTCTTGGAATTCGTGGGGTCTTCCCTTCCACCATTCTTCCCCTTGATTTGGGTTGCCCCACCCTCCCTCCACCCTCTATGCCCCTACTTACTGCCCCTCTTTCACACATGTGTTTCATTGGTTCCCAGGGGTGCCCAGGCTGCCCAACGTCCCCATTTTTTTAGAATAGGTGGTACTAACTTTCAAATCGTAAATCCAATTTTTATTTTATTTAAATACCACCACGAAGCTCTTATCAGGGGCAATCTAGAATAAAAATTTCAAAAAAAAGGGATTTTTTTTTGAATTTAAGGAACCACCCCAAAATCTGAAATCCCCCCGAAGGAGACTCTGGTCCTTTAGGGGTTAATAGACCATCACCAAGTTGCATAAAGTTCATCTCTTGAACTATTCTCATCATCTCAGTAATCATACTTGGATTGATTCTCAAATACCTTCAGCCTCTTTGGTGCTGAGAAAGATTCATGACATTAACACCCCTGAGCTAATCAAATAATTAATACAGCCTCTGTCACAAGAGGATGTTGAAGAGAGAGATTGCATGGCTCCTTGAAGGGGAGAAGGATCAGCCTTTGCATGCATGGACCTACATGGAATTCCAATCTAAAACAATGTACCTTGGGAGCTCTGATTTTGTACCGCATCCAACTTCCCTGAGTGCTAGACATTTCTTCTCAAGCCTGATTGCAGTTCCTGACAACTGCTTGTGCTTCATTCCTAAATAACAGTACTCTCTCCACCACACTCCTAGTTTATGATGGTAAGTAACTCGTCACTGTTATTAAGGTAAGCCCCCCATAACCAACAAAAACCCATAGCCAACGCCTATAAAATTGGGGTATATCCAACCCTCTTCCATCCCATTACCACCAACTCAGCTCCAAATGGAGGTTTGCTATTAGTCAAGACCCTTACTTTTGGTCGTTGGTTATGGGGGTACCTATTGCTGGCCACCTAGTAAACATGGCCTCACACTTTGAGAATTCATAACTAACTCAATTTTCATCGGAAAATTACGAAACTGCTTGGGTTGGAATTGTAATTCTATTGGCTATCACTGAAAAATAATAGTAAAATTATCTCCTCTCTCCATATATTGACATTCCTCAACTTGTCGGTTTTAGGGGGCTTACTTTACTAGACTTTAAGATGTTTATGTTTCTGTTCCTACAATTTGAAGTAGAATGAATATGCAGGAGATTTTGTAGCAAGATAGCTGGTTTTCTTTACTCTCAGGGGTTCTTGATTATATTTCATTGAAATGTTCACTTGAAACTATCTTGTTTTAATCTAAAGAGAGGAAAAGAAAAATCAAGGTTCAATCTTTAGTTTTCACCATAAGGTCTATATTTAGACCAATTTGAAAACATGCTCTTCAAATTTCCTGGAATTGGACAATACAGATTGTTTGTCCACTGCAATGTTTGAAGTGAATGGAATTTTATTTTTATTTTATTTTTGTGCAAATTAGGGATTAAAGCCTAACACTTGCATTCATCTTTTCTATGAAATATTCGAAACCCTTCAGATCATACCGTAAATGATTGATGGAGAAATCATTTCCAGAAATCTTCAACGTGTAATTGTTGTTTGGATATGTGTTCAAGAGGCTGGCACAAGAAGAAGAAACAACTGATTGGCCCATGGAATCTTGTGAGCTACAGATTTTATGTCAACTTCCTCATGTGAAAATAATTACCTCCAGAACCTTCACTTTTATGGTTAAAAGTTAAGAAAATGAGTGTGGGTGATAGCATGTTGTTTGAGGTAGCTATGGCGTACCCATCATGCCAATTTATGACTCTGCGACGCAGGTGGCACCCCAGAAACAACCCGGAGGCAAGCACTGCAATGTCAGATTGCAAGCCTGCTGACAGGTGATTACAAGACTCGGTATGTAGGAGCCTGGCCTTTCTCTCAACACTGGCAACAGCACATGTCGTCTGCCAAATGCCATGGATGAACACATCCGAGTTTTCCCCAAAAGGAGGCCGGGGAGAATTGACCCCTTGCTCGTCCTTACCCGAGGTGGCCACAAGGTGGTGGGGCCAAACCTGGCCCCTATTTTGTTTTTGGATGGGGCCCTATTTATAGTAAGGGAGGGATCTCGAGGGTGAACAACAGCCGTAGGTCCCAAATTTGTCCAAAACAATCCAAAAAAAGCCTCTAGACCCCCCAAAATAAGAGGGCCAGAAAAATGACCCCATGCAATTGAGACGGGGCCCACATTGGGTAAGGACGAGCGAGGGGTCAATTCTCCCTGGCCCCCCAAAAGGGTAGGAGTTGCATCGTCAGTAAATGTGCTCCGAGTTTGCCCCATGCTCGGATGGTCTCACTCAAATAGGTGCTTTTCACATCAGCATTATTTTGATGGTCCTAAGTAGAAAAATTAACCCTCCACTTACTAATCCTTTAACCCCTAAATTTCTCTAATAATTTGACATCAAAAACACTTGTTTCAGTGCAATGAGTAAAAAAGAAATAAAAAATTGTTATTTCTAATTCTAATCATAGGATCTCAATTACAACTTAATAGGCAAGATACTCACAAACTTTCAAAAACTTTCACCACACCGGTTGAAAGATTTTAGTGTTTTGTTTAGTGGATCAGCAGACTTTGACATCACTTGGTGTTGAATTCTTGCCCTACACAAAGTCTAAATGTATTACCATCATGCCAAGCAGAATATTAGTTGCTTTTACATCAATTTTTAGAGGTAGAGAAGGGGTGTAGCATATTTCTTAAAATTGTGCAAGAAGTGGAGATTCAAAAATCGCCATTGCACATTTTACCTTTTTGTGAACTTAATATGTTTTAGAATGATAATCCAAACGGTCGATAAGAAGGTTCACACCACATCTTGTGATAGGAAAAAAAAAAGTTAAAAAAAGTTAAGATCTCTAATCATTACGTGGAAAAGAAGAAGGATTTGTGACAATAAGTGAAAACGTTTGACTTGAGTCATTATGCTATTTTCCACTAAAGACAAGAGATCTTTTTTTGACAATGTGAAAGTAAATAATAAAATTTCTTGATATTGAAAATTTCACACTCAATTTCACGTTGGAGTTGCCCGACATGCCTGCTCTCCCCATTTGAAACTCAAAATCCTATAACTTTTTCATTAAATGTTGGATTTAGGAGAAAAATGGATTGACACAAAGCTTTTAGTAATGTCCATTTGCAATAATAATGTCAAAAAAGAATGTTATAAATTGACACTATAGGAACTTGCCCAAACCTTCAAGAATCCCCCAAGGGGACTCTTGGAAATTCAGGGGATAGGGATGACGGCATATTTGTATCCAAATTGTTGGCTCGTTTGCACCTTCGCCTTAAAATATTGATGGTCCAATGCAGAAGCCCTCTGGTGGGTTGCGTCCACACATACCGCATGTGGATGGCCCACTTGTGAAAGCCAACTACCACAAAACAAGAGAGCGCTTCCTGAGTGGAAATACCGCTAGGTCCAAACCAAATCTCTTTTCCAATGAATCTGTCATATTGCAACGCAGTGTCTCACCGGATTTATGGAAAGCACAAAGATCCACGCAAAGTATCCAAAGTTCATGGATCGGGTAGCAATGAACTATCGGTAAAGCCATTCATAGATTACTACAAAAGTGACCACCTATAGGCATGTATCCCTCAAAGGGTTTAGTTGCAAAAGGTGCGGAATGTTATGTTTCCGAAGGAGGTATGAGTTAGGTATTCATGTGATAGGTAAGACCTTTCAAGTGGTGCTTTTGATCTTGACATATGAAACATAGCAAGATAAAATCTGAGTTTACTAATGTATTTACAAACTGTGATAAAGTTAACAGAAGACATGTCTTCACACTTATGCACTGAATAGTATCCATGTCTTGTTACACATTTCTTTCTACATGGTGTTGGCGAGAGACACATTCATTACCTAAAAAGTTGCAAGTTATGAACAGGCATTGTAAGTCACCGTGCAGATTAGGCTGACATTATTATGTGAGGTTAGGAGAGTATATAACCCTTAGTTGTTGTGACGGCCCGTTGGTGACCACAGTATTTTAGGTGTAGAATACTTTTAGTTGGAGTGTCCTCAATACAAAGGTGCAAGGGTTAGTTCACACCTAATGTTAGAGTGGTGTAAGCATAATGAATTTAGGTGCAACTTTAGACTAGATTCATTTGCTAACACCATTCCTAATACCAAGTGCAAACAAACCCTAAGTCTTGCTAAACTTTAATACAATTTTGTATTCTACATATTGACCGCTAAAGGACCAAGTGTCATTAAATGGCATGTTGAAGGTTTGGCCTTGTTCTTATGGTGTCAATTTGTAACATTCCTCTTTGAAATGTTTACTGTTGAAGGGCATTGCTAAAACCTCTGTCGGAGAACAATTTTTTCCTGAATCTTACATTTAATGAAAAAGTTATAAGGTTTTGAATTTCAAACGCGGAGTATAGGCAAGTCGGGCACCTCCAAAACTTTTGCTAGGACATTCTTTTGAATGTGAGATTTTCAAACCTCGTAAGTAATATTATTTCCTTTCATATTGTCAAAAACATATTCTTGTCTGTAGTGGAAAATAGCATTTTAACCCAAGTCAAACATTTTCACACATTATCACACATTGTGAGGTAATGTACCAAAAAAACTTATTCCTTTCCAAATAAAACTTAGATATCTTCAAGTTTTTTACTTTTTATTTTCTCCATAACAACATGTGGTGTAAACCTTCTTATTAACCATTTGGATCATCAATCTAAAACATATCAAGTTCACAAAAAAATATAACTTGAATTGGCAATTTTTGAATCTCCACTCCTTACACACTTGTTTTGAATATGCTACACCCCTCCTCTACCTCTAAAATTTGGTGTGTAAGGAACTAACATCATGCTTAACACAATGGTAATGGATTTAGACCTTGTGTAGTGCAAAAATTCGACACCTAGTGAAGCCAAAATCCGTTGATCCACTGAACGCACGGAAGAAAATGAATTCAAACACTATAATCTTTCAATCCTTGCGGTCAAAGTTTATGATACTTTGAGAAGACCTCACTTAATAAGTTTTGATTGAGATCCTTTGGTTAGAAGTAGAAATTATAGTTTTTGTTTTCCTCCTTACTTATTGCACTAGAATGAGCAAGTTTTGAAGTGTTCCTGGTGTGAAAATGCCCGTGGCCTTTAGGGGTTAAAATCCATGCCTGAATGTATGGTTCCCGACTGACGTGTAAGGGATAACCTGGGCTCCCATAATGGATTGAAATGATGCATATGTCAATCTGAGGTCTCTAGGTGGTGAATGTAATTCAAGTTCCCAATTTGGTGTGTAAGTTTGTGCAGGAATATTGTGTGGTGACTTTGAGGCTGTGATCATATAGACACATCATTGTTTATTCAGAGCACTTGGTCTCTGTGTGTAGACTGTGGAGCAGCCATAAGAACAGTGGGGATTGTGGGACCACGCTTTAAGGCTGGTGCTGTAATAATGAACTCACTTTCAAGTACGTCGCTGCCTCCATTTGCACTTCATAGATCATATCATTATTTTTGCATCCATCTGTCAGCTACGCCCACCAGACGTCCATGAGTGTTTTGTTTTTTTGCACTCAGGAGTTGTAGTCAACTAGGGGCGATTCCCGTCTAGCAAGAAAAGACTTCATAGTGAGGGATTGAACCCGCAACCTCATGTCTTTGGGTATCTCACACTATCATCCAAGTAGTTTAGAGTCATCTTAGACCGATGTGGCATGAGTTTTCATCCACTACTAATATTCATGGCAACACTAGTCTTGTCAACCCGTAGAGGAACATGACTATGTTTCACAAGAACCACCCTAAAATTGACCTCTTAAAGACCAGATATTATGAGATTAATCTAGATTCATTTTTTACCATTTTTTTACTATAGAATTTTGAATTTTAGTATTTCAAGAAGACACTCAAATTTTTTTGTGCACTTTGACTATGTGGATTGAAAGATACATGCAATTAAAGGGTGTAACATAATTTTTCTACCTTGCATGGACATGATAAGCATACTTTGATTGAAATAATGACATTATTTTCCAATACATAGTAGAGTTTTCTTGAAAGCACTAGGCATGGTGACTCGGAATTAGATACTGTATCTTGGATTTGATTGGTTGCCATGAATGTGGAGTGGCAAAATTGAGGAACCTAAAAGGTTGAGTGACTAGGGGATGTTGGGTTGAATTTAGAGTGCATTCAAGAATTCAGGAGTCTATATAGGGTTGTACGAATGGTGCACATGTGCATGTGGGGCCTAGGCTTAAGGTAGTGGTTGATATTTCCGTGCAGTTCCAACTGCCGCACCCTACATTCCCGGGTTGTGTGTTAGAAACCAACCAGCATGGCTTCAGAAAGTGTCCAAGCTTGTTCTAATTCCGCCCATGCTTGGGAAAATTGAGAACTTCTGATTGGTTCGAATTGGTGCACAAGTGTTCTATTTTCATAATCCAACCTCTCATGAACACCATGATTCTATGAGCGGTTATTGGCCACTCTAAGCCTTCGTTCTTAAAAATTCATAGAAAATTGTAAAAATGCTCAAAAAATGTTTTCTTTTTTGGGATGCCTTTGCAATAGCTTTGCGAAGCATCCAAAAATCATAAATTTTTTCTTTCACAAGTCTAAATATGAAAACTTGAAATTCGGGCGGGAATATCAACCACTACCTTAGTAGTCGAGGTGGAGCTTGTGGACACTGTAGTACTATTCAAGGAATGCCAACCTATGGTCCAAGAAATACGCAGGGTGAGATTTCTAAACCTCCCGAAAACTTCCACATATAGATCTCATATTGAGTTTGTGTTTAGAAAAAGACACAATATCCGCACATCCTACCGCACCCTCTCTTTTTGCCTAACCTAGGCTAGCCACCATGGCAAAACACGACTTTGAGGAAAACTCTATTCCATGATTTTTTTGGAATATGTTCTACCTTATGTTAGGTCATTACACACCAATAATCACAAATAGTTGATGGATTTAGGATAAGAAAAAAAATGTTTTATGTATGAGGGGTATAGAACATGGCCATTTCTTTAGCATGGAAATTTTATTATTTAATTGCATGAATAATAGTTGGATATAAATGGCAAAAGAAATCATCATGCCTTCTATCAAGGAAAATATAGATTATGGAAAAAATGAAATCCTTAATTTCTATGTATTCCAAAGTAAAAACAAATGACGGCTGCCAAGAATTTTCCTTCATTGCAACCCAACTTTTAAAATGTACTATTCAACTCTACAATATCCTAGTTGCCCTAGAGTCGAGCTTTAATCATTTAAAGCACCATAACTATTCCCCTTTAAGTTCGTAAGAAAAAAGAAACCCCACAAAGATAACCAATATGCCTTTTCTCAGTAAAGTTTCCAAAATTAGATTTTTAGAAACCTGCCCAAACTTAAAATGTACCCTAAAGCAGGGCTAACTTATGGTTCACTGAGAGCTCTTTGCTTCGAGCCACTCTGGACACTGAAGGGTTACTGCAGCATAACCAACAGAAACTCTACCATAAGTAAGCAACTTGACTCATCACTCCCAAACAGATCTTTACATACAACAATGATGCACTCATGCTTGGAATGTGGAAGCTGGATTTACAACCAGAAGCAGCTTGCTTTTTCTACTTGCTCCAGATAACTCACAAGCGTGTGGTTTTGCCTCTTCAAAATGGTGATATCGCTGCCACTAAAAACAGTTTTTCGCCTGGTATTCTGATCCCCTCATTCCATCATTAGCCAACACATCTTTTGCGGGTTTCTTTCTGCAGAAGATACTCAGCATCACCAAGTTTAACTTTCCCGTATGGCAAAAAAATGCACAGTTTGTAAACCGGCTGATATCTTCCATGACATGGCACTTGTTCTAACACCACGATTCAGGCACGAGACACTCGAGAGAGAAATTTCCTCACCGTACCAGTGAAATACTTGACCATCCATCCAGCCTGTAGATCTCTCCATTGTGCACGGGAGTTCCACTCATAAGAACGTTAATGCAAACAATAATGTTGTATCAACTACCTGTGCAAAAAAGAGCCATTCTCAAGACCCAAGATTAATGGGTCTCATTGGTTCTCTGCATGGTAGATAGCAACCTGAGACACTTTCACACTCTAATGGCACGTAAGCGCAAGTGAAATTAACTTTCACCATTCAGGAACCGTACCTTCCAAACCTTAATATTGCCACATACTAATTGTGATCTAAATGCATCGAGGAAAATGAGTCCCGCCAACATAACCACCAGCCATTGATCTTCGCACACTTTGCTCGAACTGACGCGGGTTGTCCCTCAAAACCTCTGCAGCCTCGTGATTGAGAGGATCATCTGGATTGGGATCCTGAAAAAGAAAAACTATGATTAGCCACCAACCATAATAGTTTTCAAACTAAACATCCCGTATGAAAGAAAACCAGAAGTAACATCTGATACGATATTATGTTTTGCTGAATTAGGGTGCCAAGTAGACAGGGAGAATGCACAGTTGACAAGTTGCAAGTTGTGATTGGAGTATTTCAATTCTCACGCACAAAATCGAGTGTCGAAGATCTATTACGCGTGAATTGCTGCAAACTTGTTCAATATTTGGTGTGAGCATTGTCACGATAAGATATAAGAATCAATTTCGGAGAGATAAGAGTCAATTTCGGCCAACTGACATGTGAAGGAGACCTTACCAAGAAAAGATATTGAAGGCCATAAATGATGGAGTTGATACTGAGAACAGGTTTCCAATCCTCACGGAGAATATTCAAACAGACATTGCCCTCCAGATCTATATTAGGATGGTATACCTGCACCAATGATGCTCCCATCGATCACGAGTAAGTTTTCCAAAAACAAATGCAAAGAAAATGAACAGTTTTACGAGGCTGGATTTTCAGGTCACTAGTAACTTAAGAATGTCCTCATCCGAAGCAAAAGAATGAAACCAACGCACGCAGACAGAAAGGACCTGAATCCCTTCGAAACTGCCCTCACCTTGGTCTTGCATTTCACCTTCGGTGCTTCATGCGGGTACACCTGTGAGATAGAGAAACTGAAGATGAATGTGCCACCTCTGCAAAAGCACACGAGTAGCATCCAACAAGATGAAATGTCAGCTCCGTGCCGGTAATGTATATTATTTCATACCAAGAGACATCCAGAAACACGCAACAGCGAAGGTTCCTCAAATTCAATATCCCCTGACCTCAGAAAGCGGCTGAAATCTTACGAGGACCAAAGAGGTTTAGACGAACCATACGAACATGGAAATAAGTAAGGAAGTTGCTTATAGCCACTCACTGGTAGTAGCCTTCATCTGGTCGGATGGTGATCTCAAAGCTGAGGAGATTATCCTTGCCATTTGGGAAGTGTATAGCGATAGTCTTGGCCAAATTCAACTCACTTATATCTGCAATATAAACAGGCCCTTGTTAACCCTGCTCAGAATCATATTGAAACTTCAATCGGTACCGGCTTTCAAGCAAAAGAAGAAGCGCCTAAAGCTCAAAAGCAGTTTGCACTCAAGAATAACTTAAACCAGACCAGGACAGACAACAAAGGCTAGAAGGACCACAAGAAAATCTAGAAGGCCAAAGAAACAGTGGATTTTTGTTATTGCACACTGCAGAATTGCAAACCCGAAGCCAAGTAACAAACCAACTGCCGAATCACATTCGTAACGTAAACTATTAAGCTGGACTGAGAGAATGGAAGCATAAATCAGGACCTTTCTGGACCCGCAATTCACCAGCACTTTGCTTCTTGATGGGACGGCCATTGTTGTTCTTCGCATCTTCTTTTTGCTTCTGCTTCACACTAAATAGCTTAATCATCGTGAGCACGCGTGCTTCCTCAACCCCCTTCTGCAAGAATCACTCCTCAACATTCAGTGCACTGCCACCAATTCCAGCATCATCATCATCATCACAATCAGCTCTCAATCCCTAACTCAAGCAGAACTCTCACAACACCACAAATCCAAAGCAATTCGCCGCAAAAGCAAACACTACAACCAAAAACGTAACCAAAAATGAATTTCTAACCATTCTGAATTTTGAACTCAAAAATTAACACAAACACTTCTACAAACGAATCTCACAATCGCCTCCAAGTGTAAAAGTGCAAAAAATTCCGATCTAGTTCTGCCGCCCATCCAAACTCCACATCAATCAACAAAAAAAACGCAAGCAGCTCCAAACCGATCCATCGCCGACATCCGGGAAAAACAGAAAACAAAATTTGAAAACAAAAAAAAACCACAACGCTCCCTTCATTCACACACGAAAATTCATCCAAAACTAAACGAAAAGAAACCTCAAATTCCCCGTCACAACACACGAATCACTCCCTCACGACAGAAAATTTGCAACGCCTAGAAACGAGAAGAATCCCCAACCTCAAATTACCGCCACACCTTACTGAACTCACTCCCTCACGAAGCCCATCTGTAATCATAGAATGATCTCCTGTAAGCAAGATGAGCGCAGGAAACGAAATCGTACCCGGATAGGGCGGCGCGTGAGGCTCTCTCTGAACAGGACGCCAGGCAAGCTCTGGCTATGGCGGACGAGATCGTCCCAGCACCAGCAACGCGCGAGAAAAAACCACGAGAAAACAGAGCTTCATGGCGTGTTTCTAGGTTTTCGCCTCAGCGACGACGACTGCGTGTGGACGTTGGATGATCGTCGCGGGCAACGGAGAGCGGTGACGAATGGAAGTGGTTTGTGGGCGTCGAACACAAGAATCGCTGTCGCCCACCTGAGTAATAGCCGGGCATCAGGGGTACATAACGCTGTTATCATCCGGGTATCGTTGGAAAGTGGACGGAGCGACCTCAACGAGGACAGGGGAGACTGGTTCGTCTGGAGAGAATCGTTGGTTGCAGTGGGCGTTGAGCGTAAGCGACTCAGGTAAAATTGATGATTTATACGATGTTGTGCGCGTGGGACTGTTGGGCAGTCGGTGCGATTCTGTTGCCTGGGACCACTTCGAGGTAATCATCAACGACTTGAAATTGTTTTTCTAAGAGGGTTTCACACTTGGACCAAGAGTTGAGATGCCGAGTGCTACTAGCAATTGATTGGTGTAGAGCAGCCCTTATTTTTTCGTTTGAGTGTGTTAGCCGCAGAGGCTAGGGAGCTATAGCATTTCTGGCTCTCTTTTGTAACCATACAATACCAAATTTTCTCCAGAACTATCCATATTTGAAGAATTCATCTCCATAAACATTGAACTGTATATTCTTTTTGGCGATAGGATGGAGTCCCGGTTGTTCAGTAGTGGCAATATGGCGATATGGCAACGGCCATCAATGAAGTTTTGGCGACATGAAATCATAAGTTTTCCATTTTTTTGGAAATATTCTTTTTTGGGGGGAATTATTTTTGCAATTTGGCTCCATATCGACAAAAAAAAGAAGGGCTGGTGTAGTGCCTCAAAATTGGCCTTGGGCTTTCACACCCGGACCAAGGGTTGAGATGATTGAGGGCATTTAGAGTGCCTATATGGCATCACTTTTTGAAGGTTTTGGCGCCGAGAGGTCGGCCTCTCCACGGAAGTTTGGTATGTACAACAATAGAAACCCAAACTTTTGCGGAGGTGTGGAACATGTTTTTCATTAAAATATTTAAAACTTGACAATATCTAAGCAACTAGATTAACTCCTAAATTTTCACGAGGGACTCTTGTGGGTTTGGGCAGGTTTCTATGGTATCAATTTAGAGCATTATTCTTAGGAATTGTTATTGTAGATGGACATTACCAAAAGCTTTGTGTGAGTGCAATTTCTTCCTAGAGTAGACATTTAATGCAAAAGTTATGTCATGTCAAAGGAAAACTCCTCGAGAACGGGCATGTCACGCAACTTCAAAAACTTTTCCTAGGACAAATTATTAAATGTGAGATATTCAAAACTGGGAACTAAAATTATTTCCTCCCCTACAGTAAAACAAAACCTTGTCTTTAGTGGAAAATAGCATATTAATCCAAGTCAAACATTTTCATACATAGCCATAGATTGTCTAGCAAGATACCTAAAAACTTCTTCTTTTCTACATAAGAACTAGGAATCTTTATGTTTTTTATTTTTTCATTTTCCTCCTGCAAGACGTGGTGTAACTTCCCTATTGACCATTTCAATTCTCATTCTAAAACATGTATAGTTACAAAAAATCAAATGCGAATTGACAATTTTTGAAGATCCACTCCTTGCACAATTGTTTTGAATATGCATGCTACACCCCTTTTCTACTTCTAAAAGTTGGTGTACAAGGCAGGGCTATTGAGTATGAAGTACATGTATTTGTACTCTGAGTGCAAATACATGTACTCGGTGTACTTGGAGTATGAATACGTGTACTCCGTGTACTTGGACTACAAGGGGTACCTTGAGTACATGTACTCACTCAATAACCTTGGTACAAGAAACTAATATCATGCTTAACATGGTGGTATAAATTTAGATGTTGCGTAGTGCAAAATTTTGACACCAAGTGAAGACAAAGTCTACCAATCCACTCAACGTAGGGAAGAAAATGAACCGTATCCTCTACTTCAAACACAATAATCTTTCAACTTGTGCAGTCAAATTTTTAAAAAAATTGTGAGTATTTTTCTAAGTAAGTCTTAATTGAGATCCTACACTTAAAATCCAAAATAAAACTTTATGTTTTCTTCAATACTAATTGCACCAGAATCAACAATTTTGAAGTATTTTTGGTGGTAAATTTAGGGGTTGAAACAAGAACTTCTATTATCATGAAATCTTTCACATCAAATTTTTATCCAATTCCTTTACCTAAAAATTTCATCTGGAGTTTTTAACTCAAATTTTCACCTAGGTTTCTATACATGAATTTTTTATGCGCCGGTGCTTGAGCTAGAATCTTTTATGTAATGAGAATTTTGACCATTTTCTTGATTTTATTAAACCAAAAATGTCTTTTCTACTAGACTCCACGTCTGAAGAAAGTGAGGGAGGAATTTTCCCATAAATAAGCACCTTTAAAAGTTTAAAATGACTTGGGTCTTACCAAACAGTTTAGGTTCCTTGGGCTTTCACGCTACAAGGTATTGTCAATATGGTTATGAAATTTATCATTTGAATGTAGATCATTGGGTGTTTCCATTTATGCTTAGTGTTTGTTAAGTGAAAATTAAGTAGATTTTAAAGGTCAATATGGTAATAGTGAAGGTTTTGAAAATTAAAATTATATTGATGCAAAATGGGAATAGATCCTAGGACATGGAAATTTTGCTACCTTATCTAAAAAGATTTTTCTATAGGGATTTTTCAACTAGTTGTGGATGAAACCTTCAGTTGCTTAATTTTGTTTTCTTTAAATTCATTTCAATAAAACACGTCAAATAAGGATTCAACACCATTCTCATTTAATCACACATAAATAAAAAAATGATTTACTATACAAGAAAATTATTAAAAATTATTGTACAAGAAAATCACAATTTCTTTTATGATTCATTTTAGAATATAGCTACACATATGTTTTATTAGACATTGTGCTAAAAATGTCTATAGCTTTATGTGTTTCATCAATTAATGTAATATAATAGATTCATGTCTTACTTATGTTAAAACATCTAAGCATTTGTTCCAATTGATGACATTTAGTTATTAAAACAAATGTCTACATAGGTGAAGACATACAACTATTTGAATTTGAACACATGTCTATGTAGCTAAAAATATACCTAAAATTAAATACGGTTTAAAATAAATCCATTTAATCAATAAGATTGTATTAGGACATAAACCTAAGGACATCTAGCCATGCAAACATTGGTTTATATACATTTAGTTGGACGATTTTAGCTATATATACTCATATTTGAATACATTTAGTTATATGTATGTAGTTAAATAAACATTTGTATAGACATTTATATGTCTTTAGATTTTAAATGTAAATATAGCTATAAAGCAAAGAGTTTATATAAATGCCAGTTTTTATGTCTAGCTTGTTTAACATGCGCAGCGTTTATTTGTTGTGATTCATGAGGAGGGCAATGAACTAAGAATTTACAAGATAGTGGTGCTTACGTTTGAGTAAGAAGCGCAAAAATTTGCATTTGAAGCTAATAAAGAAGCACTTGGAAATCCAATTAAAGTATTCCATGAAGGGCTTTAGCTAGGTAACAGGGTGAAGTAACAAGTTACTTTAAACATTACCCGTTTGAATACAAAGCTTGAGGTTGGGAAGAAAAAAACTTCAAAAATCTTGTGATTTGCATTTTTTGAAATGTTTATCATTGATGAGTGGAATATTGTGGGTGTCTCGGGGAAGATGGTTAAAAAGTTCCTTGCACATGGTAAGTATGAGTTTAGTTAATCTATATACAACATCCTATTGTTAGGAGTGGTGGGTGGCATTGCCGTGATGCCACAAGGGTCCGTATAAAGTACATGGGAAGATGTTTTCTTCATGCCATTCCATATTTGTGTCTCAAACCAATTTTTTGTTAAAAATATAACACAATAAAATACGTATAGTACTAAGGTACTTGAGTTATATTGAAAGTCTTATTAAAGAGGAAAAAGAAAGTTAATTCATTAATGTTGAGATGATGTTTTACAAAATTAAGATTTTTGTTGATATTTTGTTTTGTCTAATTTTGATGGAAATAAAATGTCTAATTTTAATATCTAACTATATAAAATTTAACTGAATCAAAATCTAACATCCAAAGGTTGCTCAAACAAATTTTAGGATTTAAAGTCAATGTGTACTAGTAGTAAGTGTTGTAGATTTTAGAAGATATACCACTTTTCTAATCAATATGGAATTATACGTATAAATAGGGTCACTGTAACTTTTGTTTGAAGTTATTTTTAAATGATGAAAATTTAAATAAATCCAATTTTGTACTTTTGTCTTTTCACAATTTGATGAGTTAAAATTAAAATTTTAAGACATTTGATTACAAAAGAATTTAAGACCATACAAAAAAAATCTCTACATTTATTTTCATAATGTAGATCAAATACGAATCAAACATCATTTTCAATTTACTTACACATAAACATAAAACCTATTTATTGTTCAAGCAAATTTTTAGAATACATATGATTCATTATAGAAGTTTGAAAGTCATCAATCTCTTTTATAATAGATTTTATGATATAGCTATGTTTTTTTTCAAAGGCATTGTGCTAAAATTGTCTATAGCTTCATGTGTTTTAATGGGAAATATCTTCACATAGACACATGTTTTGATTTGGCTAAGACATCTAAACATTTGAACTAATGAATGACATTGAGTTAATTAAAACAATGTTTAAATTTGTAAAGACATATAGCTAAATGTATTTAAACATATGATTATAAAATGAATAATAGTTATATATAGCTAAAGATACTTTCAAATATATTAATTTTATTGATAAGATTGTATCAAGACATATAGCTAGAGACACCTAGCTATATAGACATTTGTTTATATATATATTTAACTGAATATTTTTAGCTATATAAATAATTATTTAAATACATCTAGATATGTTCTTGTAGGTATATAGACATATATACATACATTTATACATCTTTATATATGTATTTATATACATTTATACATAATATTTGTATAGCTATATTATTGCTAAATATTTATGAAATTGTCAAGCTTATATTCAGCCTCTTTAACGTGCGTTTATTTGTTATATTTATGCACAAGACGAGGAGCTAAAGAACAAAATAGTAGCTCTTAGGATTGAGTTAGCGGCACAAAGATTTGAATTTGAAGCTAAGATGGAGGCATTTGATAATGTGATCACCCAATTGAAATGTTCCATAAGGCAAGTACTTCGGGTAGGTATAATGGTGAAGATACAAGTTGTTTTAAACGTTGCTCGTTTGAATGCAAAGCTTGTGGTTGATAGGAGAAAAACTACTTGTGCTTGGCAATTTAGCATTGTTTAAAAATAAAAATAAACGCTGGTCCTTGAAGGGATCGGCGTGAATAAAGTGTTTGTTCGTTCCACCGCCAGACAAGGAATTAGTAGCATGGAACTACTTCCACCTCTCGAGGGTAGACACTATGTAACAAGTAACCAAAACACAAGTAACCAACCATATCCAAAGAGTACCACATGAAAGGGAGGAGAGGAAAAGAGAGGAGGGGAGGAAAGAGAGGAGGGGGACAGTGGGGGGAGGGGGTGGAGGGTGTGTTTCTCAATGTGGGAGGTTTTTGTTGTTTAAAAGACAAGTAATTAAAGGGTAACGTTATGGAGGGTCTTGTATGTCGGGGAGGGCTTGGTTGTTTTCAATCTTGCCTTTGTGTAGTAGGATGGGCATAGCATGTTGAATGGCAATGGTGTTAATGTTATTGAAAGTGTGTGAAATTGTTTCGATGGGGATTTTGAAGGTATCTTCAAGGATTTTTATAGATGGGATAAAGGTGGTGGCACAAGCGCCGGCTGTGATTATAGTAAGGGGGTCCACTTTCCATCCAAGGGCTATGATATCATCAATAAGGGATTGGTAGTTATTCATTTTGTTTTCAATTGTTTTCAGGGAAAATCTATCATTACAATATGTGAATTTGATGAATTGAATGGTATAGTCTTGGTTTCTATGGTCGGGTGGGGGGTCATTGTATGGGAGGCCTCTAACGCAAAGTATGTCTAGTTTGAGTCTAGCATTGCAGTGACAACGTTGAGTTACACATGTACATGGGAGTAGCCAAGGGGGAACTGTATTTTCTTGTGAGTTGTTATTTAAGGTGCCGACATTCATGAGTTGTATTGTTTACATTAAATGAGTGAGATGTTGTGAGAGTCTTAAGGAGGACGGTTTAAAATCTTCTTCCAGACGATGCGTATGAGTTCAACGATTCTATCCATAACATCTTACTACTAGAGGTGGTGCGCAATGCTATGATGCTACAAGAGTGCGTGTGGAGTTCATGAGAAAATATTATCTTCACGACATTCAACAATATTGACTCACACCAAGTTTTTTCAAGAATAAATTAAAATGAAATACGTATAATACAAAGTTTTTTGAGTTATCTTGAAAGTCTTACTAGAAGAGGAAAAATATAGTTGCCATTAATAGTGAGGGCTTGTTTTGCAAAACAAAGATTTTTGCTAATGTTTTGTTTTGTCTAATTTTAATGAAAATAGAATGTCTTTTTAAAGTATACAAAATCACAAAATTGAAGATAATTCATGATCGAACACCCAAAGGGTGTTAGAATTAATCATAGTATTTGAAGTCATTGTTTATTATTGGTAAGAATTGTAGAATTTTGAAGATGTATCACTTTACTAATCAATTTAGAATACATAGAAATAGGTTCAATGAAGCTTTTATATGAAGTTATTATAAATGGTAAAAATTTAAATAGTTCTCAATCTTTATTTTATTTTTTTCACAAAATTTTGATGAATAAATTGTTTTAATTTAAGACACATTAAACGGTCTTAAATTCTCTTAAGACCGTTTTAATACAAAAAATCTATTACATTCATTTCAATAATTTGATCATACAAACACAAAAAGTATATACTACTTAGGGTAATTTTTAAAACTAATATTATTCAATACAAAAGTTTGAAAATCATCAATTCATTTTGTAATATATTTTGAATTATAGACACAAGTACGTTTTAATAGACATTGCGCTAAAAATATCCATATCTTTTGATATTTTGATGAAAAATGTCTTGTTATTCATTTTAGATAGACACATGTTATGATTTTGCTAAGCCATCCAAACATTTGTTCCAATTATTGACATCTAGCTGATTGAAACAATTTTCTATATAGGTAAAGGCATGCAACTAAATGTATTTGAAGACATGTCTATAAAGCTAAAGATAGATATATATTCAACGTTGATGATATAGCCAATATGATGGTAGTACATGTAGAAATTAGAGCACTCAATGGTCCATAATCCCTAAGAATCATGGATGAAACGGCTTGTGAGCAAAAGCTTCAGTTTTGACTTGGCAACATAACCAACCAACCAACCCAATTCAGACGGCCATAGCTATTTTTTGGAGAGTAGCAGCAAGTGGCTTGCCCTATGTCCGTTCGAATCAACCCCGAATCTTCGTGTGTCCACATTTGCCTCTTCCGGTATGATTTTATGCTGACTAAATGGATTTTTGGCTGTGAACAATTTGGCAATTTTCTTCGCCGGCCATAGCCGCCCGTCATTTTTAAAGGAATGAAGAATATCCCTATGTAAAAAGTAAAAAAAATTATAGAAGCCTTTACATCTTTTCTTCAATAGTGAATGGTTAGTGCAATTGTACTTTGGTCATGCTTGCTAACTTGCCTATCTGTTGTTGTATCTACTACACTATATTAAAGATGATATTCAATGTAACCAGACTAATTGTTTTGGAAATGCTACATCTTTTTATTATTGAAGATTTTTTTTTACTAAGAGCCCAATTATCTATACTACTTAAAGAGGGGATCATTGAAAAAGTAGTTGGTAAAAATATTCATCAAGAGTAAAAACTTACAGCATTTGAAAACAAATTAGTGTGGTCAACACTAAATATCGTCTTTAGTGTAGTTGGGAGTAGCGGTTTGGTATTCCACTCAAGTGCACACCGCAAACAACACTTGTTTTTAGTGCAAACTTGAGGTTTTGGCAAAATATCAAGAGTTGTAAATCAAGAAGGCAAAATTTACAGCTCCACCAAGCAAGTTGGGACCATATTTGTGTTGAGTGTGTGTCACACGTTGGAGGGAAAGGTGACAACCGATGGCTTGGCGAATTGGCCAAGGCATTTTTCATAGTCGGGGTGCCTTGAGTGGTGGCACCATAGTAAGCAAACGCACATGAGTGCGGTGGGGGTGGCTTACTACCCCCATCTAGGCCTGGACCTGGACCCCTTCAGTCTGTCGGGTTGAACCCATCTAGTTACCCAGATGCCAATTCTGGGATTCTAGGGACCAGATGGTTGAAAGCCACCCCTACCGCACTCATGTGCATTTGCTTAGTGTCACAGTGCAATGTTCTCGATTGCTCCACGATCGTGCTGATGAAGGGATTCTTTCACCAGCTTCGACATGGACATGACGTTGCCTTGTCCTTGCGCACAACCATGGGACATACGAACTTCCCAATCCAAGCATGGTGTCCGTTACTCAACTGGGACTCTACACCGGTGCTTTAACCCTTAAATGCCGGAGCAACCAAAAATTGGCTTCTTTTGTGACATTATTGAATGATAATCAATGTAAACAACCATTTCTCATCCAATTTTTTTTGGGAGAGTTCATTGAATGTATAAGTGTTAGATGATGATGAAATTGGCCTCATTGAGGTGATCATGTTTCATCTAAAGAAGAAAATGTTTGTTACATGAATCTCAATATTTTGTGAATTTGAGAAACTTCTAGCTTTAGCACTAGATCTGAATTTGATCCATCAAAAGGATACTTTTTGAATTTGAGTCCAACTACTAAAATGAAGCTAATGATGTCTAGTTTCCATACCATTTTGAAAATTAAAAAAATACGTAAAATTGAATAAGCTATAGCAATTTGAACATGGGCCTATAACAATGGTTCTAATTTTAGCTAAACACAAAACTTTCAGTTACACCACAAGTTTTGACACTATAATGTCTACCTTTAATGAAAATTTCATATCTTTTTAGCATGATTTGAATTTAATATGAATTTTCTTCACTTTTTCTTCAGAAAATCACAACAATTTCAAATTCTCACAAAAAAGTCTGTGATTTGAGTAACATAATCGAGACATGTGATCTCAGGTCTAAGAGATAAAAAAACAAAAATTCCACTTATATTTTGATGAGAAACTAAAGCACACAGTGGATTGGAAATTTAGATTCATGCCACGGTCATAGGCTCCGTTGTTTAAGGGTTAATTGAATATCTCCATTGCAGCAGCCTGATGAATTGTTACACTAGAGCTGTGTAAGGCTGATGCTCAGAGTATTTTATGCAGCAAGAAGTGAAACAGAAACATTAGAATAACCATTCCAAGAGTAATACAGGGCACTCCACCCCACATGCTCGGTAAAGAGATGAGGATGTTTCAAACAGCTCATAGGTCAAGTTCAGCGTAACTACCATCTCGTTTATCTCGACATCTCTACCTGTCATATAGAAGAAGAAGAAAAGAAGAACTCAGGTTCCCATCGGGGTCCGGCGTGAATATGGTGTTTGTTCATTCTCTTCACTAAGCTCATGACCACGGGATATAGGATAGCGTAATAGAACTACTCCCCCCTTTCGAGGGGAAACACTTTTCGACACAAAATGCTTCCCTACACTAAGTGCCTAAGAGACAACCGACATGTCATCTCTCCCAAGGGTTTTTTGGGTACCCATACAACAAGGTCTTAAGACCCCCCACAATGATTGGGTGGACTATGGTGGTAGGAACCACGCCGGTATCGGGACTTGAACTCACAACCACCTCACCAGTGTGCCATGACTCAAACCTCTACAACAAGGCCGTGGTGCCTTAACGTGTCATATAGTTTCCTGTCAGATGTTTCCATGTGCGCGCCTCTCCCGGAATAGACGCGTGCCGAAAACCGCTCCACGATTTCTGGCATCAACCATTAGAGTTTTCATAAAAGTCCTTGCTGAAGAAGAAAGAAATGGAAAAGGCAAGGTGAGTGAGGTTAAAATACGGAAAGAAAGACAACATGAGGAATTTCATGCTCCCTTTTTCTGCACCAATGAAATGTTTGGCAATCCATGCTCTTGGCCATTGATATGGCACTAAATAAAAGTTAGGGACATACAAGGTCACCCCCTTTCACTTTGAGGAAAAATCTATTTTTAGAACATCACCAACAACTCATGAAATGGTCTCTAGAGTAGAAAAAACAATTGTATCAAGCTAGGGAGACACTAAAAATATGGAATCACATGTAAAAACGAGGCTTTCTAGTGTGTGCACTGAAAACCTCTTACCCCACTGTATCCATTGTTCATTCTAGCAATGGCATGCGACTGAGGACTTCCCGGCCAATTTTATAGACAATATCACACTTTTAAAGAGGCCAACAAGATAAAAGCATCGCAAGCAATGATTTTGAACGTGACATAGAATAGATGGTTTACACGGGCTAAAAGTAGTATATGGAAGGGAATCTCAGTGGTCGCCCTAGAAGCCCTCCATACATCCAGCCCGGGATGCCTAGTTCAACCATACAGACAATATACCACCCCTGCGTTCAACATATACAAACAAACACCGGCACTACATTCATGCAAATAGACAAACGCCCACCCAACATCCGTGCATTCAGACAAACACCAAAGCGACTTTTGGAATGAACAAAGGCAAGTTTGCGGACACTGAATACAAGCCTCTTTTTTGCGAGCATCCAAATATTTTCAGGGAGCCATAGAAAAGATTTAGAGTATGAGAAAGTCAGTGGGGGGCCTCAAATCAGAAAGTTGTGCCCTCAAATGGGAAACCCACTGTCAAGTAAGTTGTGGAGAGAACTGCTGGGATTCTCTAAAGAACTATGTAGTATAACGTGGCACAACATCTTTTCCAAAAAAATCGGGGCGACCAGTGCCAAAAATAGTTTCAATGTCTGATTTTTAATAAATAAAAAATTAGCATAAAACAAACAAAGTCTAGAGTTTTCCTGAAAGTAAAGAATCTTTCCCCCCAAAGCTTAGGGTCTTATGTTGGTAACTTGAACCACACGCACATGGAGATTTGGCTTGGAAAATGTCAACTTTTTGGGAACTTAGAGTACTATGGGGGAGCTTTAGTTTACAGAGGATAGGGCCCAAGAGCATTGACTGCCATGCATCTCATTCGTGCAGAAAAAGAAAGTATGAGGTTTTTGGAAGTCTATTAGAGTTTTCTTGAAAGTCACCAAAATACACTGGATAGCCACCCCAAATCTTAGGATCTTATGTAAGTAATTGGGACCATATGCACATGGTGACTTGGCTTGAGAAAGGTGTGGGGGAACTATTACTCAATTCTTTGATAACTTAGGGCCAAACCACACGAGAGGAAAGGCAGTGAGTTGGATGACTCACATTGGTTCAAATTAGCAAGTGGTTGCCACATGAGAGGAAGTAGGGGGAGTGGCAAGAATGACATGGAACAACTTTGTAGCTTTGGAATTTGCATTGGATGTTGCTTTGGAATCTACATGGCAATGACTTGGCACAATAATTGCCGTTGAAAACTACTAGGCACTACACTAAAGATGACATTTAGTGTAACACCCAGTAAATGACTTGTAAATGCTATAAGTTTTTACTTTAAGTGAATATTTTTACCAACTATGTTTCTAATGATCCTCTTATTTGAATACTACAGAGAATTGGCTCTTGGTAAAAATTGGCATCAAGAGTAAAAACTTATTGCATTTACAAGTCATTTACTGGGTGTTACACTAAATGTCATCTTTAGTGTAGTGCCTGGAAGTCCACAGGCACTAGTGCCATGTTGGAGGAAAAGAATATTTTTCGTGCCACTAGTGCCATGTTGAAGGAAGTTGTGAAACTTCCTCCCCCTCCCGTGTGGTAAGGCCCTAAGGGTACTATGGGGGAGCTTTAGCTTGCATGGTAGGGCCCAAGAGCATTGATTACCAAGCATTTCAACGGAGCAAAAAAAAAAGATTTGAAATTCCTCATGCCCTCTTTCTTTCCGTTTTAAAATCTCACGCCCTGGCACCATATTCCTCCTGGCTTGCCTCTTCGGGAAGCACTGTCAGGAAAACACTATTCTCAAAATTTCGTCCTGTCTGGCACCATATTCCTACTGATGAGCTCACACTTCCACAGATGAGCCGGACTAGCTTGAAGTGGGAGCTCACCTTGCGGGAAGATGAAGATGGGTATCTGCAGCATGTGTAACGTTGGGGGACTGGTGCTGCTGTTGCTGTTTAGCAACCTCGGCTCTCTTCCAGGCGTGGACTCCCAGACGACAGTGTATCATATTTTCTCCTCCGGCGACAGTACGTAACGTTGTTAGAAAACTCTTGCATGCTTGCAAATTTGAAGCTGCACCATGATTTGAAACCGTAGAGCTAGCCGAACCTGAGTTGGTGGCGCTAGTTGATGGACTGCAGAGCCTGTGGGCGGCTCCGGACCCGCGCTTCAACTTGCTGAACTGGCAGACACCTGCTCCGGGCGAGACTAACATGGCCGTGCTACGACAGTGACGAGAACTGGCGAGGCGTCACGTGCCTGCGTTACGAGCTGGATGCCACCCAGTGGAACACCTGGGTTGTTGGCCTGTAAGAATTAAAGCAATGTCTCTCGCTTCTGCATTGAGCTTGTCACCTGCTGGAGATCTTCATCCAATGTTGTTTGCAGGCAGTCGAGTACTGATGCATCAATAGCAGGCACTGATTATATCTCAGTCTTCATGCTCCACTTCGGGTTTGAGCTTGTAGTCTGCTGAAGATTCTGATCCTATGTTGCTTGCAGGCAGTTGAATGATGCGTCAATTGCAGGCAGTTTACCTCCCGGAATCAGCCTGATCAACAAACTGGTCACATTGTGAGTATCTTCAAATGCTGCATCTTTCAGGGTCAGAGAGTATCCTGAAGTCGGCTTGGGAGATTTTTGCATTTGAATTAACACGTTCGATGTGTGCAGAGCCTTGACAGGAAACCCTAATTTAACAGGCAGTCTTCCTAGACAGCTTGCTGATCTGCCTTTGAACGTCCTGTAAGCTCCACAACTTTGTTTTTTTTCTGCTTTGAACTATAGTGTTTATCCTCAATCTCGGTATGCTGGGAGCTTTGGAGTGTAGTATAGGGACTGGAATGACGAAATCATGGAACGTGCTAATTTCAGTGAATCTTTCTTTCTTCAATGAGCTTTAGCATGTGCACACAAGTTTTGGCAGGGACCTTCACGACAATGGGTTCAGTGGGACCATTCCTGCAGAGCTTTCAAACCTGGGTAATCTTCTAGAGCTGTAAGTTTCCATATGCTTCTTTACGACATTTGCTTTGGGGCCACTAAGGAAATTGATTTCTCAAAGCTTAGAATCGATTAAGATATCATAACTGTATTAGATAAGCGACACGAGGATTGAGCTGTGAAAGGTACAAAAGTGGTACACTATGGTATTGGCAGGGGCTTGAGTGGGAACCAGTTTGTAGACGGATTTCCTTCCCAATTTAGCACAACACCTACGCTTCAAGTGTTCAAAATTGCACAAAACTTACTTCAGGACGAAGTACCGGCAAACGCCTGTGAAAGCATGACACAGCTTCTCATATTGTAAGACTCCATGCTTTAGACTTGTAAATGGTTTCGACCAATCAGCTTAGAGTCTAGAACTGGAGCGATGAAATCACTGTGTTCCTCATATTAGAAAAGTGTGTGAAATTCTATGTCATGATGGTCTTATTTTGATGCAGGGATTTATCTGGAAATAATTTCAACGGGTCCATCACCAAAGTTCCCAGTTGACAACTCCAAACTGTTTCATCTGTGAGTACAAAACTCGCTGACTCGGGGTGAAATTTCCCTAGCAGGGAAAATTCAAAGGAAAGTGCAGACGTACATTAACATCACTCTCTTTTCTGCTGCAGAAATATCAGTAATAACAAGTTCACAGGCCTGCCGGAGCTCGCACAAGTTTTCAATGGCTGGCTGCCCAAAAGCCTTGGAGTGCTAGACCTTTCGGGTCTCAACATTGGAGGTCGTCTTCCATTTGATTGGAACTTATCTCCAGATCTCTTATCTCTAGAGAAACTGTAAGTGCAAATTCTTTATAGAGCCTCACGCTTCATAGGAATAGTTGGTCTTGGGTAAGATGTTGTAAACTAGTGCCTACTTGAGCTTTCTTTCCGCTGTCTAGGTACGTGAACAACATCAATGTAAGTGGAGTTCTAGACATCAAGAACATGCAATCCAGTTTGCTAAAGCTGGCGCCAGCTTCAAGAACTACGGAAGTGCTGAGCTTGATGAACAATGGCATCGCTGATGCGGTCTTTGTCAAGCAGTTTTTGAAGGATGGGAAGATCAAGCTATTGTGGGTCTCTATCTTGTACCAGTATATTTTTTAATGATGTTGAACACTTACCTTTTTTATTGGTTATAAAAAGAAGGTTGACATAGTTTTGTATGTACAGCCTGCAATCCTTTCTGCGCAGCAGAGTCCAAAGATGCTGATGGACGAAGGTGTATCTGTGAGCAGTATTGTGCCATATCACCTGGCAACTATAATTTCAGCACGAGAATCTTAAAAGCATAACGAACCTCCTCCTTTGATTCAGCATTTGAATTTCTATGCTATAATTGTGTTGCAATGGTCTTCTGACAGCTGAAAAATTGTAATGTCATGTTGGTAACAGTATTAGGCCATATTCGTTAAAGTGAGACATTTCACAAAGTTTGAGACTTCTATTCCTACTATTGTCAAGTTCAAAGTCACTCATTTGAGACTCTGAAATGTCTCAATTTAATGAATATTGTGTACTAACAGATACCGGATACTATCCTTAAATGCCATCCAGTTGCTGTAACTTCAATTCTGGTACTTGTTGCAGAGCCGTCAAGGAAGAGTTTGAAGGTCATCTTGATCACAATTAATTTGTGCTGTATTACTTGGAGGGCAGCGAGGATTATCTCAATTAAGTTCTCCTCATTTCCAACCTCCAGCACTGCAACCTTGTAGCTCTGAAAGGGTATTGCCTCCATGGGAAGGAGATGCTGTTGGTTTATGAGTTCGTTGACTACTGTGGCTTGGATAAGCTTTTACTTCAAGGTAAGCACTAGTACTCACCAACTACTCACTTTCAAATTTCTAGTCATGTGTCATTACCACGACGTATTGGTTACGCATGTGATTCAGGTTCAAAAAGTGTATGGCCAGTGATGGCCTGGCCAGCAAGAATGCATATCTGTCTAGGAACTGCTCAAGGTCTGTACTGTCTGCATGCGTCGTCGCAATCTGAGACCAAAATCATCCAGCGTGACATCAAGGCCAGCAACGTCTTGGTGGACAAGAACCTCAATCCAAAGATTGCCGATTTCGGCCTGGCCAGGCCAATCCAAGATGAGAAAAGTGGGATCCTGACACTGCAGCGAGCCGGTACAGTGTACGTTTCCTAACCACGCTTTGTTCATAAGTAACTCTGGGTTCTCCTACTGCTTGCTTGGAAATAGAATCTTGATCGTTCAGAGCAGGTCCTTTCGTTTTTCTAAGTTTTTGTTTCATTTCTTTCTCCGAGGCTATTTACATGGGGTGAGTGATATTTTTCGCAGTGGTTACCTAGCACCAGAGTACACTCATCCCTCCCACAAGTTTTCCTCTGCTAAGTTATAATGCCACTAACTTATAACCTTAGCTAACTATAACCTCAATTAAGTTCTAACTAGTGCTGCCAGGTGACTAATGCTGACGTGTCTAAGAATTAAAGCACAAAATTGGTAGATGTTGTTTTTAAATGTTTTTGAGACCAACCAATTACTATATCACTATATTACTCAACAATGCTACTATTCCTTCACATGTCACTAATCAATTACAATAGTGCCACAATCCTTACATGTGCTGCCATCTTCCTTTTAAGACTAGTTTGAATGGTTTTAAAACACTTTTTGAGTTTTTCAACCATCCAACTTGCCTACAAACAGGGTACAAGAGGGCCAACTCAAGTTGGCATGGTAATATGACATTCTCACGTGCCATCTGACGTGGCACTTGATGGCAAGACAATTTTAGGAAATGATAGTAGGTGGATGGAGATGAAATTGTGTTGAAGTTACCAAGTCCTCTACTAATGCTACCATTACCTTTTGACCTCTACTACATTCTTACCACCTCCATCCACCGGCGCTAGATTTGGCTATAACTTATGGGAGGGATGAGTGTACATGCTCTATGGTTTGAGTGACAAAGCCGATGTTTTCAGCTTCGGAAATTGTGAGTGGGTCAAGAAATAAGGACCCTACTCAACTTGACGACGAGGTGTATCTACCTCATCGGGTAAGTCTTCTTATCCAGAAATGGAGCAATTTTTTGTGATCTCTTTCTGCCTGAAGGGAGTCTAAAAGATAAACAAAATGATTTTTTTCCCAAGCTGGTGAACCAAGTTATTTTTTCCAAATATTTGTATATGTTGATGTCATCGGGGATAAATTCTGCTCTTGGTTAGATTGCACGACATTCATACACTTCATTGTTACAGGCTGTGAAACTCCTCAGGGAAGACAGGCTGATAGAGCTCATGGGCTCCAGACTCCATGTGACCGAGGCTGATGCCCTGGAGGTGCAACGAGTGCTGGAGATTGCAGTCATGTGGCCGCATCTCCGGAGCTGCTGCATTGTCCACGAACGAATCAAGTCTCTCGCCACTGTGGAGCTCAAGAGTGGACTCCACTCCGCCCGGTAGAAAATCCAGGCTCCATCAGAATAGCTCTCTTTGAGTTTCTGTACGTGCCTAGTGCTTAAGTATACATTCAGATATTTAAATTCAAATAACTACACATATTTTTTTGTTGGAGGACCTCCTGGAGATAAAAGAGTGATTATTCCTCTATTACTACACCAGTCAAACTATAACGACCAAAGCACTGTAGACACATGGAAATTGAGCTCTTTCACTCGGGTCATTTATATTCAACAGCAGATGGTCATATCAGTATGCACGAAATGACCGCAGTCATGACCAAGATATCTCACCAAAAACCCGATGAAACGACACGTGAGATGAATTCCTAAACCAATGATTGAAGCCAGTGAATCCTTCAATTTCATGTTCAAAGAATCATCATATTTGAAAGGGCTTCGAATCTCTGTAACATTACAACCACCTGTGACCTAATCCTCGGCCTCAACCATAAAGCCTCGAACTAGGAAGGCATGAGCAGGACTGAGTTTCTACCAAAGGTCCTAAAGGTGGAGTCGATCTAGCACACAATGAGAAGAATAGAAAAAGATGTGATCAGAGTATGGTTGTTCTTACAGACTATTGTTGTGACGGCCTCTGGCAAGCGGCGAAGAGGCGCCAGGTGACGACTGCCATGACGATCGACGCGGAGAGCTCGAAGCTGACCACCTTCTCGAAGTCCCAGGCCAAGCCCTTGCGCAGGTAGCTCACGACGGACGGCATTGCAGCCACGACGCCCGCGCTCGCGTAGATGAACGGCACGACCACCGCGGGCTTGTTCTTGCGCAGCCACATGAGGCTCCCGAGCGCGGCCAGCGAGACGGTGAAGACGAGATGCGCGTTGGCCTCGACGCCCTGCAGCAGGTACTCCCACGTGAACTCGAGGCCCTTGGCGCCCACCCAGAGCGGCGCCAGGCGGTGCAGCACGGCGTCCGCGAACGCCCAGCCGAGCGCCACGGCCTGGAACTTGTGCGTCTGCGAGATGCTGCGGTGCGTCACCTGCGTGAGCGCGTAGTACAGCCCCGCCACGTCCAGGAACCCGATCAGCCCCTTAAGAAGCTCCTGCGGCAGGTCGAACCCCGCGGCGTCGTGCTCCGAGACCTGCACAAACGTCGCCAGGCACACCAGCTTCAGGAACGCCGTCGTCAGGTACACGATCGCGGCCTTCACGCAGGTGTTGAACGTATCGTACTCCGACAGCGGCGTCGCCTTGTAGAAGATAGCGTGCGGGCCGAATGTCAGCGCCGCGCAGTTGAAGAAGTGGAAGAACGTCATCTTGCCGGCGATGCTCCCCGCAACCGATCCCTTGGCTATGGCGGACGGGATCCGCAAAGTCCTGCAACAACTACGACAACAACTCGCGCAATAAACCCTAAAAGTAACGTTTTGGGCTTTGTTCTAAATCCCTCATCGTCTCAGATATCCACCAAATCCTCAAGATTTCGAACATTTGAAGGTGTAACATTCCAATCAAGCCTGACTTTTCAAAAAGTTTTTACCCGTCCACGTCCCAAAACTTTTAATTGGAAGATTTGTGTCAAACTCGTCTCTTATCCATTAAATTACTGTGAAATTTATGCTAGTTTAAAAATCATTGTGTTGAACAGCCCTTATTTTTTTGTGTAGGTGGTACAGCCACAATGGCTATAGAGGCCAGGGAGCTGTAGCACTTTTGGCTTTCTCCTGAAACCATACAATACCAAATTTTCTCCATAAATATCCATTTTGGAGAATTCATCTCCAGAATTATAGAATTGTACATCCTTTTTGGCGATAGGATGGAGTCCCGGGTGTTCATTAGTGGCAATATGGCGATGTAGCAACGGCCATCAATGAAGTTTTCGCCACATGAAATCATAAGTTTTCCACTTTTTTGGGGAATAACCTTTTTCGGGAAAAATAATCGCAATATGGCTTCAGATCGACAAAAAAATAAGGGATGGTGTTGAAGGTTTTATTAACCCCTTCCACGTTAGAAGGTGCCACTGGTGGCCACAATATTCTACATGTATGGTGTCGTACTTGAACATGATAAGGTCTTATTTTGAAACGACCTTCAAATGAAAGATGTTACTCGAAGAATCTTCAATCCAAAGGTGTAAGTCTTGCTAAACTGTAACAGAATATTGTATTCTGTAGAGTAGAATACTAACTTGAATATAGAAAGCCCGACTGACAGTCATCCCCTAGAGGACTACAACATTTTAGCACCCAAACTCATTGATAACTGTCAAACTCCGA
This sequence comes from Bryoerythrophyllum caledonicum, assembly GCA_963971425.1. Classification (NCBI taxonomy): domain Eukaryota; kingdom Viridiplantae; phylum Streptophyta; class Bryopsida; order Pottiales; family Pottiaceae; genus Bryoerythrophyllum; species Bryoerythrophyllum caledonicum. The sequence continues at coordinate 23,290,945 of OZ020517.1, read as the reverse complement.
TGCATTCAACACAAAATGCAAACAAACATAGTTCTTACATATCTAAGTGTAGGATCTTATACTAGGATTATACAAGTGTGTGTGGTAAATTTTTTTGATTAGTTTGACCTCACGGATTGAAAGATATCGGCCTTTGAATTGAGACATACACTCTTCTTGAGGTCATACTAAACACCTTCAATAAACTTTGACCACCTTTTGTAGCAGCTTTTTGCACGAGGGTTCGTGATTTTCTAATTTTGACTTCAAAAATATCATCTTAGGCACTGGTGCACCAAATTTTAGAAGAAGAAGAGGGATAGAAGATGTCTTTATAAATCCTCCAATGCAACTAGGTGCTGAGAATCAACAATATACTAACAAGTTTTGCATATATCATATCCTTCTCATATTTTTGAAATTCAAGAATTTGTCAGATAGATGGAAAGATTTCCATTCCCTTTCCAAGAGGAGTGTTTCTTTTTTTTAAATGGACAGAAACTCAAGTTTCTATTGAATTTAGAATTAATTAAAGTCTTGCTACACTATTTGTTATATGTCACACTAAACCACTGCACTATTTGGATATGTTATTGAAAAATGTTTGTAACTTTTGAATTGTAAGTCAGATTTCTACCCAAAAAAACATGTCAATGGAAAGCGAATAAAAAGTTGCCCATTCAATGAAAAAATCTCATAAATCCATGCCTAAATTTGAGATTGTAGGACCCTACCTAAACCCAATATGTCTCCCAAGGGGACATTGGTCCATTAGGAGTTAAAGATTGACCTACATGACCGTGATTATGTTTTTCAAAACCCACTTCTAAATTGCCACACTTAGAGCATCTACATCCGACTGCCTTTCCACTTACGCTGTGCCTGGAGATGGTTGAGTGGGAGAGCCCAACATCACCCACATGGCGAGATAACATCCACACTGTAGCTTTATTCACCCCACTACACTAAAGATCACATTTAGTGTAATGCTCAGTAAATGACTTCTAAATGCGATAAGTTTTTACTTTAAGTGAATATTTTTACCAACTTTGTTTATAATGATCCTCTTATTTGAATACTATAAAGAGTTGTGCTCTTTGTAAAAATTGGCAGTAAGAGTAAAAACTTATCGCATTTACAAGCCATTTATTGAGCATTACACTAAATGTGATCTTTAGTGTACCCCTCTGGTAGCAAAAAATACTTTGGAGAGCTTGCCGCTACACTATTCATTTGTATATAGTGTGGATTGGATATTTCAAAATGCTTGCACCAATGCCAATTAACGCAAATTAGAGTGGTCCACCTCAATTCGCAATCCACATCAAATCATGTATCTCAGAATGTGTAGGATGTTTCAAAGCTCTTGATACAAAATTTATGTGAAGTAATGGAAATTTGGCCGTGAGCGGAGGTGAGGTGGCAGTGAGCGACATGACACATGCTGAATTGTGTCCACTATAATTTTGTTCCAAAACCAAAATCCATGTCGTCCACATCATTTTCATTCACATCACTAATGCATCCATACTATATACAATGCGAGAGAATTTTGGAACTGCAAGTGTACTACGTGTTATACAATGATTGGGCATGTTGCGCTACCATGAGTCATCACTACCCCGACATCCTCCATTCATTTTGCGTTCAAAAGATATCTCGACACAATCCTGCCCAACCGGGATGCTAAGCTTGGGCGGCGCACTGGGCCACCCAAACCTTCCCAATGCGGCAACCCGAGCACAAATTTCGGGGCGTTGGCCCGGTGGAGGTGCTCTAAGAGGAGATGCTTTGAAACTTTTTCAAACATCTTTAAACTAATTTCAACCATAAGATCTTGAACTACCACAAGAAGACACTCAAAATGTTTGTAAACTTTGAATGCGTGGAATAAAAGATACATGCATTTGAGATGTGCAATGAGTTTTTTTTTCTTGCGTGGAGAGGGTCAACAAACTTTTACCCAAAAATGACTCCTTTTTCCACTAGACATTGGAAACTTTTCATAATACTATATTCTACCTTGTGTTGGGTCATTGCATGCCAAAAATCACAAGTAAATGAGGGATTTATGATAAGAAAAACAGTCATACGATGACTTGAGGTATAGAGCGCATCCATTTTCTTAGCATAGCATTTTAATTGAACAAGTAATTGCTTGATCTAAAATCCAAATGGTAGATGAAAGTACCATGCCTTATTCTCTTTAAGGGAAAGATAAAATTTGAAAAATATGAAATCCCTAAGCTCTTTTCAAAAATTTAAGTAAAATTGATGAGGATTGCCAAGAATATTCTATCATTGGTATCCGCCTTAAAAAATTACACTATTCAACTCTACATAACCTTGCCTAGAAGCCTAACTCTTGATGCTTAAAGTGTCATAACGTTTTCCTTATTAATCCAAGAGAGAAATAAAAAATACCCCCATGAAGTTTATAAAATTTCTATTCTCGATAAAAATATCATAAATACATATTTAAAAATAGGGATATTTGATTTTCAAAACTATTTTCTTCACTTCAAATGCTATAATCTTCATATCCGTGTGGTGGATTGTAGCTAGAAAAATATGGTATGCTCACGTAGGAGTCTTTTTTGAAGACCTTACGATTAAAGTCCAAAATTGTTCTTCAAAATTAGATTTTCTTTCCACTTATTGAAGGTGGTAGTTTTGGAGTGTTTCTTGAGGGAAAATATCTTTGGCTCTTAGGGGTTTAGATGCAATGTTACTCCAGATATGTGTCATATATGAACTGGTCATGACTATATCCAATTTTTAGTGTAATACTATAAATTATTGTGAGGAAAATCTTATTCAAACTCTTGGTGATTTTGAATATACCTCAATCAATTGCTAAAGGACTTCACAGATTAACCCCTACAGGCCCAAGGCATCTTAGATGAATCTCTACTTCAAGTTGGACTTTTTGAGAATGTAACCATAAATCTTCTAAACTCACATGAATCTCTACTCCAAGATGGACTTTTTGAGAATGTAACCATAAGATCTTCTAAACTTACATGAGATGATGTGGTCAAATTTTTGTGGATTTTGACCGTACTTATGTGAAAGAGAATTGGAATAAAAGTGAAGATTTTTGTACCCCGCAGGTACACTGGGGCTGTAACGGGTTAAATATCTCAATTTAAACAAACAAAACTTTAAAAAGAAAAATTGAAAGCTCCTACAGCTATGCCCCGTTCTAAATTAATCATCGTATTAATCCAAATTCAAAGCAAACATGTAAGCAACTGAAAATCAAGCAATTCCAACTTTCAAAGCCACACAAAAGTACAAATACAACAGGTGATCGACTTTGAGACTAGAATAGTAGTGTACACCTAGTAGCATGATATTCTGAAAGAGTTTATATCACCTCAGGTCAGTTATTCAACTTACTGCCTCATCTGTACACTACTTAATCTGTAGAATATATTTTAGAAATAAATTTCCAATTGCAGCCTCCACCTCTCCAACAACTTCTCAATAAAAAATAAATTCGTCCACTCTGAAAAACCTACGCTCACAGTCCATCAACACATGGACTGCAACTAAAAGTAGCAAGTTACAACAATGCCGTTCACTGTATCGACCGTATACAAAGTAAACCTATAATGCAAGTCCATCTAGTATGGAAAATCTACCAGGAAAAGCAAAATTCATAAGGAAGAATAGAAATTAACCTGCCAGTTCAGTGAAGCAGGGCCGAATTGGTCTCTAGAATGTCCTTGAAAAGAAATGTAGTTATGAAACCTAGAGCAAGTAAGAAAAATCGTGGACCTCCAGAACGCCGAACTATCGGACAGGCTTGAACTTGCACACAAAAGTTTAGTAGGTTTTGTTTAAGATCCTATGCCTCCTTCAAAACCTACAGCATTGACAGAAAATCATGGACCTCTAGAATGCATGCCGTACTGTCGAGGCTAGACTTGAGACTTGTGCACAAAAGCTTAGTAAACTAGAGCATTGATAGAAAATCAATGTGCACAGAAACTTGTGCACAGAAGCTTAGTGAACTTTGTTCAAGATCTTCTGCATAAAACCTTCCTCCTTCGCGCTCTCGCCACGGGGGTCGTTTCCATGGTGCTCGCCCGCCACACCCGAGCCTCCCTCAGAAACATGCGTAAAACCTTCCTCCGCACTCTCGTCACGGGGGTCGTTTCTACGGTGATCACCCGCCACACCCGAGCCTTCCTCAGAATTCGAGGCATGCGCTTCACTTGCGCTCGGATGCGGATGAGAGCGATCGCCGTGAGCGTCATCACTCGGGGTCAGATGCGAATTTCTCGTGTGAGAGGCGCCGTCTTCGGTCGGGGTTCGGGACTCGGCAGACTTGGAGTACATGGGGTTAGAAGTCTTGGAGTACTCTTTGGCGCGCTCCGAATGCCGGCGCAGGGCGTCGTCGTCGACGTCACCGTGCAAGCCCAGGTTGCTGAATTGGGCGCCAGGGCCGGTGGGCGCGTTGGAGTAGTCCTGCCGCCCCAAGGTGGAGCCTGCAACGACGGGCCCCGTGGGATCCATGGCGAACCCCACCGTGCCGATGTCCTCCTCGTCGGAAGACGACATCGAGCTGCTGCTCGACGACGACAGCAGGCGCGCGGGGCCAGACTTACTGCCGTCCTCGCCATGGCCGGCCTTGCTGCTCGCCTTGGCCTTGATCTTGTTGAGGATCCCGCCCTTCGCCACCGATGTCTCCTGGTTGCGCTTCTTCTTCCGGCCGCCCCGTCCCATCATATCCTTCACCTTCCCCGCAATCCCCTTCTTCTCGTCCGGCGGAGCTGCGCCCACCATCGCGGCGTCCGTCAGCTGCAAATCGTGCTCCGGCTGCTCCGTCGTCCTCCCCTCCGCGTCGACCGCGGGGCGCATAACTCCCTCCCGACTCTCCATCGCAACTACCAAGGCAAAAAAACACGAAACTCGAGACACGAAGAAGTGATATTTAATGAAGATTATGGAAAGACTCAATGATATAACAATGGTTCGATCAGGTCGAAACACGAGACTGTAATAGAAAGTTACTAGTTGGAGCTCCACCCATTACTCTATTCATGTGCGTTTCAAGTGGTGCGGAACTTTGGAAGAGGTTGAGTGGAGCTGGAAACGCTGTACGGATGAGAGGGGAGTAGTTGTGCCACCCGCAATGAAGGGAACTCAAGCATGTCAGCGTTTGCTCCCTAGAGCTGCCAAATGTCGTCACTGGGTTCGGAGGATGGGATACTTTTACGGCAAGCCACTCTCGAGCATCTTAGTAAGTTGACTGAAACAAGCCAACATTTCATTGGATACTTGCGGGTCACTTTAAGGTAAGCCCCTAAACCCGACAAGTTAACCCCTAAAGGACCAAACGTCCCCTCGGGGTCATTTTGGATTTTGGGCATGTACCTACAATTCGAAAAAAAATCCTTTTTGATTCAACTTTTTTTTCAAGATAGGATCTGATAAGAGCTTTGTGGACATATTTTTATTTTATTTTTTGGATTCGTGGTTTGAAAGTTAGTACCACTTAAAGCCAAAAGTGGGACTTCGGGCACCTCCAAAAATTTTGACAAAAGTTTCTATTGACATTGAGATTTTTCACACATGCAAAGAATATTTCCTTATTTAGAAATTTTCCAAAAAAAATCTTGTCTTTAGTGTAAAAAGGCATTTTATTCCAAGTCAAACATTTTCACACATTTTCGGGCAACGGGGGAAAAAAACTTCATCTTTTCTACATAAAACCTAGAGATCTTCATATTTTTCACTTTTTTTTTTTTCAACAACAATATATGGTGAAAACCTTCTTATTGACCGTTTGGATTATCATTTGAATACATACGTAGCTCACAAAAAAATAAAACGTGAAATGGCAATTTTTGAACCTCCACTCTTTGCACACTTGTTTTGAATATGCTACACCCCTTTGATACCTCTAAAAATTGGTGTGTAGGGTAACAACATCATGCTTAAGACAATGGTAAAAGATTTAGACCTTGTACAATGCAAAAATTTGATACAAAATGAAGTCAAAGTCAGCTGATCTACTCAACGCAGGGATGAAAATGAACCATTGTTTTGACTTTAAACACTAAAATCTATCAATCCGTGCGGTGGATTGCAACTAAAATTTGATGGCATGTTTATATGGAAGTCTATTTTAAGATCTTACGGTTGAAAATCCAATATTCACTTTTAAATATGATTTTCATGTCTCTTTTTGACAGTGGTAGTTTTGGACTGGTTTTAGAGCGAATTAGGTCGTGGTCCTTTAGGGGTTAAGGAATGTGCATATGTGGAGAGAGGAGATAATTATAATATTATTTTTCAGTGATAGCCAATAGAATTACAATTCCAACCCAAGTGATTTCATATTTTTTCGATGAAAACAGAATTAGTTATGAATTTTCAAACTGTGCAGCCATGTTTAGTGGGTGACCAGCAGTTGGTACCCCCATAACCAACAACCCAAAGTAAGGGTTTTGACTAATAGCAAACCTCCATTTGGAGCTCAGTTGGTGGTAGTGGGATTGGAGAGTGTTAGATATACCCCAATTTTATAGGGGTTGGCTATGGGTTTTTGTTGGTCATGGGGGGCTTATCTTATTTGTTTCACTATTGGAGAATGTCGAATATTCATTAAATTGCCATATACTCCTACACATCCTCATTGCATATAATACTCCAACACTAATACTCCAACACATCTTCATTGCATATACTCCATTGCATATACTCCGACACATCCTCATTGCATTCGATGAAAACACAAAGATCCAAGGAACTTAAACTAGGCAACAATCAAACAAAGATGAAGTATAGGTCCACCAATTCGCAAATTATTCCAAAAGTGACCACCTATGGATATCAATTTGAGGTTGCATGAGCCATTGGAGGAGGGGGGTGGGATAAACCTTGGGCCCTATTTTATTTTTGGATGTGTATCTATTAATAGATGATAGGGGCCTCTGGCAGTAATTTTAGAGCCGTAGGCTATATTTTTGCCCCAAAATTTCAAAAAAATCCTTCTAGACCCCGAAAATGAGAGGACCATAGAGATGAGAGAGTGCCATTAACCCCTAAAGTCGAAAGCCCTCAAAACTGCCAAAAACCCTCAAAACTACCCTCTTTCAATGAAAGGTGAAAATTTTTAACTTTTGACAAATTTTTGAGTATGTAACCGTAAGATCTAGTACCTAACTTGTACATGTACATGCAAACCGAATCTTAGATTCAAATTCCTCTCCATTTGGGAGATCATAATGTTCAAAGTTGAAAAAAAAGATTTTTTCCTTGCTGTAGAATGGAAAACTAATGTTTTGGGGGCCAAAAAAACCAATTTTGAAAGGAAATTTGACATGAGGCTCTTCAAATTCTTGTTCCTATGTGAGTAAGGAATATGTCCATATAATTTGTACCCTCATAGGACCTATAAAACCTAAAGAAATGCTTCATTTTTCACATGGAGGTATGCTGAAATACAAATACAAATGCCCATTTTCAACAATTAAAAAGGCATGTAAAAAATTATCCGATTGAAAATCCAAACAGTGAGATCATGCTTTACTACCTCTTTTACATGTACGAAAAACAAAATTCGAAAAAAAAAAAAATCTCAGTTTTTGGTGAATTTTTGAAGTTACTGCGATCTAATTGATTTTGGGCAGATTTTGAGAATAATTGAGCATATACCGCAGTTCTGGTCAGATTTCAGCATGCCCTAACAGTGTTTTCAAACTTTGACCGTGAATATCTCCTAAAGTATGAGGAATTTTGAAGCATGAATGGTGTCATTTTAAAGGTCTGGGAAAACTCTACAATCTTCCATGGTAATAACTTCATACGATCTAAATTTAGTAACTGAGAGCCTGACCAGAGTCAGATCGACCACATTCTGGTCGATTTCGACTTCAGGGGTTAAGATAAGGGCACACCTCCCCAAAATACCTCGTGCAACCTCAATATTGAGATCCACCACCTATGGGCCTCTTGTCCTTAAAAGGGTTAAAGAATGTTAATTTTTAAACCAAGTGTTCAATTTTATATGGCACGCGGAACGTTGGAATCATGGGTGGGAATATGGATGCATGAAAAGGTAGTAATTATTAGGGGTTTAATTTTGAGAAGGTACATGTGGCGCGTTCCTGAGGCACCATTGTGCAGACTGTATCCCACCACCGACTCGAAAGCTACATTTTAAGAGCACCTTGAGAATCTTCATCTGGTCAGCATGTGTGGAGTTTCTTCTGGCTCTCTGCTTTTCTTTCTCGGTGCCTTGGCATTCGCTCACTGCATTCCTCATGGATCATGCAATGAATCTTTTGCTCAAGGCCAGGGCGAATTGACCCCCTCGCTGGGACTTACCTGAGGTGGCCCGTCATTTTTCTAGCCCTCTTATTTTGGGGGGTTTAGAGGCTTTTTTTGGATTTTTAAGGACAAATTTGAGGCCTACAGCGATTGTTTATCCTAGAGGATTCCCTTGCTATAAATAGGGCCCCATCCAAAAATAAAACAGGGACGAGGTTTGGCCCCACCACCTCGTGGCCCCCTTGGGTACGTCCCAGCGAGGGGGTCAATTCGCCCTGGCCTTTCCTCAGTAGATACAACATCCTATCAACTGGAGATGATGATCTGGATATTTTGGAATCTTAGGGCGACTTTAGACTACGGTTGAGAAGTGCACCGGTCGGTCAAGAACTTTTGGCCAAGACATGGTTATTTGAGGCAATTGGTGGGATGTTGGACAAGATGGAAAGACAATAAAATAATGCGTGAAGAAGTCTTGACGGGTTTGAAGTGTAAACACCAACTGGATAAATCTTTCGGCCAACTTCACAAGGTGAAGTCCACCGGTGAACTTCACCACCAAGGGAATTTAGGCTGGTCAATAGGAACCATAATCCCTAATGGATATTATGAACGTTTTTGGGCTGCAGTCAACTTTAAAAACCTATAAGTTCTGCATCGGGTGCCCAAATCTAGTAAAACTTGCTGGAAAAAATGGATCTACTTGTCTAGTTTGTATGGTAAAAAATTTAGATCAATTCAATGTAGAATGTAATTTTGGGACTCATTGTAGTACACTGGGCTTAATTCTAGTTCTTGTATGAAAAACATAGTAAAGGATGGAGAAGAGAAATCCCATATTCATTGTATGAAGAACTACTCTTCTCCACTATATAGTACATGTGTTCTTCTTGTTCTTCCTCTCCAATGTTCCTCTCTTACATATTGGTCTGGCATCATGGATTGTAGAAGAGAAAAAAATTCACTAGTTCTTGTAATTTTTATGGTTATGAAGCATGTTATTGTTTCAACTATGGCAGTTCAAAAGTCATCATACATCAACACAATGCTTATGAAGCATTGTGTTGATGGCCTTCTTCATATTTGGGAGCAAGGAGAAGATAGTATGGAGATTTGATGAGCCAAGTGGATATGCTTCACAATTTCTTCTTGGATCATGTAATGCAAAAATGTTCAAAGATTGTATTCAAATTAATAGACCTACGTTTTCATACTTGTGCAATTTGCTTGCATCCATTTTGAGCAAAAAAGATACACGATGGAGACTTTGCACTCCAATAGAAGATAGAATTTCTTTGACCTTGCATCGATTAGGTTCCGATGATGCTTTGCAAACACTTGCCGATTTGTATGGAATGTCAACACCAAGTTCTTCGATCATTGTTAGAGAAACTTGTGAGGGAAATTAAAAGGCTTTTGAGACCATTGAGTTTCCAAAGACCTACATTACCTTCGATGAAGCAAATTTGTGCAGACTTCAAGAGTTTGCATGGGATTCCTTATATTCTCGGGGTGATAAATGGTAGCCACATTTTTGTTATTGCTCCAAGTAAAGAGCTTGCTTCATATTATTGTAGAAAGGAATTTATTTGGTATTATTGCAAGGTATGGTGGATTGTCATTGCAAATTTTGGGATTATGACTTTGATTGGGCTGGAAGTATACATGATTGGACATTATTTCAAAAATTAGAGGTTGAAAAGAAATCCATGTCATGAGTCTTTTTACCATATAAATTAATTGAAGATGCATATGCAATTTGTTTATGGTTCTATTTATCTTTCAAGGAAGAAAAGGCAGGTTCATATAGAGAAAAGGCTCATAGGGATTTTATTCAATCCGGTACTAGTATGGTTGTTAAACTTGCTTTTAGCATTTTGAAGGGAAGATGGAGGATACACTGAAGAGGATTCATATGCCGCTTCAAAACATTCCGGATATTGTTACAATATGCTTATGTCTCCACAATCTTGAACTCACATGATGTTGGCAAAAAGCTATTATATGGACCGTCTTGCAAAAACTGTAACATTTCCTGTGGACTCTAGTTATGACATAGAAGAAAAATAGAGCTTATCAATGAGACAATCCGTTTGGTAATCTACCTTCTTTGGCATTTGGTTGTTTCTACTGAAATGCTCCAACATTGTTGCTCCATTGTCTACCATTTTCCCAAAATAAAGTAGAGCTTGATTTTGGGAGGCATGTTTATATGATAAATCTTGAGATTCACCACGAGTTACATCTTCACTATCATCTTGTATACCACCATCTATATTGTCCATTCTAGTTGCACTCACATATTTCATAACAGATCCTGCTTGATGCCACCATTGATCTAAGGAGTCATAGAACTTACATTCATGTCTGACATTCTCCAAGATTGAATTAGCAAGTTTGTCTTCTTTGTAAGACTTGAAAATGGTCTCAAACTTCTTCCGACATGCTTCACGATTGCGGGAAAATCTAGGAATTGTAGCAAGCATTTGTGCTTGAAGTTGAACCCATGTATCAACACGTGCAAAAAATTGTAGCATGCTATTAGTAAAGTAATTGTTACTATATGTTAATCCAAATAGAAATGCCAAAAAAAATGCCTAAACCTTTGGAAAGGACTTTGAAGAATTGTAGGCAACAATTACATAAGTAAAGAATGAAACTTATGATAGTAAAGAGTTCAAAATTAAAGACATACATGATTAAAATATATTTTAGTAGCTTAGTTATGATAGAACTATCGTATGCTAAAACATTTATTACGTCATGGAAGTTGTAGTCATAAAATGGACATTGGTAAATTAATACAAAATTACATGCATTAAAATGATTTCCAAAAATGAAATATTATTAATAATCATTTTAAAATAAATTAAAAAAAACTAGAAAACAGAACAAAGTTTTCCAACAAGTTTTAGTGAATTTAAACACTCAATGTAAAAATTATTGTTCTTCAACATTGTGAGCAATCTAAAATTTTCAACAAAAGAAAATTTAACCACAATGAATGAAGAGCATACCTTGCTTTTAGCATTCCTCTCAAACTTTGCGTGCATTTCACCTCAAATTGCAATAAGTTGCTCAACGTCACTATCCGGCCAATTCTTCTTCTTCTCCTCCATGTCTTCCTCTTCAACCTTCACTTTTTTGGCTCTCTTCTTGATTGGAGTCTTTTTCTTTGTAGGTCCAACTCTTCCCTTCTTTGTGGGTTCAACAATCTAACAATCGCCATATTCCTCTACTTCCTTCCTCCAACATCCAAATGGTTCTCATACCGTTCACTTTCTCCAATCAAGGCACTATTGATTGAAGAAGGATGTTGAATGTAGAACCTGAAGGCACCCTCTCTTTGAGTTGGAGGATTGAAAAATTCTTACTACTGACATACTCTTCTTCTTGGCTGCAAGTGAACGGAAGTTGCAAGAAACTAACCATCTTTAGGGAGAAAAAGTAACAAATATTGAACTTCTTTCTAAAACACAAGCTCCACAATCATGTTACTAACAATTCAAAAACAATTTGAAATTCAATGGCAATACATTTGTTTATGCAAAAATAATGAAATAGTATCCTATGCAAAAGAATGAAGTAAAATCCAATTCAAAACACATTTAGACTATAGGAAATGGCATTCAACCTCTAAAGCACAACAAGAATCAAAATTCAAGAACCTCAATGGCAAGAAAAGTTGCAAGAAATCCATTTAACGCTGAACCTCCTTGTATTAAATTGTTGATTAGTCACTAAAATGCTGCCACATGGACGGCCATGTCATTTTTCATCCATGCTTGAAGTTCTCCACCGGACAAGTCTAGACCCAATCCAGTGAAGAACAAGTTTTACTCCAATCATATTGCTCCATTTTCCTAGAATTCTTGGCTGGTGAACTTCTCCACCTTAGTCTAAAGCGGCCTATAATATTGGAATGGAGTCCTTTATTGTGTAGTTTACACAACTTTAACCCTTCAACATCACTCGAGAACCATATATACAGGCATGTGTTTTACTCTATAGAATACAGAAAGTATATTGAAGTTTAGCAAGACTTACACCTTTGGATTGAAGATTCTTCAACTAACATCTATCATTTGGAGGTCATTTCAATATCTAAACCTTATCATTATTCTACATGTATTCTACATTATTCTACATAGTGTTGTATTCCACAATATTCTACATGTATAGTGAACGTGATAAGGTTTAGATATTCTAGATGTTCTACATATATTCTACAATTCTACATGTACTGTACAATAGGGTGACATTCAAATTGGCCGTTTAGTAGTTCCAGGGATAGTGTCCTACACTGCTGCCAACTTTGACACCCTCCCCAAAGCTGAGAAATTGTTATTTTACCATGAAAATTTGGGGACAGCATCATCTTTATGTTGAAAACATGCATATTAAATTTCAAGTCCAGGAGACTTATACAAAAAAACTTATGAAAGATCTACCAACATGGGATAGCTGTGAGAAAAGTGTCACAGCTGCCAACTTTGACACCCTCCCAAGAATTGAGGAATTTTTTTTTGCCCATGAAATTTTTGGAGCAAAAACATTTTTATGTTGTTTGCATGTGTGGAAAATTTCAAGTCCAAAAGACCCATACAAAAAATAATATTCCAAATCTACCAACATGTGTAGTTTTGAGAAACAAAGGGGAAAACCATTTTACTACTTCCAACTTTGACGCCCTCCTTAGGTTTGAATTTTTGTTGATACATAGTGAAATTTTTGGCACAAGATCATCTCTACGCTGGTAACATGTGGGATAAATTTCAAAGCCAAAAGACATACATAAAAAAAGTTATTCCATATCTATCAACATGTGTAACTATGATAAACAATTTGAAGGTCATATTGAAAATGTCAAAATATCTTTGACACCTCATGCTTTTTCATTGAACTCAATCATGTGAGTAAGCCACCAAACATAAATGCTTCTCAAAAAGATCAATAACATCTAAATGAAGAAGTGAAGAGGTGTTCCATGCAGAAGAATCCACTTGGCCATAAAGTGTGCATTAGACACATGACAAATTTTTTCTTCTAAATATGTATTGAACACTATGTAAAGGGAATGGTGTGTGTGATTTGTGATAGACTGAATGTTGAGACAATCCTTAAAACAGAGAGTGTTGTATTGTGGGATGCATGAGTGTTGATTCACATTGGGCATACATAATGAGTGATTAAGAGCAAAATGGTTTTTCATGTATGCATATGGGCTTGTGTTTTGGCGACCCTTCTCTCTCCTCTCTGCTCTAGCGCCTTGGCTCCCTTCTCTCCCCCTTGCTCTGCTCCAGCCCTGTTCTCCTTCCTCTGCCAATAGTCATGTGTCAATCCTGCAACCGCCTTTGCTCTGCTCTAGCCCCTTGGCCCCCTTCTCTCCCCCTTGCTCTGCTCTAACCCCTACTCTACTGCTGTAGCTAGCATCACGCACTTTATAAGTTTATGATGGCAATTTCAGATGAAATTCGTGCTCGCATCATAGGTTTGAGTGAGGGAGGATTTACAGGAGTTCAAATTGCAGCTACTATTGGAGTTCCTATTAGAACAGTTACAAGGTTAGTAAAAACATTTAGAGAAGATGGAACCTACAAGCGCAAACCTTGCGGTGGAAGTCAGGCTAAAAAGCTTAGTGATAGAGATGTTCGTAGTATTGTGCATTACTCAAAAATTCATCGTTGCTCTTCACTCTCAGAGATTACCAATGCATGTCCTACTCAAGTGTGTAGACGTACTATTCAAAGGGTCTTACATAAAAATGGCATTTTTAGTCGAATTGCAGTCAAAAAACCTTTTTTGACACCTCGTCACATGTCTCAACGATTAGCTTTTGCTCAGAAGTACCGTGGATGGAGTGCAAAAGAGTGGGAGCGTGTTGTTTGGACAGATGAATCTACTTTTGAAATTGGAAAAAATTCTCGGCAAATTCATGTTTGGAGAAGTGCATATGAGCGTTATTCATCAAGTTGTCTAGCTCGTACTTTTAAAAGTGGAAGGACTTCTTTAATGATTTGGGGCGCATTTGCCGGAGGACAAAAGTCAGAACTTGTCTTTATGCCTAAAGGTCAACGTTCTGCTAAGGATTTTATAGAAGCGGTTTACGATGCCAAATTGGTTCATTTCATGGGTCAAATTCCACAAGGAGTGCTTATGGAAGATGGGGCACCCGTCCATAGGAGCAAAATATGTGAAGAATGGAGACAAAGCCACCTTCTCGAAAAGCTCAACTGACCTACAAACTCTCCCGATCTCAATCCAATCGGGAACGTTTGGAGGATGTTAAAAGATGTTGTGCAACATGGCAAACAATGCCCTAGAAGCTTAGATGTGTTGAAGGTAGTTCTTGAAAGAGAGTGGAAGTTAGTCAATGGTACAAAGCTCCTTCAACTATGTCATTCTATGCCCTCTAGGTTACTAGCAGTGATTGACGCTAATGGAGGACATACACGTTGGTAGATATGGAATAACTTTTTTGTGTACATCTTTTGGCTTTGAAATTTATCTCACATGTTACCAGCGTAGAGATGATCTTGTGCCAAAAATTTCACTATGTATCAACAAAAATTCAATCCTAAGGAGGGCGTCAAAGTTGGAAGTAGTAAAATGGTTTTCCCCTTTGTTTCTCAAAACTACACATGTTGGTAGATTTGGATTTTTTTTTTTTATGGGTCTTTTGGACTTGAAATTTTCCACACATGCAAACAACATAAAAATGTTTTTGCTCCAAAAATTTCATGGGCAAAAAAAAATTCCTCAATTCTTGGGAGGGTGTCAAAGTTGGCAGCTGTGACACTTTTCTCACAGCTATCCCATGTTGGTAGATCTTGCATAAGTTTTTTTGTATAAGTCTCCTGGACTTGAAATTTAATATGCATGTTTTCAACATAAAGATGATGCTGTCCCCAAATTTTCATGGTAAAATAACAATTTTTCAGCTTTGGGGAGGGTGTCAAAGTTGGCAGCAGTGTAGGACACTATCCCTGGAACTACTAAACGGCCAATTTGAATGTCACCCTATTGTACAATCCAAAATCGGCGAGTGATCTATAACAATCATTTCTATACCCTTCCTAGATTCCATTGAGGAAATAGAGCATGTCTTTACATGACTTATGCATTAATCAATGCATTTTTAACTGATTTGATGACCAACTACATTTCCTCCCTAAAATCTAAGAAGGGGTATAGAAGGGAGCGATATTGGATTGCCACTCGGTTTTGGATTGTCCTACCTTTGGCTTGTGCTATTTTTGTGCCATTGTTGACCTCAAATCATCTAGATTGCATCCACTAAATCAACCAAAATTGAACAAGGCCCTCCAAAATTGATGTGGAGACTAGACAAATTTACAATTTGTCAAGGCTTGAGTATGTGCTACATGACAACAAGGACTATATGGAATTAATAACCATAGGACCATGTTGAATACTTTGAAATGATTCATTGAATGGAAGTGTTAGGAACTTGAGATTAACAAAATACATATGGTTTATTTAATTGAATGGATGTAAAATTATAGAATTTTATTGTATGTAGGTTTTACAAGTAATAGAAGATACTTGATAGTAGTGGGTACGATTTAAAAATTTAGATTGAAATTTGCATCCCTAAAGTGGTAGTATTTGTCTAGAAATATATTTGTAAGCAAGGCAAATTGACAAGGAAAGGTGAAATTGCTCAAATGCAACACATCACTCCTGATTGCACTTAGACAAACACCATCTCTATAAGCATTTCATAGCATGGACTTGAATCCACTGTGGGAGTCTAAAACTCCCACTTGGCCGCCCCTACCAAAAAAATTAGTTAAAATAGGATTTTTAGTGTTAATTAAATAGAAAAGTAGTTATTGTTGTGTAGAATTAGATTAGATAGCGGATAGGGAAAATAGAGAAATGCTGAAGTAGTTTATTAGGTTTATAGTGGTGATAAAACCGGGTCTTAAAATCACTAATTTAAGTCCCGGGAAACAATTTCAAAAGAGTCCCGGGAGAGATCCTGGGACGTAAGTCTAAAATCACCACTTAACCTAAATTAACTAGTTAAGTTTAGGAGGTAGGTAGAAGTAGTTGAGATGCTAATTCTAGTTTGAGTTAGTAGTAGTGGTAGAGAAAATAAAAGAAAAGACAAAAAAATGAAGAAACTGAAAAAGAAAAGAAAAAAATTTAAAAAATTTAAAAATAAATACATACATACATACCCGGGTATCAACGTGGGTATGAACTAGCCCGGGTACCAACCCGGATATGGGCTATTACGCAGGTACCCGGGTAGCTCCAGCAATCGTGGCCGACCCCTCTCTCCCCGAAATTTGACCTCTTCTCTCCAGAAACTCTTCCCTCCTCCAGAACTCTTATCTCTCCCCCTCCTTCTTTAAAATCTTTTCTTCCCCCCTCAAATTTTCTCCTCTATCTCCCTGTCTAGTTCTTTCTATTTCATAAGCTCTCCCTCCCTCTCTATTTGGTCTTTTTTTAGAGTTGGGATTTGAAGAAGTAGTCAAAGAAGTGAAGGAGAGGTGGTGCAACAAGGCAAAAGAAAAAGAAAAAGAAGAGGAGGCTTTTCAAGTGTGTTGAAGGTAGTGGAAGAGGTGCGCGCAAGCTAGGATTTGAAGAGGAGGTAGCGCAAGCTAGAGTTTGGAGAAAGAGGTGCGCACGTTCTAGATTTGTTGGAGATGGTGGAGAATTCTAGGGTTTGTAGAGGTAGAGGAGATTAGTGGCCAAAGCGAGAAGATAAAAGAGACAAAGAAAGGAGATTGCAGGTGCAACAACAAATGTGACTCTTGCCCATGTTAGGTTTCTTGTATTTGTACAAATTTCTTGTTTGTGAATCTTTTCTACCGGGGCGACTCCCCGGTAACACCCTCCCTGGTCTAGAGAAAAAGTCCCCTGGGGACTCTATCTAGACCTTATTGTGTTGTTTACATGTGTAGTATATATTAGTTGTTGTCGATTGTCCTACCCTTGTGGCAAGTCATTCATTTGAGTTGTCTCCATCCTCCTATCATTTTTAGGTCTTGCCCACATTTCCTATCTTTTTCCTGGTCTTCCCGGTGAACCGGGAAAACGTCTTTCTAAGTTTTTATCTCCCAAGTCCTCTCCTGGTTATGATTTTTGTGACTTTGTGTTGTTAGTATGTTGCTAGATATGTGAGATACCTATATCTACATATTCTAGCAAAGTGTTCCGGAGTTGTCCATCGGTTGACCGGTAGACTTGTGTTTCCGGGCCGGACCGGAGTTTGTGACAAGTTAATAGGGAGATTGGTGGAAGTACATGCATTTTGAGGATTTTGTCCACCCCAGACAACATGGCTCTCCGGTGAGCCGGGTGGATTCTCTATCTTCCAAGGAGTGGGGCTTGAAGGTCTATGAGAGAAAAAAAAGCCTCCCGATAACTTCTACTGGGAAGGAACCGATAGACCTCCCTTCCTCAACCACGGAGTCCTTGGTGGAATTTTTTGTGGCCATATTGATTGAGCTTAAGGAGACTCCGGATGTATCTACAGATACACTCAACGTTCCGGTGGATACCGCCACTACACCAGTAGATCTCCCGGTGGATATTCCCAATCCACTGGTAGACCTCCCGGTTGAGACATCTGACCTCCCGAAGGATTCTCTCGACCATGTGGGTACTTCCAGACGTAGTGACAATCCCTATACGTCTCAATCGGAAGAGTCTTCCGGTTGAGTCTTTGTTATATGTTATGTGTTGATTTACCTCACCGGTTGGTGGGATGTTGTTTTAAGTTGCTAGAATTAAACACTAGAGTGAGAGTAGTGATGTCGATGGGGCCCCATTGCGCACCCGTTCACTACCACTTGAGTGGTTTCTCCGACTACTTACTTTTGTTAGGGAAATGTTCACCGGTCCCGGGATCGGGAGTCTACCGGTTTACCGGTCTACCGGTAATCCGCCGGTGACTAGGCTACCTTTAATTTTAGGATCTAGATGCCGTTTTGTCCTTTAGTTGATTTACTTTTGGAGAGTAGCTATTGATTTTAGTGCACTCTCTAGATGCCGTTTTGTCCTTTTGGGGTCTAGTTTTGGAGGATAGCTATTGACTTTGGTGCACTCTTTAGATGCCATTTCCACCTTTTAGGGATTTAGTTTTGGAGGGTAGCTAGTAGCCTTTGTGTACTTAAGAGCCTTGGGCTCTTGTATGAAGTACTCTTCTCTTTGTTGATGTGCTCGTGTCTTGCCTTCATTGCTTGCGTCTAGAGTCTTTGTTGAGCTTGTGTGAGTAGACCGGAAGAGAGTTGAGTCCTCCTAGTGTGTCTTTGCTAGGAGTGCAAGGTTGTGACTTCTTGTGTGTTATGTGACTGAGTATAAATAGAGGCATCCCGAGGGGCTAGGATATCCCGGTTAGATAGGTAGAGTGAGGTCCGGGACTTATGCTCTAGACCCTTCACCGGTGGGACCGGGAAGAGTTGCTTTACCGGACGGGATCTTGGAAGCCCACGACTATTTATGATAGTCTCTCTTAAGTGGGAAGTGTTTGGATTAATGGGGAGTAGGGGGTGACATCCACCTTCTCTCGGTACACCAGGAGACATCCCGGCTAAGCTTAAGTGTGGAGAATTCCGGAATTATTACCCTTATAGTGGATGAGTTCCGACGATCCCCATGGAAGATTGTCTTGCTTGTATGATTTGCTTAGTACTAACTTGTTGTGAGTCTTGTATCTTCTTGGTTTGATTCATTGGGTGTGGTTGTAGTTGGAACCCGGGCTTACATGATCGGTTTACCGAGACAAGTTCCTGGTAGATTGTTAAGACCGGTAAATCGGCTGCGACCTTTTTAACTCTTTGAAGGTGTAGGGTTAGATTGTGGATATTGTGACCTCTGGACTGCGAAAACGGAGGGCAGTGGCTTTCCGGGCACTGTAAAAACTTACCCGAAATCTACTCTGACGCTCAACAGAGTATAACTGAAACACATGTGGTTACTTGTTATCGATTATTAAGGTACTGGGGAAGCCATCCTCCGGGATGTGCCGAGGTTTTATGTGAGAATTGTTGTTAAGATTTAAAGAGTTTGATGCACGATAAAAATCCCTGGAAACAATCTGGTAAGGTGGGCTTGCTTAAGGTTAATTTTGGTTAACTTTGAGAATGACGAACCACTAGACTACAACATCCACCATGAGTAATTCTCAAGTTAGTGAATTTTTTATCTTACATTGGATTTGGTATTTTAGAAGCGTTGTTAGGATGACTTCTATGTGTAGAATAAAAAATATTTGTATAGTGTTGTAAAGGACAATAGTGTTTTTGAATAGAGGCTACCCTACATGTTGAAATTCTTCTTTTAAATATGTGTTTTCAACCAGGTGGAATCAGTAAGCGGTAGAAGATTGAAAAGCACAATGAGAACAATTAAGACCATTCAACTATAATGAAGGAGAAATTAAATAGGAAAGAAAATAACTGATTAAATTAAATAAGCTAAATACAATTTTAATAATTCTAGTTGACATAGATGAATAAAAAAAGGTTCTTTTACATTTATAATTCATCTTATGTAGCGCAATATTATCAAAATTTGACTCAAAGAATGTAAACATATCATTAATACTTATAATTGGAACAATTTTTAAGCCAAACTTCATATTTCTATATTTCTTTTTATAAAAAATTCAATCATAGAATTTCCTTAGTTCCTAATTTCATTAACTTTTTAGTGCCAGAAGCATGTTCCTAAATAACCAAGATTTCTCTTGGTTTTTGATCTTTGAACTAACTTTGATGGAAATACAATGTCTAATTTTAGTATCAAACTCTATAAAATTGAACTCAACCCATGACCTAACACTTGGAGAAAATTTGGAAAACATCCAAAGATTGATGGAATAGATTATAGTGTTTAAAGTCATTGAATCTTGGTAGT
The DNA here is from genome assembly GCA_963971425.1 of Bryoerythrophyllum caledonicum. Lineage (NCBI taxonomy): Eukaryota > Viridiplantae > Streptophyta > Bryopsida > Pottiales > Pottiaceae > Bryoerythrophyllum > Bryoerythrophyllum caledonicum. The sequence continues at coordinate 23,270,785 of OZ020517.1, read as the reverse complement.
GAATGTTGCAAGTCGTAGGGTCAGTATTCCTCCGGAAGACACTCAATCGTCATTAAATGCTTCTAAAGTAAACTGCTCCAAGTTTGTTTCCACAAAGACCTGTCGTTTCTTGTAGAATCACTACGTAATCCACAAACACTAAGCACCAATCCACCGGATCCTCATTCTCACTCGTTCTACAATTGTTTCCGGAAAAGCTTTCCAGACTCACAGTTTTCTAGACTTAGGCATTCCAGATGCAAACTTCCCTTAGTCTCCTTTGTTAGTAGGTGGGTGTAAATCTGAGCCCCATCATTATTTGCTACTAATTCAAAAGGGACTAGGGATTTCCTAATACTAGATCTTTGTCGGATTGGCAGCTTCCTCGAAACATTGTCTCGAGGCCGGGGAAGTTGACTTCCGGAGAATAATTGATGGCGGTGTGGATGAGCGTTGGACACTAAAGGGGTTTCATGCATGAGGATCTCCTCTTATAGTTGCCACAAAGAACAGACGGCTGCCGGATGAGGTCTGTTTCATGATGACAGTTCCGGATTCCGGATCTCCCCTGGAATAGTCCGGATTTCTCCGGACGTCTATTTTCCGCATAAATACTCTAATAGCACTCTTTAAGGATTCCGGTTGGACCTGGATTCCTCATTTCCTATTTCTACCTATTTGCATCCTACTATAATATTCTATTTACTAATCTTTTTGTAATCTTTATATCGAGCCGGATTTTAAGGCTATATCCGGAACCGTGTGGGAACGGATTCCCACAGTGAAAATTGTGGATTTTGGAGGTATACTACATTATCCATCAATAGATTCTTACAAGAATTTTTGTACCTTGAGTGAAAGAGGTTTATATGTGCACTAGGTTGATAGCTTCACATTCACATATCATATGTGAAGTAAACTATTATTCATGATTATTGATGAATTTTTTACTTTTGTCCACTTGATTGTATACAAAATGTTTCACACTTATACAAATTTAAACGGAAGTTTTGTATGCGATACGAGAGGTCAACAATCAAAAAACAATGAAGAGTCTCTTAAGACAAATCCCAATCAAAGTTTAAGACCAAAATCATTTTGCATGTGTATGAAATACACATAGTATGTGGTATGATTTTCATTGTATTTTAGTGTATTTGATGTATCATACAATGTATTCCTAGCTTTTCCATGAGTTCCGTAACTCCAAATTGTGATATGAATTTTTCAATGTGTATGTGTAATGTAGGGGTAACTACTTACGTAACATTACTCATTCTAATTCCTTACATATTTCATGGAAATTGAGAATTAACACCTTTAGAGGTCACGTTATGGTTCTATCGATGTTAAAAGGTTAAATTAGATCAATGTTCAATGATAATTTCGAATTTTATGAGACAATAAATTATATATACATATATATATATATATATACAACACTATTGGAGATTTAATTATTAAAAGAGTGCAGTTTTTTATTTGTTATTTTTTTGATAAAGTATGATGAACTTGATGCTTGGTGCTGAGCTTGTTGATTTGCTTGGGGATTATGTCTCATCAAGGTAAGCTCCACTTATAGCTGGTTTAATTTGGAGGTATGCTTATATGCCTTTCATGCACAATTGTCCATGCATAAGCCAATATTTTGGAGAAGTATACAAAGCATAGGGGCACTCAATCTCACACTTTCTTGACATGCTTTTGGATCTCAACCTTGGTGGTTAATACTACCACAAGGTTTGAGTATAAAGAAGGCAACATATAGTGTAATGTCTTTCAGTAGTTTATATTCTAAAGCCTTTTATCATTTTTTATTTTTATTTTTTTATATTGTAATTCTTTAATAAACCTAGCAAAAGATTTTCTTTACATGCACATGTAAGGATCTTTGAATTGGTGGTTTAAAGGCAATCAACCTTAGAACATCACGACCCTTATGGCACCAATGGCTATGATAGTTGAGGATCTCAACCTTAGTGGTTCACGTGCCAGTGAAATGGCCCTGCCTTCCATAAGCCCATCAACTCAACTCCCAATTGCATACTACATCCTCAAGCTCTACCTCCGCCCCCATGTAAACCAAGTTTAGGATTTGATATCATGAGTATTGGATATTTCTTAGTTGAGCACTGACACAAATACAAATAGACTCATATGCATCATTTGGAGTTGGGATGAGGGAAATGTTGGTGTTGGTGAGAAAAATATATGTTAAAAGAATAAAGTTTATGGTTTAAGGTTTGATAAGATTGTGTAGTGGCGTCCAAAAAAAAACTTGTTTGTAAAAACTTGTACGCATTTTAAAGTGTTAGAAATGTAATTCATTTAATAAAGTTGTTGATAAATAAAGACAAAGATACCATAGAAGAGATAATAGATTGAAATTTTGGTGGCTTGACTAATGATTCACAAAACTCATATATATTATTGTATTGACTATAAATACAAAAAAGTTTTGTATTGATTTCTAAGGATTCAATTTCTAGTTAATTACAATTTATCAACTTGCAACTAATCTACTATAACGTGAATTCAACATTGACCATTCAAATTTAAGAATAACACCATTAAAATTATATCAAATGAACTAAATTATTTTATCAAAAGTAAAGTGGAATAACCAAACTAAATTATATAAAATAAACATATAATTATATTAGATTAGACTAAATTCATGAGATTACTAAAATGAATTTAATTAACCAAATTAGATTAGATTATGTTGGATAAAATTAATTAGATTATTTAGATTAATCAAAATAGCTAAAATATATTAGATTATATTAAAGTTAGTGAATTGGATTTTAAATCAGTTGATTTAATTTTATTATTTATCTTAGATTGAATAGAATACATTGGATTATAGATGAATTAGATTAATCAAATTTATTACATTAATTTTATTCAATAGACCGGTTTAATGTTATTGGATTAATTTAACTAGTTTTGATAAATAAAACTACATAAAATGAATTCAAATTTTATTGGAATAAAATAGGTTTAATTTTATCACAATAAAAATATATTTTAATTTTACAAAATGATTGGCTAAACTATTATTCTTTAAAATAAATGATTGGCTAAACTAAACTATTATTGTTTGAACTATTATTGTTTGAATTAAATAAATTATCTTAAGTAAATTTTTTAAAGTAATTAAAATATAAAAACTCATGAATAAAAATAGGCCTTTTAGGTTTTTCAAATCTATTGAATAAAATGACATATTTATTAAATATCTCATAGAATCCATATGTCATTGTCAAAAAATTAAAATAATCTATAAGATTTTTAAAAAATAACTCACCACAAGCACTAGATTACGTCATATACCAACAAGATAAATTTTAGATTAGTCCTAAAGATAATGTTAATGCAATTTACTTATAATAATTAAGAAATCAATAAACAATACAATCCATACTTGATAGTACCAACCAGATCATTACCATATTCTTGTGGTGTTAAATAATATCCATGACAAGATCTAAATAGCTTTACCATGAATAAATATGATAATCAGATATCTTATTACATACATTGTTTGATGAAGAATCATATTATATATGCTTCAAAACCTTAGTTAACAATAAAATTCCTCACTCGCACTACATACCAAATTTAATTCTAAAAAACATATCTTTATGCTTTAATATTTCCTTCTTTGGAAGGCATTCACTTTTATTTCCATTTGGTGACATCTCAAACAATTTGCAAATTACTCAATGCCAACACATAGCCACATGGCGGTCTAATTTCATATGTCCACATAAGTATCTTTTATCATTCAATACGTGTATCACACAGTGGTACAATCTCTTGTGTTTGGCTCTTGTCCTTGCCAATCTCATACAAGCCATGTAAATTGGTTTTACTTCTTTGATCTTGCCACATGCATGCACCTTTCAAGTTCCTTTCACCTTTCTCATTTTTCTCCACTTCTATTTTTCCTCTAATCTACATAAATGGTTTATAATGTTGTAACAAATATGGGTATATTTTAAATTATAATATTATACACTTTAGTCTAGGAAACTTCTTCAACAAATTCCACCTACTTCTATCAAAATCTAGCATAGAAAGTCTTACAAGCAACTCCAAGAAGCTTATTAAACAACTTCCACCAATTTCTATTGACACAAAGTTTCTTAAAGATCTTTCACTTGTTCTAAATTGTTATAAGAGACTTTCAGAACGTCTCGTGGAGTATGTCTTTAACAATAATAAAACTTCATTTGTCATGTCCAACTATAGAAACACAATAACCGTTACTACTTTACAAATATTGGGCTTTATATTATGATGCTTAGTATAATGAAGATTAGGAAGTAATAATGACTATTATACAAACTTATATTGATTGATATCACAAGTCGTGTTTCAAAAGAGATCAATGACCAAAACTTTGTAAACACAATTTATTCAATTTAGTATAAATATGTTAATTTTTTTTTAGTACACCAAAAATAAAAGATTTTATGGAAAAATTTGATAAACTTTTCTGTTATTTTCCATATTATAAAATGAGTCAAAACTAATTGAAAATCTTGCTGTTAAAATAGAATGATAACCTCTAAAGCACCAACATAATATGCGTTGAAGTGACATCTCACTACATAATTTGCTCAATGAAGAAATCCTCAAAGCATTGGCCAAACATGACCACACGTATCATAACTGTTACTCTTCCAACATCCATTACTATCACTAAAAATTGAACAATGTGAATAAAACCTCAAATATCAAGTCTTTTTTGTTGGAGGTTCTAAGCATGGCTATACTATGCAATGAGATTGTTGATTGTATTTGTGCTTGATACATAACTGTGAAGTCTCTATGGACTTGCAAGAATTTTGAGAAGGATATGCCTCTTCTACATATGGCTACAATTGCTAATAATGCAAGCTTACAATACTAGAAGTAAAATATTGTCCTTTTCTAAATGCACTTATTATACATCACTTGATGAGATGCCAAGTATCTTACAAGTGCCTTTTTAAGCAATTTGCAATTCACTTCATGCCAAGACATGTGCCATATGACAGTGCAATCTCATGCGTTCAACAACGTGTTATTCTCAACCAACATGTGTGCCGCATAGCGATCTTGCATATTTGTTTAGTCACACATTCTTCTAAACATTGTCAAAAACACGTACAACCATATACAGTTATAAACAGAAGTATATGTCAAAGCATTCAAAATTCAAATTCTTGGAAATATACTACCAAAAAGCTTGGATTGTTGCCTCATCATTTATAATTTATATTATTGGTGGATGATTTTCAACCATTTTCAAATAATATAAATCATTGGTTGATATAAACACTTACACTTATCATCAACAGATATCCCCATGTAATACTATCAATCATTCTTAACATTTTTAAATTGATAGGTTCTTTGTATATCAATTCTATCATTTTTATATTGCAAAGTTAGTAGAACATTATGTAAAATGCCATGTAACTCTAATTTTCATATAAATTCTATAATTACAATAAATTGAAAATCTAGAGTGAAAATAATTGTGTAAACTTGATTTGAAAGAAAATATTTACAAAGTAAAAAAGAGAAATTTTAAAGTATATAAATGATTAAATGGAGGTTCATATGTTTTTTTGATATTTTTAAAATGTATTAAATAATATTTCAATTGAGATTCGTGTATTGTGTTTTCCGTACGGGACAAAGGCAAGCTGCATTTAAAAATATGTATTTAAAGTCTTGATCGATGATATGAATGTATTATGGCGAAGACTTATGAAGTATAATGTATCAAGAAGTGAATATGAGAAATATGTTTTTGTTTGTGAAATGATCATGTGGACACTACACAACCTTGTTAGTGAGAGAGTCTATAGAAGTTGCTTCATTAATTGAATTAATTATGAAATTATATATAGGACAAAGTCAAAGATATTGTAATCAAAGGACCAAATTAGATGGACATCATGATAGAAAAAGAACTAGTAGACCCCATAGACATTCAATGTTTAAGCATTAAACATAAAGGTAAAATTGAGTGTGGATGGGCATCATAATATTACACTTGTTTAAGTAGGAAATTAATGGACTTATGTTGCTCAAGAGTCTTAGACCTCTTATATTTAGGATTGATGATGAAAATGTAATATATAAAATTTGTAAGTCTTACCAAAGTATCTCAAAAGGTTCTAACCTCTTGATAGAAATAAAAAGTGACTTATTGAAAGGAAATTTACTCTGAGAGTTCTTCAAAGAGGTGCTTTGGAATATTTTCCAATATGGACATGAGTTTGAAGTAACCCAAGTCCATAACTCCATAGAAGACTCCCACGCCTTCATCATTGTCACTACGCCAAAACAAGCCGAGAATGTTCAACTTGATTGAGTTATCACGCAACATGAAACCTTGCAAGCTAGACAAACTTTTGAGACAAAGGAACCAAGAGATATTTTTTAGACCAAAACAAGGAAAGATGTAGTGACCTTTAATCTATTCCCTCTTCCCATTTGCATAGGTGTTCTGCATATTATTAATAAGATTCATAAGATCATAATAGATTTGAACGTAAAGTCCATACGGTTTCAAAACGACAACGATACTCATCATAGTACAAGTGTCAGTGTCCGATGCACCAATCCAATTGTCTATTTACAATTCGTGAATAAAACTTATATTATTGGAGACAATAATGTGGACTTTGCATCCCATCAGCAGAGTTTAAAAGAAGTTGATATTTTCTCTGAAAAGTAAATAAAATATTTTAGGTTATAAAACATCAACACCACTATAATTAATATTGTGGAGACTATCAAGATGCAAGAGAAATCCAACAACACAATCAAGGAAAATTTCTTGGAGATTCTAGAAGATAACAACGAAAAGATACATGAAGTGAATAGAAAATATGTAAATATGAAGAATAAAGAATTGAAGAATAAATTGTTTAGCGTGCAAGATCAATGGAGGTTGTCTTTGCAATTTTGCAAGTGATATAAAGTAATATGACCATACCAATGATTGAAGATTAATGACCATTCAATTAGTAAACAAGGACCACACAATAGTTCATATTCACCATATAATATATCATACATGTAAAATACGACATATGAAAGCCTACAAATACTATCTTAATTATCTCGTAGTAAACAAATATGCCAATACTTGTACGACATACAAATAATATACTAGATGTTAAACTAAATACAATATTTCATCTTCTTTGGAGCAGAGCCATATTCCTCCATTACATGTCGCATTTGCAACTCTACCAACCCAGACACATAGTTACATAGACTCCTCAAATACCAACAACAACACGTACACTCATTAATTGTTAAAAGATACAACAAAATAGTATGGTAAATTAGAAGACTACTTATGTTGGCTAGTAAATCTAGATGTTTCACTCTTATGTATGCTATAATGCCAGTACGTTCAATAACAACCTGCCCAAAGTTACAATATAATCTTCGTTATTTTTTTCTACTTGTGACACTCAAAGATACCACTATAATGTCAGACTCAAACCAAATATACTATGTGTTTGTGGACTAACATACAACAATCCCCCAAGATATTAAGAACCCAAATAATACCATCAAATTCATTGAATTTACATATTGCAATTATATATATATATATATATATATATATCAATCACTCTTAAAGAAGATTAGCGCACTCGGTTGGAAGGTTGACCCTCTAATAGTGATTAAGGGTGGCGCTAAAGCTACACTCCATATCCCCTCAATCAAAGCAATTCAAGATACATCCAAAATATCAATTGCTTAAATAAAAAGCATAAACACCATTGCCATCCAACATGCCATGCCTATTCTCTTCCATAAGCAAAGATTGGAAAATAACTACTTCCTATCCGACCTACGTGACCTCCGATAAAATCAAGCCCAAAATCCGGAAAATACGTCTTTTGAAGAAGAAGAAGAAGAAGAAGAAGAAGAAGAAGAAGAAGAAGAAGAAGAAGAAAGAAGAAGAAGAAGAAGAAGAAGAAGAAGAAGAAGAAGAAGAAGAAGAAGAAGAAGAAGAAGAAGAAGAAGAAGAAGAAGAAGAAGAAGAAGAAGAAGAAGAAGAAGAAGAAGAAGAAGAAGAAGAAGAAGAAGAAGAAGAAGAAGAAGAAGAAGAAGAAGAAGAAGAAGAAGAAGAAGAAGAAGAAGAAGAAGAAGAAGAAGAAGAAGAAGAAGAAGGAAGAAGAAGAAGAAGAAGAAGAAGAAGAAGAAGAAGAAGAAGAAGAAGAAGAAGAAGAAGAAGAAGAAGAAGAAGAAGAAGAAGAAGAAGAAGAAGAAGAAGAAGAAGAAGAAGAAGAAGAAGAAGAAGAAGAAGAAGAAGAAGAAGAAGAAGAAGAAGAAGAAGAAGAAGAAGAAGAAGAAGAAGAAGAAGAAGAAGAAGAAGAAGAAGAAGAAGAAGAAGAAGAAGAAGAAGAAGAAGAAGAAGAAGAAGAAGAAGAAGAAGAAGAAGAAGAAGAAGAAGAAGAAGAAGAAGAAGAAGAAGAAGAAGAAGAAGAAGAAGAAGAAGAAGAAGAAGAAGAAGAAGAAGAAGAAGAAGAAGAAGAAGAAGAAGAAGAAAAGAAGAAGAAGAAGAAGAAGAAGAAGAAGAAGAAGAAGAAGAAGAAGAAGAAGAAGAAGAAGAAGAAGAAGAAGAAGAAGAAGAAGAAGAAGAAGAAGAAGAAGAAGAAGAAGAAGAAGGCCGGTCCCCGGAGGGAGGCCGGCGTGGATAGAGTGTTCGTTCATTCGACCACTAAGTCCATGCCCACCGGGCATGGGTTAGTAGTGTGGAACTACTTCCCCCTTTCGAGGTTGGACACTATGTACCCAGTAACAAGTGACCAATATCAAGGGACCCAAGGTCTCAAAAGTCTCTAAGAAAGGGAGGGCGTGCGCGGTGAAATACAAGTGCAGGTCTATGAAGGGGGGTTCGATGTGTCAGGAAGGGGTTGGTTGTTTTCAAGTTTTCGTTTATGCAGGAGTATTGACATAGCATGTTAGATTGCAATAATGTTAATATTTGAGAAGGTGGTTTTGATTGAAGTTATGGGGATTTTAAATGTATCTTCAAGGGTTGTCATTGAGGGAATGAAGGTGGTGGCTCTGGCACCCGCGGTGATGACAATGAGGGGGTCTACTTTCCATCCTAGTGCTTGAATATCGTCAAGTAATGGTTGGTATTTGTTTGTTTTGTTTACAATAGTGTCCGGAGAGAATCTATCATTGCAATATGTGAATTCAATAAACTGAATAGTGAGACTAGGGTCTATGTGGTTTGGTGGGGGGTCTTTGTATGAAAGTCCTCTAACACATAATACGTCTTTTGACATAAGACTCTTGCCAACAAATGTAATTCAATATACAAGATGTGCCCCTCCTTATAAACCTCTGTTTGTTGTGTCTCCTATTTCATAGTGTCTTCCCTTGAGAAGACAAATTCGTTCCACTGTAATAACTCTTTGTCCGGTGAGCATCAACATAGTGGTGGGACGAACAAACATTTTAATCACGCCAGCCTCCAAGAGAGTTCGGAGTTCTTCTTTTTCTTCTTCATCTTCTTGAAATCATGTATTGAAGTCTAAGAAAATACATTATGAAATATAACATTTTATACTACGAATAAAAATAAAAACATGGGCAAAAGGCTCCAATTGTCCAAGTAGGAAAATAGAACTATGTTCTATTTCTTTGTACAATTTTTGGTTTCAACCATTTTTTATTTTATAAAACCAAATTGCCTTACATTCAAAGAATTCAAATATCAAAAACCAAATAAATGAATAAAACTACCAATACAAACT